>CM069871.1:48670712-49920712 GCA_036172665.1 Prosopocoilus inquinatus
TCCAACGATACCCAAATAGAATGATCCTTTACTTTTGCTCTTAATTTATCCAATGTTAACGTATACAATTCAGACACATAATTTTTTCTTAATGTCGATTCATCTGGAATATTTTGCTTTGTATACTTTTCCAAAAAATGGCAAAGAACTTCATTTTTTAACTTAGCTAATGGGATGTCTGCGCAAATAAAAGCCTTACAAAGTTCTGCATTGAATTCTGAACGTTTAGCTCCAGGCGTCGGTAAATTAGAAATTAACACTTGCCGTTCGTTATTTCCCATTTTGCGATTTTTATTACTTGCATGCTTTCCGGTTTGAAGATGCTGCGTGACTTGAAACTTTTTGGTTGCCGTAACATGAACCTCGCAGTATTTACAAAATAACAGACGCCCATCCGTTATAAAATCATCGTAGACCTTCACAAACTGGTTTAAATTTGCACTTACACACTTTTTCCTTTTGGCATCTTGAGAGATGTTAATCCTATTGCAATCAGCATACAACTACTGAAGGTTGATGAAATTTTCTGCAGAATTTCCTGGTAAAATTAGAAAGAGAGCTACCCCATACCATGGTCTGTACGAGTACTATTAACGCGGACAAAATACTTGGAAATTCGTGGGATAATGTGCGGTCGCAGTAAACAATGGCGGTTTTCATACACTGTTAATCCTCTTATTATTTCCAAGTATTCTGATTTTGAAACACTGGTTGTTCAGATTGTCTGCTATAAAATGTCAGTTTGCACTTGGTAATAAGAAATAATCGCAAATTTGCAATTAAAACAAAAAAATGCAGGAAATTATGCATTAATGCCCTAAAAAGTTAAAATATGCATTTATGTATAAAAATGTTCCAAATATGCATTTGCATATGCAATTATGCAAACGCATAATTATCCTAAGCCTACTTATTAATTAAGAAGCTATAGGTGTAAATTAAAGAAGAAATTAAGAAAGTTAAACTGCTTTAACTTTTTTATTATTGGTTTTTGGTCAAAAATGAATTAAGAAAAAAAACTTTATTTTGATGCCCTTACAGCTGCCCTGTCAATCTCCTCCGTACGTTGTGAGACACCCAGTATATTAGTTATTAGTATATTAGTATTGATTTGCCTTCATTTGGTGAAAATTGATATCCATATTAAACATAGTTTTTAAATTTTCACAATTCACACTCCTATTAATTAACTATCAAATATTTGCCTAACATAAAATTGTTTCACCTTCAATAATAAGTTTTTTGGTACAGGCTCCGCGAAATGATTGCTTAGGGGACTATTTTTAGAACGAGAAATGTATCTTTAGCAACCTCAAGTCATGGCAACATTTAGAGTCGGCTAAAAATTTTTAGCGGCCTAGCACTTAAAGTTGCCATAGCAACACTTTAACGAATTTTTTTTTGAGCAAGTTTCAATGAAAAAATCAACTTTGTGATTCCCACATAAACGTAATTGTATCAACAACTCCTTGCTATGATTACCGATCATTGCCATGTCTGACAATTTAGACTTGCTAATTCGAAATTCGAGCAATTTAACATTAATCTTGGTGACTTGACGAGCTGATACCAAAAAATATTGTATGTACCACGTACGCAAATTGGTTTTAGGGGACTCATTAAGATGCCTTTACATCTGACGTTTTTATACGGAAATAAATGTCAAGTGTCCAACATAAAATCGCTTTGACTGTAATATAACATTTATTACCTCATTCTCAGGGTACTGGAAATAAAAAAAACATGGATTGCTGGCTAATTTTAATTGTTTTTGATACATATACTTAGCATTCTGTTACCAGTTCTAAGAATTTGATGAGGGGTGTTTATAAAAAACTCATTAAAGAGATTATCTGGGGATCTGAATATTTAACATTATACACAATTATTTCAGTGACATTTGTCTTAGTCCATGTCGAAGAAACATTTTGTCTGATTATAGACCAAGCAGTTTTAGTAATATTACCAGATTCGGAGATAATTCTTTGATAATACAACTGTTTAGCTATCTTAATTATTCTTCTGTAAATGTTTTTGTGCTTTTTATAGTATTATAAAAAGAAAGTATTGGAAGATTTGGTTAATCTAAACAATAATTTTAACTTTTGTGATGAGATTTGAATACCTTTTGTGATCCACTTTTGACAAATACTGGAAGGTTGACTCTTAATAGAAATTAAGGGAAAAGAGACATCGAAGTAAAATTTTAGAACCTCAAAGAAGTAACTAAATTTCATATCAGGATCTACTTGTAACCCAAATAACTCTTGAAATTGCTCAAAACACAATTTTTCCCTAAAATTCTTAATATTATTCGAGTTAAATATGCGCTTCCTTCTTAATCTACTGTTAGTGTACATTTCTTGTTTAGAGTATATCACAATTTTTTGGGCACAATGATTGCTCAAGTTGGAAATTATAACATCAGATTTATAGCTCCCATTGACTATTATATTATCTAAACAACTATTTTTAAACACAGTAGAATATTTAGTTGGAGGATTAATTGTTAACATAAAACCGTAAGAGGATATTACATTCTTAAAGTTAGTTGTAATAAAAGATATAAACATTGCTCGAATTTATAAATAAAATTAGGTAGTTTATCAGAATATGGCGCACGATAAATACAAACCATAAAAATTCCAATGTTTTTCACTTGTCCGAACTTCTATACCGCAACATTCAAAAACAATGTCTTCACTAAGTGAGGAAATAAACGAAAGTTTTTCAACTAATATTTGTTCCCTAGCAAGTATAACAGAGCCGCAGTGCATCATATTTTTTCTGCAATGCCAAGCAAACGAAATGTATCTGTAGGTGGATCTAAGAGTTGGTAACGATTCTTCATTTTCAGCTGTGATCCAGTGTTCACTTAGAGCTATTACATCACAAGGATAAAAATATAAACAACAGCCAACTTTTCAGCTCAAGTGAGAATACTGTATATATTTCCTCAACACTCTCCCTCGAACTGAGCTGGGTTTTTCAAACACGTTTTCTTTCTAATACCCAGTGTGTTCAAACATTTCCAATGTTTTGATTTTGGCAAACCTTTGGAAAATATATCCGCAGGCATAACTTCCGTTGACAAGTGGTTTATCTTGATCTCTCCAGTACGGGTATGAAAAATGGGGTGCCTGCAAGCTCTTGAGCACCGATATTGTCGTTATATAATTCTACTGTCTTTCCGTGACAGAATCCGTGACCAGTTCTGTAAGAAGTCTTCTCAAGTAAATAGCTTCTTTGAAAGCTTCGCTCAGCGCCGCGTACTCGATCTCTGTCGAAGAAAGAGCTACTGTTCTCTGTTTCTTCGCTTCCTATGACATTACTCCGTAAAATTCAACGCGAACGCATATCCAGTAAATGATCTTCTATCATCGGGACATGCACCCAGTTTGCATCTACGAATCCTTGCAGCCCGTCTCCGCTAATGTTGAAGGTGATACCTACATCTGCAGTGCCCTTTAAATATCTAAGCACATGTTTCGCGGCTGTCCAATGACTTTTTCCTATATTATCGTTGAACTGGCATAACAAACTAACCGCATGTGAAATGTCTGGCCTAGTCGCAACTGATAAGTACATCAGGGCCCCAACCAATTCCCTGTAAGGTGGTTTTGGATCGTTCTTTTCTGACCCAACGTCCGACTTTGATAGTTTTGCACCGGCATCAATTGGTGTGGACAATCGATTGCAGGTCGACATTCCAAAGCGTTCTCAGATGTCCTCGATATGTTTCTTGGCTCATTCTAATTCCGTGTCTATTCCAGGAAAAACTAATACCTAGGCAGTAATTTATTTCACCTGAGTCATGAATAGGCTTAGGATAATTATGCGTTTGCATTATTGCATATGCAAATGCATATTTGGAACATTTTTATACATAAATGCATATTTTAACTTTTTAGGGCATTAATGCATAATTTCCTGCATTTTTTTGTTTTAATTGCAAATTTGCGATTATTTCTTATTACCAAGTGCAAACTGACATTTTATAGCAGACAATCTGAACAACCAGTGTTTCAAAATCAGAATACTTGGAAATAATAAGAGGATTAACAGTGTATGAAAACCGCCATTGTTTACTGCGACCGCACATTATCCCACGAATTTCCAAGTATTTTGTCCGCGTTAATAGTACTCGTACAGACCATGGTATGGGGTAGCTCTCTTTCTAATTTTACCAGGAAATTCTGCAGAAAATTTCATCAACCTTCAGTAGTTGTATGCTGATTGCAATAGGATTAACATCTCTCAAGATGCCAAAAGAAAAAAGTGTGTAAGTGCAAATTTAAACCAGTTTGTGAAGGTCTACGATGATTTTATAACGGATGGGCGTCTGTTATTTTGTAAATACTGCGAGGTTCATGTTACGGCAACCAAAAAGTTTCAAGTCACGCAGCATCTTCAAACCGGAAAGCATGCAAGTAATAAAAATCGCAAAATGGGAAATAACGAACGGCAAGTGTTAATTTCTAATTTACCGACGCCTGGAGCTAAACGTTCAGAATTCAATGCAGAACTTTGTAAGGCTTTTATTTGCGCAGACATCCCATTAGCTAAGTTAAAAAATGAAGTTCTTTGCCATTTTTTGGAAAAGTATACAAAGCAAAATATTCCAGATGAATCGACATTAAGAAAAAATTATGTTTCTGAATTGTATACATTAACATTGGATAAATTAAGAGCAAAAGTAAAGGATCATTCTATTTGGGTATCGTTGGATGAAACAACCGATGAAGAACAAATATGCATAGGAAATTTTGTGTTTGGTATATTAGGGGTTCCTGAAGAAAAAAATAAATCATATCTGCTGACTTTAAAAGTGTTGGACAAAGTAAATCATTCAACAGTCGCTGCTTTTTTCAACGACTCTTTAAGTTTATTGTGGCTGTCTGGAATTTTATATGAAAAAGTGCTAGCGCTTTGTAGTGATGCTGCACCATATATGTGCAAAACAATGCGGGGACTGCAGGTTTTATACCCAAACATGATACATGTGACCTGTTTAGCACATGGCTTACATCGAGTAGCTGATTTAGTTCGTAATCTTTATTCAAATGTTAATGTGCTAATATCATCTGTGAAAAAGATTTTCCCTAAGGCACCAAGTCGTATTCAGAAGTTTCGGGAAATTTCGGGTGACATTCCACTTCCACCTGCGCCAATCATTACAAGATGGGGAAGTTGGATCGACGCTGCTGTGTATTACGCTGAAAATTTTGAAATTGTGAAGAAAATTGTTGATGAATTCGACTCTGAGGAAGCGCAGTGCGTCGAAGAAGCACAGAGTATTCTGAGAAAAAAAGGTATTCCAGAAGATTTAATTTTTATTCGAGCTAATCTGGCATGCATTTCGACTGCAATCTCCAAGCTAGAAGCTAAGGGTCTATCTTTACAAGAAAGCATTCAAATAGTAGAACATGTAGTTAACGGTTTAGCAAAACTCAAGAAAAATGTTTTTATCAATAAATTAAACGAAGTGCTGTCAAAGAATACGGGCTATCAGCAACTGAAGAATATAAGTGAAGTGTTGCAAAATGAATCGACCCTTAATGAAAAAAACGAACATTTAAGTGTCAATGACGTTGTAAAATACGAATTTGTACCAATAGTGTCCTGCGATGTCGAGAGAGTGTTTTCTCAGTACAAAAATATTCTCGCCGACAATAGGCGCAAATTTACTTTCGAGAATTTGTTACACCATGTTGTAGTTAAATGTAATTATAATTTGTTTCTATAATAACGACTAAATAAATAATTTAGAATTAAAAAAAAGTTTTTGTTTTTTTGTAGCAAAATAATGAAGAATGTGGTAACATAAAAAATATTATTTATTCTATAAAAGTTAATTTTTAATGCATATTTAAGTGCATATTTTTGATGATTTTAGTGCATATATGCATGCATATTTTGAAGTTTTTTAAAGCATAATTATCCTAAGCTTAGTCATGAATGTCAAAAACTTTCTTCATCAATGCCCCGAATCTGTCAATTCTCTCCGAACTTCTAGACAAGACTAACATATCATCTACATAGACAAATATTATAAGAATATTGTTTGCCTTGTCTTTAACATACTCACTTGGATCGCTCTTGGTCGGAACTGCGCCAACATTTCTGAGCTCTCGATCCAAGCGCTTGTTCCAATAGCGTCCGGATTGTCTTAAACAGTATAACGATTGCTTGAGTAGACAAACTTTGTTTCCAGCAGACAAGTCACGAAGCATCTTCTTCGCTTTGGTCACTAATTCTCGAGATCAATATTTCTTTTGTACAATGTACTCAAGTACCTCTGCCGTATAATTAGGAACCTCCATAAAAATCTCTTCATCAAGAAATCCGTTTAGGTACGCGGTAGTTACATCAAATTGTCTCACGTGCATATTTTTACAAGCGGCGATTGCCATTGCCAACCTAATTGAACTTAGCCACGCCGCAGGTGCAAACGTTTCATGAAAATTCAATCCTGGACGCTGGGAGAAGCCTCACGCTACCACTCACGCTTTTCTTTAGGAAATATTCTCATCGGCACCGTACTTGTTTCGAAGCACAATCCTATTACTTATAGTAGCTCGATCCTTCGGTCGTTCGATGATGTCCCATGTGTTATTTTTAAGAATGGACTTGTATTCGCTTGCCATAGCGTTCATCCAGTCTTGTGACTCAGAACCGCTCATTGCTTGTTTGATTAACTAAAATTGTAAAGGAGACTGTGGTTTAAGAAGTAATTGAAAATTAATCTCCGCCCAAAAAAATATACGGATATAAAATTATTGTGGGCGGAGATTAATTTTCAATTATTGCTTGTTTGATTGGTATTTCGGCCAGAAAGGCAAGTTCTACTACTTCTTTGTCAGTAGCCAGTGGTTCGGTTTCATCTTGAACCATATAATATTCCTTGCGGGGTCTTCCAGGTCGTCCTGTTCTCGACTTTCGCGGTCTCCCTCCTCCACGTTTTAAATTTAGGTTTTCTCTTACCAATTCCTCGAAATTGTCTTCAATCTCGGTTGCAACGTCTTGGCGAGAAGACCTATTAGGTATGGTTTCAAATTCCACTTCTTGCTATGATTCAGGTTGTCCATCATCCATCAGAGGACGATACTGAATCTAAATAAAAATGTTCAAAGGGACAATCTTCATTACAGCTTGTTTTCTCAAGAAATTTTACATCTCGAGTAATCTCCACTTTACAATTTTCTGGAATCCATATTCTGAATGCCTTTGATTGTTCGGCATACCCAAGAAAAATTCCGTTTTTTGAACGAACATCAAATTTGCTATGTCCATCTTTACAGTGGAAAACGTGCTTTAGAAATTGGTTCGACCGTATGCAAAAGTGTATTGACGTCAAAGACGAATACTTCGAAAAACAATGATACCGTTTACCAAATTTCATATGCGTTTTTTCATACGGTTTCCAGAAACTTTTCCAGCAGCCCACGTATTCCAGTAGGCTATATTTGACAATTATTAAAAAATCTTAGTTGTCTCTTTCAAAGTTTGACACCATTTTGCCCTCCCCACATAAAACGGTCAAGTAACCAGGGTTGGGCACGTATATTACATAATGTAATTTACAGGTTTTTTTTTTTACATGTAAACAAACTATGTATTTTACATAACCCATTTTGGTCACGTCAAGACAAACTTGATTTTTTAACATTTTCATTGGGTATTAATGATAATGAATTCATTCGCCAGAATCACTGTCATAATACAAAATGTGATTGTCGTTCATTCTTAGAGAATATATAGGGTGCTGCCTTTTGAAGCGCTACATAGGAAATCCCACATTAATTTAAAGGTCCTCGAATACTGACTTCAATAATTATTTCACAGTAAAATTTCATTTAGGTTTTTTAAAGTGTACTCTTTAGATGAATTTGTATGTGAGGTTTGAGAATTTTTTAGCTGTCCAGTTTTCACTATCATTGATCAAGGCTGTGCTGACAGTTTGGTATAAATTGAATTTAGTTACAGATCCTTTCTTAAATATCTTGAAACTTAGTGAATTTATAGTTCATATTTATTATACTTTTGAAGTTTTTTTTGTATACTATACAAAAATAAATGCGATTATTATTAACGAAAAATTTTCAAACTTTGCGAACAAATTCATCTTGAAGAGTACTTTAAAAAACCTAAATGGAATTTTACTGTAAAATAATTAAGAAAGCCAATATTCGAGCATCTTTAAATTAACATGGGATTTCCTATGTTGCGTTTCAAAATGCAGCAGCCTGTATACGCATGAGTTTTCTTTCGAAGGTGAGTCTATTTCGGATTGGATTGTGTACAACGCAATATTTTCATTGGGTATTGTATGTTTTTTCATGCTGGAAGTATTCAAAACCTAATTTAGAATATTCTGCCCACGAAGTCTACCACCCGCACTAGTTTTTTATTACTTTAGGCGTGTTTAAAAACAAAAAAACGAAAACCGAAAGCAACTAAACACATCTGCACTTCTACGTTATACAGTACAGCACTAACGCACTAACACTTTATGACCATAACCTCACTTTACAGTCGTTGTTTATGTATTTTACATTTCTTACATTTTAGGCAACAATTTGGTTGCTATTTTCCATTTCTGACATAATTTCAGAACAAAAATTTGCCGTGATATTTTGCAAACCAAAATAATTATTTCTTACGTTGAGTTTGTTAAAATGATCAAACGTTTATTAAATTACTTTCTGGTCCAAAGGAAATATTCCTAAAAGGCTGCGTCCTCTTTCAGACTATCGTTTATAAAGAAGATTACTCTGTATTTTCATTTACTTCTACAAAACGTCTTCACCAAAAAGAAAACACCAAAATTAATTAGAAAATATAAGCACTGCCATAAATTGCGCATAATTTTGATAGCAGCCTATTAATATCTTGCAAAAAACGAAAAATGCTTAAAAATGTCAGTCGTAGCCTACCTGAATATTGTCAAAATTATTTAGAACTCTATCGGTGAGTTTCACAACAAAAATTGTTAATCAGCGATTCATTTAATTCACTGATTAAGGAACGTCATTGGACGAAGTTAGCAATTGAATTTGAAAAAACCAAATATACTGTTTCACTCAACCAATCACAGGCCTTAATTACGTTGTTAAATTAATCAGTGATTAATTTTTTTTGTGAAACTGGGAATATATTTCACAAACTTTTTGATTAATGTTCCAAATGTTTTACATTGGAAAGGAAATTTTATTCTCTTTTCAAAAACGTGAAAATGTTCCGTATAAAAATCAAAAGTTCGGCTTATATCTCAAAAACTACGCGTCTCAGAAAAATGTAATAAACATTAATTGAACGTTAAAAAATTTTTACAAAAGTTTAAATTTTCAGAAATAAAAAAGCTACATGTATGTTATTATAGAGGTTTCACAAGAAGGCTTGTTGTAGCTACGCTCGTTCGTATCCTAACAGAACGTGTGCAAAAAATTTGTAAATTTGATTTTTGTTTAAAACATACGGTTGCCATTGTTGCTAGGCATTACAATATATGTAAAATTCCGCATATAAGGGGTGTCCCACGCCATGTGTGCACCATTCTAGAATCTTTATTTAATAATCGATTTACCTGAATTTTCGAGATAAATTAAATAAAAAATTGAAGTTTCCGACATACTGCTAGTCGTCATAAAGCTTCCAGTTTCGCCAGGAGTGATATCAACTTTCTTATTGTAAGTACAAAGTTTTTTTAATCTCAAACCGGACAGAAAAATGAAGGGAAACACACTCAACGTTTCGCTATAGATTTATAGCTTCGTCAGGAGTGAAAAAAAGTAAATAAACAAGTTGTCAAGAGAAACAAGTCGTCAAGAGAAACGAAAAGGTAACATGATTTTAAACTAAAATACGAGTTGTCCGGAAAAAAAGGGAAAAGTAACTAGAACTAAATTAAGACCATTTTTTTTTTAATTAATTAATTGACAGATCTATATCCTGTTTAAAGAGTCTAGAAAACTACAAAATATGTCATTTAAATTTTCAAAGTCCGTACGTTTATTAATAGAATTTGGAGACATTTTAATTTTACACATTTCTATGAAACGTCTTTTAAAAATATTAGATTCACTGTCCAAAATGTCAGTACTATCAAAATCAAAATTATGATTATTTACTAATGAATGCTCTACAAGCATTGAATGATTTTGATTATTTTTTTGAATATGATATTTATGTTGGTCTAAACGTTTTTTTTTAAAATTTTGGCTCGTTTCACCTATATAAACAGAAATACAATTTTAACATTTGATTTCATAAACCACGTTAGGTTGTTTTAATTTCGGTATTTTGGTTTTTAAATTCGAAAAAATTAAATTTAAATTATTCACAGATTTACTGGCTAAAATTAAATTATGTTTTTTGAAAATGTGTTTAAATGTATTGTGTAATGGTTCAATATAAGGCAAGAACAAACTTCAATTTCTTATTTTAATTTTTTATTTATTTATTTTATTTACCCTATATATTTTTACATATTTGAAATCTACGGATTATTACGAATCCGAATACGTATCAACTGGTAATTTTAGTTTCCATGACAACGAAAAAAGAACTTTTATTTTTCAATCTAGAAAGCTATGAATCGTATTTTTTCGATCTAATGCGATCAGGTGTTTCGATAAAATCAATTCTTTGATTGTATTTTGATTTTTAACATTTCTACAGCATTTGAAATTTTCATTAGTAATTCATTCATTCATTCTTTATATTAGACCATCTATAAAGTATCCGGAACTTGGATTATTTTTTTTATTTTTTCCAATATATGGCTTTCCTAGCAGCTGAGGAGCGTAGTATTTTTGTCAAAATCATTGAAGTCTAACAATTTTAAATAAACAAGGAGATTTGAGCAACTATGGCAAATTTAAGAAAAGTGAAAAAATACAGAGCATTTTTTCAACGTAAAGGTTCATAATTAAAGAGGAAGGGTTGATAAAAATGTTTCGACCAAAAACACAAGAGAAAATAAAATAACAGTGTCATTTCGTGCACAGATGAAGTACCAGTTGTACTCAGGCTGCAGTAATTTGATTTTAAGTTTCCCGAACATTCAGTATAATTTGTAGGATTAAACGGAAATTACGTAAACAAGTAATTGAAACTGTCTTTTTTCTCTGATTGAACTGTTTCATTCTTAAATTCAAAAACTGGAAGTTGTAGAGTTGTTTGTTTCTTTACGGATACTTTCCAGACATACTATAGAACCTTATGAATTTCTTAGCTTAGTTAAACAGAACATTTTTTCTGAGTACGTTGATACCAAATACTAAATTTTCTTTGACAGTAATTTAAAATAGAGCATGTTTTATTGACATTTTACGTTTCCTTTATTTCAAAGAAAATTTTTACAAAAAAATGTTCTGTTAAATTAATCTAAGAAACAGATGAGGTTCTATTAAAAAGAATAAATTACGACCTAATGAAAATTTCAAAAGCTGTAAAAGTCTTAAAAAAACAAAACATAATCAAGCGAGAGATTTTCTCGAAACACTTGATCATTAGATCGAAAAAGTGCGATTTATATGTTTTTAAATTGAGAAATAAAAAAGTTTTTTTTTCGTTGTTGTGGAAATCAAAATTACCATTCGAACACGTATTCGGACTCGTATTAATAAATAATTAATTATAATTAATAAATAAAGATTCTAGAAGGATGAACACATGGTGCGGGACACCCGATATGTATTTACAAAACAGATTCAATTTTAAAAAATATTTCTCGTATTTTTGTTCAATAAATGATGCAAAGTAGAAAAAATAGTATATTATACACGTTTCACAAGAGGCATGAGGCATTGTAGCACGAGTGGGTTTGAGGTACGAATGAGCGTAGCAAAGTGAGCTCGGAGTGCCCCAACAGAATGTGTGCTACAATGCCTCTTATGAAACGTGTATAATTACTATTTTTTCTACTTTGCGTCATTTATTGAACAAAAATATGAATATTTTTAAAAATTGGACCTGCTTAGTAAATAAATACAGGTTATTCACGGAACCCGTTCGTAAGAAGTTTACGGACTTCCCCTTTAAATTTCTATTTCCTACTTTACAATTATAATATAATGATCTATTAAAATATATTTCCAACTTTCGGGCACTTCCGCTTATACTGGAAGTTACTGTCAACTTTCTTAATTTAAATGGAATACACCATTTTTTATTGCATTTTTGAATTTCTCAAGAAATTCTAAAACTATTTTATTCAACATACGATACTTGCAAAATTAGCCGTTTCAGAGATATTTCCATTTTTTTCATTTTTTTTTTCAAATTTGCGATACCTTGCTAAGACACTGCCATCTTTGTGCAATAAAACCCATGATGTTAATTTTTGGCTTGCAGTAGACCACAGTAACATGCTTTGGGATCATGCCCAGTTTTAAACTTAATTGTCTACAGGCTGGTTAAAAAGTAACTTCCATTCAAACTGATTTCAACTGTGAAAAAGTCAAGTTTTTTAAATAGAACACCCAGTATATTTTTATACCACTTGAGTGAGGATTAATTGTTCTTTCGAATTGTACTAGCATTCCCTATACTTATCTCACATATTTCACTCGCTATTGATGACTTTCCTTTTAGAACGTCAATTTTTTTATATTATTTTTAAATAGTGGGCTATGGAAACTAGAGAAATTGTAATTTTTGAAATCATCCATCCAGTGGAAATTAAAAAAAAACCGCTATAAATCGCTACGGAGAACCAAGATAATGAAAATTCAAACGCAGGCGTATTAAATGTATTAAAAAAAATTATCATTTTCTCAATAACTCGTCGAATATCAGAATTGGACCCTATATAATTAAAAAGCTTATCAAAAACGTTTTGGAATGGTGTGAAAATATGCCGGCTGTTCTATTTGAAAAAATGTAGTTTTAGTAATTTATAATTATTTATATTCAAAAAGTCGTAGCCCGCCTTAGAATATCCCTTCACGTCTGGGCTTGATCTCGAATGATTGGCCACAACCTTAGCGTTGACAACTTTCAAGAAAAAAATTACCTCACATTAAAAAGTGTGATTGATACGTAAAAATGACTCAAATAAAGTTTACGCAGAATTTAGTATAGAATCCAAAAATAAAGTCAAAACGGGGTGTTTCAATTTAAAAGGACGTAACTGTAATATTTTTATAATACTTAGACACGCTGTACACAAACGAAAATAATTTTAAAATGTGCAATGGAAGCGCTTCTATTATACAAAAAAAAAGATTGAGTCGATACTTGCAATAGCAAGGAAGTTATGGAACTTTTATGGAGCTCTGGGACACCCTGTACTTCAGAAACGAATTTTGATCTATGTATCTCTTACAGTTTACGAGATCCCCATGGTGGCCCTTTAATTAGTTGTAACCCTGTATATTAAAATTTTGTGTGCCATAGAAAACAAAATCATAGGAAACTTAACTTTTCTGCGTGTTGTTTTTAAATAATTTTATCATAATCAAATAATTAAAAATTAATATTTGCATACACATTTGGAATTTGGAGTCTGAAGCAATTTTTCTTTCTCTCTTTTTCTCATTGAATATTTTCTTCATTTTTTTAGAATTATTATAATTAGAGCAGGCTGTTGTAATTATCGTAAGTTGGCAACACAGGCCTGCAGTTTGAAATTAAGGATTTTAACCGTTAGAATTGTGATATTTAATTTCTAAAATGTTTGATATTCGACACAAAATTTTTCTCACTGAAAGTTATTTAAGAAATGCACAGAAGCAACACTTATTTTATTTCTGCGTTTCGGCAAAATAATGTTTACCATATCATTAAAGATCAAATGAACAAAGCACGAACATAACCTCAAGTATAACAACTTTCAAATTATTATTCATTGCTCAGTGTGTCTAACCACATAGCGTAAAATAGCTCCTCTCACAGCCTCCTGTAATTATAAATTCCGTTGACCACTCGGTATTATAGGCCATGTTTTCTTTTTACTTAATACTGAAAAATGTTGGTCTAAAGGAATGTATAACTAGCGGAAATTTAAAATCAATCGTCAATAAATAAAAGAAATGCAGTGTGTGTAAACGAGAAATGAAACAGTTTATTGAATACATTAACTTTTTAGAAAAATTTTGTGCAAATCGTTCTTGATTGCAGTGAAAACCTCGAGCAGCTTCTGGACAGCTGTTTCAGCCCTGCTTGGGGCTTCTTCAGCAGAGACGTAGCTCGATATTTCCACTGCAAACAAAAACGACTTGCCCAATTTATTCGCAATTGCGATGTAAGAGTGATGCAAGGCGGCCATGCTTGCTGTCAAAGCATAATAAAAATTTTTAGAAAAATTTTTATTATGCTTTGACAGCAAGCATGGCCGCCTTGCATGGGGGACTTATTAGGAGCAAATCCCGCTTCAATTTGTCTATCCTACTGCAATGTCAGGTCAAGAAGCGATAGTAAGATGTCGCTATTTTATCTGTTGAATACATTGACGTTTAAAATAAACATTTCGTGAAAATATAGGTTTATAAAAACATTTGCTTTCTCACTTACTTGTAATTTAACATTTCTTTGGACAGATATTTATTTTGCATTCGTTTCACTGTACCGTTTACCGCAAATATCTTAAAATTAGCGTAATGTTTAATATACTGGGTGTATCAGAAATATGTGTATTAATTTTAACACAGTGCAGTTAGCTAAATGAAATATTTTTTCTATTTGACTTTTTTTATTTAAAGCTTTCTAAACCGATTTGAAACGTTTTACATATTAAAATCTATACCCGTCTCTGGTTTAGACCGGAAAATTTTGTTGTCATAGAAACGAAAAAAGTCAATTGTTGTAATGTCAAGTTTACTAAATTTGAACAGAAATTGCGTTTATAACTTGTCGGAGACAAATATATGTTCATTATTATAGGTTTCCAAAATCCTTAAAGACAGCGAAAGAAAACTGTAATTGCACATAACTATTGCACTTTTAAAATTTGCCAAACTGTCTAATGCGATACACCTTGCTGAAGTGCATGTTTTCGTACGAGATAGTACGAGATCGGCCTCGGTCTTGGGCTAGAAGTTGAAATGAGTATGTTCCTGGAGAATTTGGACAGTTAATTGAAATGTATGCCTGTTGGGTAAAATACGATTAGAAGACGAATCGCAGTCTTCGTGCTTCCATTCAGCATTTCCACAAGCTCTACGATACACCATGAGAGTATCTCTTATTTCTTGTTTAGAAAAGTTGTGTGCGTTTATAAAAATGACAACTGTTTTGACAGATTATACGTAATAATTGTATCCGCCACGGTTGCCATGGTTTTTTGAAAGATGGTTCAATTCAAATGCTAAACGACTCGTTTGCTCAAAAATAGAGATAAAAAATTACGAAAAAATTGACGATATTTTCAAAATGCCATAAGATAAAATTGTTCAGCTTGGCGAGTTCTTCTGTGGCTTAAAATTAACAACGTTTTTCTGATACACCCAGTATAATTTAAAGTATTACATAATCTTTCAATTCAATATATCCGGTTATCAATCAAATATAAAAATGAATTATAAATTTTCTGTTGTTTCTAAGTAAAAAGGATTCAACCCACAGTTTTTAATATGGTGAAAATTTAAATTTATGATGCACAGAAATTTTCTGATATACCGGGTGTCCCGCGCAATGTGCTCACCCTTCTAGAATCTTTATTTATTAATCGATTAACCTGAATTTTGGAGACGATAAACTAAACAAAAAATGGAATTTTTTGACATACTGATAGTCGTCATAGGACTTCCGGTTTCGCTGGAAGTGATATCAACTTTCTTATTTTAAATGGAAGACCCTATATATTTTTACATATTTAAAATCTACGGAGCATTACGAGTTCGATTACGTATCAGTAGTTAATTTTGGTTTCCATGACAACGAAAAAAAAACTTTTTTATTTTTTAATCTAGAAAGCTATGAATCGCATTTTTTCGATCTAATGCGATCAAGTGTTTCGAAAAAATCACTCCTTTGATGATATTTTGATTTTTAACATTTTTACAGTATTTGAAATTTTCATTAGCCTTAACTCATTTTTTTCGATAGAACCTCATATGTTTCTTGGCTTAGTTCAACAGAACATTTTTTTCTGAGTACGCTGATACCAAATACGTCATATTTTCTTTGAAAATAATTTGAAATAGAGCATGTCATATTGAAATTTTACACTCCCTTTATTTCAAATGACTTTCAAAGAAAATATGACGTTTTTGGTATCAGCGTACTCAGAAAAAAATGTTCTGTTGAACTAAGCCAAGAAACATATGAGGTTCTATCGAAAAAAATGAGTTAAGGCTAATAAAAATTTCAAATACTGTAAAAATGTTAAAAATCAAAATACCATCAAAGGAGTGATTTTCTCGAAACACTTGATCGCATTAGATCGAAAAAATGTGATTCATAGATTTCTAGATTGAAAAATAAAAATTTTTTTTTTCGTTGTCATGGAAACCAAAATTAACTACTGATACGTAATCGAACTCGTAATGCTCCGTAGATTTTAAATATGTAAAAGTATATAGGGTGTTCGATTTAAAATAAGAAAGTTGTGTTAGATATATTTTTATTAAGTAAATAAAATATAAAGGATCTATAATTTAAGAAATTACAGTTTCGCCTAAAATGCATCGAATATAAGCCCAGACGGTTGGAATGCGAGATGGCACTTGAGAAACGTAAATAATAAACAAAATCGGTCGAGGCGACATAGCTTCGTCCAAGGGCCGGGGCAGTGGTTGATATGCTGTTAAACGATGCACACGCTAATAAGTATTTGGGGTATTAATAATTAATAATACATAAAACGTGCGGAATAATTATTATTACACGGCAAGCGCGTTATTGGCCAATCTCGCGGTTCGCGGCTCGGGATATGCGATGTTTGCGTACGATTATAGTCGGCGTGTATTATATACAGGGTCCGTACATACAGGGTGTGTTTAGGAAATATTGTGCGCCACACCGGAGAGATGCAGTACGCTTTAGAGATAAGTTGTATATTATAGCAAATTGCATGATATTTAGAGAATTAGCTTGATCTACTTCTTGCTTGGTATGAATGAGCGATTCCTCTGGGTTTAGGCTCGGCAAGGCGTGGCAGGTGCTACATCACTTGACCGCTGACTAGTTGGACTATGTTGGCGGGGGTGGTTGCGGGATGTCTGGGACGTCTGGGACGTTGGGGACATCATTGCATGAGTAGCCATCCCCGAAGGGGGATCGTACTAACAGGGTTTAAAAACGCAGCCGAGAGTGAACGACGTACTGTTCACGGTCCAAGGTGATCCCAAGGGGACCCGATGTAGCGGGCGGCCCCGAGGAATTGTCACCAGCCTTACGTGCCAGGTGGAGGCCGGTGGTGAGATGCCACACCACCTGGTGGAAGAGTAGATTGGTGGTAGAGAATCTACGGGTCGGATAGTACCAAGACGTGGGGTAGAGCGTGTTTGCATGTACTTAAGTGAGGCTATCTGCGGTGCATGTAGAGTGTGCTTGTGGAAATAATATTCTAGAGAATTGGAACATATAAGAGAGCAACAGAAATGAGTTTGGGAAGGCCCCAGGTTGGTACCATTAAGAGATATGGTAGAGGCACGAGTGTGAGCTATAAATAGACCTTAAGGGTCGGTGGAGCAAGTGCAGACCGTTGTGGCCTTGGGGACCGGGGGTCCCCGGTGAGTAAATAACTGTTGACTCTTGACATATGATTGTAAACACATGTTATTGTTGCATGAACGCAATGTGTCATTGGGCGATGACGGTGGCGGAAGGTTCCCAGTAGCCGAAGGAAAGGGTGAGCGTTTGATTAATTATATTTAAGTATACGCATTAATATGTTTTTATAATAATGAAAAGAAAATGTTTTGATAATTTTGCGGCCGGTCTTACAGTTGATATCACTTCCGGCGAAACCGGAAGTTCTATGACGACTATCAGTATGTCGAAAAATTCCATTTTTTGTTTAGTTTATCGTCTCCAAAATTCAGGTTAATCGATTAATAAATAAAGATTCTAGAAGGGTGAGCACATGGCGCGGGACACCCGGTATGTATTAGGTGATTTTTTATATGGTCTTTGTTGTTTAATTTCTCAGGCAATTAAACGTCTAGAGTAATATGCAACTGCCTGTCGTTGCAAGTAATGTTTCAATTTCGGTTCGTTTTTGTCTCAATTTCGCAGCAAATAAAATCCAGCAGAGTATCAATAAATAACGTTCGCTATGAATTATAAAGAAATGCTTGTGCAGGGCAACATTCGAACAGGTAAAATACGAAGACAAGTTTATAAAAGATATGACAGCTGTAACAGACAACTATAAAATAAATAAATGCTGGCCATAACCCAGCCCGTTTTATGATCGCCGGTACGTAATAACTTTAACATCCCATCTCCTCGCTATCTATCAAACATTGTATTGTCGGGAACGGGAATATTTTATTCGGTGTTTTCGAGGCTACTGATTACACCCTGGCATCTTACATGTTGTAAAGGCGGCACAAGTTCAAAGAAATACACGGTCTGTCATCGTCACCAGCGTCATGGGTGGTAGGAGCCGACAGGCCTGAAACGTGGCGGTATTAACGCTTTGTCATGCTTCGCTCGACGTGCGGGGAAAGGATAATCAGGTGGGGATGGAGCAGGCGCATATTTTCGACGGGAGGGATGCACCAACGTTCGCGAGCAGTCGACACATCGTTAGAGTTTGTCGCTTGAGAAAGTTGGTGCGTGCGACGTTTTAGTGATTGAATCGTATTGTGACTAAAATTAGTTGTGATCGACATCATTTTTTTCCAAATGGTTGTGCTAGAAGGCGGCGGAATGTTATCCTCGTCAGGAAACCAATATTTACAACCGGATTACTTATCACCACTTCCAACTACGGTAAGACTGTTTTCCCAAAACCAACCTCAATTTTCCCGATATTTACTGGAAATTCGCTTTAATTTCAGTTAGACGCAAAGAAAAGTCCCTTGGCTTTGCTTGCACAGACGTGCAGTCAAATCGGTGCGGATTCTCCGTCAAGTAAGCCGTTGATATCGCCTTTAGAGAAACCGAAGAAGAGTACAAGTACAAGCGGTGAGAACCGCACATCGCCGGCGACGGCCAGAGACAAGAATGAAAAATCCGGGCTGCGGAGTAGCCCCTCTGAAAATAAACTCGCTTTTAAGCCGTATGAAAATAACGTGATTTCGTCGAAGCGTTCCGAGGAAAATAACCGCCCCACTTCGAAATCCAGTGTACAAAATGCAGAATCCGGTGAAGATAAGAAATCCGAAAATGTCCGCAAATCCGCATCTCCGGCCAGTAGTACAAGTGCAGCTACTCCGGCTCCTGAATCTGGGAAGGTATCTCCGACCGCCGGTGACCGCAAGTCGACAACTCCATCCGCTCGCGGAGCTAGCCCAATTATACGTTCTGGGTTAGAAATTCTGCAAGGCCATCCGAAAGATGCTCCCTTAGGAACCTACAAGCCCGGATCTTTGTCAGCGGGATTGAGCGGCGGTTTAGGAGGACCCCTGAGTTCACTGTGTTGTCCTCCAGGACTGGAACATACGAATCCAGCGTTTAGACCACCATTTCCGGGCGGTCCTTTCACACATCATCATGCTGCTATGTTGGCCGCCGGATATCCTGGTTCAACACCCGGTCCGTATTTGAGTTATGCGCGAGTGAAAACTCCGTCGGGTGGTGAAGCATTAGTTCCTGTGTGTAAAGACCCATATTGTACCGGTTGTCAATTCAGCATGCACAATCAACAACTTTTAATGGCCGGTGCTTCTGGACCATGTCCTAGTGGTTGTACACAGTGTGACCATCAGAAATACAACTTGGCAATGGCGATGTCATTAGTGCCTCCCGGACCTGTAGCTTCTTCTTTATCATATCCTCAACTAGGGAGACCATATGTGTGTAACTGGATAGCGGGAGATACCTATTGTGGTAAGCGATTTGTTACATCTGAAGAATTATTGCAGCACTTGCGGACTCACACCAGCGGAACAGATTCTGCATCGGTCGCCACGTCTACGGCTTCATCACTACTTAACCCACACTCGCTTTTTTCTTCATCAGCCTTACACCGAGCAGGATATCCCAATCCTCCATTGAGCCCGTTATCAGCGGCGAGATACCATCCATACGGAAAACCCACTCTACCAAGCTCTTTAGCAGCATCGCCTTATAGCGCATTCAATCCGACGGCTCTGGGTCCGTATTATTCTGCGTATTCCGTCTACGGGCAAAGACTTGGAGCAGCAGCAGTTCACCCATAAACTAAAGCGCTCTGCATTTTTATGTAATAATGTAATTTATTATTCGACAGTGCAGATCGTTATGTTGTAAACAAGGCTGCATTTGTCCACATGCTCTTCTGTGATAATATGTAAATATTCTCGAAGCTGATGCTGATGAAGTGCAATCTAAATCAGATCCTACTTATTATTCATTATTAGTGCAGTGTCCTTTGCGTTCATTATTTCATTTATTTTACATCTCGTTCGTAAAGATATAATATTTGTATAGTATTGTAAGTATTATAACGTTGAGTTTCAATATGCTTTAATAAAATATTTGTAGAATTAAGGCAATCTTTTATTTAAAACTTTAGCTTACAGAGACTTCCCTAACTAAACTTCAGAAAGTTTCTCGCAGTTTGCAAGTTGCTTAATGATGAAAGCTCCAGTTGTCTTTACCGTATGGAAAGGTAAGTTAAAAAATAAATCTCATAAATACAATACCTTTACTGCAGATCATTTTTTGTTATTATGTGCTTATCGATCGATTGATAATTTTCTCTATTTCTACATATTTATCTTTATTCTTTTAATTTTCATGAAACAACTTTGTCGCTTGCAGTCAAAGCTTATGTAGGGCTTTTAACTTAGATTGATTTGATCGGCATATAATAAAAAATCATATGTAGTTGCTACTGAATGGAACTGCTTCAAAAAGCAAACTAAGGTTTTAAATTTAACTAAGTATCAAATGTATTAAATTTAACAGTGCAATTCAGATTACAAGAACAGTATTTAAAAATAGATTAATCGATACATGATACACATTGGAAAGAAATTTGAAATTAAAAAAAAAGGATGAAACCTTAAATCAAGACAGCCTATAAATCATTCTTTATTAATTTTTAATCGCAGTAAACCGTGATTTTTTACTTTTTTTAGGTTGCCTATCACTTTAATTTAATTGTATTTTAATATACTTACGTTAAATGTGACAATTCAAGTCAGATTTATTAAACCTTGTTGTCAATTGTCAATTATATAAATATAGTAAAAATATTTTATCATTGTTAATAGAAAGCATCAAATAATTTTTTTTAATAACTACTAGTTTCTAAGTTTCTAGGCCGAGTTGCACCATCATCGTAATTAACTAATCCTGGATTAAACATAGAAATCTCTGGCTGAGTGGCACTAACCTTGATTAACGTTAACACAGATTAACTAATCTGAGTTAGCGACTTTTCAGTTGCACCGACCTTAATTTGCCCTAATCTATGATTAACAAACTTGAGTTAGTTGATTCGGCAAGTAACGACTTGCAATTTCAGCCTCAATTGACGTTAACACAGATTAACTAATCTGAATTAGAGACTTTCGAGTTGCACCGACCGTAGTTTGTCCTAATCTTAATTAGTAAATCTGAGTTAGTTAATTCGTTTTTACTGTTCGATTAGCGTGTCTAACACGACTTAAAAGGATTTATTATAAATTTCTGAAGGATACAAGAGCGTTAATCACGAATTCTTCTGAACGGTTACGACCGAAAATGTATTAAAAATGAATAATAAATTATTATTATATTGGAACAAGCAGCGGTGGTTTGTTTAACACGAAGAAATTATTAGTTGAACTAACATAATTTGAAAACAATACAAATTTCTCTTTAAAAATTAAAAAAATTACGTAAATTCATTAAATATACAGGGTGTTATAAAAAACCTGGACAAAGTTTGGCAGATGATAGTGTAGTTCAAAACAAGAAAAAAATTCTAATAATCTCATATCCAGTACACAATAAAGAGTATCCATGCTATATGTTCACTCTTCTAGAATTTTAAGTTTTTACATAAAATTTGGAACAAATAAATTAAATAAAAATTTTCTGACGTAGCACTGGCCACCGTACGACTTCCGGTTTCACCGAAAATTAAATCAACTTTCTTATTCTAATTGGAACGGCTTTTACATTTTTACGTATTTAGAATATACAGGTCATTGTGAGTCCGAATACGTGTGATTTGGCAATTTTTGTTTCCACGACAACGAAATTATTGTTTTTTTTTCAAAGTTATAAATAGAGACCGGATTTATAAGTTTTTACAAGTTTTTTACTCTAACATACCTAAACTTGGCGTTTTGTATTTATATGTTTGTCGATTAGAGAAGCCCAAAAATGGTAGTTTTATTTCGCATATAACTTAATATTTTAGACTTTTAGCGCATATTTATTTATTTATCCATATATTGATATAAATAACATTATAATTCCATATACGGTCAATATTCAAGTCTGCAGCTTTTCCAAGAAGTAATTTATTCTCCTCAACGTCTGGCCACTTTATTTTACGATTTCCCGGAATGTGATTTTCTGGGAATCTGTAGCGACTTGCACTTGCATTTTGCACTTATGTTTTGCATTTCAGTTTGAGATAAGAACTCCGTGAATGTGTGTGACTAGTGACTAGTGTATTTATCAACGCGAATTAGTTCTTATTTTCTTATTTAATTTAATGACGAAATAAATTCAGTGCTTATCTTTTCAAAATGCCGAAAGTAGCATCCTCTCGATCCGAGCTATTGAAAAAATGGATTAAAGCATCTAAACATCTAACTACAGATAGAAAAGTTATTTTTTGCAACGCATGCTCAAAACAGGTAGATACCTTACAAATTCTCTTAAAAATCACATTTTCATTTTGACAATATTTTAAGGTGTCGTCAGACCAAAAGTACCAGATTGATCAACATTTGGCTACAAACCTCCATAAGGAGTCGGAGAAAAGATGTGTGAATGTGAATGTGATAAAAGACTGCTTAAAGTCTAACTTTAAGCAGTCTTTTATTTCTTCAACAGCCAGTAACTCACAGGGCAGTGACACAGGAAATGAATTCTTTTTAGACTTGTGCAGTGCTATGGCAGAGTCAAACATTCCTTGGCATAAACTTGAACAAGCAAGTTTTCGAACTTTTTTGGAAAAATATTGCAATCGTCATATTCCAAATGAATCGACTTTGCGGAAAAACTATCTAAGTATATGCTACCAGCAACGGATGAAGAAAATAAGAGAGAAGCTTAGCGACAACAATATTTATATAGTAGTTGATGAAACGACAGATGCCTGCGGTCGTTATGTAGCAAATATGTTAGCAGGAGTATTAAGCAACACAGTTGCACCAATATCTTATTTGGTAAATAGTGCAGTTTTGGAAAAAACAAATCATTCAACGATCGCACGTTTTATTAACGACAGCTTGACACTTTTATATGCACCTAATCAAGTTAAATCGGAAAATACATTACTAATGGTGTCTGATGCAGCAGCCTACATGATAAAAGCAGGACAGGCTTTACAGGTGTTTTACCCAAATCTGATGCACTTCACTTGTATGGCTCACGCAATGAATAGGCTCGCTGAATTGGTGCGACTAGAATACCCAACAGTAAATAAGTTGATCAATAACGGAAAAAAGGCGTTTCTTAAAGCCCCACTGCGTATACAACACTATAAAGAATTAGCTGCTGACCTGCCATTATCATCAGAACCAATAATTACGAGATGGGGTACGTGGCTTGAAGCAGCAAATTTTTACGCAGATAACTTTAAACAATTAAAGGAAATTTTCTTAGAATTGGATGATTCCAATTCAGCGGCTTTAAGAATTTGTAAGGAATGCATGTCGAACACAAACATCGGGAATCAATTAGCATTCATTAAAACTCATTTTTCGGTTTTAATATCCACCATTAAAAAGTTGGAATCATCCCAGACGGCTCTATTAGATTCTTTTGAAGTGGTCGATGATGCAATTGAAAGTGTAAAATCAATTCCAGGGGAGATAGGAGAGAAGTTAATGGCAAAATTAGACAAGGTTCTATTACGTAATCCTGACTACAATAAAATGAGGAAAATCTGTTTAGTTTTAAAAGGTCAAAGTGAAGAGGATTTGGACATGGACCCCAAAGATGTAGCATCCATGAAATTTGCGCCCATTACTTCATGCGATGTCGAGCGTTCGTTTTCCTCTTATAAAAATATTTTGACAGACAGACGACAAAATTTTACCCCAAATAATTTAAATCAACTGTTGATTATATTTTGTAATCCTACTATTTAAGTGTTAAGTGTTAAAATTACTTATATGAAACAATTTATGTTTTTATTATTCTAAAGTATGTATAAGTAAAATAAAATTTTTATCGCATATAATATCCATATTTTGATCCATTTTAATCGCATAAAAAAACTTATTTTCCACTTTTTTAGCACATATAAATCCGGACTTTAGTTATAAATCATGTATTTTCGTTCTAATGCGATCAAGTAATTCGAGAAAGCCATTCCATTGAGGAGGCGGCTGGCTAGTTACTAATATTGCCCGCGGCGACTGCGACCGACTTACAGATGTTTATGGCTCTTTCGGCATTCAATTTAAACCCGGAAAACGCAGAAAATCCAATTCCAAGGAGCCGGTCAGAATCCGAACACTCACCAACACATGAAAATTGTTTTTCTCACATAGAATCCACACATACCATGAAACGATTCAAACCCACGCCTAATAATTTGGTCAAGCGTTCAAAAACCAACAAAAATAAATGCTGAGAAGTATATTAACAGAATTTATGAGAAAAATAAAAGACTTTACAAACAAGCAGCTTTATCAAAAGCAAACAACCAGTTTAGGATACGTCAAGATATTTTCAGCTTGTTTCTAAAGTCTTTTATTTGTCACATCATTTAATTAATTACCAAATAGTAAGAACTTTATGAAACTCAACTAAAAACTTACTTCATTCTTTATCTTAACTAAAAGTGAAACTAAATCATTATGAAAAGTGGAGGGCATATCACAATACTATGTCTAGCTTAAACCATATAGTACATTGTCATTTATAGTTTTTGCGGCTAGAGATGCTTTTCCCCTTATCAAAAATTGTGGAGACACCATTTAAGCGTTAGTACAAATTAGGCAAGTTTTACCCATTAAATTTCACGATAGTTTTAACGGTCAATAAAGTACTTACTTCAGCTACAAAATGCTGTTTTAATTAAGCCAGAACTAATATTTTTTTAAATTCTAAACATTGACGGTATATTTTTATATTTATTTAAGCCTACATTAGTTAATTACCTTAATACTAATAATAAACAATATTATAATTCATCGAACAAGAGTTAACTGCTATTATGAATTTAATTTAAATTAACGAAGTTGGTTTAACGTTCCCTTTTTAAAAGAAAAGCCGCAAGTGAGTTGTATATAAATTGACTATCGGATAAAACGGACTGGATAATGACAAACCATAACAGTAACGTCATACTTACACGTGACCCTTCATCTGTACTAATGACGTTTCACTTTAATCGGAAATCAACTAATTCAAGTTAAATATACGTCGGTGCAACAGCGTTTGTTTTAACATGAATTATATTTTAATTACGGATTAACTAACACAAATTAATGCATAAACTTCAGCTGTCAGTCATCATATGTCAGTCAGCAACTCAGTCAAAAGCGTTTATTAATGTATTGGGATGTACTGTTCAGTATGTTACTGAACATACAAATTATGTCTTCTTCTGAAGAAAGAAATTCTTACGGTTGATCCTCGGATTCAGATTATACCAAGACCGAAAATTTCCAAAAAAAGGACTAAACCGTTATTGATTTACGCTGATGTAGATTTTAAGATGCGTTAAAGATTTCAAAAGAAATGGTGCAAGAAACGAAAACGAGGAATCCTACAGTGCATATATTTTTTTCTTAGGGACCCCCTTAGCACTAAAATATGAAATAATGTTTCATCAAAATATCGACATTATGCTACTTTTACATGACAATTTTTTTTGTGTCGTGATTTCCGTTTTTATTTGCGAAGGAACCCAAACATCCCTTTGCTGAACTTAGGTCGAGAAACATTACATTAGAGCTTATAACAAATAGAAATTTTCCAATATCAGCAATTACTCAGTTACTGATTACTTTGCGATTTTTTGCTAATGAAAGTTTTTAGTAAGTTTTAGCGGATCATTTTAATATCTTCAGGACAGATTAACACACACATGCGAAGGTTGCGGACCTTCAGCTCAGTAGGATATTTCCATAAAGCAAATTGATGCAAATTCCAGAGAATTTATATATATGGCCCAGACATCAATGAAAATTAACAAAATTATTGATGTATTTCATCAAGTATGACGATTTCCCAGAGTGATTGGCGCCATCGTCTTTCCGCATGTGAAAATAATATCCGTAACATTACATCTGCGTTCTCTCTTTTCCATTTTCAAAGGCACACAAAATAGAAACTGACGCAAGTGACACATCTTGATATAAACGAACTGGCTAAATGGCCAATAATAATGCTAAACGTCACAGTTTCGAAATCGTGTTAGTGACGTTGCAAATCAACTAATTCAAGTTAAAAATATGTCGGTGCAACAGCGTTTGTTTTAACATGAATTAAATTTTAATCACGGATTAACTAACATGGATTAAGGCATTTAATTTCAGATGTCGGTGCAACTCAGCCTCTATGCTTTAAATCGAGATTATCTTTAATCAATGTGGGTGAAACTGGACACTAGTATTCCTGAGTACCTAAAGGTCATTTCTAATTTAAAATTTATAATCCTAAAATTATGCTTCAATTATTGATGCCAGTTTAACGCTAATTATTCTAATCTTTGGTGCTTAAGCTCCCATTCTATTCTTGCATTCCCTAGCCGTACGGTTTTTATATTACCGTAGATGTGTTATACAGGGTGCTGCATTGATGAACACAACTTTTGTTCAAATATTGGCTCCCCTAAATTATTTTACAGCAAAATTCCATTAATTTTTTTTTTTGTTAATTACTCTTCAAGATGAATCGTGCACTTTGAGAACTTTTCAATTGCTGAGTTTCAAAATATTTTAAAAAGATTCAGTAACCAATTTAATTCGTCAGTGAATGCTAAAATAAATAGCTGGAAAACAGCAAACTAACCTGTCCTTGTTTTTGTAAGTTGCTTAAGGAATTGTATGTAAAACCTTCTTTTTTAGGTGAGGTACACCATGTAAGAGATAATTATTTTAATGAAGTCGTATTTTACTGGAATGGAAATAGCTTCCCTCTGATATCTTTTCCGCCCAGTTTCCAAATAGACCAATACAGCACAGGTTTAATTGAATTTGGTTACTGCATCTTTTTAAAATATTTTGAAACTAAGCGGATGAAAAATTCTCAAACTGCACAAACAGATTCATCTTGAAGAGTACTTTAAAAAACCTAAATGAAATTCTCAAGCAGAGAATATTAAGTCAGGAACGGCGTACCTAACGTTGGCTCCTAAAGTTTTAAACTTCTGGAGAACTCGGAAAACTTGAAAATGATTACTTGAATAAACATGTAATCGTAATTAAAAATGTTTCAATTAGTACGAGTGTGATAAATACGTGACTTACGATTTGTATTAGTTATAAATACTTACTTGTTCAGTTTCATCGAAGCTCATTTTTCTATTAGAAGTTAATTCCAGATTCCGAATATGACACTTGGATTTTCTTAAATCGTATAATTTCTTTTATAATTTCAATAATACTTAATGAATTAATTAATATCAGAAAATCTCTGTGAATTAAAATGCGAATTTGTTATAATTAAAAAAAGATATTCATTGTGCAGTCTTTGCAAAATAATTTATTCTTCCAAGTTCTGTATGTATATGAAACACGAATAATGACGTAAAGTTATGAAACATTTAGGAATGAGAGGGAACTATTTTATTTTTCTTGTGCAGCGTTATTTTTGCATCAAATATTTTTGCAAGAAAATTTTGACTTGTAATTTACCTTTTCTTCTTTTACGATTTTTTTATGATATGAACTCTTGCTTTCCCAATGCAGAATGAAGAGTTCTTTCATCTTAAAAGTAGTTTTATTTAGTAAGGGATTCCCGCTGTTGCAAAGTGGGAACTAAGGAAAATCAAACGCTAGGTCAACTACCGCGTGAGTGAAGAATCAATGAATACATATAAGTAAATGAGATTTAATAAAACTTACAAGTGGCGTATACCTTGCTAAAAAAAATTAGGGGGTACAAAGTTGAAATTTCAAAAAAAAAAAACGTTATGGTTTTTATGAAACTTGAATAGACGTAGGAACAATAACATTCAGATGTCGCTAATGCGATGGTCGGTTTAGTATTCTTTATAATAAGAGTATAGGCATGACGTAACAGTTTGGGAGGATTCAAAGCGGAATCAACAGTTGACCAATTAAGGAAACTAAATCTCTTTTTAAAGAGAGCAATTCATTTGATTGGTCAACTGTTCATTCCTCCATGAATGCTCCAACCAGTAACATCATGTCTACTCTTATTATAAAGAACTTAAGTCGTTGTTAGGGGGTGATTTAATTGTAACAAGATGTACACCTTATTTTATTTGTAAGTTTTATTTAATCTAATTTACTTGTGTTGATTCTTGGCTCTTCTACACATTTTATTGAACATGTACACTTGATAATGTTTATTCTTTGGACGATCCCGACCGTGTTTCAATACAGTGATGGTGGTGGGTTGTTCATCGTTGTTTGTTAATAGATCGCAATTTAACAATTGTAGAGGAGACATTACTAAAAAGTATCACTCTACATCGTAAAAGTCTACAATAATCTTTAGATGTCTATTATTGCATACTAAAACAGAGCCACTCAAATTCATTAAATTTTTTTAGTAATATTTATTATAAAGTGGATGAGGTAGGGCTACAATAATAAATGTTTATTGGTTGATACGACATATTTCTCTGCTTATGACATGATTTATACATAAAATATAGTATCATACGAGCCTACCGTATTTATAAACAAAATTATTTAAATTTCTATTTTTGATGACCTAAGTTATGAAAGGATTAATATTGTACGGTATGTTCTTTACGTTGAGAATTGTTTCCAAAAATATTTCAAAATTTATTCCTGGTGATTTACAAACTGCAAATTATTAGTTAGGTTCTCCATGATATTTGCAGTAAGGAGAATAATAATAATATTTATTTATTTTCTTTTTTCGAATTCGAACTTTGAAAAGGTTGAGAAATTTCTTTTTTAAGTGGTACCATACGTACTGTGAAACATTTGATACACGTTAACTACAAATTTCTTTAAATTGTATGTAAAATGTTACAATAACATTATAATAACAATAATTGATTTCCTTTCTTCATCGTTTTGATATCATCCATGTAGGTCTCTGAAAGAAATAATTTGACTTGGCGAATTTTATTCTCTAGAAATCTTTGTTAAAAATGATTTATTACTGTTTTTTAACACAGTAATGAAATATTCTTGTAATTATTATAACGCAATTAAAACACTTTCTTCTCCGTTTATAATAATTTATAAAATGGTATAGTAATTTTAAAGCTGTTCGATTAACAATTATTGAAAATTGTTTTTAATTTACATAGAATATGTATATCATACACTACTTCAATATTTGACTAATGCTCGGTTTTTGAAACGATAAATAACTTCATGTAAAGATTAATTTTGTTGACAAATAACTTTATGAAAAATATAAACTGTTTACGTTACTACATACAGGATGTCCACCGAGTGCCGCGGTCTTCTCTACCGTCGAAAGAAATTCAAACGAGCTGAGGTGTAACTCATTCAGCTCTATTTTCCAAAATTATTCTTGGCTATACAGGATGTTCACTCCTTTGATTGTATTTTGCTTTTTAACATTTTTTTACAGCATTTGAAATTTTCATTAGGTCGTAACTCATTCTTTTAATAGAAACTCAGATGTTTCTTAGCTTAGTTCAACAGAATATTTCTTTGTGATTACGTTGATATCAAATACATCATGTTTTCTTTGAAAGTTATTTGAAATAAAGGAAGTGTAAAATTTCAATAAGACATGCTCTACTTTTAATTATTTTCAAAGAAAATATGACGTATTTGGTATCAGCCTACTCAGAAAGAAATATTCTGTTGAACTGAGCTAAGAAAATGACTTAAGGCCTAATGAAAATTTCAAATGCTGTAAAAATGTTAAAAAGCAAAATACAATCAAAGGAGTGATTTTCTCGAAACACTTGATCGCATTAGATCGAAAAAATGCAATTCATAGCTTTCTAGATTGAAGAGCAGGAAACCATGGAAACCAAAATTACCAATTAATAATATTCGTACTCGTTATAATCCGTAGATTTCAAATATGTAAAAATATTTAGAGTGTTCCATTTAAAATCAGAAACTTGATATCACTTCTAGCGAAACCGTAAGTCCTATGACGACTAGTAGTACGTCGAGAAAATACTTTTTCTGTTTAATTTATTGTCTCCAAAATTCAGGTTAATCCATTAATAAATAAAGATACTGATACTAATAAAATTTAAGAAAAAGTTTTTCAAGTTTTCCAACTTTAGTTAAACATTCTTCTTCACTTTTTTAAACATTTTCCTTTAGTTTTTTCAAGTTCTTAGCTGCCGCGTGCCCCCAAAGACGAGCAACCCAAACAGCGCCAAGCGCTTTCTTCTCATCTATCTGATGAGGCCTCTGTTCAGACCGCCCCCTCCCCAGAATGCAAGCGCTTGTTATTAATATTAGAAAAAAAAAAACAAAATCACAAAAGCAAAAGGATCTTAAATTTCTGAAAACTTAGAAAGTAAAATGTAATTTGTTGTTTTTTAACCAAACCGTGACAGCTTAGATCGTTTACATTTTTACCTAATAAAACTTTTAAGTACATTAATTTTTTTATGAAGAAAACATAGCACACGAAAATCACAAAATTTAAACTTTTAATTGCCGCGGTTAAATGTTCTATTTTACTCGACGTTTTGCCGTGAAGTTGACGGCTTCATCAAGACAGTTCACTCTTGTGGATAGATTTTACGCATAATTTTTGCTAGATTGTTTCCCAATAAATTTTCTTGTCGAAAAAAAAAGATAAAACACGTCCAGTGGCCAAAAGGCTAATTACCGCCACTGGAACATGGCGCTCCCGTGCACTGCACGTTTTGCACATGTGGTTACGGGGGCCCTGGACGGTACGACAGTACGCTGCACTTCTTGAAAAAAGCTAACAATCTGAAATAAAATATGATTTCTTTTATCTTAAATAAGTGTGCTCTAAATTAAAAAATGAATTATGGTTCTGCTAATCACAATATGTTTTTTGATACTGTATACCTTTTTCGGCAGTTACACGATTTCTTCGCTTTTTAATCATAAGAGGAGTCAACCAGCTGTGACATTTTGCTTGTGATTAAGAAGCGAAGAAGTCATCTACTGAAGATGGTAGCATAGTTGCCGAAATACGTATCTAGCGCCAAAAAACATTGTGGTTAGGAGATTCAATTCATTTTTTTTTGTACTTCAGATCACAGTCTCCAATACATTTGATTTAAATTACCTGCTAAAAAAAATCTTTTGAAGACAAGTTAGGTCTCAAGAGGTTAAAGTCAGTAGTGGAATAAATGCTATGTAATTTCCAATTGACGTCGAACAAATTTAAATTTATTTAAATCTATCCAACTGAAATTAAAACATTAAGAAGTAACCAAATCACTTTTAATCAATTTTTTGTGCCCTTCAACATAAAATACTAACGTAATTTGCTCATAGAGAATTGAGCTAAAAATATAAATTGCTTAATTTATTTTCTAATGCAGTTTACAGTGAATTTATTTATAGTCCGTGAGTAATTTCATTTGGTTTGGCGAGATAATATATTTGCGTATATTAAAGCGAAAAGTGCAGGATATGGGTGTGAAAGCTGTAATGATGAATTGCCAGCAGTGACCTTCTCTTGGCATCTCCAATCTCTAACGTATGATGGATCACCTGGTCTGTCATGGGGTCATTCATCATGCCGTCTTGTACTCCACTTCGCCGCGATGACGTGAATCCTCGCACGCCACTGCCTGCTAATTGAAACTCCACTTCACACATACCAGCCCGATATTACCCGTTTTATGCACTTCATAAAGAGCAGAAGTTGCCATAAATATGTTGCCGTCTTTATTTACAGTTTGTTTTTATACGAATAACAAACCGTAAAACGTTCATGAAACGTCTATATATTTCTGAGATCGGATCGTTTCGTAGAAATACAGTATAACACGGCGTGTTTTAAAGGGAGAGATGATAGATTTAGATGGTAACAGGTGTCACATGAGAGTAGAGAGTGACTGGGAAAATATACGACTTTACTTGTTAAAAGAATTGCTCGAATATAGCTCCTTACGAAATGCGTCTTGCCAGGTCGTCGTCGTATTTCACCGTCGACTTTAAATTTCTTCTTTCGCCTCGGTACTACGGCCCATTAACTTTAATATGAAATTTATTTTCGGCCTTAAGAGGTATAATTATGATTTTTATGATTTATTTATAAAATTTATTGCGGTGGACTTTCATTACTTATAATTACGTATCGATATATTGCGAGAATGGGGCCGTCAGAATAACAACTACGCCATTATCGGCAACAGCCATCAGTTTAGAATACGCAGCCGTCAAAGAGCGCGTTGTAACAGCGTAATGACGGCCCATCATCCAATTACCTGCTATCATCAATTCTAGCTAAACTGGTTATGGCTTAGTCTTCACGAAGAGCTTCTGTCATTAATCCCAAAGAAGCTCATCGGTTTAACAGTCAGTTCAAATATACAAGGAAGTAACAATAGTATTTAACTTATACGTATTGCTATGTTATTCTGATTAATTAAAGTTGCGCTCATAATTTTTTGATGTATCAATTTTTATTGTTGATGAAAAGGAAGTCTTTGAAGACGAGTTTTTCTTTCTGAAGTTGTTTATTTACAATACTCTTTTTATATATAAAACAAGTTGCCATGTAAATACATTCGATTATAAACATGCCCCCTCACGTTGAAAGTACTATTTCAAAATAAATAATCGAATTTAAATAATCTATGCTAGGCGCTAGGTCAATGGGTAACTGCACGTTTCCTGGTTCCTTTCGGCTGTACGTACTGACACCACGACACCACTCGTATGACATAATTTCTCCCGGGTAAACTTCTTCCACTCAACCTAATTTCCATTTTAGCGGTGGAAGATTGTCTTCTTGAATGAGGACTAATGTGTCAGGAGTAACGTTTTTATGTTTATTTTGCCACTTAGAACGACGTTGTAGTTCGCAAAGATATTCCTTGTTCCACCGACGCCAAAATTGCTGCTGGAGTTGCTGAATTTTTTGATATCTTGATAGCCTTGGTAAGGGAACGTCCAGTACATCAGGATCTGGCAACGTCAACAAGGACCGACCAATAAAGAAATGTGCAGGGCAGAGATGTGTAAAGTCCACTGGATTTTTCGTCATTGGTGTCAATGAATGCGAATTTAGAATTGCTTCGATTTGCACAAGCGCAGTGTACATTTCCTCTAATATCAGAGATGCAGAACCAAAGGTTCTTTTTAATAGTAATTTAGAATATTTAATGACAGTTTCCCACAATCCACGAAATCGTGGACTCTGAGGTGGTTTAAAATGCCATGTAATACATTCAGAAGCAGATTTTTCAATTATTGCATTTTCGTTGGCTGTGAAAAATTTTCCTAGTTCGCAGAGTTCTGAATTTGCATCGACGAAGTTTTTACCGTTATCTAAATATACATGCAAAGGCTTACCTCGACGAGCAACAAATCTACGCAAACAAAGTACAAACGACTCGGTGGTTAAATCTGTAAGCTTTGGTTGAAAAACAACTGAATAGACACATGTAAGACTTTGAATTTCTACTTCCGCGACCCTTGCAATCTTTTATTAGTAATGGTCCGGCGTAGTCAACGCCTACTATATGAAAAGGTGGAGACGGTATTACACGATGGCTTGACAGATTACCTATGATGGGTGTTATATTTTTTGGTGATACTCGAAAACATTTAACACAATTGTGTACGATTTTTCTAGCTAAATTTCGTCCTCTTGTGGGCCAATAGTTCTGACGAACAGAAAATAGCAAGGTTTGGGACGCTGCATGAAACAAGAGTAAGTGATCGCGTTCAAATAACAATTGAGTAAATTTGTGATTACGTGGAAATAAAATAGAATGTTTGGTGTTATACGGGAGATTAGAATTTTGAAGTCTTCCACCAACACGAATTAAATCGTTATTATCTATGAAAGGACAAAAATTTGCAATTTGACTGCCATCGGGTAATATCTTATCCTTTCTTAGACATTTAATTTCTTCAGCAAAACATTCGTGTTGAGATATACAAATCAAACTATTTAGAGACTTTTGTAATTCATCGTGTTTCAAACAACCTGTACTTTTAATGTTTCGTTTGTTCAAGCAATTGTTTTTGAATCGTAGGCAATAAGCAACGAGACGTTGTAATTTACTCAAAAAAGAATGTCTTTGGAACATGTCTTCATAAATTTGTACGACTAAATATTTTTCTATTTTACGTTCTGGTAAGTCAGTTTCATGAATAAGTGTAGAAGGTCAATATACATCATCTTTAGTAAGCCACGTTGGCCCAAACCACCAGAGTGAACACTTTTTGTATATAAAGTGGTGAAATACCGCGAGAAAGTAAATCAGCAGAGTTACTCTTTGTGTGAACATGTCTCCAAGATAATGAATGTGTTAAGTCTTGTATTTCTGCAATTCTATTAGCCACGAAAGGTTTAAGCATATTGGGTGCTAATTTAATCCAACTTATTACAATTATTGAATCTGACCAGAACGTGCAATTGTGAAATGTAATATCTATAGCTTTATGAACGTGTTTAAACAACCTTGCCAATAGTAGAGCACTACATAATTCTAACCGAGGAATTGTGATTAATTTCAATGGAGCTACTCTTGTTTTAGAACATAAAATATGTGAAAGATGGTGACCATCTTCATCAGTTGAACTCAGATAGATACAAGCACCGTATGTTTGTGTGGATGCATCACAGAAACCATGAAGTTCCAGTCGTTGCAATTTTTCATATATTACTCTGCGATGAATTTTTAAGTCATTGAATAAAGGCAAATCATTTCAAAAGCAAAACCAGCGGTCACAAATTTCTGTAAGAAGATGGTCATCCCAGGAAATATTTTCCTTCCAAAGTTCTTGCAGTATTAATTTAGCAAGGATAATACAAGTGTCAAGAAAACCTAACTTGTTGAATATATGAGAGAATTCGGATAAAATTAATCTCTTTGTAACCATGCGATCCTGAGATTTTGATATGCAGTATCTAAAGTAATCATTTGAAGAAGACCATCTCAAATCGTAATTTTTTTGTATATTCATGGGAACCTAGATCAAGAACACCTGGATGCTAATCACATTTGTTAACATTTTTTAATACTTCAGGAACATTTGAAACCCATTTTCTGAATTTTTCTGAAACAACCAGATAACATAATTTTGGATAAGGATTCACAAATAAGTTGTGTTTCTGAAAGAGAATTGTCACCTGACAGAACATCATCAACATAGGGGTCGTTTTTTATAATTTTACTTATTTTAGGATAAATATTTGAACACTCTATACCTAATTCTGTTAAGCATCTTATTGCTAAGAATGACGCAGATGCTGTCCCGTACGTAACAGTATTTAATTCATACTATTGAAGAATGTTATTGGGCGTAGGTCATCAAATAATCCGTTGAAGAAAACGCTGCTTAGGATCTATAAGTATCTGTCGATACATTTTCTCTATGTCAGCTGAGAAAGCGTACGTATATTTCTGAATCTCAAAAGGATAGAAAAAAGATCTTGTTGAATTGTGGGACCTACCATTTGAAGACAAGTGAAGGAATAACCTGATGATGACTTAGACGATGCATTGAAGACGACCCGAAACTTAGTAGTGATACGATCTTCCTTTAGCACGCCATGATAAAGTATGTAATAAGATTGTTTATTTTCCTTGGTAACAATGGGCGTCATGTGACCAAGTTATTCATAGTCTGTCATGGAAGAATTGTATAATACACGAAGGACTGGATTTATATTTAATCTCTTTTCTAGTGAGAGGAATCCTTTTAGAGCTATATTTAGAGATTTTGCAAACTTACTAGGATGCTCTTTTAACGGAATTGAAACAATGAATCTGCCGTCATTGTCACGAGTTGTATGAGTAACAAAATAATCTCCACAGTAACGTTCTTCTACTGAGAAGGGTTTGGAGTTTGAATCGTGTTCTAATTCCCAAAAATTTGCAACGTGATCAATTAATGCGGTTTCCACAGAACGACTGAAATTACATCGAAAAGAATCTTTTACTGAAGTTGTTAGAGGTCCAGAAACAATCCAACCAAGATAAGTATTTTAAAGATTATCAACCAATCTGCTCCTATCAGTAAATCAACATTGTTTGGTTTGTAAAATCCTGGGTCAGCTAATGTGATGTGTTTAGGTATATGAAGAAGAGAAGTGTCAACTAAAAAGTTTGGTGGGGTACCAGTTATTTGATTAAGAACGAGAAATGTACCTTGAAAATTGAAGGGTTTATAACATGTCTCAACTTGAACTGCCATCGCAATCCAGTTCTAGATGAAGAATATGCGATGCCTACAATGGTTGCTGAAAAATCCTACAATTGAAGTCGTAAGCGATCGATCTTGTAATAAAAGATGACTGAGATCCCGTATCAAGAAGAGGTCTAACTGTGTACTGCTTTCTTTCAACATCATAAACTTGCACTAAGACAGTCGAAAGTAAAATTTGATGGGTGTTCGACGAAAATTTAGACACAGTTTCAACATGTTTATGTTGTGTACATTCAAAGCCATCAGAAGATTTGCTTTCATGCAATAAGGTATGATGTCTACGTTTACCCATCCACGTGGGTAACTTTTGTATATTAGTGATATTTTTATTTTCATGAATTAACGGTACGAACGTATCACGAAACTCTAACCATGTTTCCAAACGGCCCTCAAAATTGGGCAACGAGATTCTTAGAAGTTTAACAAATTCCGGACTGCTCTTTACATGCTTAGTACGTAATGGATTTATCAAAAATGGGTCACTTTGACTGTCAGCATTTGAATACTTTTAAATTATTTTGTCACAATATGAAATGCATTTAAAATAACAGGTTTCAATTGTATTTCATTGAATTTATCAAGTAATGGTTCAGCTTTTTCAATGCGCTTTTTGAGTTCAAAAATATTCTGCTCACTTAGTTCTACTTCTACATTTAAGCTGACTTCTGTTTTGCCTAGAAAGTTACTGAAAGAGCTTAATAGACGCTTAATGGCCGCTCGCTTATTGAGCAAAAGATCCATAGCCAAGAAAATGCAATTATTTCAAATAAAGACACGTGAAATGTCAAAATGAAATATGCTTATGCAAAATCAAAGTTTCTAAATTAGTGTTATCAAACTTGCCAAGAATATTTCTAAAAGCTTCCCAATGTTCCAGCGAAGTATCAGTGTACCAAAGATAAAAGATCTAGGAAGATGTGACACTTAATAAAATAAAAATGGAACGAAGTTTAGTTCGCAAAAGGGGCTCCACCTGGATTTTGGGCACCGCAAAGGCGGGAGTTTTAAACTTTAATGTTTTAAACAGTTAAAACAGCGACATCCTTCAATCGCTTTTTGACCTGATATTGGAGTAGCATAGACAAATTGAAGCGGATTTGCTCCTAATAAGTCTCCCATGCAAGGCGGCTATGCTTGCTATCAAAGCATAACGAAAGTTTTAAAAAAATTTGTTGCAAATCGTTTTTGATTGCAGTGAAAACCTCGAGCAGCCTCTTTTTTTAAATTAACGATATAAAAAAGAGTTGCGCGTTATCTAGGACCGTTCCAATAAAAACACGAACAGAACTGAAAGAGGTAGTAACAATTGCATTTTTTTTGCATTTTGAAACCAATATTAATAATTAAATTAATAATTAAATGAGTGAAGAATGAGGTATAACGAATGCTACTACTAATCGATGTAGAATTTGATACTATACCTTATTATGCAAAAATGGGTGTTCTATTTGCTGATGCTGATGCTATTTTGGCCAGTTAAGGATTACAAGGTTTGACATCACTTTTTGATTATCCTGTGAATTTAATAACTGGAATATGATTTGAAAGGCGAACATTATTTTCTCAAATGACAGGTAACTTGAATCTTGAAATTTGATAATGTCGTAAATATAATCTCTTAAATGAAAGGTTACCAAAATAATTTTTTTAAGAAATTTGAAGATATCTCAAAAACCGTTACATTTAGTATAGGGAAGCCTCAACAATTTTTACTTAGAATAATGTGTAGAATTGGAATTTGCAATAAAAATATGGCATTCCGTTTAAAATAAGAGTTAATGAGACTTCCGACATAACCGCAAGTAACGAACTTATTTACTTACTTATCCGCAACCTCTTCTACCATCGGTGTAGAGCTGATGATTTTATTCCAATTTTTTCTGTCTTTAGCCGCATTTTGCGCTTTTGCCCAACTTATTTAATTCTCTCTTTTGGTGCCGCGTAAAAGAAAGTTGATTCGTATACTGATGCTAATATTCTTCTCTTGGATTCAGAGAGTCCTTCTTTCCTGAGCATGATTCTCACAAGAGCGGCGATGACTTGGCTATTTTGAACTGTGCAGTCCACATTTTTTTTGAAGTTTAAATGCTTGTCTAATATCATTCCCAAGTATTTGACCTCGCCCTTTTCTTTTATAGGCACTTGATTTAAGGACAGGTTTAGTGTAGGATATTTCTTCCCACTTAATAAGAGAATGAATTGTGACTTGTCGACAGTTGCTTGGAGGTGATTACGGTTAGTCCACTCAACTTCTCTTTGGAGAATCTCATTAGGCTTGTATTGCAGATCTTCATGGCTAGGATCCCTGATAACAATTACTAGATCGTCGTCAAAGGCAACCATCTCCACTCCTGAGGGCATTGGTCCGGTCAGTAAACCGTCGTATGTTAAATTTTAAAGGAGAGGTCCAAGGATGAAGCCTTGAGGCACGCCGCACGTAACTTGTTGTTTGGCTGTGGAGGTTATTTCTATGAATTTGTCGGAGACAAGTAATTGCCAACCACTTTTCTCAAGTAGTCTGGTATGTCTTGCTTCACTAGTGCTTTTCTGATAGCACTCCATTCGAGAGTGTTGAAAGCATTATTTATATCAACAGTCACTAAAAGACAAAAATATCTGACTTTCAGGGTTTTCACTGTTTCCTTGTTCGCGATACCTCTGACACGTATGATAGCATCTGCTGTCGAGAGGCCTTGTCTGGATCCAAATTGACTGTAAGCGATATTACCCTTGCGCGCTAGTTCCTCGTCGAGTCTTACCACCGGGAGATGTTCATAAAGTTTTCCGATGGTATTTAAAACGCAGATTGGGCAATCCTGGACTTCCTTGTTGAGGTTCTTCGATCAATACGACCCTTGTCGTCTTCCATATCGCTTGGAAGCTGCCCGCATTCAGCATGGCTTTAAAAACTTCTAGGAATTGGTTCGGTGTGGTTAAGACGGCGGTCTTCAAAGCTTCACCGGGAATCATATCTGAAACCGAGGCTTTCTCTTTCTTGATCCTGTTGATGTCATTAGACAAGTTTTCCAAGCTGATCGTGTGTGTATAATCGCATCCCCTAGACTTCTTCTTCCCTGGGAGCTCCTGGGGGGAATAATTATCAGAATATCTCCTTTTTGGTTCTTGCGTCTAATTCCGCGTGTCCGCACCTAAATTTCCATTAAATAATGCGGCAGCCATTTCCCCGTATGTCTTCATTGACCTCATTACATAACCGTGTCCACTTTTATTCTTTAGATTTGTAAATAGCCTTCTTAAGCGCGTTTTTAGCAGCTTTATACCTGTCTCTTGCTTGTCTCGTTAACACTTCTTCTGTTTTCCTTCTCGAGTTCGCGCCTGGTTCTGAGGCAATGCCTCCTTAGGTTAGCAATTTCCTCAGTCCACCAGTAAACAGCTTTGATGCGCCCTTCTTTTCATTGTCTTTTATCAGGCCAGGAACAACATCTCTGTGAGCAGTTCAGGAGTGTAGCACCTTTCCTCTGCATCCCCTGTCAGCTGTTTCTGTCTTGTTTGGGGAACTCCTCTGCAAAGGAATGACCTGTTCGGATTATCTCGATATCTATGCACATATTGACAATAATACGTCACGTCATGACGCGATCATTTTTTTACCTAAGCTTGTTTTAGAATTACATAGAATGAGAGATTAGGGGCATTCAATGGATACAATCGATTCACAATCGATTTATGATTACATACACTTTAGCGTTCAACGTATATGAATCGATTCCACATCGATTGTTAACTTTTTAATCGTTAAAATTTTACGATGCAAGCGATGCGATTAAATGTGGCGTCGAAGTGTCATTTGCTGTCAAAGATACGAAATGGTGTGGTTATCTGTGCTAGTTGTTTATTTCAGAAATAAGTAAAAAGAGACTCATGCTCTTTAATAAAATGGACCTTAGGAATTAGGAATTAGAAAAGAAATACGCTGACGTGTTACCGCTTCCTGGCGTAATGTTCAGAAAACATCAGCCGCATTACATTAATGAATAAATTGTGAAATGATACCTTGTGCAAAATTTGCATCTTATGAAGAAATACATCATTTACAAATACTATTATTCCAGTTTTATGGGATTATTTTGAGACATGAAAGACAGAAATTACAAGGAACGCGAACTTTGAACGAAAAAGCGATTCAGTTTGTGTCAGTTGATCAAATCGACCGAATATTTCTCTCGTTACGATTTTTAATTACTTTAAGGTATTTTGCCAAGGACTGCTACCAGCTCGGATTAGGTAAGTAATATTATATTTAATTTTAAATTCGAAAATTAGCGCCTTCTCCAAACGTGTACCAACTACCGCTTGGGATTCCGTTCCCCGTTTGACATTTGCAAATTGCAGTTGTGTGTGAGTTAAATATTCATGTTTAACTTTAATTTTGTTTTGTAGATGATTCATATGGTCCAATGGAATGTTCCTAGCCAAACTTCACCAACTTGAATTGTATGTAAAGTTTGCAATTTCTACGCTGCTGCATGTTCTCTTAATACTCATATTACAAAGTAGCCAGGTGCAGAAGGGATGCTCAAGATTCTCAAATATGAACTTCTTCAGTGGTTCAAAATGAGCTGAAGGTAAAATGATTGGATTTGTTCATATAATTATATAAATTAACCCGTTTATGTAATTTTCATTAACACATTCTTTCGTTACAGATGTTTTAGATATTGCTGCTTTACTTTCTGGAAATAGTGCGTTTTCGGAAACTAATTATATGTGATATCCTTTTCATCTAAAGAACAATTACTATTGCGTATTCGTTTATTAATTATTTGTGGATAATGAAAGGACGTTGTAAATTTGTTTAGGAAAAAAATAATGGTTGTTGAAAACTGGAATAAACTGAATAATTATGTAAAAGCACGATGGATACTATAACAGGTGACCCAACCAGAGTATTCGGCTGTACGTTGGTATGTGCAGGAAAGCTTAAGGTCAATGTGCAAGAGCGATAGCTGAATGCAGGGAAGCAAAACATCAATGTGCGAGAAAGAATGCTGCTTAATCCTTCAGATTGAGATAACATAAATTAATTCTTACATTTGTTTGCCCCAACTGATTGCACCATCTTATTGCCTTATAATCCTGTATCGTGTGTAAAAGTAATATTTGTGAACGCACAAGAAACTTAACTAATAAAATATTACGATCTCCATGACTTTTCATTTCGATTAAGTATAAAGGTGTATTGGTTGATATTATATGCACATACACAACGCATATGAAAACTGCTTTGCATGAATGGTCAGTGTACACTGCGTACAATGTCCTAATAATAATAATAATTACAGATGATTTGAATGCAGTATAGCAGATCTCAATTAAAGAATAAACTTTCTATTTCGCAATTAATTTGCAACTTCATTTTCAATACTTAATGCAACTATTCCTGGTTAGAGGTTATAGTTCACCTGTCACGATAAAGCACCGACGTTTATAATTAATCGATTTATTTGTTGAATGCCCTTAGTGTGTTTATGAATCGATTTAAATTGATTCGATCCGATTATAATTAATCGATTTGTTTGTTGAATGCCCCTATAGTTAAAATACACTGTCTAATACTAATTTGTTGCCTAAAATGTCATTGTGCACAAAACGGTCAAATCCCCTAAGTAGGGCCGAAACAGCTGTCCAGGGGACGCTCAGAAGTTTCACTGTAATCGAAACTGTCTTGCAACTAATTATTGCGTTTAAAAATTCGTGATTAGTCCGTTTCTTAATTTGGGCGGAGACTAAGACTGAAACATCTTGACTCAGTCATTTTGGTGTCAAAATAAATGATCGCTAAAGGTTTGATTTACACATTACATATTTCTGAAAACTTTTTTGTGCATGTTCGATAACCAAATGTAAGCAGTACAGAATTACGAGTAATTGTTTGTGTGGCTAAAAATAGTACCTTTTTAAAATAAGTACAAAGTTTTTTTAAACTCAAACCGGACAGAAAAATCAAGGGAAACACACTCAACGTTTCGCTATAGATTTATAGCTTTGTCAGGAGCTACAAATCTATAGCGAAACGTTGAGTGTGTTTCCCTTCATTTTTCTGTCCGGTTTGAGTTTAAAAAAACTTTGTACTTACAATTTTCATCGGACAAGAACAAACTTCAATTATCTTTTTAAAGTATAAAAATTAAGAAAATGCTGTAGTTTGGAATTACTAGAGAAAACTAGATAGGTAGTAGTAGGATTCCATAAATTTTTCTAATATTTAGTTTCATAGCCAAGTTGGTTGAGTGCGGTGGGAATGCAGTTGGCCAGATTAGGCTTTAGGTGTGGGTTCGATCTCTACTCATGATCACTACTTCATGTGGGGGCCATGAGAGAAGTAGAATTCTCATGTGTAGGTTTTCAGATTTATAATGGGTAGCCAGCCATGCCTTCCCGACAAGCTTCCAAGCATGTGGCTAACTCAGATGTTAAAAAATGTGTATTAGTAATCGATAGTAACCCCTATCGATAGTGGTTACTATCAATAGTGCTATCGATAGTGGGAACTACCGGTAAGACTATCGATAGGATTATCGATACACTATCGATAGTTTTCACTGATAGCACTATCGATAGTAACCGCTTTCGATAGCACTATCGATAGTTCCGACTATCGATAGGCCCACCATTACTGGGTATACTTTCAGACATTTGGGTTGAAGGGAAAGTATATGCTAGTCTAGGCTAACTTTATATTAACACTCCCTCGTAAATAAGATTATTTGAAACGCATATATCTGCGAAATATTTGCACGTGATTGTCAGGTCAAAAGAACACGTACATATTTTATAAGACCGTCGTAAAAGTCAGCAAGATGGGCTGAAATTATTTATGAAAAGTGAACTGTTGAGTTGAAATTTACAGTTGTTCTCCCGTAAAATCTGTTTAACGCGGTAATAAACATTGCGAAACACTATAGTTCATCTACCTTTACTTGTTGTGACTGACGTGCTGGGGTTTATTTATGTTCTTTAGGATCAAAAGGCGAGTGTTTTATGTTATAATTTATGAGCAATTAGTCTAGCGAATGTTCATGCGTGGGCTTAACTTAAATAATTATATTTAATGTAGGTTTATGGATATATACAGCATGTTAAAAGAATAATAAAAAATAAATGTCAAGAAAAGTTAGTGCAGGGAACATTATATTAGCATAAGTCATAATTTACAATCCTTAAATTATGAGCCACATAATAGCACATGCAATAAACAATCCTATGCCGAAACCTATTAAAACAAAAGGCGGTAATAAATTTTAATCGTTCTTTAAAGCTTGTCATTTTCTGCACGGTCACAAGTTTTGTTTTTTAAATATGCTAAGGGGGGGGTCGACCGTTGAAAGAAAAGAAAGGAATCGAAGTAGCAACCGTGATAGCAAGTAAAGATAAGCCGTCAAGTGTGTCACATGCCATCAAGAGTCTAATCTAAATCGCATTACCAAGCAGACACGGTTTCTCCGTGCGCGTTCTTATTCTTCCTTAAGTCCGCTTTGACACTCTCACGATTATATATTGATTTATTATATTATCGCATTTTCTTGCACATACTTCAGCCACGAGAAAATCGAGCCTGATGTCTAAGTTTTATCTACCGAGCAAATGTTTTTATTTGGCAAACAATTTTATTATGTGTAAGCCGTAAGCTATCCGGTGTTTAAAGTGATAATACACGTACAGTTTTTGTTAAAAATTTGTTTTCCGTAACAAACTTGAAAAATGCAATAAAACAAATGGATTAAACTATTTGCCGATAAAATCTGAATTAATTTTTTAATTATGAAATAGACAGTACAACTAGTTTAGCTTGCTTAAGTTTATTCATTTTCTGCATTGTTTATTTCAGGATTTTCAGATTTTTTTGTTTCATTTCATGCATTGATATGAAAATACAAATCAACTCTTTAAGATTCACAATAAAAGTGTCAAAATACTGTCGGTCATGAAAAACATTGGCAAATAAAATTTAAAAAGTTTACATTAGTTTGAAAGTCTGTAACATTAGGGAGACGTAAACATGTTTTGAATTAAGAGTCTTTTACAAATAAATTTTAATATTCGTTTGGCTATATGAATCAATAGTAATGATTACCCTTTGGTTGTTTCGTGTTCACAAAATTAAACTACACCATCCCGAACAGAAGAAGGTGAACGTTCACAACTTTACTTATACCATTATCAATTGACTGCTTATCTTATTTTGACCTTTTGTAATAACAAAGGATGCAGATACTCTCAGAATGTTCTGGAGCAATGAATTAAAAACGCTGTTTTAATGCGCGTTAGAGATAAGGTAGAATTCAGTGCAGTTTCAAACCAATTGCCTAATGTCAAATTATTCCAACAATTTCATTATAAAAATAAGATTATACTTGTACTGATACGCTATATAAAGTGACAATTACAAATTATGAGCTATAATGGTTAGTTCTCTAATTACAAATCAAAATTTTTTGAAAGGAAGAAACAGTAGACACGCATAAAATTTCTAGTTTACTGTTCATACACATTTGACGAGTTTGGTCCCAATATAAGGTGCTTTCTTTCACTTAAAAGTTTGAATCTTCTTTCGAATAGTTTGGACCTGAATTTCGTCGATGTTGCAAAATAACACCGGACTTGAATTTTTTATTGATAGTTCATTTTTAAACAACTATAATTCAATCCAAACAAGTTTTAAAAATAGATATTTCTTTTCCGTTTAAAGTGAACCCGATTATAACGAATTTTCGGATATAGTGAACCAGATATGGCTTAAAATATGATACAATTTTCCTTTTGTAACGAACTTTGGCGTTTTTTTAACCAAATGATAAGTTTTGTAGGAGGAAGATGTGTTGGTGGAAAGGTGTCTATTAAGGGTGACTGTCTTAGCAGCTGCCAAAATGGTTGGAAGTGAAAAAAGAAGATTGTTGGTTATAGGCAAATCTGTCCATCCAAATGATGTTTCAAAAACAAGCAATTGCCCGTAAATTACCAATCCAACAGTAAGGCATGGATAACGTCCGAAATTTTCGTAAATGAACTGCTTGAAAGCAGCTAAAGCAAAAAAATGGGAAAATTGTACTTTTAGTCGACAACTGGCCGGCTCATCCTGAAGTTAAACTAAATCAAATTAAATTGGTTTTTATGGTGAGAAAAAAATTTAAGGAATTTAACTTTGAAGAATAGGTTAGGGTTGATAATGACATAGCGGCAGGAGAAGTGTTAACTGATGAGCAGATTATTGAAATGATTGCAAATATTTTAACCAGTGGCGGGGAAGGAAATGAAAAAGAAAATGAATCGAATGAAAATGTTGATGTTCCTTTTGTTACTCAAATGCTCTAAAAACGACAGAAACTCGCAATTTTTTAGAGTCACATAGAGCTCTGGAACATGTTTGGAACAGTTTCTGCTTTCTTCAAAACTATGTAAATGACATTAACTTTTCGAACAAATATTTACAAACAAAATTAAGCGATTTTATTATGTATCATATGTATATAACTGTTTTACGATACTTATTTCATGTAAAATAAAAACATAACTGTTATAAACACACTTTGTTTTAATTTACCTATTATAGCGAACTTTGAATGTAACGAACATATTTTGATGATTTCTGGGTTCGTTATAACCGGACCCTACTGTATGTTGAAGTGGTCGTAGGCGCAAAAAGTAAAAAAAATTCACGCGTCTCCACTGTAAAACCTAAACAATAAACCAGTCAAAGCCCGAATAAGTCTATGTGACATGCATAATAACCACCACAATTTTGGTCGAACAAAAGCTTATTTTAACGGAAAACATTTCAAATACATTGGCGCTCATTTTGCAGTGACAGCTGGATATGAATTAAATGTATTTTGCCAGTCTTTTTATAAGTTACGTTAGAAGAATTATAATATTTTCATAATTATTATTTGAAAGAAACTATAAAAGCAATTTTGTTATGCACGTAGTTTCCAACAGCCGCTTCCTTCTAATGCCATGAGCGCGAGTATGAAGAGTGCCTTGCGCGTATAAACCGTACAGTGGAAACGTTGAAACCTGCGCTGCTGCCTTGTTTATATTTATACTGCTTTTACCAGATATCTTACAAACTGCCTTGCTTTAAAAATATGACACTTGAAGTTTTTCAATATTGTGTCAATCATAATCATAAATACATCATAAATAAATCATAAATAAGTGACGCGTAGTTGTTGCAGATGCATACAGCTGTAAGCGATTTATCGTCTACGGTGATATCGCAAAACCTATTACTAAATGATTTAAACATGTAGCATTTATATTTGCAGACATTTACTTAATATTTAAATAATAGGTTTTGGGATATCGCTGTGCTTTACCGCAAATAATAAACTGCATAGTACGTCTGTAACTTTTGTGATGAAACAGACAGTTAATATTTATTTTCCTGATATTCCGCTATTTACTTAAACTGTTTAATGCCTAAAAGAAATTTCACAATCTCACCACAAATATTAAACTTATGCATCTGAATGTGTGTGTATTGTATATGGTAATATTAATAATGTAATTTAATATCTTTCACCCAGCAATCAATTTTCGGCCATGAATGTATTAACAGAAAAGCTGGGTATTTATCATCTAATGCTCGCTGTCATTTATATATCATGATAAGCCTTCAACATTTTTATAATGTACAAATAAGAGATTAAACGATTATCGTGATTAATTTATAACTATTTGCTTTTTGACATTTAATTCCGCATATTATTTTCTCCGGCCTATAAATTTTGTTTTCGGGGAAATCAGTATTTATGATAGTGCTTGTTTTTCTAAGTATCTATTTTAACTTGACAAATTAACGTTATTGTTTAACTAAGCCTTTCAATGGAAGTAGATGCTATTCTACTATAGAGTGGTTTAAGAGACCATTATACTAGAAAGAAATCCTTTTCCTTGAAACTGCACGATTTTAAATTTGACAATTTTAATAGTGGCTATTAAAATTATATACCTACTGCTGCGTTCGTAGTAAAATTTATGGAATTTTGTGTTTGGTTTTTCCAATATCATTTCAATTCCACATGAAGTAAGCATATTAATGAATAATATGTATACTAAAATTTATTTGTGGGTTATAAAGACTAAATAAAACTAATTTTGCCAAAAATTGCAGTAGACAGACGTAGTTATTATGAAATTAACATGTTACATAAATTTCGTATGACCACTTACATGACTCAGAGTTGGAATTAACGAAACACGTACATCAAATGAGAGACATCATGACGTTCAATGAATTTTAACAGCCACAAAGAGACAATAATTTATTGTAGTCCGTCGAAGTTAATACAAATAAAACCAAATTAGTCCTTGATTCATCGGAAATGAAATTTAAATAATTCTTCTGAGTAGAAATCATAAATCATCCATGTAATTGTAAAGGATTTACAAATTAGATTTTTATTGTGTACGCCATAAGTCATTGGATGTAATCATGTTTAATCATGCAGGTAATAATTGCTACAACTCGGTTGGTTTTTTTTAATACTTGTTTGCATAACTCAGATGTACAGTAGTTGCAAGAGAGCTTATATTAATCTCAGTTAGTAACATCTCTTGAAATACTTTCCAAAACGCTCGATATGAAGACGCTTGAATGACTTCTTTGTTATTACAAAAGATTGCTTTGTAATGTGTACAAACAGTTAACATTACCTTATTGTTATATTACAAGGAGATAAGTAGCGTTGCTATTAATCGAAAATTTGTTTAATAAACACAAGTCATCTAAAGTGTTTTTAATCTATTTCGTAAAATTCCGTTTATATAGGGTGGGCCAACAGTGCGGGGGCGGAAGACTGTGGCGTTACTATTGAAAATTTTTGAAATCTGTGTGCGCAATAACATACATATCGATTAGATGCACAATCTAAAATTATTTAGACTTATACAGAGTGTTCCGTAAAAGTGACGATCGTAACATATGTTTTTTTTTTTAATGGAATACCCTATATATTATTGCACTATTAGATGTCTCATTATCAGTGGACAAAAATAATATAAGGTTTTATTGACCGAAAGTTTATCGTTTTCGAGATATTGACAATTTACCGGTGAAAAATGACAAAATTTGTTACTCCATAAATTAGTTATTTTTAAATATTTATGTTTCATTTAAAAAAACATACAGGGTGTCCCAGAGCTCCGTAAAAGTTCCATAACTTTCGTGCTATTCCAGGTATCGACTCGTTTTTTTTTGTATAATAGGAGTGCTTTTATTGCACATTCTAAAATTATTTTCGTTTGTATACAAGGTGTCCAAGTATAAACATATTAAAGTTACGTTATTTTAAATTGAAACACCCCATTCAAAAATTCGTAACTTCTAAACCACTAAAGGTAGCGTAACCGATTTTTGTTCAGTCAATGCCAAGGCTGTGGCCAATCTTTTGAGATGAAGCTGAGTCGTGAAGGAATGTTCCAAGGCTTGCTAAGATTTTTTAAATATGAATAATTATAAATAACAAAAACTCCAAAAACATTTTTTCAAATTGAACCCTTTATATTTTCACACCTTTCCATAGCGTTTTTGAAAAGCTTTTTAATGATATACAGTTTATAGGGTTCAATTCTGATATTCGACGAGTTATTGAGAAAATAGTAATTTTTAGATGTAAATATTTAATAAACAACTGAAAGTTTCTAGTAAATTGGTGCCACAATGAAAAGCGATTAAAATTTGCAACCAACGTCGCATTAGTTACAGATATATTGTGTCAAAAAGTGCAAATTTCATTGGTTTAATATTTTATATTATAATAGTATAATAGTTCGCGTGAATTAGAAGTTCTATTGATGATTCATAAATATTCTAACTTGACATACAAGTCAGTTTCTTTTGAGATTTTCCGAGTACTCAAGTTAAAATTTGAATCTGACAGACAAATCAGTTTCTCTTGAGATTTCCGCAGTACTCAAATTAGAATTTTCATGAATCATCAGGAGAACCTCTAATTCACGAGAACTGGGAGGATAATTTTTAAATTAAAGCCGCAGTCCTATTGATAAATCGCGGATAATCATGCACAGCAAATAAAATATTAAACCAATGAAATTCGCACTTTTTGTTCCAATATATCCGCAACTAATGCGACGAGTACTCGGAAAATCTCAAGATAAACTGACTTGTATGTCAAGTTAAAATATTCATGAATCATCAATAGAACTTCTAATGCACGCGAACTATTATACTATTATAATATAAAATATTAAACCAATGAAATTTGCACTTTTTGAGACAATATATCTGTAACTAATGCGACGTTGGTTGCAATTTTTTAATCCCTTTTAATCGCTTTTCATTGTGGCACCAATTTACTAAAAACTTTGTTATTTATTAATTATTTACATCTAAAAATTACTATTTTCTCAATAACTCGTCGAATATCAGAATTGGACCATATAAACTGTATATCATTAAAAAGCTTTTCAAAAACGCTATGGAATAGTGTGAAATTATACAGGCTGTTCAATTTGGAAAAATGTTTTTGGAGTTTTTGTTATTTATAATTATTCATATTCAAAAAATCGTAGCAAGCATTGGAACATTCCTTCACGACTCGGCTTCATCTCAGAAGATTGGCCACAGCCTTGGCATTGACTGAACAAAAATCAGTTGCGCTACCTTTAGTGGTTTAGAATTTTTGAATGGAACCTTGCAATCCGGGAATTTTCAAGAAAAAATGGACTCACGTCAAAAAAATGATTGATACGTAAAAATGACTTAAATAAATTTAATGCAGAATTTAGTGTAGAATGGTAACGTTGGCTGACGTTTAAAATAATTTCAAACAAATGTAAGTTTATGCTTGCAATTAAATATTTTGTCAGTTTATAAAGTGTTAGTTATATTTACGATTTGCAATGTCAATAAATAAAGGTAATTTCGAACATCCGTAATTTGGAAGTACTGTGGCTTGCAAGAAAAAACGCGTACACCTGTTTTTCGTTGTAATAAGTTGGTCTTGAGATTTAATTTGTCAGTGTCAAACAATTAAAATTCAAACTGACAGAACACGAGTAACTTAAAAGACGAATATTGATTCACAGCAGTAGGGTTAAATAAAAATACTACGATGCACAAATAATATGAGGGAAGAGGAAAAATTTGCAAATAGAAGAGATGATTGGAGATAGATGTCCAAAAATGTAGATTTACAATTCGGATAATGCCCTTCTGAATTAAGGAATAATCCATTATAAACCGCAAGGGATTCCATGTTATAATAAATTTTCCTATACTTTTGTCACCAGCACGTCGAAAATTACAAGTTGAGTTTTGAAGAGTCTTGACAAGTGTTAAAAAAATTATATGAATATGACAGCAACCGACAACTGTATTTCGATTAAATTACATTACGTTAAAGGAGTTCGCCCATTAGACCTGACCGTAATAGGACCGTATCCGGACCGACGCAGTCAAAAAACGCCCGTATCGGCTCCGACAGGCTTCAGACCGTGCGTTACCCCATTTAAATATATGGAAAGAATGTTTTTTTGACTGTGTTGGTCCGGATACAGTCCTATTACGATCAGGTCTAATGGGCGAACTCCTTTATGGGCCGTTAAATATTTGGAATGTCGTGATATTTGTTGAACAGCTACTGTCTGACTCATATCAGGTAAAATAGTAATAATTTCAACGGCCGTTCCTAACCTGTGTGTTTCGAAGCATGACAAAATTCTCAAAATACCCATGTACAAAGCAAGAAATAGGTAAAAGCTTGGCTACTTGATTTTGAAAGTATACGCGATTTTATTGGAAGCAAGTGTAGGTCATCATTTGTAATTTGAGATTTGAACAAAAATGTAGCTAAGTATGTTGCCACTAACCTGACGGATTAAAATTTCGACTGCTTTAATTTTCTACTTTATAAAATTCAAATGACTCATTTGAGTTCTATAATGTAAGACATTGAAGCAAAATAGAAAAATCAGTTTTTGCAATACTTTAGTGATTGTTATTTGACACGGTTCAATTTCTGACATATGTTGTTATTTAAAAGTGCTAAATAAAAATGTACCTATGGAAACAGAGAAGTAAAACTGTGATATAAAAATAAGAAAAAAAAAATTATGAAAGAAAAAGGCGACTAAAAAAGAAAACCGTCAGATTTGATATTACTAGGGTCCCTAGGTGATTGACATTTAACATGTCGACCAGGGTTCGAAAGTACAATGTCAGATCCGCCATTTTGCCAAGCTCCGTATCGTTTACGACATAACAATACTATGGTTTATTCTTTCTAACCCGCAGGAAAATCATATCAAGTTAAGTCAGCCAACTATAAAATCTGACATTACTAACGAATTGACGTTGTACTTCTGATCCCTGTCCAACAAGTTAAATGTCAGTCACATCTAGGGACCTTAGATGTTACCATCCTCTACACAAGCACTGAGTTTACAGCTGAATATTCAGATACTGCAAGTATTGCAAGCAAGTTTCTCACTCGTAAAAGAAGACACGCTTTATAAACTCTTTATCAGTCATTACGATTAACAAAAAAATTACCGGTTAAAATTAACAAAAGTAAAATAATTAAAAAAATGTGTGCATTTTTTATTTTGGTTAAAATCTTCAAAATAACTGCAATTTAGCGAATCATATCTAAACTGCAATAATCATACTTATACATATTTGAAAGTAGAAGACTTTTTTTTTTGTTACAGGAATACGATTGCTTAGTAAACTCTAAGGAAAGGCAAAAAAATATTGCAAATTATAAAATCTAGTCCTCATACAACAGATGTTATTCAAAGAATAAGAGCTAGTCGGAAATATTGTTTCTTTAAAAGTACGATTTCTTAAGAGAGTTTTAAGGAGATTTATTTGTATATATGTAGGTACGTAAAGCAAATTACTAAGATTTTTATTTTTATTTTTACTGAATAGGGCTTCTAATATGTTTATTTTATACAGATCCGCAAATATTTCTGTATTTATATGATTACAGGTTTTATACAGATGTTCAATAATCTTAATTCTGACTGAACCATCGTGGATTAAAAAATTGGAAATTCACATATCAGAGATCGCACGGAGTCCTTGAAAGCGCACGGAACCATGCGGGTGTCCGGATCGCCCGTAACTATGCCTGCCACTGACTGGGCTAAATGATATGAGTCTGGGTTCCTACGCTACATTGTATTTTTACAATTTCGAAATCTGTTCTGCAAATTTTCTAAAGCACTTTATCGTCTCGTCTCGTTTCTTCAAATATATCGTCGGTCTACAAGAGAAGGTGACCAAGTCCACCGATAGTAGTTTTGAGTTATTAGAATTTTAATATTTGCTTATGATTATAACATCAATTATTTTACATCAGTAATAATAGTTTCTAGATTATGTATTTTAAATTTAAAAAGATCGAATGTTAGGTACATGGGCATTAAATACTAAAAAATGTAAAATTTTGGACTTGGCCACCTTTTCTTGTAGACCGACGATATCATCATATTATTAAATTTTAAAACTAAAAAGAAAGACAATCAAGATGTTGGAAATTAAAATTTACATTGTATTACATAATAATGAATAAACAATTTTTCTATCGTGATTCAATTTTCTAAATTTCGCAATTAATTTAGCTGTTAAAAAATGTAAAATTAAAAATTTATTCTTAGAACTTATTCTTAATGAAATTAATATTATGATAACTAGTGGTTTAATCCCGTTAAATTGTTCTTAGTGTTAATTATTAATTTTAAAATTTGTTTTAAAATTTGTTTTGTAGAAACCTTGATAAAGGAAATAAATTTTCCGTAAGCTCGGTTGAACTTTAAAAGAGTATTACCATCAACCTTTTTTGACTGCAGCCCAGTTATAGAATTGATTCATCATATTATATTGAATAAATATATAATGCAGGTACGTAAGAAGAAATATTTACCATAAACTTTTTATGTGTTCTTTGTGTAATAACTATAATAACATAAAATAGTTAATGATAGTTGGCCGGTTTGAATACAATTTCCTCGATTATCCTTATTCTCAGACGACGGCTTAAAAAGTAAAATAAAGTTCTCCTTCGTGCTATAGCATGCATGTCAGTCACAGCAGTTGTTGCATGCATGGATGGCGTTTCCAATGGAGTAATATTTATCGGGTGGAGTAGCGACATTGTAAATCATAGGGTTAGCGTACCGACCTCGTAATTTCATGCCTTTCTTCATTGCGGCCAGCCACATCCTCGTGACGTGACCGACGGCGAAGGCATTGTTCTTATCTGCTGTACTTCTACACTATTTACGGAAACATATCTCTAAAAGTAATCCGGCTATAGCTATCATTTGCATAGATTACGCGCTGTAATAAAAAATGTGTTTAATGAGCGGTTGAAATTCTTCACAGGTAGTAAATTTTTATGTACGATTTTAACGAATTGCCCGCAGTTAAAGTGCATCAAATTAGGCTTTGTTTTAATAGTAAATTGACCAGCAAAACGGAAAACGCGGGCCTAATTTTACCGAAAGAGGTTTTTCGTTGTGGTCGGCGACTGTAAATATTTTGCGGTTCGTCTAACAAAACTAGCAGGTGTGGAATTTTTAAAAATATAGAAGTATAATAGAACAACTAAATTAGTAATTTTCTTTAAAAAATAATAATTATTAGAATTAAAAAAGTACAAAAAATACATTTGGTATATCCGGTTATAAGGAGTAGAATGCGTTTCTTTGTTGAGCCGAGATGAATTAGGTGGAATATAAAGAAAATTTACCGCCCAGTGGAATATATATTTTTCACAAGCTAGGTAAAGCTGTTTCAGACGGCACATCTTATGTTTCTTGAAATACTTAATTCCACGTCGCATATATCCTATCACAATGCTAGTGCACGTGTGGTATTTACAGTTCAAGTCAAGTGATGTAGGATATTCATATTCTCACATATCTAAAACTCACGCAATCATAATGTTTGTGCTCTGGTATATTTTATGTCCTCATGCAGTTTGTACCAAGAATGTTATATGATTGTAATGCGTTACGCTAAAACTAGCGAAACAAGCCGTCGTCGTATTCAAAGCGGGAAAGAAAGCGAAGCTAAACTTTACTGTACAAGATATATCTGAATTGTTTGACCAAAGTGACGTATGGAACAAAAAAGTGTAACAAAAGATCCTATAAACGTGTGTTCAAAAATTCTTTAAAAAGCTACGCACAAATTTAAAAATTGCGAGGAAATTATCCTTAGAAGTCGATGCTTCGCATAGCATGAATGAAAACTGCATGAATAACTGCTTTACCCATACCATTTTTTACCACACAGATTAGATGGACCAAATTAAATGAATTTTTCGAAAAATGATCTACCTAGAATCAATTTTTATTGACAGCCTGAATTTCACAGATTGATGTAATGTATTACGTAACTAACAGATGACAAAAAAATGTCAAAGTTGACCCCAATCGTTACTAATTGCTGTTTTAATAAAATATAAAAAAGAACACTAACAACAGACTATAGGAGAGCCTCTTCATGTACAACTTCGGGTTTATTCCCTATCTAAGAAAAAAATATGGACAATAGGGACGTTGTACAAGATAGCATCTGTGGTCGAAAATCAGTTTTACTAAAACGGACCACAGATGATGATGATGATGCAATTTGTTGTACAGTAAATTGTACGATCTTGGTTGATCCAACTGTTTGAACGATAATTGTAAAGTGTGTAGTGTTGTAATTCAACCAATTGTACGACGGGGTTGAGACGTACGGAAGTATAGCATGCATAAAAATCTGTCGTGGATATATTACAAGTTTGAACATGTGTATCTATTTTGTCGACCTATTGATAAGATTTCAGTGATTTCAGTGTATTGAGTAGTGTCGAATTGTATAGTGAAATTATAAATGTAAAACCTATAAAATAATGGAAAACAGGAGGCGTTTCTGGAAGGAGTTTATAAAAATTTATCGGGAGCATTCTTGTTTATGGAATGTCACATAAAATGTGTATTTCAACAAACATAAACGTAACGCAAGTACGAAATTCTTTTAAAAAATTGAAAGAAATTAATCCAGCAGCAACGACGGAGCTTTTGAAAAAGAAAATTAATATATGAGAACCGCTTTTCAAAGAGAGCTTAAGAAGGTAAGTAATTACATGTATGTGTATGTTATTACTCATTACATAACTTATTGTTATATCGGGTACTGCATTGATGAACGCAATATAGGAAATCCCATATAATTTTATAAGTGTCAAATGTTGGCTTCCATAATTATTTTACAGCAAAATTCCATTTAGGTGTTCACAAGATGAATCTGTCTGTGTAGTTTAAGAATTTTTTATTCGCTTAATTTCAAAATATTTTAAAAAGATTCAATAACCAAATTCAATGCATATTAAGCTATCAGCATGGCCTTGATCAGAGCTTAATGCTGCAATTCTGAGCACTATCGTAACCATCGTAACATATTTACGATCTATGTATTTAAATGGCTCTGTAACACCTTACAAGCTTACGATCGGGCTGAGAATTGCAGCATTTCTTTATTTTAGCGTTCACAGATCAAGGTCTTGCTGATAGTTCGACATAAATTACATTTTATTACTGAATCTTTTAAAAGTGAGCGAATAAAAAACCTAAATGAAATTTTGCTGTAAAGTAATTAGGGAAGCCAATAGTTGAACATCTCTAAACTATTATGGGATTTCCTATCAATGCACCACCTTGTACATTCAAGGTAAAGGATTCCAAAGGAACAGGCACGGGAAAAGATAATTTATATGAACCGACACTTTGGTACTACGATTTGCTGCTGTTTACATCACAATCAGAATGCGGCAGAAAAAGCAGAGCGATTCACGAAGATGAAGATGAAGTTGTATTGAAAAGTAGTAACACAGTAAGTGTTTTTTACTTACTTTATTTTAGGATACGCATAATTATTTATATAAATAATTACAATCATGTTACCAATAAAATCATTTTTTCTTGAAATGTCGTTTATCCAGTACGGTAGACATATTTTTTATAAGAATCTCTTACTGTTTTTTCGGCATTACTTGAATATTTTGCTGCAGTTTTTTCCAGATTTAGTAAATTGGTTGTTTGTCTCCATTCCCTCGGCACAACAACACCACTGCTTGTGTCTTCCAAACCTACAGATGCTTCTGTTATATAACTTTTCTTCGATACTCTTCTTAAAAAATATACTGTTTGAACACTTCTGGCAATAGGTTGTAAAAGAAACTCTAAATCGTGTTGCTATAATGCCAAACACGTTTTCGACGAGCTCTGCAAAGGCTATAGTTAAAAATTTGTTCATTCTGCCATTTCTCTCTGAGGGTATGGCTTTATTAAATTTTCCATTAGAGGAAAGCTTGTAACGTAATTTAATCGATATTTCAAATTGAAAGAAAAAGAACAAGAATCGTCAAGATTTGCTAATGGCACTCAGTTATTTACGGAAGCAGGGGTTCGTGGGCTCAAAAATAAATTATAAAATGAAAATATTTCAAGGTACACAAAGTGAAAACTTTGACTAAATGGAAACATAAATTTAATTCTAAACAGGGCGCCACCCAAGGTCTTTGATAGGAAAAGAATGTATGGAAGACTGGGAAACCATATCAGGAAAATATCAAAATACATAAATAAACAATTAAGCAGCAACCGTAATAATAAGAAATTCAATGTAAATGTAAATATATATGTATTAAAAAATTATAGTAAATATATATGACTAGTAGTTGTGTTAAATCTCGTGGAGTAATTATTCTTAAAAATTTCAAGATTAAATAATAGTAGATAGTTATATTTGACAATGATATTGTACTTCATGAAGGCTTCATTCAGTTCACATTTTGTGACAATAAATGGAGATAGAAGTAAATAAATGTTACATTTGATTACATTTGACCCTAAAGAACTTTAGATTTTAATTAAAAGGATGTAAATTGTTAGCTATGACAATTAAATTGCAACCAAAACTTAAATGTTGAAACTGATTAATAATATAGGTAAATAATATTTATATGAAATTGAAAGTTAATATTAATAGTTATAATATAATAATTAATAATGAAATTAAGTAAATTTAATGAAATTGAATGAAATTTGATTAATTTGAGGTACCAAAAAAATTTAAGTTACAAAAGAAGTATATATATATATATATATATAAATTCTTAAATTTGCGTTTAAGTTGGGTCATAAAAACCTGCGACACGGCGTCCGACGATTCGACGTGTTCAGCGGTGAAGATGTTGAACCACCAGCCTAGGAATCCTGGCCCCACCAAAAAAATTGCTGTAGCGCTTCTCACCGGTACTGACTTGAAGAAAACGGGGTGGTATGGAAATATCGGTAAATTCAAAGGGCGGTCATACGGCCCATCCGAATTAAATCTCAGAAGAAAAAAAAAGAGAGGGAGATTCTAAATTAGAATCGTTCCACGATTAAATAATTTGCCCATTATGAAATTATTACTTTGCGCCAAAAGAAATTATAAGGCTCCTCCAAAAAACCCTAGAACAAATATCTAGTATAAGGGGTACGTTCTTCTCGTGAAATGCGGATCGCGAACACAAAGAAATATCGGTAGCACGGGAAAAATACAAAATAACGTGGAATAACGAAACTCACCTTGCTTTTAAGGGTGTAAACCAAAATTTAGGATGCCATTGGAGGGTAGATGGTTTTCAAGAAACACAAAATTTCAACCGTAAAATTTACATGCCGAAACGGCCTCTCTCAAGCACCTCAAGCGAATAGCTCACCCAGATCCGGCCCTGCAATCAAAGGATGCGCTCGAAAATTTGGCAAAACACCGGGAAACTTCAAATGCGATGCAATCGCGATCCAAATAAGAGCCAACAGATAATCCAAAAGAGGAAATAATATTTAGGAAATTTAAAAGAAAAGAAAATTAAATTTAAAATATTACATATTGATAAGAGAGATTTGAATATTTGAAAAGTTAACGACTGAATAAATTTAGGCTACCCATAACTAGATGGCGGCAAGATACCAATTGTCAAAACAATTGTCACAACCTTCATCCCCAATAAAAAACATAAGGCATTAAGTTATTACTTCCAGTAAGGACAGTTTCTTTCGGTATATTTAGCTTGTTTGCCATCAAACGTTTGTAAATTTCTATTTGGCTCCATAATCCTCCATCCTCCATACCCGTCCATTGCTATCCGTGTGAACATATAAGAACTCGGAATTTGCATTGACTGTCGCAAATAACACAACGCTAAAAGTATCTTTGTAGTTATAAGAAAAAAGCCACTTTTAACTGGTTTCTTTTAATAAGGATATGCTTTCCGTCTATTGATCCTACACAATTGTCAAATTGCCACATATTTTTAAAACCATCTGCAGCTTGTTGCCACTCTTGTTCATTGGACGGGACCTGAAGTAGAAATTCACTATAATTTTGATAAACTAATATTTCATGTTTTTTTTTTTTAGATAGATGCTGATGATGGTAGTGAATACGAAAGAAGGTTTGCATCACCATCGTGGCCATTATTACACTCTCTTTGTTATTTAGAATGTCAATCAAGTGCGGTAGAGGATAGGACTGCTTGAACACAACTTTCTTCTACAAATTCATTCAGCGACATCACTGCCAAATTCAAAAACAGAACTCCTAAGAAGATAAATGAAATTCAGGCAACAAAAAAGCGTGTGTTGTATTTAGCGCATAACGTCTGAATATTTGCAATTATTGGCTCTATCTATTTTAGAGCAAAACTGTAAAGGAAAATATTGTTCGCAATGTACTTAATATGGTATTTAGAATTTAAAATTTCGCAACCAGTTTCTTTTAAAATGGCAAAAATCTTTATTTAAATACTTCTAGTAAGTGACAACTTCAAAATTTACAATTTTTGCACTTCATCGGAGAGAAATCGAGTGTTACAGTACTCCGCAACGGGGTATTATAATATTCCGTTACAATGGTTACGAAACGGCAAGAGAAATCAACTGTCTGCTAAATACAAAAATTGCAAATTTTGAAATGTACAAAGTTTGTGGATCCTAGCTAACTTGTTAGTAAACTAAGTGTATTTTTCAGAAGATTTATGTATTTTTTAGAAGATTTTTGCAATTTTAAAGAAAAATTGCTGCAAATTTTAAAGTCCTAAGCAAGGATACGAAGTGCATTTTAGTATTCCGAACAATATTTTCCTGTGCCGTTTTCCTTTGAATTTTACAAGAGAGCCAATAATTGCAAATACTTAGTTTTACGTGCTATTTTGCAATGTCTGAAAAACGATTCAACACAGTGTATATCATCTTATAAATAAATTAAGCACGATAAGCCGGTTTTTCTCAATTGCATATTTACTATTGTTCAATTACCAAAAGATGTTTTGAGATATAATTTGTTCACATATTAAAAAACCACTGGCGGTGTTGCCTTGTGAACAATACAACCGGCAACAGTGTCCTAGTTAAAAATTTGGTAACAAAATGAGCAAGTGTTTGAAATAAACGATAAGGTTATAGAAAAATTTTGTGCAAATCGTTTTTGATTGCAGTGAGAACCTCGAGCAGCCTCTGGACAGCTGTTTCAGCCCTGCTTGGGGCTTCTTCAGCAGAAACGTAGCTCGACATTCCCACTGCAGACCAAAAACGACTTGCCCAATTTATTCGCAAATGCGATGTAAGAATGATGAACATATAAAATAGCGACATCTTACTATCGCTTTTTGATCTAACATTGCAGTAGGATAGACAAATTGAAGCGGGATTTGCTCCTAATGAGTCCCCCATGCAAGGCGGCCATGCTTGCTGTCAAAGCATAATGAAAGATTTTAGAAACATTTTGTGCAAATCATTAGGAGCAACTCCCGCTTCAATTTGTCTATCCTACTGCAATGTTAGATCAAAAAGCGATAGTAAGATGTCGCTATTTTATATGTTCATCATTCTTACATCGCATTTGCGAATAAATTGGGCAAGTCGTTTTTGGTCTGCAGTGGGAATGTCGAGCTACGTTTCTGCTGAAGAAGCCCCAAGCAGGGCTGAAACAGCTGTCCAGAGGCTGCTCGAGGTTCTCACTGCAATCAAAAACGATTTGCACAAAATTTTTCTAAAATCTTTCGTTATGCTTTGACAGCAAGCATGGCCGCCTTGCATGGGGGACTCATTAGGAGCAAATCCCGCTTCAATTTGTCTATCCTACTGCAATGTCAGGTCAAAAAGCGATAGTAAGATGTCGCTATTTTATATGATAAGGTTATACGTTCGGAACAAATCCCTGGTTCTAAATTTAATAATTATGATAGATTCATGGTTTTTACCTTATCGTTCGCAAGCATTTTTATAACAGACAAACTGTAATTCATTGAAACGGCTCATTAAAATGAATATAATTGTAAATAATTTAATGGTTAAATTGAATTGACAAATTACTTTGACATGAAACTTCTAATATATCTTGCCAACTTAGTATTTTGATAATGTTCTATAGAGGACTTATGTTTTATACCGACATAATACAACAGGTGGTGGTTTTTTAATTTGTGAACAACGTATATGTATGTTGTAATTATTTGAAAGTGTGAGCAGAATGAATTTCGTTTAGTGACATGAAATCAAACAAGTCTGATTTGTAAAACTCCTTTGTACTTTATTATTTTATTGTCGAATTGATTTTTTTCAAGGTTGGGGCTTAATGGTGCGGTTTGCATGGAGAGACGGTCGTGTATGCAAATGCAAGAGTTTTTTATTTACAGTGCAGACATTTCATAAAATTGTCAACAATGTGACTGACGTAAATCGAATTGACTCGGAACAGCTTCGGCATACTGATGAAGCCATTGAGCGGCCAGTCGTAATTTCCAATCTGGGCTGTAATCTATAAACCCGCAAGCAAAGCCGGTATATAACGGAGAACAAGCAGAATTGACGTTGTCGTAAAGTCACAAGTTTGGTATCCATAAATTGACCTGAAGGCTAGGAAATGTCAGCAAGTCGCGACCTCCGAGTGTTTGATGACACCGGACTAATGCAGTCATTAGAGTCTCGCAGATTGAAACAAATGGTCTCCGCGAAGTTGCGAGCGCCTAGAGAACTGTCGGCAACATCCCTTCACACATCAATATCAATATTTATATGCAACTACTCTTCATTACGCTGACACTTTGATCGTTCGTCTTCGTGCCGTTATTTGGTCGAACGCACTCTTACACGTCTACGCCGGCAATTATGATTGATTAGGTCTGATAAAGAAAACCATAAATTTCAATTAGTTCAGTTTTAAAGAGTTTTTATTACGTCTTTAGATACAATATCTGATGCAATTTAAGCATTATGTTCCCTTTGTTGAAAAATTAGATGCGAAAATATATATTACGAATTAACTACCTGCAATTTCCTTCCTTAATTGTGGAGATTGTTACGCTGTAAAGTTTGCTTAATTGGGTTTAAATGCACTTGCATTTTAATTTCTTTGTTACAGAGTTTTTCACTTATTTTCTTGCTAATACTGTACAGCTACTCGATGTTTTTATTTGAAGATTATGAAGTTGTATCCTTCCCACCAACAACTAATAAAAGTTTCATGTTCATTTAAATTAGAACGTCATTTCCTTTAGAAATTATTGTAAACACTTCAGCACTAAAGAACATTTTGCATTACATATAGTGTGGATAAAAAATTGGTTATGATATTACTATAAATCATTACTGTAAATCTGAAAAAATTCAGGGGGTTCGTTTATTTGTACAAGGTAACCTCCATCCATTTAGAATTTAGAAACAAATTACAAAACTTAAATTTAAGTATTGTTTATAATGTGATATTTGAGGTTACATAACTCACATTCTAAGCCGCGCTTAAAGTTAAGCTCGCTTTAAGAACTTTTTACAACTGGCCCTAATTTAAAACTCTTTCTGATGTTTACAGAAGAGCAAATGTATATCACTTAACTGAGAGATAGCCTGACACGTTATTTTTTTAATGAAACACTCGATATTTTTCTACATACATATTTGAATTCTAAATTTCTCTAGACAACTCCTATTATTTAATAAATAGCTTTTAACATCCGTTTACTTTTAAACACAAATGGTATCTGAATGAACCTTTACTTCATGTTTCGTTTGAAAAGGAAACTATAAGATATTTATGAATTTTTCGATTTGTACAGATACTGAAATCATGTTTTTGTCTTCAGTTATATCTCAAAGTACTTAACAGTGGGGTATTTACTACAGAACAGTGTTCCCAACCAAACAATTCCTCACCGCCAATGTATCCCGGGATATATAAATTATGAATTATGCATTTATTAATTACCTGTGCATATTTACATTAAATTAATAAATAATAATAATAATATTAAATCTACGACAACTACTATTGCATTTAAAGTAAGTGCTCCTTGTCGATTTCTTTTCTTTGACTTACAATCTGTAACTATCGGAAAAATACGTACACATTTTGCATTAGAACGTGGAAGAACAAACAATGCCTTTGTAAGTTTTGTTTACTCTAAAAATTTTGGATTGTTTCCATCTTTACAACTATGAATGACCATAATTGGACTATTTTATACTCATTTCATTCTATAAAAACGCAAAACGTAAACTTTGCCATTCAAACTCTGATTTCTTTATGTCAATATCTGTTTCATACCGCTTACAAACCTTTAGGAAATGTTATTTTTTGTCCCATTAATTTCAAAAAGTAATTTTATTTGAAATAACAATTTTTCAAAAAATATTTTAAAATTAGTATTAAAATGAAAGTTTCTTAAACATAGTCAGAATAGTCTACTTTTTCTCACAATATTATAAATCTCATGAAAAAATATTTTGATATTTTTTAAAACTCAATTAAATCCAAAAATGTTGTCAACTTCTCAAATTTTATTCCTTTGGACATCTCTGAACTTTATACCTACGTGCGTATCAGAAGTTATGCTTTTAATATAACAAATCTCGAAAACTGCTCATTTTATATATTTCCCGATGGTTACCGTACTACGGCCAAAAAATTCCACTTGTTTGGAACCGTTGATATGTGCGAGAGAGAAATACTTGAAGGTCGCAACGCCTTCCTACACACCGATCCGCGGTGAGTTCCGCAGTCAAACCCATTTCGTAGCGTTTCGTAATAATAATCACCAATATCGTTTATTAATTATTTTATTTTAAATTTTAATTTAGTGAATGAAGTAATACCTTTTACGATATCAACTATCGACGAATAAGTTTAAAATTTATGCACCAATTAGGTAAGCGCTTTAAAAATGTTCTTCCTTCACACTTTTACGCAAATAAACTTTTACTGTAATCTCGTTGCTAACTATGAAAGTATGACTACTTACGATCAATGGGAGAAAAGTAAATTTTTATAAGTCTATTAAAAATAATGTGGAATGAAAAATTACAATTTGTTTGACCTCGCACAGCCTGTATATTGTTTTTCCGTAAAAATAAGCAAGAGAGATGGATAATCTGCATAACTTCTTTATCAAAAATTTCTTTTTAAGTTCAAAAATAATTTAAATAATAAAAGAATTTTTGCGTAGTCACCTTATAGACCGGCATGCTATTGAGGTACAATAGTAATTTTAATTCTTTTAATGGAAACACATCCACATAAAAAAATAGGGTCGCATAAGAAATTTTTCAAATAAAGGCAATTCAAGAATCAAAAAAAAAAAGAAATGTATCTAAACGAAACCAAAAAGACGAAAAATACAGAATATAGATTATCATATCAAAGCTCCTTAAATTTTCACTGCCTCTGAAAGTCACAATTAGTCCTATTAAATAAAAATGCGGTGCAGGTACACTACGACTGAGAAATTATTTGACTCAACATAATTATGTTGTTATAATATCCAAAATGCATTTGGTTAAATCAGTGTTTGATAGTGAACGTGAAACAACTTTATATTTTATTTCATTTAAAATTAAGTAATTTATTAGAATATTTTTTGTTATATTTTTAAACTTAGATTATTTCAAAAAATTCTTATAAGGGTATCCCAAGTTCAGTGGCCTATTAAAAGTTTTCGGGAAAAGAAACTTGCTAACATTCTAAAAATTATTACACTGCCTTAGGAGGAAGTGATCTTTAAGACTAAAATTTTTTTTCTTTTATGTCATTAACGTTCTTATTTTAAATGGAATGCTATATTTTTTATTGCAAATTCCGATTCTACATATAATTCTAAGTAAAACTTCTTAAGGCATCCCTACTTTTAAATGTAACGGTTTTGAGATATCTTGAAATTTATTGAAAACATCATTTCGGCAACCTTTCATTTAAGAGAATTTATTTACGACACTATCAGATTTGAACTTTGAAGTTATCCCTGAAAAATTCACAAGATGGTTAAAATATGCTGTCGAACCTTGTTATGTTTAACGACCCAAAACTCTGTTTTCGTAAGAGGAACAGCCTGTATATTTTTGCACCATGAGATACAGAAACAAATTCAACATCGATTAGTAGAGCATTTCCTATACCTATTTCTTTTAGTTTTCGTGTTATGGGTTCCATTTAGATTTATTCCTTGTCCACATCTTTTCCATTTTTTTTTGTTTGTTATTAGTAGAAATTTATGTTTTAGTTCAAGTTGTGATGGAACTACTTGAGAATCATAAAATGATAAAATGGTGCATCATTTTTCGGTATTACACAATCAGTTCTCGACGGTTACTCAAAATTTGTTATATTTTATAGAAAAAAAAATGTTAGATGAAATTGATTTAAATAAAAATATGTATACTTACTTCTTAAAAAGAAAATTTATTTATATGATTTTTCTAAGTTAGTAAGAATTACGAATTTTTTAATTCAATTTCAATGCGTAATAGTTTTACTTTTACTTTACTTTACAATTTAGCCTTAATAAACACTAAAAGTACGATAAGAAAGTTGAAGAAGTTATGCACTTGCATTAAGCATTTTTCAAACAGCTGACGTTAAGAGTAATTATAAGCAGTATGTCAGAAAAATATAATAATCGTTAAACTAAGTAACACATGTGAATACGTAATAGGTACTTTTTTGTGAACTGGAAAACACAAGTGTGATAAGAATTGGCATTTTTTTGTTTCGCTTTGTTAATAAAGAGAAAACATGTAGACATGTTTCTTGTTTAATACCGTACATAATTGCCACTAGTCTACAAAAAATATCATGTGATTGTTTTTATAAAAGTATCATTTTATATTCAGAATATAGTAGGAGAATTAGAAAAACTAAGATGAAAAATGAGAAAATATTTTAAAATGAAGACAGAGGCGATACAATAATTGTAGTTGTTTTACAGTTCTGTTTTGTTCAACACTGAAAGCATGACGTTATCATATTAAATTATATGCCAAATATATGAGATCATTTATAATTTCATTCACATTCACGAACATGACAGTGTGATTAAAACTTTAACGCATCATTAAAAATAATTATAAATACTTTAAAAAGATGGCACTGGCATTGCCTTTAGTTGTTTATGTAAAACTGAAAATTAGTCGAATTAAGGCTCTCTTTCAAATAACTTTAGTATAATTTTTATAACATTGTCTTTCATTTTCTGATAATATGTTTTGATAAAATTCCCTAAGAATTTACTTTTCGTTATATAGTCTACCTATTAATTTTCTACAATAGTCTGGAAAGGTAATTTTAAGGGTTTTCTTTATAATAAATTGAAAACGTAATTAAACTGCTCTATTCATTATACCTTTCTTACTGAAAAAGAGGGCAGTTTGGTTTTTTTTTTTACCTACTGATCACATCCCATTAATTATTATTTGATAAGTAGTTTCTCCGATTCCGTAACATTTTAAATACTAAATAAATCTGCTGCTGCAATATGAGAATAGCGTTAACTAATTGTAAGTACTTAAAGAAAAAGGCTCCCAGTCTTTTAACTTTTAACATTGTCGAAACAATTGTCTTTAGAAATTTTGTGGTGCAAATAAATTTAAAAGGAAATAAGATGACCGGACGTAAGTTTTATATAGAAAAATTTTGTGCAAACCGTCTTTGATTGCAGTGAAAACCTCGAGCAGCCTCTGGACAGCTGTTTCGGCGCTGCTTGGTGCTTCTTCAGCAGAGACGTAGCTCGACATTCCCACTGCAAACAAAAACGACTTGTCCAATTTATTCGCAATTGCGATGTAAGAGTGATTAACAGATAAAATAGCGACATCTTACGATCGCTTTTTGACCAGACATTGCAGTAGGATAGACAAATTGAAGCGGGATTTGCTCCTAATAAGTCCCCCATGCAGGGCGGCCATGCTTGCTGTCAAAGCATAATGAAAGTTTTTAGAAAAATTTTGTGTAAACTGTCTTTAATTGCAGTGAAAACCTCGAGCAGCCTCTGGACAGCTATTTCAAAGACGGTTTGCACAAAACAATTTTCTAAAAACTTTCATTATGCTTTGATAGCAAGCATGGGGGACTTATTAGGAGCAAATTCCGCTTCAATTTGTCTATCCTACTGCAATGTCTAGTCAAAAAGCGATCGTAAGATGTCGCTATTTCATCTGTTCATCACTCTTACATCGCAATTGCGAATAAATTGGACAAGCCGTTTTTGTTTGCAGTGGGAATGTTGAGCTACGTCTCTGCTGAAGAAGCCCCAAGCAGGGCTGAAACAGCTGTCCAGAGGCTGCTCGAGGTTTTCACTGCAATCAAAGACGGTTTGCACAAATTTTTTCTAAAAACTTTCATTATGCTTTGACAGCAAGCATGGCCGTCTTGCATGGGGGACTTATTAGGAGCCAATCCCGCTTCAATTTGTCTATCCTACTGCAATGTCTGGTCAAAAAGCGATCGTAAGATGTCGCTATTTTATCTGTTAATCACTCTTACATCGCAATTGCGAATAAATTGGACAAGTCGTTTTTGTTTGCAGTGGGAATATCGAGCTACGTCTCTGCTGAAGAAGCCCCAAGCAGGGCTGAAACAGCTGTCCAGAGGCTGCTCGAGGTTTTCACTGCAATCAAAGACGGTTTGCACAAATTTTTTCTAAAAACTTTCATTATGCTTTGACAGCAAGCATGGCCGCCTTGCATGGGGGACTTATTAGGAGCAAATCCCGCTTCAATTTGTCTATCCTACTGCAATGTCTGGTCCAAAAGCGATCGTAAGATGGTCGCTATTTTATCTGTTCGTAAGTTTTATTATTCAGTTTGACAATCCCGGCTAATTTTACTAGATTATGGCCTCTGGACTTAAACCAGTTTTTTTTAAGTACATAAACACGTTTTTCTTCACTATAACGTCGAAAATTTCTGATAATTAATTAAGAACATAAAAGTTTGCTTTGCCTAATTTTTAAATAATTTTGTAATTTTACGACATTAATTAAAAATAATCTTTGAAATGTGTTGCTAGATGTTACAAAATCGTAAATTCTCCTATTTAATGGAACACTTAGATTGTTATTAATAACACTAGTTATCTTATGTTTATTAATCATTACGGACGGTGATAACGAAGTATCTTTGATATTTGTTTATAAACAACAGATAATTAATATCAACATTTTTTTTAGCATTTCCTCAAACTTATTAATAAGAAATTTGTTTTTAATTAAGTAAATATGTAGCAAAAATATTAAAACTGGATGACAGTCAATTGAATTACTCCTATTTCTTTCTTAGGAGATATATTTTTTCTCTTGTTCTCTCTTTCTCTCTTTCTCTCTTCCAGTCCTCTTCTTCGAAAACAATTTCTTCGGTGAACCTTAATTGTAGTAATGGTAATTGAGTTGCATACATCAAAAGGGTTCAGACAACCCCTTCCTAAATTATAGTAGGTGGATTGGAATCTTTCATAAAACTCTCCCTGAACGAAATTTCTTTTTTGTAAATATACTTATTGTACTGGGTATTAATAAGAAACCTGTGCATCATTTGGCAGATGATAGAGTTGAAAACAAGAAAAACATTCTAATAAACCCATGTCCAATACTCAACACAGGTGTCCATGTTCACTTTTCTAGAATTTTTATTTATTACTTACAGAAAATCCGAGGTCCATATATTAAATAAAAAGCTGAATTTCCCGACTTAGCACTGGCCACCGTACAACTTAAGGTTTCGCCGGAAGTGGTATCAACTTTCTTATTTTGAATGGAACGGCCTGTATATTTTTAGATATTTGCAATCTACAGATCATTGTAAGTCCGAATACGTATCACTCAGTAATTTTGGTTTCCATGCCAACCAACATTTTTTTTGTTTTTTTTTTAATTTTTAAAGCTATAAAGTATGTGCGTACTAACGCGCTCAAGTAATTCGAAAAAGCCACTCCTTTGATTGCATTTCGGTTCTTAACATTTTTACAGCATATGAAATTTGCATTATGTCGTAAGATTGTTCTATTTGAAGAAAAATAAGGTATGACCTAATATAATTAAATTTGACTTAACTGCTTACTGGTTAACTGGTACTGGTTTAAATGACTAAATTTCATATGCAGTAAAAATGTTAAAAACCGAAGTGCAATCAAAAGAGTGGCTTTCTTGAATTACTTGATTGCTTTAAAACGATGCTGCCAGAATTCAGAAAGTTCAGAACAGTTGCATGAGATTGATCTGTGGTATTAAGCGTAGAGAACTATTTCTCATAAACTTATTGAGCTCGGCTAGTTAAGTGTGCAAAATAGGAGATATTTACACTGCGCACAGTTTTATCATAAGATCTTAACATTTAAGCGCCCTCCTTATTTACACAATCGGATTAGATTACGTATGGATGTTCACAACATCAACATTAGAAATCACGGTCTTCTGTTGATATCCAGTCATCTGGAATTCTTTAACAGTTGTTTTAACTATAAAATAGTTGACCTTGTGAACGGCCTGCCAAGAGGACTTTTTCAACTGTCTTCTTCATCATTCAAGAAGAAACTTAGATTGCTCAGTTATTAACTTTTCTACCTTCTCCTTTTTTTGTTCTTAGAATAAGTTCTTTTTTGTATTACTTTTGTGTTCATACTCCCGATGTTAGCACTTTATCATTTGTCTATCTAGTTTTCCCTTTTCTTTAAGATACTGGTGGTAGATCAGGGATCTGACTTTTGTCAGCTCATCTGAACCTTGATCTTTTAAGCAATGTAATTTATTTGTACAATTCTTGAGTATCTGTTGTATTCTTTATGCTTAGTAAACTCTCTAATTATTATTAAAATACACGATAACTTCAAAAATTAAAAAAGAAAACAAAAAAATGTTCAGAGAATATGAAACAAATAAAAAAACTTTTTAAAACGAGCTAAAAAGGGTAATTTATTAACTTACTTGACGTTTCGCAAATAAAATTATTTGCTTTATCAAAAGTGATAAAGCAAATAAAAAAAAATTAAAAAAATGTTCGTTGTCATGGAAACGAAAATTACCAAATGATATATATTCGAACTCACAATGATCTACAGATTCCAAAAATGTAAAAACACAGGCCGTTCCATTCAAAATAAAAAAGTTGATATAATTTCTGGAGAAAACCGGAAGTCGTACAGTGGCCAGTGTTACGAAAATTCAGCTTTTTTATTTAATTTATCGATCGCAAATTATGTTAAAAATAAAAGTTCTTAAAGAGTGAATACTTAGCGCGGACTCTTTTAAGAGTATGTAACTCTTAAAAAGTGCCTTCATTTTTCAAACTTCTATAATTTTTTACAGTGGAAATTGGTCGGTCTGGATAAAATGCAGCAGAAGCTGTTGGGATGTTTCTTAAAGAAGATCCGCCGTAATACCACTTTATGAAATTTATCTTTTCATTCTTAGGTATACGTTAATAAAATGTAGTAGGTTCATTCACATCCACAATGCACGTTCTATACGCAAACGTATTTTTAGTAATAAACAAAGCCAAGAAAATTTTTTTCAAGTATAAAAATCTGCACTGATGATGAATGAAAAAATAGCTCGGGAATCAAAAGTCAGTTATAGGATGAACGGAAAAGTGGTCGAATATCTCGCTTACAAGAAATTTTGTGCATACTTAAAAAAGTTTGACATCTTGAAGGCATAGAATACAACAAGAGGTAGAGAGCACGTGGCAAAAATGCTGATATTCGAGAATCTGAAACTAAACGGAAATTTACATACATTGCTTGATAAAGGTGAACAAGGAAAAATTAACATTTGAATACAATAAAGAATTGCTTTTCTTCTGTGCGTCATATGGACAGCACTAAATTTAATTCAATTAATTTGAAACATTTAAAACTTAACGACAGCACTATATTCTTATATGAGACTGTTTTATATGTTTTAACATGTCGCGGAAGTTGGGACGGTAATAAAATCATTGGAGGATAGGTACCAGTGCGGTAGGTCCAGATGAACTTGCGACAATATTATTAAAAAATGGAGTTCAAATTTAAGCAATATCTCGGCAAACCTAATTAATATGTGTTTCAAGCTCGAGATTTCCCTGACTGCTTGAAAAGAACGCGTGTGAATCCCATTTTCAAGAAAGGTGATCAGTCAGAAATATCAAACTGCAGTATTTCTGTGGTATCAAAACTTTTTGAAAAAAATACTCCTTGGAAGAATTTTAAATTTCATAGAAAAATATATCTAACATTATTATCGAGAGTCAAAACACTTATTATAAAACGAAGATCTACAATAACATAAATACTGGGTGTCTCATAACGTACGGAGGAGATTGAAAGGGCAGCTGTAGGAGATCAAAATAAAGCTTTTTTCTTAATTCGCTTTTGACCAAAACCCAATAATAAGAAAGTTACAGCAGTTTAACTCCTTAATTAATCAAAATTATTTACATATTTCAGAAACTGCAACTTTATTGTTAAATAAACTTAAAATTTATCGAAACTTCACATTCATAAAATGTACAAATCTATTTCCAAGTTTTGTTTTAATGAATAGGCGGTGCACAGCAATACGAAAATCCGTTTTTGGGCATTAAAAGAAAAAGAAAATGAAATAGCAGCGACTTTTATGTGACTACATGTTTTTAAATAGTTGTTTCATGTAAAGCAGTGTTCAATTAACTCTTAAATACCCCAAATTTGAATTTAAAACGTGCCATATTACTCCAGGTATTAACTTTTGTTTCTTAAGCACTTTAAACTCTTGTAACTTTTTAGTTATTGACCAGATTATTCATTTTACGGACCTGATAATTGCGTTCTCTAATTAAAGTTTATGTTTACGACAGTAACTGTTGCCGCACAAATTTCATTAATGCTTATCATGGCCGAAGAAGTCTTATTTATGGGTTGTATTTATACATTTCCGTGAATGGGTTATAAATCAATCCCTTTTTATTATAAATGTGTACATTGCGTTGCATCACCTCTCCTACATAAATCATATCGACCTGAATATCTACTTTACCGCGTTATCTATGAAAAATATTTATTTTGCAGAATGAAGCGAAAGAGCGTAAGTTATTTATTGTGCCCAGTTTTAAACGATAAATACCGCATGGTGTTCAGAAAAGTATATGCCACCTCGTAAATTAAATTGGACTTGTAATGACACATAAGGACGTTGGTGATTCAACAACTAACCCGGAATATTTGTACGTAGTTTATATATACGATATGATATGATAAGATGAACTTTTCAAGGGAAGTATTTGGTCTAGTATCTAAATAATAATAATCCTTGTGAGATATTAAGTAGTTTTTATCTTTTCATGCTCGATTTATATATTTGGAATTTAAATATATTACCCAGATCTTAGAAGACTGAAAAAAACTTCTTATTAATGAGCGACCTATTCTATCATAAAAATACCAATAATAAATACAAAGTAAAAAACATGCTGGAATATTAAAATCATCAACACTTTTAAAGAAAGAAAATATTCGTATATACAATGTCTTTCAAAAAGTGTGCTAAAAATGGGATTCTTTTTATTATCGATTTTTATAAAAATTTATTGAGGTAGAACGCTTCTGCATCCCTTAAAATCAAATTGAGAAATGTCAGATGAAATTTATCTTGAACAGTATACAGCGTGGTCACCGATAAATGAGGGCCGCTTAAGAGTAAAGTGCTCTTATTTCGCAAGATGTAGGAAAACATCATAAGAATAAATTATTCAAAATTAAAAGTTACAGATATGAATTTATAGCCACCTATCTCAAAGACGAAAAAATCACAATTTATTGTGAACTACTGTGTATACACGCTTCATAAGCAAATACTGGTAGTGTTAAAGTGTCCCCTAACATAATATGAACAAGAATACCTAAATTCGTTCTTACTTCTCAATTAATTCATTTATTTCTGAGTGATTATTTCAATGCGTTCCAAAACTTTGGTGCTTTTTTGTATCATGATAGCAATTCATTGAAATAATCACTCAGAATCAAATGAAAAAACTGAGAAATAAGAACAAATCTCGTATTTTCCTACTCATATTATTTTGGGATACACTAATCCCACCAGTACTTCCTAATGTAGTGTGTATGGTTGGTATGGTATGATTCACAATAAATTGTAATCGTCTTTTTATTTTTGAGATAGGAGGCTGTAATTTCATATTTAGCCATACCTAATAATTCTGAATGACTTATTCTTATGATATTTTCTTGTATCTTGTAAAATAAGAGCAGTTTACTCTTAAGCGGTCTTCATTTCTAAGCGTATATTATTTAAGATAAATTTCATGTGACATTTCCCAACTTGATTTTAAGAGATGCAGAAGCGTTCTGCATCAATAAATTTATATAAAAAACGATAATAAAAAAAAGTTCAATTTGTAGCAAACTTCTTGAAAGACAGTGTATATTACAGAAATAAACAATGCGTCGTCAAAACAAGTTCAAAATAATAAAGATTTCAAACAGAGGTGGGCTTTTACACGACACTGATTGACTGTGTAAACAATGGGTGGTATGCATAAAACGAAGCAGATGCTAATACTTCACAAACTATCATTTTCTTAGAAGTATTTTCTATTACGTATAAGTATCTACTATAGTTTTGAAGCATATACTACGAAAGCAAAGTTTGTAATACAACACGTAATAAATACTATACTATTACGGTACATATTTACTCACTTGTCACTAATAATTAATGGAAGTAATTATTAGAACTATGCCAATTCCTCATTAAATCATCCAAGAAATGATTTGACATCCAACCTACATTTTCGCCATTGAACCTAGAAAAGCTAGCGATCTATTGGTACCTCTTTAAAATTACAAATTATGTGACTTTACCTGAATAACTTGCAATAAACATCATCAGTGTAGATTGTCCTTTCTATAGAGACTTTATGGGTATGCAAATTCATGAAGGCAGCCATAAAATCTTATTAGAATTCTTAAGGTGTATCTCAGAAGTTTGCTAAATAGCAACTTCACTTAAACTGAAGTAGATACTATGATTCTGAAGTACATGCTTCTATAGCAAAGTAGAAACTTCTATGTACACGGTACACGTTAGTATCTACTAGTGGTGGATAGTAAGTACTACTCTAATGTAGTAGTTATTACTTCACTTTCGAAATAGGTGCCTGAAGTATTAGCATGTACTACGTTTTATGTATACCTCTCAATGACACGACACGGAGTAGACTCTTTCAAACATCAGTTTTTGCATTTAGTTTTCTTACAATTTGTAATGATTTATTATTATGTATTTTATTTTAACGTTCAAGTGTGCAATAAAAAGTTATAACGTATCCGAATGGTAAAAGTAGAAAAAAAAACAGGCTGTAAAATTCACATTATATCAAGTTGGAGGCAAGTATGTTCCTATTTGTGATTTTTGTAAACAAAATTTGATTTATATGTACACAGAATAGGTAAAGACAGCCAATAGATAGAGCATAATTCAACACTCTGCAATGTTGACACCATATTTCATACCTGATGTCAAATATGCTCATTTGTTGACAAGTAATGAGAAAACATGTATAGTTTACACGTACGCCCATTTCTAGATGTAAACAATTTAACAATATCTATTTGAACATGTACAAATGTAAGTTTACACGTCCATTGCTCACACACCCATCTCTGATTTTAGGCCTTTTTTTTTAGAATATTCTACTTTTTGTACGAGAATGGGTTCAATTTCTAAAATGAGTTTTTCGGTTAAGAAATATGCCAACCAAATTAATTTTTTTGATAATATTTACTCGAAGTTGAAGAGTATACTGACTTCCAGTAGCACGTACTGAACTTTACGCAGAAGGTTCTTAAGAATGAAAGTAAATGCTTCACCATATCAAGTGTGTGCTTTCATTGGGCCTTATGAATAAAGTTTAAACAATTGCTTTTCCTTGAAATTTTACTAGTAAATGTTCAGCAATACTTGACCTTGTAGCAATTGCTACAACACTAAGGAAAAACTTATAGTAAAAGGTTTTGAAAAAAAAAAATTTGTGCAAATAGTTTTTGATTTGCTTCTTCAGCAGAGACGTAGCTCGACATTCCCACTGCAAACAAAAACGACTTGCCCAATTTATTCGCAAATGCGATGTAAGAGTGATGAACAGATAAAGTAGCGACATCTTACGATCGCTTTTTGACCTGACATTGCAGTAGGATAGACAAATTGAAGCGGGATTTGCTCCTAATAAGTCCCCCATGCAAGGCGGCCATGCTTGCTGTCAAAGCAAAATGAAACTTTTTAGAAAAATTTTGTGCAAACCGTCTTTGATTGCAGTGGGCTTGGGGCTTCTTCAGCAGAGAAGCTTTAAATTTAATTATTAAAAAAAACACTAACATAAAAGTGATGGCCTTTTAATTTTTCCTTTTAATAATGAGTATTTAAAAATTAAATTAAATATTGTAATGTAATTATAATATGTACTTTGTGAAATAAGTTTTATTAATTAAAGAGAAATGGATGTTAAAGAAGAATTTAAGAAATTTAAACTACAGTAACTTTCTTAATATCGGGTTTTGATCGAAAGCGAATTAAGAAAGAAGCTTTACTTTTTATCTGCTGTAACTGCCCTTTCAATCTCCTCCGTACACCATGAAACACCTAGTATATAAGTAAATAAATTTCAATCGAAGTTTTTCAGGTACTTGATTTTTAGATGACAGTACACTAATTTTATTTATCTTTTGAACAGTTCGTTCGAATCGAAATAAATTATTATGAAACGTACTTTTATGGAATTGTTTTTCTTTTCTCAAAAGTATTATGTGATGTATCAAAAATTTTATATGTCTGTTTAGAGAAATAAACGACCTGTACAATAAAGAAAAAAAGAGTTTTGTATTAAAAAAAATTAAGTTGAATTTACATCACATCTTAAAAAAAGTTGGAGAAAAACGGTTGAAATTTATTGCAAATGCAGGGTCGAATGATTCTAAAACATACATATTCGGTCCGATAATATATTACACGAAATAATTTCAGAAAATTTAACGGTTTCATATTTTTGCTCTTCCCCATATCTATCAGTTTATAAAACAACTATTTAATTAGAAATATTATATGTATACATTTTACTCAACCTGGATTTTTTCTGAACACGGGATTTTTTTCAACATCTAATATGTCCGTTAGAATTCTTTCCCACGATGTGTATATAATTTTTTGTTACCAGTTTTGATCAAATCAAATTGCTTTTTGACTTCCCCTTTCCCGTTGCTAATTTTCTTTGCAATTCGTTTATTAGAGAGAGAAACGTTAAAAATTCCTTGTAATTGTCATAATTTACAAGGCTTTCTTTTTTTTCCTTTGTTATACTTGATACTTGCGATTTATTAAAGGTAATTTTATTTTCTTTTAATTTTTCAACAAAAATAATTTGTTTATGTAACTCTGCTTCTAATGTATGTACTTTAGTTTCAGATATGCAAGTCTGTCTGCACAAGTCGTCTTAGCAGTTCACTCAACACTCAACACAGCCGGAAATAATTATTTATTATTCTTATAATAATTCCGCATTTTTTTTTCTTAAAGCATTTGCTTTTCCAGCTTTTGCTTTTCCTGATCAGCAAAAGCTTAAAGCAAACACCACAAAAAAAAGTTATTTCTGAATTTTGATGCTTTCTTTAAAAACAAAATAAGTATAATAAGATCAGATGCTAGCAAAGAGAAAAGATCGTCTACTGACATTTTGTACTATACTTATTGCCTTAGTTATTGCTATTTCGACAGTTCTTGGTCGTTTTCAAATAAATTTTATAATTTGTCAAATTCAGTTTCCAGTTGCATGTTCAGTTTCGCTGAAATAACGTAAGGTTTGGAAAATTTTACTTAGCATTGTATAATATCCTGCTTGTATAGTAGCTGATTACATCCTTTAGTCCTGTTGAATGTTTCGTTTGTAAGTTTAAGAAACAGTTGGTTTGATGAATTATAAGATGAATACCAACTCCTAATTTCATCTCTTCTTTTAAAACTTTGTCGAATTACTTACTGAAGGTCCTTGAATTTGTTGAATGAGCGCAAGAGCACATGTGAACCATTTTCACAAATGGTATCAAATGTAATAAATGAGGTGAGACAACTATGAGTCCATCTTCCCTAATACATATACATATAATTAAATACTACAGTAGAATATTAAAAGCGAAAAAAAGCATCAATCGAAGTGAATTCTTCAAACCGCAGGAAACACTTCGATAGTATCACAAACAAGAATTCTATTCATTGTAATTAGTAACTTTCGGAAATCTCTTATGCTATTTTCTTGATATTCAAGTATGTTACAAATGGTTTATGCAAATTTAAAATATCGTATAAGTTTGACATTAGGAAAAAATAAGTTTTATTTTAACGAACGGTGAGGCGTATTTATGAAAATCATTCAACATTTCCAAAAGTTCGTCTTAATTGAAAGTGAGTTTCTTTATTAAGCCGATAAATAAACAAATAAATTACACTAGCCTGCGAAGGTTTTGCGGATGACATAAAACTAGGTGTATGTAGTAGATTTGGTGTTCCTGAGTTTGAGAAAAATATAATAATCATCACGTACCACTTTTTTTAAATAACAATATTTCAAAGTAGGTTTTTCAACCATAATTTTCGATAAGCCAACTGTTACTCACTTGTTTGCACATTTCCACTTGTTATTATTGACAGATTTGTGTTTAAGTGTTTATACGTTTCATGCTGTACAAAATATTAGTTTATACTATACCGTGTGTTCCTGTTTAAGCATATATTGAGAAAAAGTTAATGATAAGATAAATGTTACTAACAGACGTTGTCTAAATGATTGTAACAGTTTTGCCACATTTGTGGTTGAATCCAAAAAAAACACCAAAATAGGTTTGCTATAACCAAAGTTCCTTATAACCAGTAAATAAAAACAAAGTATATATTTAGTAGGGTTATAACCGAAAATTTTCTACAAACGGATTCACTACAGCCGACTTTCAGTGTACCGGGCTTTTTATAGACAAACTACAATCGAACCTCCATAACTCAAATTTCAAGGGACCGGAAAATTACGAGTTATAGAGATTTCCAGTTAAAGAAATAGACAGCAGTTACATATAATTTGCAAGTACCATCACTAAATTTCGACTTGCAGAAAACGTCGATTCATGGAGGTCCGAGTTAAAGAGGTGCGACTGTATATTTACTTGGAAGTAAAAAGAGGAACTTTTGTTAATTCTAGAAAATTTACTGAATTTTTAATCTAAAATATCAAAGAAAATAGTTTTTAAAACTTTAACTGGACAGTTTTAAAACTGGACAAAAATCGACTTCAATTAGAATAACAAAGTCTATTCTCATTTCCAATGGTCACTTGTTTTTTTTTTTTTTTTTAGTAAATTCTGGCGGTTCAGGTAAATCTCTAAAACGTTTGCATTTAACATTTTTTTATATGTCTGATAATAAAGTGTACAAGTGTGTTATCAAATTTTATGTGTTTATCAAATTGTTATAAACATGCATTGATATTGATAGTTGTTCACGTTCGCATTGCAATTTTGATTTTGATTTCTCTCTGAAAATTAAGTCTGCCTTGAAATAAACAGTATTTTTTAAAAAAAGCTCATATATAAAAAAAATAACCGGAAAGGACATCGAACAGCGTTTTCTTAAAGTATTATTCTAAGTTAAAGTTGGAATTAAAATTCAATTATGCACAAGTTACGAGAAGAATCAGAGCTTCATGCAAGTCTCAACAATAGTGTCATATAATTTGTTAGATGTTTAGGTAATATGTAATTATTTTGATACAAATTTTGATCATAATATCGAGTGAGATATCGACTTTAAAATTGCCTGGATCTACAAAACAATTCGATTTTGTTAATCTTCCGGTCAAAACATCCACAATTCTTTACCTTAATAATACATATTTTTCCAATGGTTAATGGACATTTTTAACCAATGTGTCTGAAAAATGTTTGTATCCTTATAAATTTATTGAATTAATAAAGAAGGAAACATTTTTAAATTATATAAATATTACTTTAAAAATATAAGCCGTAATCCGATTTGGCGGTACGTATAAAGAAAACATGTTTGTGTTAATCCAGAAATTCAAGTGTGTGTCCCTTTCACATGGGATAACATGTTTCCCTGTGCCGGCAAAGATTTATGCTCCCGGTGTGTAAGATCTTGAAATATGTTTTTAACGCGCAATAGAGGATTAAGTATAAGTATAAAATATTAACATTAGATAAAGTACCCGCGAATGTATAAACAATGGTGCTCCTCTCATTGCCGGGGCCTCTAGGCAATCCATTATGTAAGGATGAAAAGAAAATTCAATCTGCATGACGGGTTCCGCCCTTCTGCTCTGACAGGCCATGATTACGCATTCAACAACCTGACCTGGGGCTGGGGTATCTGACCTTAACAACTCATGTGACTCACCGGTGTAAGTGACATGTATAACAAGTTCTTCGGGGAGTTTTACACTTACGCTCGTGAGATTGTTAAAGTAAATTTATATGTGACTACTACAAAATTTTTCCATATAAATCTTACGGAGTACCCCGAGCAGTAAGCTGCATTGTATTTCTTTTGGAACAAGAAGTTTTACTTTACAAGACGTACTTTGATCAACTAACAAGAAAATTATTCCTTCCATTAACATAAAAAATATCAACATATAAAATAGCGACATCTTACTATCGCTTTTTGACCTAACATTGCAGTAGGATAGACAAATTGAAGCGGGATTTGCTCCTAATGAGTCCCCCATGCAAGGCGGCCATGCTTGCTGTCAAAGCATAATGAAAGATTTTAGAAAAATTTTGTGCAAATCGTTTCTGATTGCAGTGAGAACCTCGAGCAGCCTCTGGACAGCTGTTTCAGCCCTGCTTGGGGCTTCTTCAGCAGAAACGTAGCTCGACATTCCCACTGCAGACCAAAAACGACTTGCCCAATTTATTCGCAAATGCGATGTAAGAGTGATGAACATATAAAATAGCGACATCTTACTATCGCTTTTTGACCTAACATTGCAGTAGGATAGACAAATTGAAGCGGGATTTGCTCCTAATGAGTCCCCCATGCAAGGCGGCCATGTTTGCTGTCAAAGCATAATGAAAGATTTTAGAAAAATTTTGTGCAAATCGTTTTTGATTGCAGTGAGAACCTCGAGCAGCCTCTGGACAGCTGTTTCAGCCCTGCTTGGGGCTTCTTCAGCAGAAACGTAGCTCGACATTCCCACTGCAGACCAAAAACGACTTGCCCAATTTATTCGCAAATGCGATGTAAGAGTGATGAACATATAAAATAGCGACATCTTACTATCGCTTTTTGACCTAACATTGCAGTAGGATAGACAAATGAAGCGGGATTTGCTCCTAATGAGTCCCCCATGCAAGGCGGCCATGCTTTGACAGCAAGCAGCTTTGCAAAAGAAAAATTTTACATGCAGGTAACTTTTACAGTACGTGTAGTACTTGAAAAGCTTCAAGTACATTTTTAAGTATACAGTATTACTTATTACAGATAATGTACCGACCAGTACCCAGTACCAGTACTTTGCGAGTGGTACTTAAAATTCAAATACCAGTAACGCAAATTCAAAAGTACTGAGAGTAAAGTACTTCAATTACTAAAATTAATCAGTACATTACTTTCAGTAAAATTTGGTAATCAGTACCCCAGCTCTGTTTACTAGTGTGTTGCACTAATAAATTCAAAACTTAATCGGTAAAAAAATAACCTCCAACATGCGATTTCAGTTTTAGCATCCTTCGCAGTCTGTTTTTTATTTTATCAGAATGTTATGAGGACGTGTTTTTGAAACTTTAGGTGGTTCTTTTTTCCATTGTGTGTCATCTTTGCCTAAAATGTCCTTCACATAAACAAAAATATACAAAAAAAGGCTTTGATACACTTACCAGAAAAATAACTATCATTTGCGGTCGGTTCCTCAATTTCCTCTTCGTTATCGCTAATTTCATGATCGGTGTTTGAATCAATTTCAAGATGATCTCTGAATCTGATTCACCAGATTCATAAATATCTTCTTCTGGAATATCGACATTGGGTTCCTCATTTTCAAAAATGACGACACGTTTCCTCTACGTCTTCCAGTTTAGAAAAATCGAAAAATTTTATCGCATTCGCTTAAGAATAAAAATACGCTTTACAACAACAAATTTACTCAGTTTAGACCGCGCGTAAACTACGTCATTACCTATATGTAAACAATTATACCGGGTGGAAAGTTTCAAACCCGAACATAGCAAAGTTCCATTGAGAACTACGTTTCTATAGATTACTGTTCGCCATTTAAAGATACAAAAATGGTAAAGGTATTAAATGAAAGATAAAATTAAGGCCAATGTTATCGTGTTAAAATTATTCCTATTGTGTCAATACTTTTGAAATAAAAATTAAATTTTTAAATTACAAATGAAAAATGTAGTCGCCTTAGTATGTCAGATTTGAATTTTGCAATTCAATAACCAGAATTTTGTACAATATGCTTCTTATTCAAAATAAAATTCCATTCATCTGTGTAGCATACTGACGATAAAAACTGTTAGGATTTATTTCTTTGCTCCTGCATTCCTTTATAAAATACTTTCCTACTATTCTTGTTAATTTCAATACAATGTTGATGGCAACTGGATTTGTGGAATTGATGTTTTTTTTTTTAATATTCTGTATAGTTGTGTGTTAATTAATAAAAATAAACTTATTCTTGAACAGTGTGAAACTTATTTAATTCTTAGTACAATTGAATTTAAAACTGATTTAGTACCTACATGTGCCGGTATTGATTGTCCATGGCATCATTTCAAGTTTATTGATAGTATCAGAAACAACAGTATTTTTGTAAGCAATGACGTAGAATACAATTATCATTCTAATAAAGAAAGAATTGTTGTAACTTAAACGACAAGAGTACCTACCTATTATTTGCCCTGTACAATAATTCATAATACTTTTTGACTGAGGTATAAATTATTTTCCATTAATTGAAACAACTGAAAGTTTCAAACCTGACATAGGCGACTAAATTTTTCGTTTAAAATTTGAAAATTTTATTTATATTCCGAAAGTATTAACATTCAGGAATAATTTTAACACCATAATATTGTCCATAATTTTCTTTTTTCTTTAATACCATTGCCATTTTTGTATTTTCAAACGGCGAGCAGCAATTCACAGAAACATTATTTTCAGTACAAGTTTGCTATGTTCGGGTTTGAAACTTTCCACCCGGTATAAAGTACGTTCAATTTTCTACACGCACAACACTGGTTAAAAGTTTTTTGAAAACTAATCATTTTGGTTGAATTCCTGATTTCTTCTACTGCCGACGTTTCTTTTTTCATTGCAGAAATCTCAACGACTTCAAGAAGCAGCAGCAGAAGCAGCACCACCATCAGCAGCAGCAGCCCTGAGGAAGTTCTTCTGCAATGGAGAACGAAACGTCGGCAGTAGAAGAAATCTGTGATGCGCGGTTCCAACCGGAAGCCAAGAATTCAACCATGGACGACCGCCGCAGAAGCCTTCAAGTTATACTACTCATTTTGTATAAAAATTATTTAGAGGAGGTGGGTATTCAAAACTTAATTTGCGATTCGAATATGTACAAATATACTGAGTGTTCCGCTTATATCTCGGTTATGCGACGTGCATTTCTTTTTCTGTAAAAATCATCAAAAACTTTTAGTCTGTGTTACTTTTATATTAAACATTCCTTTCTAAGTTAAAAAAAAAAGTTAAATGAGGCGGGAATTCTCGCACTCACCATATCATACCACCGAGAATATAAGAAAAATGGGTTCGCAGGTCTATGGACTGTTAAATTTATATAAAACTTTGAACGTGTACATACACACATAGATACGTACATATATTACGTAATGTATGTTGTATGATGTATGTTGATTCTAGTTTATTTATCAATTAGTTACAAATGGCTCACTAGAGTGTAAACTTTTTTCCTTTTTTTTGACATTCATTAAAATTTAAAAAAGTAAAGAAAATTTAAATGTGAATTATAAAACAATATGTATTTTAAATGATTACTGTGTTGTTTCAAAGAAATTTTACTTAGAAAATGAAAGAGAATTTCTGAAAAAGAATATCAATTAATTAAAAAAGTCCCACTCTTATTCCTTTATTTTTATTCAGGCAAAGAAATAAAATATTCAAATCTGTTCCGTGATAATTACATCTACTAAGGCACACATTGTTTCCCGCCTAACAATTTAATTTATTTTTGTAAGAATAAGGTGATGGTGAAATTTGTATTTGAATTTATTTTTACGCCACAACAATTAGTTCTCCTTTAATTAAAACCGCCAAGGTGATAAATAGCTTACCGTAAATAAACAAATAGCGGGAGATTACAATTCTTGTTAAAAGTAATTTATTGTTGCGTAGTAGTATTTTCGGTTTATTTTTCCTCTAATCTTTCGTAATTTATACGGTGATATACGACTTAATAAGTTTTATAAATTATTTTATCTGTTGGCGTAGCCAGTCGGCCGAATGAATATTAATGATATTGTACACTGAATGTCAATAGGTTTAACATTTTCACCTATTATGCTAATGAGGCCTAACCGCGAATATAATATTGTGCATATATTTAAGTAATTTTACATAATTGATATATGACGTTCGAAAGATATATGATCCAATGGCACGATACGTCATTCTATGCCGTATAAAGTATAAAACGAGTTTATTTGCTAGAAACACATTTCCGTTACAGTCGGCATAAAACTAATTAGCGTGATTTGCCACTCTTGCCGGCAAATTTTATTATCTCCGTAAGGTTTGCCTCTAGTCCAGGAAAGGAAAAACGTCTCACCATATATAGGGAGAAATACCTGTATGTATTAATTAATTGAATTTAATTAAACGCTCGACTAATTTACTTGGGTTGCTGGAAACTAGACGGAGAATTAAATCATTTAATGAATTCTTCGAGTGTTTAGATCAAGTTCCGCAACCTTATGATTAGTTGATGTTAGATATTAGCATTTTAACTTCGGCTTTTGAGTGGATTAATATAGGAGACGTTTCCCAACATGTTAATGGCAAGCGGAAATGACGTCACTTAAGCTTCATGACAGTAATAACCAGCTGACAGCTGCGATATGTCTAATTTATCATGCACTCCACTCGGCTGTGCCGCTTCAAATAACTTGACAACTTCCATCATATTCGACACGAGACATACTTATATATTTTTAGTATTAAGTATATCTGAATAAATATTTCGTGTTAAACTTTTTGTGGTCCGGGTAAACTTCGAGAATAAATTTAGAGATACTTGTAAGTAAGTCTCTTGACGGGAAGTGACGCCAAGCAATTACGTATCTACCTACATCTTTTAAAACCGACGCTTCTAAATTTCTGAAAAGCTGAAAAAGCTTTAATTGTTTGCAATTAATTAATCCCGTTTTCTGAATTACTGTTAAACAATTTGCAAAATTATAACTTCGGTCTTGGGATGCCGATTTTTGTCAAGCATCGACCTCTGAATCGTAGTGATGGGAAGTTCCGTTACTTTTAAGTCATCGGTACTATTCGTTACTTCAGAAATCGTTACTTGGTACTCGTATTCATTCGATACTCGATATTGGTATGGGTATTTTAATAACTGGTATTGGTAGTATTTGTTGTTTGAGTATTCGTTACTTGGTACTCATACCCGTTCAATACTCGATACTTGTTCGATACTTAATACTTGTTCGATTCACAATACGCGTTCGAGACTTGAAACTCGTTTACTCCGCAATTGTCCGTTACTTTGTTATAAACAAATGTGTAGGGCTACTTGTATTATATTAAAGAAAAATACTGGTAATGGTAGATTATTTGAATATTGTTACTTTTTCATTTAAACGATATTTTTATAAACTGTTAAATTTAAAACTACGAATATTATAAATTAAATGAGTATAAATAAATCGGTACTCATTTTTATAATTACATACTGAATAACTCTTTGCTGACGGATTAAAATGAACGATGCTAAAACATTATGAAAGAAACAACGTTAGAATCTTCATACACATCAAATAATGGCAAAGGCTAATATTGCATCAGATCGTCTTTTATACCGATGAGAAGTTAGCAATAAAAATCCAGCAATAAAATTATAAAATTTCAAAACGCTTCTACCGCTAAAATAACGATCACAGATCAATAATATTTAATCTATTACAAAGAGTATAATGTGTAGATTCCCCTCATATGAAGAAACTGAAAAAATATTTGATATTAAGTTAACTATGACTATTTAAACCAGCATAAGTCATTATTCATATATCGCACCAAAACAATTGCTTTCACTGAAAATTTTCACGTAGTCATAAAGTAAACATACATATCTATTTAATAATGCCTTCAGAAAGTTTTAGCCGGTTGATTTGAAGTAATTAGAAATTAATTAAAAGTGACGCTCGGAGCAATGACACAGTACCAATTTCAAATGTTCATAACTTTTCTCAGAGAACTTGCATAAAAATTCTGTTTGCAGAATATTAAAGCACGGATCGAAATCTATCGTTTAAACCACCCTCTGAGTTTTAGCCGGTTGATTTGAAGTAATTAGAAATTAATTAAAAGTGGCGCTCCGACCAATGACACAGAACCAATTTCAAATGTTCATAACTTTTCTCAGAGAACTTGCATAAAAATTCTGTTTGCAGAATATTAAAGCACGGATCGAAATAACAAGAAGTTTTATAAGATGCATTTTCTGGCCCAGAACTTTGTAATAATTGGCACTGCTTCATTGGTCCGAGCGTCACTTTTAATTAATTTCTAATTACTTCAAATCAACCGGCTAAAACTCAGAGGGTGATTTAAACGATAGATTTCGATCCGTGCTATAATATTCTGTAAACAGAATTTTTATGCAAGTATGGAATGGAAAGTTATGAACATTTGAAGTTGGTCTGTGCGTCACTTTTAATTAATTTCTAATTACTTCAAATCAACCGGCTAAAACTCAGAGGGCAGTTTAAACGATAGATTTCGATCCGTGCTTTAATATTCTGCAAACAGAATTTTTATGCAAGTTCTCTGAGAAAAGTTATGAACATTTGAAATTTGTTCTGTTTCATTGATCGGAGCGCCACTTTTAATTAATTTCTAATTACTTCAACTCAACCGGCTAACACTCAGAGGGCAGTTTAAACGATAGATTTCGATCCGTGTTTTAATATTCTGTAAACAGAATTTTTATGCAAGTTCTCTGAGAAAAGTTATGAACATTTGAAATTGGTTCTGTTTCATTGGTCGGAGCGCCACTTTTAATTAATTTCTAATTACTTCAAATCAACCGGCTAAAACTTTCTGAAATATGTATGTTTATTTTATGATTACGTGAAAATTTTCAGAGAAAGCAATTGTTTTGGTGCGATATATGATTAATGACTTATGCTGGTTTAAATAGTCATAGTTAACTTAATATCAAATATTTTTTCAGTTTCTTCATATGAGGGGAATCTACACATTATACTCTTTGTAATTGATTAAATATTATTGATCTGAGATCGTTATTTTAGCGGTGGCAGCGTTTTGAAATTTTATAATTTTATTGCTGGAATTTTATTGCTAACTTCTCATCGGTGTCTTTTATTTTTCTTTACTTTTTCAGAATTCTTATGTTCTTGATATATTTATTTCCACAAAAAATGTAAACGTTCTTTTACAACAGCTTAAACGAAGAGATTTTTCTTTATTTCATTCTAGATGTTCAAATCAGTAGATCAAAGATGAAGTGGCTCTGGTTTCTTTTACTGTTACATCAAATTACTGAGGCCGCTCTAATAATAATATAATTTTAAATTTCAAGATATAAACTTTAAAATGTAATTTTTTTTTATTGTAAAGTGAGTTTAAATCAAACTTTTCTCTAGTCCTATTATGAAAACATGAAATTAACATCGTCATTTTTGTAAAACACGTAATTCTCCGTTGGCAAAAATATATTTGGATTTATAAAAAAAATATATTCGCACGTGCAGTGCAAAGCGATACAGCGTTTATGTTCAATAAATTTTATTACTTTTTATTGAGAACTGCAAGTATACATTAAAGTTTTAAAGTAACTGAATTAAGGCACTCTTAGATATAACACTTTTACATGCTTATATATTCTGAAAACAAATTACATTTTATTTATTTTTGAATACCTTTAATATGTCTGTGTTTGATTATTCATTTTTTGGTTCTTCGTAGCGATTAAATGGTTTTTCTTTAATTCCTACTAAACGGATGATTTCAAAAATTATAATTTCTCTAGTATTCATAGCCCATTATTTAAAAATTATACCGAAAAGTGGAAAAAAATTACGTGCTAAAAAGAAATCATCGATAACGAGTGAACTATAAGAGATAGGTATAGGGAATGCTAATACAGGACGAAAGAACATTTAATACTGAGTCACATGGTATAAAAATATACTACACGTTCCGTTTAAAAAACATGACTTTTCGACAGTTGAAATTAGTTCGAATAGACTTACTTTTCAACCAGCCTGTAAGTATTCAAGTGCAAAACTGGATATGATCTGAAAGAATGTTATTGTAGCCTACTTCAGGCCAAAAATGGACATCATGGTTTTTGATGCACAAACATGGCAGTCTCATAACCAAGGTTCGGCAATTCTGAGTTATTTTTAAAAAATTAAAATATCTCGGAAATGGTTAACGTTTCTTGTATCACATGCTGCACAAAATATTTTTAGAATTTTATGAAGATTTCAAAAAAGCATTAAAAATTTGGGTATTTCGTTTAAAATAAGAAAGTTGACAGCAACTTCCGGTATAAGCGGAAGTGTCCGAAATTTGAAAATATTATATTTTGATAGATCCATATCGTTAACTTATAACTGCAAAATATGAAACAGAAATTCAAAGGAGAAGTCCGTAAACTTTTAATGAAACATTTGCCTGAATCTCCCTGTATATGTTATGTATAAATCGGGAAAAAAACTATGTGAACACCTAAAATTATCTGTCAGAAAACCTTACAAATAACGAGCTAACCAAACAACATGGAAATGCGGAAATAAATAGTCCAAAGGCCCGAAAAAATTTCTTGTTCTAACGAATAAATAAGTTTATAATTCCCTGTTATATATAAACCTAAAAATCCTGAAAAATAAAATAAAATATATATATTGGGTATAAATCTTCGAAAAACAACTTACAGATGAGAGCAAATTACATCCACACACCGCAAGTTAAGAGCACTTTAAGAAAGTTTTATCTCGGAGAATCCTCTCCTTATGAAATATCCTAAATATCAAGTGCAAGTGCGAATAGCTGTTTCTAACACCCTTTTATATATGATTTGGGTAGCGACATCTAGCGGATGATTTCTGACATAACAAGTACGACATCTAGCGGCCAATTTTTGACTTAAGATCTAAAATAATGATAATAATCATAACAATCATGTATATCTAAATACGAACCGTCAAATAACAACCTGAAAATTAGAGGTGAATAGATAAAACAGCGACATCCTACGATCGCTTTTTGAGCTGACATTGCAAATTAGAGTAAATCAAATAATACGGAATTAGGTATCGGTCCGTTGTCTGAATTCATTAAATTGTTTTTATTTTTCCGAATAAAAATACTTTCGTAAGAATTTAATTCCCTGTTATTTGAAACTTCCTTAATGAGTTTTAAATTATCCTTAATTAACTATGTCCTGTATTGTAAATATGTTGTGCAACACTTGATTTCTCAAACCTATTATACCTGTAGTGACTTAAATGTTCTTTAACGCGTGTTAATATATTTCTTTTTGTTTGTCCAATATATTTACTAGTCCATTCGTTACACTTAATTTCATAAATTCCAGATTTCTGTTCAACATCAACTTTATCTTTAATATTGTTACTTGAAAAACCTAATCGTAAGTTTTGGATTTTAAAAATATGTTTTAAACCTTTGGTGCAAAACGGATCGAATGGCATTTAACAAATTTTCCTATAGATGAAGTTGCCGTTAAAGTGCTGGAATTTTGGACGTGTTTCCTATAGCTAATCTTCCTAATCACATTATCCACTATTTGGTGGTATAACCGTTATGAACCGCAACATTTTTAATATAATTAAGTTCTTTATCATATCGGGGTTTAGTAAGTGGAAAAGAGAGTAATCTATTTACTAAGAAAATTAGAGCCGCGAGTTTGTGTTGTACAGAATGTTGAGATTCATTAATTACAAACCGGCTTGTATTTGATAAATGTCGATTTCTAATTATTATTTTCTAGATCTTAAGTCAAAAATTGGCCGCTAGATGTCGTACTTGTTATGTCAGAAATCATCCGCTAGATGTCGCTACCTAAATCATATATAAAGGGGTGTAAGAGATAGCTAAGCGCATTTGCACTGGATATTTCATAAGGAGAGGATTCTCCGAGATAAAATTTTCCTAAAGTGCCCTTAATTTGTGGTGTGTGGGTGTGATTTGCTCTCATCTGTAGGTTGTTTTTTGACGATTTATACCTAATATATATATTTTATTTTATTTTTTAGGATTTTTAGGTTTTTAGGTATCAAATAACAGGGAATTATATACTTATTTATTCGTTAGAATAAGAAGTTTGTTCGAGTCTCTGGACTATTTATTTCCGCATTTCCGTGTTGTTTGGTTAGCTCTTATTTGTCAGGTTTTCTGACAGTTAATTTTAGATGTTCACGTAATTTTCTTTATACATAACATATATAGTTCGATTTTTACATATTACTTTATATTTACTTACATTTAGACATATATATCTTTTAGGATGATTACATTGTTGTTTGGTTTAACATTTTTATGATTTTGTCAGTGTGATTAGGTTGTTTTTAGACATTGTTTTAGTGCTTTTAAGTTGGTAGCGTACTGAAGATGCTTAGCTGCCGAAATACGTATCTGCGGATATAAGAATTATTGTGGGCGGAGGTTAATTACAATTATCTCTTAAACCACAGTCTCCTTTATTATTTTAGTTTTAAATTAAGAGATGAATGAATCGATTTTCGCAAATAAAATCACTATAGCGAAAGCGATTTCACAAATCGCACTCAATTGATCGATCTACGTGCGGAGTGTTTGCAATTTCCAATCAGGGCTTGAAGCCAATACGTGTCCTGGAATGGTTCTTCAGCTGACGACCTCAGGAAATTCTGACCACCTAACTTCCCTGGCGTTCCCATCCATTTAAATTATAATATTTTCTCGGTACTAGTAGTTAGAAATTCATGTAAGTATTTGTAATCAAGTAGCAAAATTTGTAATTCAGTCATTGGCGTTATATTACATAAATAAAAATTTTGCGGAGTTTAAGGAGTAAGTTTAACATATTTGTGTGTTGAAATGTTTCTGAACCGGTGAGCATTTAACTCATTTTAGGAGAAAAATATTATTTCAACAACAAAATGGTGTTAAAAAGTTCCAAAAGCATTCTGTTATAATTTATGTGTTAGTCCAGCGTTTCCCAAACTTTTAGGTTTCGCGACTCCCTTTTGGGCTCTGTTATAATTCACGCCCCTCTTCCCCGTCGAATCCCGAACTTGAACACGGATGCTAAACGATTATCAAATGTTTTCATAGTATTTTTTTTTAATATTTGTGACTCGTCCTTGCATTTCATATCTGACAATAACAGCACCTTTGCTTTTGAAGCTTGTTTGCATATCCTGACATTTTTTTCTAAACCGGAACATGGGAATATTTACATTTTATAAACAAAGTAAGAAAAACACTCACGTTATATATACGAGTATTAAATTTTGGTCGTCACTGTCGCAATTTATTGCTTGCGACTATATTGTACAGGCTGACTACGCAAGAATTCCCACCCCCTTTAACTTTTTATCAGAAAGAAACGTTTGATACAAAATATACAGATTGATTCAAAGTTTTTAATGATGTTTACCAAATAACAAATGCACAGCGAATAATCGAGATATGAACTGACATTTTGTTTTCTGAAGTGGAACAACCGGTATAGCTTCACACATTTGGATCCCAAATTAAATTCTGATAACAATTTCTCTAAATAATTTTTAAATAAAACGAAAAGTTCTGGAGATATTTGTATTTAACAGAATAAGTTCTAATAGGTGCGTATAAAGCAGGGGTTTCCAACCTTTTTTAAAACCACCCACCACTTACAAGAAAATAAAAATTTCCGTCGACCCCATTCAGATTTAAATAATATTAAAAAAAAAACAGCAAGCGTAGAAATATTAACAACATTTTTTGCAGATATAAGATTTTGTTAAATCGTGACAATTTATTATTCAATTTGTCTTCATTTTATTTTATTTTTTAATAATACCTCGATCGTCTTTCTTATTTTCTTTTTGCCAATGTCTTCATTCGATTTTTTTAACTACGATTTACCATTATTTTTTCGATGATTTGTTTTAGTTTTCGTTTATTGAGTGGGTATTTTACACTTTAATTCCGTCGATTGTTCGTCATTTTATTTTCCCTTTCATTCGATTTGACTTTATTTTGTTTTTAAATTATTCACTGATCGCCCCGTTTCGTTAAAATTTACAGATTATTCGATCGTGACAAAATTTGTCAATTTTTAAATCAATTATTGCTGGTTTTATACAATTTTTATTTTGGTCCTAACTTTATCATCACCTTTTATTTTTATACAATCCCCATGTGTCTCTATTTTATTTAACTTTTAAGTTTGTGGCAAATTACAGCGCGGCGACTTTTTTTTTAGCTGTACTTGGATACGTTGGTTGCTTCGCCGCGCTTCACCTAAGTGTCTGCTGACTGATCGCCATTTCCGGCGAATTTATTTTATTTTTTTATTTTTTAATTAATAAATTGAATTAAATTTTGGGTTCTGATGAAAGTCAGTTTATATCGATTTGACTTAATGAGTTTCACACAATTTCTATTATCGTCCTATCTTGTTTGATGATTTGTTTTTTATTTCATTCGATTTTATTCGTATCTTAGGAGTTTCTTGATTTTGATAATCAATTGAACGTCTTTTTTTCTCTTTTATTCGAGCTAATTCAAATTCAATTAATATTACATGTACATTTTTTATAAGCTATTCAACAAGACCTTTATTACACAACACTTAACAACTCCGATCCCTTGAGAGACCCGTAGCGGACCCCTAATAAAGTTTCATCGACCCCTTTGAAATCTTCATCGACCTCCAACCGATCCCGTTGGAAACCTGTTGTATAAAATGTGAATAATCATCTCTTATACACAATGTTAGATTTTAATTAAACAAAGTTTTAAAAAATAAATTTTTTTAAGAAAAAGAAAGGCGAATGTTATTTCAGATTTCAAATAAGTATAAAAATACCAAGTGTTCCGTTTAAAAAATTAAAAATCCATTTTATATCTCTCTAACAACAACAAAAACTTTGGATGAGACTATACAGGGAGATTCAGGCAACCCTTTCATTAAAAGTTTACGGATTTCTCCTTTGAATTTCTGTTATATTTTTATATAAGTTAACGATATGGATCTATCAAAATGTAATATTTTCAAATTTCGGACACTTCCGCTTATACCGAAAGTTGCTGTCAACTTTCTTATTTTAAATGGAATACCCAAATTTTTAATAAATTTTTGAAATCTTCATGAAATTCTAAAAATATTTTGTGCAACATGTGATACAAGAAAAATTAACCGTTTCCGAGATATTTTCATTTTTTAAAAATAATTCAGACTTGCAGAACCTTGGTTATGAGACTGCCATCTTTGTGCAACAAAAACCACGATGCCTATTTTTGGCCTGCAGTAGGCTACAGTAAGATTATTTCAGATCAAATCCAGTTTTGCACCTTATTGCTTACAGGCTGGTTGAAAAGTAACTCCTATTCGCACTAATTTCAACTGTCGAGAATTCATGTTTTTTAAATGGAACGCCTAGTGTATTTTTATACCATGTAAGTCAGGATTAAATGTTCTTTCGTTCTGTATTAGCATTCCCTATACCTATCTCTTATAGTTCACTTGATATCGATGATTTCTTTTTAACACGTAATTCTTTTCCATTTTTCGGTATTATTTTTAAATAGTGGGCTACGAAAACTAGAAAAATTATAATTTTTGAAATCATCTATCTGGTAGGAATTAAAGAAAAACAATTTAATCGATACACAGACATATTAAATGTATTTGATGAAAAAAAAATCGACAATTCAAGAAGTTAATAAAAAAAAGTTGTTATATCAAGGAAAATGCGTTATTAGATACAGTAGAAAGTTATTACTAATAAATAATAGTCGAGGAAAACGTAGAGCCAATATTATAACCAACAATTTGTGTATTATTTTTAATAATTCTGATTTATTTATTAGTTTTCATAAAATTTTGTTGTAAAGTGTAAATTTCTCTTTGTAAAAAATCGAAGACGATCACGTGTCGCACCTCAATTTTCGCCGTCGGTTTCGTCCGAATCGTTTTCCCCTCCGACCCCTAGTTTCCGCGTGGTATCCCGAAAAGTACACTTTTTGCTTAAGATTCTCTTATAGCACAATATGTGAATAGTCATACCAAGAATTCTAATACATACGGCATATGTAAACAAAAATACTGATAGATATGTATTTAAATATTATTTTTCGGTTTTTTTTAATGAAATTGAAATTACAGGTCGGAAATTAATTTCAAAACCTCAGTTTTTTTAATTTTGATAGCACACTATTCAGGAATAATACTGAAAAGTGAAAACATTGATGTGTCAAAGAGAAAATCATCAATAGAAAGAGAAAGGTAAGAGATGGTGATGAAGAGGGCAGTGTTTTCTGACTGTAGTAATAAATTACTCCAGATATTAAACTGTTATATTAATGTGAAAAATACAAATTACTATTTTTATGTGTAACAGAAAAACAACTGAACTTGATGTTACTATCATTAAAATACACCTTGGTAACTTTTCATTATATGTATACCGACACACGCACACTAAATAATTTTAGTATTTCTTATTTATTTCAATAGATATAGGGAATGTTAATACAGTTCGAAAGAAAATTTAATTCTGATTCTTATGGCATAAAAAATACTGGGTGTTATTTAAAAACATGACTTTTCGACAGTTGAAATCAGTTCGAATAGAAGTTACTTTTCAACCAGCCCGTAAACGATTTTGTGTCAAATAAGGTATGACCTGAAAGCTTATGAGCATAGCCTACTGCAGGCCAAAAATTGAAATTATGGCTTTTGTTACACAAAGATGGCAGCATCATAAACAAGGTACTGCAACTTTGAACTTTTTCTTTTAAAATGGAAATATCTTTAAACGGCTAATTTTTCTTGTATCACATGTTACACAAAATATTTTTAGAATTTCTTAAAGATTTCAGAAATGCAATAAGATATGGGGTATTCCATTTAAAATAAGAAAGTTGACAGCTACTTCCGGTACAAGCGGAAGTATTCGAAAGTTGGAAATATTATATTTTAATAGATCATTATCGCTAAGTTATAACCGCAAAATATTAAATAGAAATTCAAAGAGAAAATCCGTAAACTTTTAATGAATGTTTTGCCTGAATCTCTCTGTATAAGTTTTATAATAAAGACTTCTTTCTAAATTCAAAAATAAAGAAGTTACAGGGGGTGGGAATTCTCGCGTAATCAACATGTATAAGCAATTTCTTGTAAAAAATAAAATGATAAATTAGTTGCAATTTGCGTTCAATTTTTTTATATTTATTCTGCTGCGCCATCCTTTGAAGGCTTATGAAGGCTTACAGTTTGGGAAACGCTGTGTTAGTCTCACCTAGAAATTAAAATATAACACTTATAGGTAGTTAACCTGGTAAATGGATAAATTGGTAAAGGTACAATTTTACACCATTAAAGTGTCATATTAACACCGTTCAAGTATAATTTGAACACAAAGTATAACTTAGTGAAAAAAGTACTTTTTTTCACTCCTGACGAAGCTATAAATCTATAGCGAAACGTTGAGTGTGTTCCCTTCATTTTTCTATCCGGTTTGAGATTAAAAAATCTTTGTACTTACAATTTTAATATTTTCCAAATTAGACTTATTTCTATTTTTAAGCCGAAATTACATATTGCAAAGTTTTTTTTAAATGAAAATATGAGCAAATAAAATCATTAAAAAGTATGAAATACATCTCATTTGTAATCACAATTAGCTTCAGTTGTCGATGTATCAAAACCAGCTGCACAGTTCTTCGGGTTATAATACTTCATCCGCTTTTTCACTAAACTTAAATCAATTTCTGTGGGTTGTCGTTAAAGTTTAATTTGGTACTCACTGGGTATTTCTTAAAATATACAAATTATAATAATACAATAATAATAAGTAATACTTTTGGCATAGAATTCGTAGAACGTAGGGAACAAATTTTCAGTAATGTATAAACCAGGGTACTGTAAGTGGGTTAACCGGATGTTGTACACCCAGCAGGGTTCACGATCTACTCATGAACCTCAACAAACGCGAAATAACGTATTGCTCATCTTCGCGCTTAACAACGTCTGTGAGTGAACTGTCACTAGAATAATTGGCTCATGTGCGCATACATTCATACAACATGCAGCATGCAGCATACAGCTGTAAGGAAATTTTCAAAAAAATAAAAGTATTGACATTCCCGTCACTTTATATTTTATCATATCATGAACACGACACTAGACAAAGTTCGAATATAGTAGTGCCCCAACATAGACTAAATAAGTTTTGCTATGGTAACAATTATTACGCAATAAAATTCTTTAATTGTTTAACACCTGAATTACGTGAAAAACCATTGCCACAATTTAAATCTACAATCAAAGAGATCTGTTGAATAACGCATTTTATTCCTTCGAATACTTTCTACAGCATCCATATGTCATTTAAAAAATATATGTACTGTCTTTCTATGAGTCTGTTTATTTTATGCATCTAATATATATAATTGTAATTAAAATTTTATTTAAAATTTTTTTATGGCGTGTGTAATACCTTGTGTATTTATCACCAATAAACATTACATTACATTACATTACATGCGAGTGAGCATTTCCGATCCCTGACACCTAGTACCCGGTAATAATCGTTACTGGGTGTGTCACAGTATTAGGTAACACTTGTTACCAGGAGTGTCAAGTTCTAGGTAGATCACCCCCGGTAAAAGTCTTTACCTGGCACAGCCTTTCTCACAAAACAGATGTAGATCTTATGCAGTAAGAAACCTCAATTTAGACTGTCAACGACTCCAGTAACTCTGATGCGAATTACTAAGTTTTTGGACGCAGCAGAAGCTGGAAATAATTTTGAACAAAACGACGCGTGTTAACATTGTTCCTGTACTCTATAAAATCGATCTTCTCTATCATTCACGTTATTTGACGTTTCGATGGACTTCTTTAACTCTAATTTGAGAAACGAAGTTTTCCGACACAGCAGTAGCTGGAAATAGTTTTGAACGAAAGGACGCGTTTTAGCATTATTCCTGTGATCTATCTAATCGATCTTTACTATCGTTCACTTTATTTGACGTTCCGACGGACTCCAGTAACTCGGACGTGAGATACGAAATTTTTGGACTCAGCAGAAGCTGGAAATAGTTTTGAACGAAACGATGCGTTTTAGCATTGTTCCTGTGATACCAACTAAGTAATGTTACCCGTTACCTATACGCAGTAGGTGGGAATCCGGGACACTTGCGCCGCGCACATTTGCGCCACTGATACATTTGCGCCCTTCTAAGAAAATGTACTCAATAACCTCCCAGGTAAAGATTTAATGTTGAATATTTGCGCCTCAGTTCTGGGAAATTATTTATTGCTTACATAGACGAAAATTTACTTGTAAACTTATTTCATGAGGAAATTTATCTGAAACCTTATTTCTTGCAGATCAAAAATAATAATATGTATCAATTGCGTGGCACTTTGCTGTTATATCATTTACTGGTTGTTATTATTACGCTCCCAAGTTTTGTCCTCACTTTTTATCCACTGCAAAACAAAATGACTTGTCCAAGGATATTCGCAATTGCGATGTAATAGTAATGAATAGCTTAAACAGCGACATCCTGCGACCGCTTTTTGACCTTTGAGAATTATGCATCTTCTTATTAATAAATATCACGTTGAAGAAAATTCACTAAAACACAAGACAAAAAAAACTACTAATTTAGAAATACAACATATTACTTCAGAACAACAATAATAATGATTTGAAGATCTGCAAATAAGCAAATGAATATTGTATTATATGCACGCGCGCAATTAAAAGTGATAAAAATAATTTTATTTAAAATTTGCAGAAATATGATTTGCCAAGTGGTCAAAAATTTCCAAGAATATTGTTAATGCTGAGGCAGCGGCGCAAATGTAAAATTGCTAATGACATTACCTGACCGTTCCCCTTAAATTTAACCCGAACGGTGCAAATTTATCGGTGGCGCAAATGTCCGCGGTGCAAATATCCCGACACCAGTAGGTAGGTATGGCGTCGCCACGATATACAGAACACTGGTACGCGCACTTCCCTATCTTCGCCATACAAAACGAGGAAGTCAAAAGTAGTGCCTAGTTACGTGATTTAGATTTTACCACTAGATGACACCAATGTATGAAGGACTGTCACTAAACGTCATTAATGTACTCCTGTAGGTTGTATTACGTGTTGTAGGCACGGTTGTAGGCGACGTATATTCAGTATTTACGTGTGTATTAATGGCAAACTTTGGTTAGTGTGTATGAAATAAAGAATAAATGGCGACTGTCAAATTTAGCAAACAATCAAACAAATGTAGAAAGATATTTAGTAATGTAACGAGCAAGTACGTTTTGCTGTGATTTTTACAAACCTTTCAGAGGCTATTGGTATTATTTGTTTCTTGTATCTGTTTGGTAGTGGTGGAAGAAAGGGCAGATGTGAGAATAGCTTTAGTAGGAGCATACATTTAGTTGAGGAATAGCATCATCTGTCAGTGTTCTTCGAATGATTTCATTCAATTTGTGTTATTACAAGATGCAAACACTCTGACTGCAACCAGTGCAAATGAATCGAAGATGCTACTTGCTTCACTGTTCTTTATCAATTTCTTCGAGATTAATAAATCATTTTATTTTCTGAAAGAGCCAGAGTGAAACGTATATAAACTTTCATTACGTTGGTCATCATCATCAGCTTTTTCAAACTTGTGATACAAATGAAGACAAGTGCTACTCTTACGGTAATCTTGGAATAAGGGATGTAATCAGATTAAACAATATGTTTATTAAATTAGAAATAATAGAAAGAAGGTTATGAGCCTCTCACATAACACTTGATATTTTCAGCTTCGATGGAATTAATTTGCAAGGTCATCAAACTTGAAGGAAACAAGCTGCAGTAACGTTTAGGTGTTTTAGCTTTATGCACTTTTGGTGTCACTTGCATGCAGAACTGATGTTGCTAGATAGGTACTTTTGTGAGTTTATATCCACTCGTTATATTGAGTACATTTTAATCAGTACATCGGTCAGTTATGCCAGATGGATTGGTGGATATTCTAGGTTAGATAGCAATCTTAGGATGAGTTCATGTTTATGTTAAAATCTCCCTGCTTCAATACAAATTAACTCTGAGAAGTCTTTCTATTTTTACTGCAATGTAACTAAATTAGGAAACGAATTAAATTATTCGCCAATACATACCCTCTTTAAATTAAAATTTCTACGCCTGACAACTTCGCTTTAAATTCATAGTTAAAATTTAAAATGCATTATTTAACCTCAAACCAGTTGTTGCGTACTGACCTCTGTTTATCTCTGCCCATGTCTTATGTGTTTACCACAAGAGCCTCAGAAGAACCGGTTGCGGAATTTGATAAAAATGACAGTCCGCGATACGGTTCTGCCATCTAGCGAATTTTTACAAACTACTCAACAAAATTTTAAACTGAAAATGGCGGCGAGTGAGCGTACCAGTGTTCTCTATATCGTGGGCGTCGCTATACCTTGTTGGTTAAACCTAGTAACCGGTAACTAGGTAGGTAGTTGTGCAGTATTCTGTCACACTTGTTTGTTAATGGATTCATTCTTTCTTTAGAATAGTAGAGATACCTCCAGCCCGGCCTTCTTGTATTTATATGCCACGCTTGTTGTATATTGTAGAAGATACGCAGCAGAATGTAATTTTCACTTAATTTGAACACTCACTTTTTACCTTACAGTGGAAGTACTTCATTAAATAATTCAATAAATTTCCCGTCGGTTTTCGTTTGTCTTGCCAGCTTGCATCTAAAAGAGTTTGCGCTATAGATTACACGAAGCATCCGGCGTGCGAGCAGTGTGTTAAGTATTAACTTGGATTGAATAATTATCATTAACGTGTTGGGAGGTCACCACATACGAGTATGCTATCGCCGCATTTGCTTTACATACAATGGAGTCGTGTAGTTACGTGACTGTCTTCCCAAGCACGTGTTTTTATGTGCAGCGGTTCGCAGCGTCCGGCCGCAAACAAACACAACGCGGTGTCTGACGGACTGATGAATGAGAATATGACTACTCAATGGCCCTCAGCTCCGCCGCCGAATACCAATGAGGAGTTAAAACTCGGAGGAACTCCAAATGTCGAAATTACCGAAAACAAGAAAAAGCGCCGACCATAGCGGATCCCTTGTGACGAACTACGTCACGTTCCTTGCTGCTACCGCTGACGAGCTGAATTACCAAGATTGCGAGGGTTTGATTGAGTAACGGTTGACAGTGGGACAATGCAAGCCTCGGATGTCCTCCCGGAATGTAGACGTGACGTGCAGACTTAAATCCGGATTTGATTGGTAGATTATATACCCATACGCCGCGAAACACAATATCATTAGAACAATACATAATAGCAAATGAAGTCAACACCTTAGAAAGTATAAAAGAGAACGCACAGTGCTTGTCTTAGCTTGTATAACCCACACGATATTATTTTCTTTTATTCTTTTTCTTTTCTTCTTCATAATGCAACATAAATTAAATAGCACTATTCTTTAGGAAACTAATCATTAAACGAAGACAATAAGTGGCAACACCGCTCTAACGAGTAAGATATACTTACTGCGGTAGGCAAATCGTTTACTAATCGTAACGACTGTTTCAAAAATCTTTTTTATGGTTCAGTACAAGTTACAGAAGCGGACTATTACATTAAATTAACTTAACTACATGAACGTGAATTATTGTTTTTTATTCGTATTAGGCTCGGTTTTTTCATCTCTGAGTAACTTTAATCGTTGATTTATTCCCATAGTTACAATTGTTTCTATGGGTAATAATCAAAAGCTAAAGTTACTCAGAGATGAAAAAACCGGGCCTTAATCTAATTTGACTCACATTTGACATTTAGGATACACTATGTATTCTTTTTTGACATGTTCAAACTGTGTGTATTCATGCTGTACTCCATTTTGCTTGACCTTCCTGGGAAACTATGTTTTCTATAATGGAAAATAAACAATTATTATTATTATTGCTACACTTCCTGTTGTTACTCTGTCGCCAAATCTGTATCGACAGTTCGAAGAGTACTTTTTGTAATACTAATCTTCTGAAGGTAGAACAGCACATACTTGAAGAATAGCTTACTCAAAACCTTTAGTCATAAAAAAACAACTTTTTTTTTGACGACATTGCTTTGTTCATGTACAGTAACCAATAAATTATTATTATTACTAAAATAGAGAAACTTTAATCTATTAGTAAACCTATTAGCCTCTTGTAGGAAATCTGGTAAAAACCAGTATAATCATAAACAAAGCAACGACGCAGATTTCAACATCCCTCGCTGTACGGTTTATACTATAAACCCTACAGCGTGTACGGTTTATACTAATTTATACAGATTTCCTACAAGAGGCTAGAGAGATAAAACATTTACTAATAGATTAAAGTTTCTCTATTTTAGTAATAATAATAACTTATTGGTTACTGTACATGAACAAAGCAATGTCGTCAAAAAAAAGTTGTTTTTTATAACTAAAGGTTTTGAGTAAGCTATTCTTCAAGTATGTGCTGTTCTACCTTCAGAAGATTAGTATTACAAAAAGTACTCTTCGAACTGTCGATACTAGTGCTGGCAACCAAATCGTTTTTTTGGATAACCGATTAACCGGTTTTGAATTATCCGAGGTTTTAAACAAAACCGAAAACTTTTATCCGGATAACCGGTTATCCGGATAATCGGTTATTTGAATATCCAATTACTTGGATAATCGGATATTTGAATAACTAATTATTTGGATAACCAGATATTCGAATAGCACAACTACTTGAAATTCAAATAACTGTATACATAATTACGTATTTATTTTCTTCATCCATTTGAAGATAATCTTAGGAATTTGAGGCAACAAATTTAAAACTCAAATAAAATTGAAGATGAGTAAATGTTGGAAGTATTAAAAAAAACTGAAGGTAAATCTTATCTGTTATGTTCACTACGTAAAAAAAATGAAAATGGTCAATTGGTACTTCTAATCAACGTATTAGAAGTCGAAGAAGAAGAATTAAAGTAATTTTAGTTTTTATTGTGAGTAGCCTTTTCGACCGTACCCAACTGTCTTTCGGAGAATTCAAGAAAAGTTTATTATGGTACAGATGTTGTTCGGCATCGTAATAAATTTTTACAACACAAAATATTTGCATTACTTTCATAATTTGTTGAATATTGTTCATTATATTGAACAAGAATAATTGATATTTATCTAGTATTTAACAAAAAAAAAAAAACGAAAACTATTATTAGAGTTTGTGTCACGTTTTAGATGCGTCAGTCCTTATAAATCAGAAATGTAGTTAACACTTTAAAATGGATAAGAGAAGCACAAAATTGAAATGTTTGAAAATATCTTCATCTGAATGAAAAACAGAAACATTAGTGGCGCTCTTGCCTTGGAAATAAAAAGACTTTTAAACCACTAGTACAGGCTTTTTTTTATATTTTGCACCTAGAAAAAAATTTTAAATGCAAAAGTGGAAGGGTTTTATGCCTATTATCTTTTAGAGTTATCAGAAGAAACAAAAGCGCATCGCAAGTTCAAGAAAAAAATATAATTTTTGTTTTTTAAATGGAACGTTCTGTATATTGTTTGCTAGAATGAAATACCATATTTTCCTGATTTCAAAAATATATAATATGTTGACATTTGGAGGGATCATTCGTGATACAAATATCAGTCTAATGACGTTTAAAAAATAAAGACGGCCTGGAAAGGTGCTTACAAAAGTTCTAAATGGCTATTCTTTTTTAGCAAAAAACAATAGAAATTCGGTTATTGGAAATCCTACACAATAGATTAACGAAAGATAAAATTCCAGGCCGCCTTCCAGGCCATTTTAAACATTAATTGATTGATAATCTAACCTCAAATATCTCATAAACGGCTCTTCCAAATATCAACACATATATTTTTGAAATTAGAAAAATATTGCCTTTCATCTTAGTAAACAATATATAGGATGTTCCATTAAAAAAAAATTAAAAATTATGATTTTTCTCCAATTTCCGATGCGCTTTTGTTTCTTATGGTAATTCTAAAAGATAAAAGGCATAAAACGCTACAACCTTTAAATTTAAGGTTTTTCTCTAGCTCCTAAAATAAACCCTCTAGATGGGGTGCAAAACATAAAAAAACCCTGTACATCGTATTTCCTTCTGTATTATAAACTGTAACGTAACACGTAATTCATAATTCATTTCATATTTCAAAAATATCTGGCCATTCTAAAATTGACGTTTAGAGTTAAAATTCAGTCGAGTCTATTTTTTATTAATCAGTTTTTGTTAATACGTTATCAACCGATTATCGGATATTCCAGAAGCTGGTTTTTTGATTACAGATTTCGCGAATATCTGAATAGTCCGTTTTTGAATATATTCAAGTACATAGTTTTTCAAATATCCGAATAGTCGGTTTTGGATACTTGAATAGTCGGTTTTTCGAACATCCGAATAATCGATTTTTGGATATTCGAATATCCGAATAATCGGTTTTTGCATATTCGAATACCCGAATAATCGGATTTTGGATATTCGAATAGTCGGTTTTGACCATTATTTGGATAACCGATTTTATCCAAAACCGGTTTTTAAAGAAACCGATTATTAGGTTTAAATTTTTTCCGGTTTTTGCCAACACTAGTTTATACGCACGAGGCGCACTCATCATCGGAAACAAGCGTGTGATCTAAACTACGTATGTAACAAAATTGATAGTTTCTTTCAATTGATAATTATGAAATTGTTATAATTGTTTGCTGGAACTTTTAAAAATACTTGCATAATACTTTTAATTCGTATTAAGCCTGTGACCGCGCCGGCATCCGACGCAATACGATTAAAATTATCAGTCGGAGCGAACTCTGTGTGAAAGCGATAATTTGATTATCCAGTCACCTGCGCCGATTTTGTAGTATGTGTGAAAACACTCTTGGACATCCAATCTATAGATTTTTCGTCCTTTTTGTCTTAATTTTCTCACATACACCGGCAAAATCAAAGACGGCACCGGTACTGGTTGAAACGTACTTAAATTATAGACTTCACATTGCCCGGTCCGGTAAATAATTTGATTACATTGCATCCAGTACAGACGCTGTCAGCGGCTGCGGTTTCGCCGGTATATTTGAAAGCGCCGTAAGACCATTTTAACACACACCGGCAAAACTGGAGTCGGTGACGACTCCGGCGCCGGATACAATGTAATCAAATTAATGCTTTTACAGGCGGTACCGGCAAATGCAGCCGGTGTAGATCTCAGCAAGCCTGATGTCGGGTAGTGTTTTGTAGTCTTCCACCAGGAAATCAAAAGTACAAGTACTCATACGGAAAGAAATTAAAGAATTTCCTGTTCTCTTCAAAGAGAGTATAAAAACAACGCATGTACCCAGTATTGCCCTTGTTCTTGGTTTTTCGGTATTTCCTTCCGAGGTACAATAGTGCAAGAAGATAATTACTAGACTACTAAGAGCTGCACAGATTGTTCTTTCACCATGACCAGAAACGTATTGTTATTAATAACGATACGGCTCCGGTTTTACCGGTATGTGTATAATTCTTGGTCTTCTGAATAGTTAGGACCTTTTTTCTTTTTCAATAGCTATTCTAGATTATTATATTTTAAGTTTCCTACATGCAAAAAGATGAAAAACACCAGACAACTTTCATAATAAAGTTCCTACTGTGTCTGCATTTTTTATCAATGCATTATGAGCTTGAAGTCCTAAAACTCTTGAACGACCCATCTTAGGTCAGTTGAAAAACGTTTCTTCGACTGGAGATTTTTCTGATAGTTTTCTAGAAAAATGTTTAGAATAAAAATTGACGTTTTGATTGACAATAACGACCAAAATTTAATGCTGACAACTATTCAGGTATCATTCATTTAATAAAGACCGATAAATCCATCGATAATTTTACGATCTGTCTCATTTTAACTACCTATAAACAGTGTAATTACTTGCAGTCTTAAGTCACGTCGTATTCTTAAAGGTTGTCGCACATCTAGCGCGGCGAAGAAAATATCTTTTGCTGTATCCTTATGAGAGTGCGCACACTGTTGCGACCCGCGGCGGACCGCGGCGCCGCTACCCAGCTAACGCACACCTAGCGCGGCGACCCTACCCCATAGGTTAGATAGATAGAATAGATGAGCCTCTTCTATCTTTGTCTTGTTATTCAATTCGGCGCCCTCTGATGAAATGAACTAACACTAAGGTACTGAGGCGGGAAATTTTTGAATGTGCTTATAATTTAATCGTTAGGGCCGGTCTTTTTATCTCCGAGGAACTTTAACCCTTGATTAATTCCTATAGAAACAATTGTCTCTACAATTGTAATTATGAGAATAAATCAACGAATAAAGTTATTCGGAGATAAAAAGACCGGCCTTAGTTATTGATTTTTATTTTATGAAAAAAATATTGGTTAAGCAGAAAATTGCACTTAAATGTTTTTATCATAAAATAAAACGTTAATTAAAAAAAAGATAAAATAATTTCAAAAGATAGTAATACACAATCATTTTGTTTTACATTTTTTTATTAACAATAAATATAAAATTCTGAACAACTGAAAAAATAGGTAATAAATAAAATATACATTAATAACGATAATAAACATTATTTAAATACAAATTCGGCAAAAATAGGTTAAAAATTCATAAAATATACACTTGTAATGGAAAATATTAGTATTTTAAATTAGACTTACTTATAAAACGTGTAACGCCTAAATTTTATTTAATGTAAAGTTAAGAGGTTGATTTCAGTTTTCCTAAATACATAAAGTTATATTTTATTGTTACGCCTAAACTAAATTTAAAAACATAAGACATTTTTACATAATGCCAAAACATGTGGTGCTAACCTGATTTATACAACAAACCTTACATAAAAAAAGAAAACAAATTTAATTTTCACCAATACATAACAAATTTCTTATGCGATAAATTATTTATATTTTCGTTTTTGCTTATAAATTAATTCTGCTTGTATAAACAATTTACAACTATTTGCTGGTATTCGGGTGTCATTACCTAAAATTATTCGATTTATTGTACGACTTAAATTAAAGATGCACAAATCTATCACAAAATTAATTATATAATCTATTATTTCGTCTATATGGATACATATAAATGAAAACTGTACATGTTTTTTTACACAATTATGAATGAGCTGTTTCAAATTATTTTCAATTAAGAAATTACATACAATTAATTTTGCTATATTATAAGTTTTGTATATGCACTTTATGAAATACTCATTACAATATTGAAGTGAGTGTCTTTGATCTGTAAATTCTTTTTCTCTAGTCAGTTCCAAATATTCATTACCTTCGCTGGGGTTTGTTATGATGTGAATTCTGCAAAATTCACACTTGAATTTTGCTAAAACCTTTTTTGATACGAAACCTGACACGTAGCCTACAGTAGCTTTTGTTAATCTCCTTGCAAAGTAGTCGTTGCCCAGTGCAGAAATCTTCTCATCAATGTTTGGATTATGTTCGTAACTACTATTGTCCATAATATTTAAATTGGGTGGTTCGGTCAGCAGATCTTTTAACTGAATTAACGATGTGTCAAATGTTTCCTCACAGTTTGAAGCAACCGAATGACTGCTTGTTATATTCCTTATTAATAGGGCCTTGTAGGTATCTCGAAATTGAGCATATGTGGGATTATTATTTCTTCCTCTATGCAAACGAATCTGCCCGAAGAAATTTTCTAGTGGGTCCTGGTTAAAGAATCTGGGCAGATAATAATTAATCTTCCTAGATAAAATTTCTCCTGTCAAATCGATAAAACCTTCCACTGTTAGAATTAAATTCTTCAAAGAAGGTGGAACCGTCTTTTCTGCAGTGCTTTTACTTTTAAAATACATTTTTCGTAAATTAAAAACGGCTTTTTCCAAAAAGATATGTGTTGACTTTTATTTGTAACAGCACTTTTCAATAGTTTTCCAGGTGGAGATCTGAAAGTTCCTCCATTTAAACTGTCAAAGAGGGAATCAAAAAATTTCAAAATTTTTGATGTCTCTTGAGCTCGTCTTTGCATTTGGTAATTACCTGATACATCAGTTTCATCTAAAACAAACAAAATTTTACTGAATTTTAATTAATAGTCATATTAAAACTTACTATTTCTTGCCATGAGTGCAATAGTTGCAGCCATTGTATGACTTAAAACTTGCATTGCATATGCAACTTTCATTTTCTTTATTTTATTTGGTATTACATGGAAATCTGTAATTTTTGGGATTGCACGAATATCTCCGCTTCCAGCATCTATGTGGTATGCTGTTTCAATGTCAATCCACTTTGCTTCGCGAAGACCTTCCTCTGATTCCCACACTAAATTTTTAGTTAGGAGATTATTTCTAATGTCTTTAAATAAATGAGGAATATCATAAAGTGGAATTATGTCCATTTCATTTATGATAATGCGTCTTTTTGGGTTTTCTCCACGCCTGAAATAAATCCCTCGGGCATCTCGAACCATTTCCTCAATTGCAGATTTATTAGAGAGGCCTTGATCGCAAATTACTGCAATTGGAGTAAGACCTAAGAAAAAAAAATGAATTTTAATCAATATTCACAGGAAGTTTTTATCAATTAACACTGATTCTATTTGGCAATATTCAGTGATAACTAGCTAGCACACCTCTCTGACAAACTTGAAAGCTGTGGGTTAATATGATAATAAAAAAAATTATGCAGCCCACTCTATTTCTTTTTGAACATGATTATTTTTTTAATACAAAAATAATTATAAGTAAATACATTTAAAAAAATGTACCTGCTGCTTTCAACTCCTGCAGAATCGAGGAAAGAAGCTTTTTTATTGTTGTAGATTTGGTAGATCCCTTGCAAAAGGTATAGCAGACGGCTTGCTTCCATTTTCTTGTTACACCACGTACCATAAAAACTAAAGCATGGCCGCATATTTGTCCATTTTGTACTCCAATTATCTTTCCTGAATGTCTCTCATAAGATACATGGGGTAATAATGCAACTTCGTCAAACATAACCATGCACAGTCGTTTTCTAGTTTTTATATGTTCTGCAAATCGGTTCAAATTGTCCATTAAGAACTGATTGATGCCGCTCTCAACAGGTATCTTATGAAGTAGTCTTATGAGAGTTCTTCGGGATGGCAGGTTGAAGAATTTACATAAGAACCTATATCCAGGTCCAGAAGTTTTGTATAATGCTAACGACATTAGTTTCTCTTCAAGAGAATATCTCCTTCCCTTAGGCTTAGTTGTTTTCCTCAATAACTGCTGCATACAAAAATTAACCGCTTCAGTTCGAAGACCACATTTAGAATTCAAAAACATTTTTTTGCACATTTTAAACGTCTTCTAAATGATGCACTACGGGATTTATATACAAAAGCAACTACTCTATACTGTTTAGCTTTCTTGTATAAAACCTTAGCCTTCGGTGTTAATTCTGCAGAACGTGTAATCCCAAGAGAGTGAAGTAATGATTCTGAGAGCTCTGCAAAGTAATAAGTAATAAGTACAAGTCAATTGATGACAGAATACATGCACATACATACATTTAATTCTAAGCAATTTGGATGGTTTCAGGAATATTCGAATTTTAAAGATAAAAGTATTAGCCATTCACATGGTTTCTCGACAGAGTAGGCGACTTAGGGTGACATTTTTGTTGGTATCACAATGAAATATACACGTCAGATGAAACAGTTATGTTTATTTTCAATTTCAACTTTATAATTTATAAACATTAACACCACCTTGACTGCAGTAGTAGGCACATTATTTATGCCAGAGTTAGTCGCAGATGGGTACTTCTTCGTACTTAGCAATATAATCAGATTACTATATTCTATTTTTTATTGATAGGCGGAAATTTACAGATTGTTATAACGTGTTACTCAACTAGCAAATGACAAAAAAAATTCAAAGTTGATCCCAATCATTACTAACTAGTTGCTGTTTTAATAAAATAATGAAAAGAACACAAATAATAATAGGAGAGCCACATTCATTTACAACTTCAATTTTTCCGCCTGTCCAAAAAAGTAGACTATAGCGTGGAATTGTCGTAATATTTTTCGCGAGATTGCTTCTGGCATCTATCAACATTAATGTAACCAACCTAAGGAAATGAGAACACGGCCTGCTCTGACAAGAAAAACGAGTGAATGCTTAATAATTTATGAAATTAGTTGTGAATACTACAAAACAATACACTTACCTCTTGTAGGAGTATGACATGTTTGTTCTCTGGAAGTACTTTGCTGTTCTTCAACTTCAGTAGATATCTCGGCTAAGAAGAAAACAAAGTAGGTAATGTAAATGCAAAATTTAGGACATTTAAGAAATTTAGTTGTGAATACTACAATACAATACTCTTACCACTTGAATGACAAAGTTCTTCTCTGGAAGTACTTTGGTGTTCTTCAACTTCAGTGAATAACGCAGCTAAAAAAAAGTGGGTAATGTAAATGCAAAATTTAAGACACATAAATGCATTGAATCAAACGAGACAAAAATGTCCCTATAAATGAAAATTTTCAGATTTTATTTCTGAGGTTTCGGAAAAAGCAAAATATTTGTTGACTTTATTATTTTATTAGAAGTACCTATAAGTATTTTGACCTTTGTGTAAATGAACCACTAACCTTGTTCTAATGAATATTCAACTGGAGTTCTTGAAGTTGTAGGAATAGTAACTTGAATTAAACTAGAAGGTTTATCTACCAGAACTGATGGAGGTAGATTCAGCAATGGTAATGTTGTCTTATTCAGGTACATATTCGATGATTTATCCTCAGGTTTAAAATGCTTATGACACACTCTATAAGAATAATAAACTTGCTGGGGATTCATGTCACGTAGCTTTGGATTAGCTACTAAAAGGATCCAAGAATCATAACGATTCTTATCCTTCTCAGGGTGGGGAAAACGATGTCTCGTTGATATTTTATCCTCACAACCAGGAACAGCACAGTTATGGTAAACCATGTTTGTACTAGAAAAAAAAGAGATTACTAAAAAATATTACAGTTTTACAGTTATAAGAAAGTTTACAAATTACGTACCTGAAAAGTACAGTTTTCAAATTGACAAATAATCACGGTTTATAACAAAAACCAAAAACACGTGTACACAACAAACGCCAACGACAAAAACAAAACAATGGCTGACGGTAATGATCCATGTCACAGACCACGTGTTGATGCCTTCCAGTATAAGCTCGCACTTGCGCACAAAGAAGAAGTACACCTAGTACCATCTAATGAGATGTACTAAAATTACGACTGGAATGCATTCATGATAACAGCTCTTGTAGGAGAGTGCGCAGATCCTGCCCTACCCCACCCTAGGACGACGCGGAGAAAATGTTATTCTGCTCTGGGCTACATGGATGAACACTATTGGTTATAATTTCTGAATTTTGTTACGTTGCTGATTGGCTAATAATATGGAAGCGTAAACTAATCCACGTGGAATCGAGAAAAGATTCAAACGAGGAGTTTTTATGATCCATTTATGATTTCTTTGTAAAAATAATACCGCCACATTTATTGCACTGTAGCCCGGCACGATTGTGTCATATTTGCGGGGAGCCACGTGTGCGTGTTTCAGCTAGATACGGCTAGCAACCGATTTTTGTCTGTGTAGTAAAAGTACTATTGATGAACGAGATCATGCGTTTATGTATCTAAATTATGTAAAGTATAAATTATGTATGTATTATCGGTCACAGATTACAATGAAAGGAAAAATTTTTAGAAGGTAATTATTGCAGTCATCAAGTTGTCATCTTTAACTTCAATTCAAATAAACAGCGTTCTTGGTTTCCTTGATTTCCGACGACGTTCTAAATCTAATGAGTATGGAACACAAAAAATTGCTTTTTAGTGCCTAAAGTTATTTATTGCGCGATACACAATTAAAACGGGGCACACGCGTCGTAAGTGGCATCATAAACAATGATTTAATATTCGTCGACGTGAAAAGGTAAAGGAAAACACGCTAATCGCATCACAAATTTTTTTCGACACGAAAATAAATAAAGTTCTATCCTTACGCACAGAGCAAGTTCGGGCTGCACTAATTATGTGTGTCGCTTGCAGTCAAAGAAGAGTTAAATTAATCAATTTATTTTATTTTACTGTAGTAATGCAAATGTTTTTATTATCTAATATTATTTTATTATTCAGGTCACAGTGCAGTTACAAAAATTATTAACGCAATTGAAATTGTCGTAATACGATGGGTATGCCAGTAAAATGGTTCAGAAATTCTGAATTTTTATGATTTTAAACTGTGTTTATTTACGGCCTCTTCGCGGCGCCGCGCCGCTCCTCCGTTCGCCGCGCTATGGGGTGCTATGACCTTAATTCAGACTGGCCCAAACAATATACAATAAAAAAAAACGATCTGTCTGTCACCTAATTACACAACATTATATAATTTGCAAATTTAAAATTATTGTTGCATTGCTTTTTAACAAATAAGACAAACGAATTTAGGGTACAAATCATATAGAAAATAAAATTTCCACCGATCCTTTAGAAGCAATGTAGGTTAAGGAAAATTTTCAAACGTATTAATGAAATGAGTTTAAATCTTTATTATTTATTAGTGGTTCTTCAAACTCACTATGTGATACAAACAGCTCCAGAAGATTTCACTAAAGGTATTAAAATACTATTTATGAAAAAGAAAACAAATAGATGCAAACAGTGAATACACAAACAATAATAACTTATTTAGATGCATGCACATCGCATACAGAACAAAGCCAAAAAGTCCTTAAAGCAATTCAACTCGAAAATCGTGACATACTCGGGGGCCACACACATCTGTCAGCTCGAGCATAACACCACGGCGCACCTGCTGGGAGGCGACGACAATCATCTAGTGGATGTTATGATTTACACACATGATAAATCAGCGTCGAAACAAAGCGTACTTACACGACTTCAGATACATAATAAGGCAAGCGATATTTTAGCATTGTAAATCTGCTGTTACACCAAATTATTTAAACTAATGTAGACTTCTGAACATTCTGTACCACCCACACTGTATTCTCTGCATTTGCAACAAGTCTCTGCTACTCGGAATCAACTCCACCGTAATTATATTCATACACAGAACCGATGGGAAGCATTGTAAAACGATAACGAAAGATATATGGCTTTTGTACGAAGTTTGCGTAGGTAAATATTTCACGTATGTAGCCAAAAAGTAAACATTTACATCTTGTATTCGAAGATTCGGCATCGTTTGTCGAGGTATAGTGGAAAAACAGGGGCTGTTTACCATTGTTTACGTGAGAAATTATCACTTATATCGAGTTAACATGTGTGCATTACGAAAAAGTAAAAAATGTAAAAGTACAAGTTACGGTATTTCTGAATAGCAGCACTCCTTTAAATTATCATTGCAAGGTACATCGCAAAAAGAATATTGTGTATCTACAATTTATTTTAAATATAACAAACACCTTATTTATAGATGTGCTTACGTGGAAAATCTGTGACATTTTGATGAATATTATTAAAACTATGTGTTACAGCTTATTAATTTGTTTTTCTATTTTGGTGCTGTATTGGCTTATATTATGAAACGGAAATAATTCATTTAGGTTTCATAACGTATAACATTAAAGCACTCCAAATATTATTTTGTAAAGTTGGTGGCAACATTTGTTCAGATCATTGCATATATCGAGTAATACTCCTGGAGGAAGCCATGCTATATAACGCGTATTATTGAAAACCGATCCGGTCGTGGTTCTTTTGTATGGCAAAACGAACGGAGTGCAGAGTATCGTGCACTTTGTTATGCACATGTTGTGTTCTCTGATGCTCGTTATTTTTGCCATACAAGAGAGGGAGGCGCGCGTCCGAAAATCTGTTCGCTCTTTACTCCTTCAATACTTCACCTCCATGATTACAAATGATAACTTAACCTCCAAATTACAATGTTACAAAAATTACTTTCATTTGTTGACATCACAAATTATAGTCATAACTAAAAACACTTTTTAAGCTCATAAAATATGTAATTACAGTGTAACCTTTAAACTGACATTTGGTGTGGTAGTGTGTTTTGTGTTTGGTGTTCTTTTACTGTGTGCAAATATTTAAACCTGTAACACATTACCACAAATGGCAACAATTGAAGTCATACGTCCATAACAAAAAAAATAATAGTTTTCGAAAAAAATGCATTGGAAGATTTTCAGCAAACCGTTTGAGAACTGCTGGCATAGTGGATGGTAGGCCACCTCGCCCGTGTGAGTGACGACGCGAATATAGGACAGTGTTTCACGGTGTCGTAAACTAACATATGTTTGATTCGTATGACGCTTATTAATATATCATACGAATCAAAACATTTTAAACAAAGCGTCCACAAAGCGGATAGATTTATTGCAAAAAATAATTGCAATTTCAGTCCAAATAATTACAATTTTAGGTATTTTCAAATTATAAACTGAGGATACTGGACGAAAAATTCGCCTAAAAAATGCGGATGAGTTAAATAATATCATCGTTATCCATCGTTTTATTTTTCGTATATTTTGCACAAAATTTACTAATTGATTGAAGTCTTAAAGTTACAGTATTTTCGTATGCATTTGTTGTGCAGTTACGAAAAATTGGTACGTAAATTTTCAGATTTATTCATCGATGTTTGACAACCTAAAATATATAAATGTAACATTACTCCGCCCAGTGACTTAAAATTTTAAGTAAAATAATTAATAAACGATATCAGTGATTATTATTACAGACGTTCCGGAATGGGTTTGAATGCGGGACTCCTTTTACGATCGGTACGGTGTCGGTGGGTGTGTTCCACAGATTACAGAGGAAGGCATCATTGAACTTGTTATATTTCTTTCTCGTTCATTTCGGCAGTTCTAAACAAGTGGTAACTCTGAAATTTTTTGGTTATAATACTGCAGCCACCCGAAAATATGCGCAAAAGGTAGCATTTTATGTACTTATATTAACGTTTTTTTTTTTAGTTGCACACAGTAAAGAAAAACCATGTATATTAAATTAGAAAGTAGTTAGTAGAGATCCTCTAGAAGGAATGAAAGTGCAGTTTGGAGCCAATATTTGAATTTAATTGACTTTAAAAATATATAATAAAAATAACGGGACTGACATTTGACGTAAACAAGGTTAGGTAATATAGTAAATTTGACACTGACCGGACTTTTTGCTGAAATTAGACGTAAACAAGGTTAGGAAATATTGTCAATTTGACGCTGCGGAACTTTTTTGCTGAAAGATAGCTGATTCCCAGACTCTAGCTAGAAGGTATCTAGTCTTACGAGACTTGTTAGTTAGGATACTGTTGTTTGAATAAATAGAATTTAATCTCGGTGCCTAAAATTACCTTTTTTTACTTTGACAAATTACCGATACTGTACGGAGTTCATGTACAGATTCAATAAACAAACAAAAAGTTTGTTTAAAAACTAGATACGTATTTTGACAGCCATGCTATAACGTTTGTATGCTATATATACAACAAAGAACTCAGATTTATTAACGATATAGCAGTCCACAATAGCTACTTAGTAGATGTCGTAGAAAATACTTTAAGAAAAATTGTAAACAAAGCCAACACTACTTTGTTACCGGTAGAAACAATCCAATAAAATGTATCCAAATACATTAAAATTCCGTTTGACAAATATTGTTCCAAAGGTTTAAATAGCATTTTTAAAACGCAGGGGTACACAATCGCACGTACTAATAATAATACTTTAAAACGCTTACTGGCAAACCCTAAAGACAAAACTGAACCAAATCAGAAATTAGGAATCTATGAAATATCTTGTCAAGGGTGAACTAAAAAATATATTGGTCAAACAAAAAGAAATATACTGACACGTTTTAAAGAACACTTATCTCATTTAAAGTATAATAGAATTTAAAAATCTAGTGTTGTCCAACATAGTTTTGACACAAGGTCATAAAATAGATTTATACAATCTTGGGTTAGTAAAAGCAACGTCAAGCATCCGGGAATTAGACGGGCTTGAAACCATTTTCATATTTTAGAGATTTAATGAACTCCGATCATGGGCCTTTGGCAGGTTCTGTGTTACTTGACTTGGTTGACGCAATCCGGTGAGACGCTCGCTTTAGACAGCACGCTTCATTGGAGCGGAACGAATTAGTATATATGGTAGCTATAGGCATGACACAGTCACTTCTCTTGTGATCAAGAAGAAGGCATCTACTGAAGCTGGCAGCATAGCTGCTAAAATACGTATCAAGTTTTTAAACGAACTTTTTGTGGTTAAGAGGTTAAATCCAATTTCTTTTCACAATAGTTATTCTTATTTAAACAATCTCGATTACTAGAACGTACTTTGTGAAATACAACAGGAGCCAAATAGTTGTTATTTCGGAATAAGGTATTTATGTATGTGCCCGCATAAAATTGTCGGTATTAAACTCACAATAATAATTCTTGTTAGAATAAGGTCGATTTTCCTGAATGTGTGTTCTGAGACATCATTACAGTAAGAAATCGAATAGTTGTTATTTCAGAATGCAGGTAGATGGTGTTTAAAATTGTGTTAAATATTATCCAAAACGTTAACAATGTAAATTGCTAGGCATAGTAAGTATCCCTATTCAGTTTGTTCTTTAATTTAATCTGCGATAGAATCAGACAACAAAAAAACTCACGTCTGTATTTACCCAAAATATTTAATATCTACAAGTTAAACAAAAAAGTATTAATACTTTAAAATATTTATCATCTTGTAGAAGTGAATTGTTTTATTTATATGGCACAAGGAAGGCCGAATGCATGGAATTTCAGCCCTTTTTTATAGCAAGAAATGAACACAAAACTAGTACCACTTGGCAAAATAACCTCAAAATTACAAAATAATTCTTTACGCACTAGGCCATTAAATTAACCTTAAATGCAACGCCTCCACCTTTAGCATCCTCAATTTGGTTCCATCAGGAAGGTTCAACGTAAACCTCTGCTTATTGCCCCACCTGTTCTTCAAGAAATTCCCAAGTAGCTTCTTGAGGGCCTCCTGAAATTCAGCACCCTCTAACGGCAGCTTATTTGCAGGACGTGCTGTTGCCGACCTAATCTCCCTGACTTCTTCCTCTAAAGGCTGTGTAATTGATTATTACAGACTAAAATTTGCTTGAAATGTTTAGCAGAAATGAGGAAAATATTTTTCAAGTAAGTTCCCATGGCCACAAAAACCAAAAGAAACATTGTATATATTAAACACACAGGCCGTCTCTAAAATACACGAGCTTCACCACAGATTCCTGGGTTCAAAGTAAGACGTTTTAACTGAATTTAATTAAATCCAAAAGTCCTTTGTTAAACCAGTATTTTTCCGTAAAACTTCTAAAAAATAAAATAATTTTTGATTAAATGAAATGACATACTTACTTCCTCATTTTTAAAATTTTTACATTTTTACATGGTTGCGTCAAATGCCTTCGTCAGGTTTCTAACGTCAAACAATTTACTATATGATTAATCAATTGTCATTGGGAGGAAAGAGAATAAATCTCTAGAAAAATTACTGATATATATAAGATGGACTATTGAAAGTGATGTGACACCACGTCATCATTTAAAACGTGAAATACGTTAGAAACTAAGATGCCAATTTCAATTCCAAATTTATTAATATGAGAATTTCATGTAGGGCATCTGATATTGTTTTATTGTAGTGATATATCAAGGAATTAATTATTTTTTACTATTTCCAGTTCTAACTCGAGCCATAGCACGCGACTAATTTTTAATATATGGTGTGATATATTTCAGTAGTCACCGCAAGACGAAAGTGACGTAAAAGATACGATTGTTGACCCTGACAAAACGACCACGCTAGTAGCTGTCTAGGCGGGTTTGTTGGGGCGGCTCGCGGCGAGAAGGTGGTCGCGTCAGCCGAGGAACGGCAAGGATTAATGGGTCGGGAGGGACGGTACGGTAATAAATTCCTACCCAAGAATTACCGGCTTGCAACTTGCGAAATATGACAGTCTCATAAATTTAAGACAGCGAGAAAGCAGGAAAGAGCTAGCAGGCGACCCGTGTAGCCCTGTAATATATCTGCTGAACCCTAAGTTGGTTGGCAGACCGCCGCGGTCTTGGCCTCCGGCATCTCACATTATTTTTTCGTTTTCAAGAAGTGGGTAGTTTGGTTACCGCCATATTTTTCCTCTGGCACGACGAGCAGGAAGCCTAGATAGTTAATGTGATTTATTCGAAGTGAGATAACTCAAAGCCGACTTCAAATGATAACGTCAAGTACAGGAGCGACTTCTCTAAAGTTTATAAGCCTCAAACTCGTCTTTACGGTAAGCCTACTTGAAGCATATCGAGCTTTCTATCTGAACAACTCTACACGTATAAAGCTATAATGTATCGGAGAGTAAAGAATGTCTCTTCGTTCCCTGTGTTCTGTCTTGTAGGCAGGGACAGTTCTACACGCTAAAGAACACGATTAACCAAGATAAATCTAATGGTGAAACCTTGTTAAAAGTGGCGTAAATGGCAATACCGAGAGCTGTAGATTTAACACTCAGGATCTTACAGTATCTCATGTTGACTTATTGGACTCTGTCTGCCTTAATCGTTACTTTTTGATTTACAAGATTTAATACTTAGTACAAACTTTCGCTAACGATGTGTTTTATCACCATAATCTTACACTTACTCAAACCGAAGCTATAACTGTTTTTATAATTTTCTGAAAAAAAAATATTACACAAAAAATCCTTAAAATGATTAATACTTATTGCAAGAATCAGAAATCTTGAACTGAAGGTTGATTCGTCCTGCAAAAAGAGACGACACTAAATAACTTTAGCCTAATATTCCAGTTGACACCATCTATAATGAGGTTATCTTTAAAGAAGATGAGAAAAATTATTAACATAAAACAAAAATTACGGAATCTTGGGTATATTTGAATTTTCACGCCCTATTCCTTCATTCCCAGACAAGGTTGTCTTCTTTTACATGTAAACAATGTGTAACAGATATAGATAATGTGGACAATACAGAAAATCATTGCTCGTTGAGATTTATAGTATGAGGGTATTTTGTTCTAAGTTGCAATGCTAAAGACAGATTCTTTATAAACTGTTATTAATAAATAACAATAAATAAGACTTCTTGCAACATCATTGGAACGTTGTGGGTGCGTTCTTCAGTCCAAAGGGCATCACTTAGCGTATGAAAAATTCTCAAACTTCACAAACAAATTCATCTTGAAGAGTACTTTAAGAAACCTAAATGGAATTTTGCTGTAAAGTTATTATTTTACAGCAAATCAATCAAATTCATCTTGAAGAGTACTTTAAGAAACCTAAATGGAATTTTGCTGTAAAATTATTATTAGGTGTCTTAAAGTACTCTTCAAGATGAATTTGATTGATGAATTTTTGCTGTAAAATAATAATTTTACAGCAAAATGCCATTTAGGTTTCTTAAAGTACTCTTCAAGATGAATTTGATTGATTTGCTGTAAAATAATAACTTTACAGCAAAATTCCATTTAGGTTTCTTAAAGTACTCTTCAAAATGAATTTGTTTGTGAAGTTTGAGAATTTTTCATATGCTAAGTGATGCCCTTTGGACTGAATAACGCACCCACAACGTTCCAATGATGTCGCAAGAAGTCTTGACTGGATTGTTTGGTAAGCGCTGTTTGGCCTACTTGCCTACTTGGATGGTATTATCTAGTGCTGGCAAAAACCGGAGAAAATTGAAACCGAATAATCGGTTTCTTTAAAAACCGGTTTTGGGTAAAACCGCTTATCCAAATAATGGTTAAAACCAACTATTCGAATATCCAAAAACCGATTATCCGGATATTCGAATATCCAAAAACCGATTATTCGGATATTCGAAAAACCGACTATTCGAGTATCCAAAAACCGACTATTCAGATATTTGAAAGACTGTCTACTTGAATATATTCAAAAGCCGACTATTCGGATATTCGCGAAATCTGTAATCAAAAAACCAGCTTTTGGATTACTCGAACATCTTAAGTGTGCAGTAGAAAAATTTGTCCTGGCTGCATTTTTCTTAAACATCCTGGGTTATCGAATTGTGTTCTACAAGAAGAACATCTCCGTCCGTCCAATTGGAGGAGTTTTCTCACAAAGAATTAAAAAGTTATATTGGCTTATGAAATTGACCTTGAGATTTTGTACCTCATTGTGCTGAACTGGCGGCACACGAACCACACAAACTTCACCGTTTTTGCCAACATATAATATGATTCTAAAGGGCTTGCGTCTGAATCTGCAGGGTAAGCGACATAACACATGGGACATTTAACGACGGTTTTATTTCAACAGAATGCTGCTACGGGATACATTTCATCACAATTCTTATTAAATTACACCCTTCCACGACCGGATGATGACATTCTGTTTGAACGTCTAATTGAAGCATCTACACTCTAACCGCACCAAACATTTGGGGAAATATAAGAAAAAAGGGAAGAACAGTATCGGTAACATTACCAGGGAGAAGATTCAGCTCTCATCCTAGTATATAATAAAAGAATTACTTATAGCCGTTTGCACCATGTCTAGTTAAAAATTAAACCAGGTTTAACAATAACCTCAGTTTGCACCGCGGCTTAAACCGTAGTTAGAAACTGACTAAACCAACTCAATTTAATCCCTCTTCCTTGATGGTTTAATGTTGAGTTGGTGTAGCGAGTTTCTAACTACGGTTTAAGCCGCGGTGCACACTGAGGTTATTGTTAAACCTGGTTTAATTTTTAACTAGACATGGTGCAAACGGCTATAAGAAGAGCAATGTACCACGGCACCTGTAGAACTTTCAGTTGAAGAAGAGGATACCTCATTGGCGCAACATCTTCGAGTGGGTGTGAGTTGGTTCACTTAGATGCCAACGGTCATGTCAACTCGATCGTGAAAAATTAACTGATTTTTTGACTTCTTGTGATCAATAAAAGAAAACTTAGAACATTTAACTTCCGATTACCACAATGAATTTTCAAGTGGTTAAAAACTGTACAATATTTCAAATTTAGGAAAATTTATCGTAATTTTTTAAATGTTCGATATTTTGCTTAGCGTTGAAGTTTTTCAAAATGAAACAGTAAATAGTTTGTTACTTTTCAAACTATTTGGGAGCGATAGATTCCTTTCATAAAGAAGGAACCTTTGATAATTTAAGAACAGATGTCCCAAGTAGAAGACAAGGATATACACTGTGTCCCCAATATATTTTCAAGTGGTTAAAAATTTGATATCCACGTTTGAAATTTAAATAACAAAATGTCAGTAACATTCACACTTATAGCACTTGTACAGGGTATTTAGAAATTTCAGTACAAAAGAAACACTGTGGCATCTGGATGTCCTAAGAAATCCAAAAACTCATTTTTTATTTTTTCTTATTAGAGTAAAGTCGGCATATATGGAATACCCATTATTTGGGTCGTTATAAATTCTGAACTAAGATACTAAATACTTAGATATTTTAATTAAAAATACTTTATGTTGTTTTCCAGCGGTTGCATATAATAAATTTAAGAAATACATGTTTCTTGGGAAAATTCTACAACAAATAAAAAAACTTCGTTTTCGTGATATGATTTAAAATGGGGGGTAATATGGAATAGTCAGTTGGGGTGATATGAAATAAAGGAAAATATTTACCTTTGAATTAATAAGGTGAAAATAATTGAAAATTAATCTCCGCCTACAATAATTTTATATCCGTAGATACGTATTTCGGCAGCTAAGCTACCATCTTCAGTACGCTACCAAATTAAAAGCACTTAAAAAGATCTAAAAACAACCTAATCATCATTTTAGATCTCTTTAAGTGCTTTTTAGTCGGTAGCGTACTGAAGATGGCAGCTTAGGTGCCGAATCTACGGATATAAAATTATTGTGGTCGGAGATTAATTTTCAATTATTTCTTAAACCACAGTATCCTTTACTATCTCAATTAATAAGATGAAATATCAACTTTTGTACTAATCTACACTATAACAAACTTACCTTGGTGTAAAAAATACTTTTATTTAAAAAAATGTGCTAAAATAGGGTTTTCAGGCACCGCGCGAAAACTTCCGAAACGATAAATTACCAAAATCATGTACTGTAAAGTTATGCAATCTTACCGGCTAAAAACCTCTGTAGTAGTGACCTACAATACCGAAACTTATGTTAATGCCAGAGTCGTTTAACAGATGGCGCTTCTTATTTCAAAAATATTCCATGTATGCCGACTTTTACTCCATTATTATTTTTACTTTTCATTTATTTATTTTTTCCATAAAATAACACTACATCTCATTATTTGTAAACGGCATTCATTTCAGTAATAGTAATGTACCATCTTGTGACTGGTTGTTACCTTAAGTCAGTGGCGCATCAAAAATTTTGACCAAATTTTTACCTCGAAAACTAAAGTACTTTCATTAGAATCTTTTTGCCGATGACTTCAACTCATCATCACCAACTACTAATTTTTTCTTGTACTAGCAATTTTCAAACATCCGGTATAGTGCATGGCAGGGTACCATATGCACTTAATGTATCTTCATCTCGTTTTAACCTCGTGGAATAAAATAGGATGAACATACAGATACATTCAGTGCACATAGTGCAATCGAAAACGCTACCATTCAGTATAAGTGTCAACTAGAATTTAACTAACGCCTTGTCGAACTCACTTGTCTTTTTCTAAACACGACCTAAATTTAAGTTCCATTTAAAATAGTGATAATGCAGGCCGTTAATAATTTAAGTGCTGATTTCATAATCGAACTAAAGGAAACTTTAAAATAAAAGTCACACTTTGATGTATAAATAACTACGTTTTCGCATCTTTTTGGACATACCGTTGGCTACACAAGCAAATCGCGTAACTCCAAAACGTCGAAGTTTACAGGAGAGACGAAATATTTTTTAAAAACAATCTTTTGTTACAAATAATTGCAAAATAATTTTATGTTTTATATTTGTCACTTATATACTTCCTTAACAAACAAAAATATGTAAATTTTCTTTTAAGATTATTATTTTTAAAAAGGTTTCCGTCCCTTCCATAAAAATTTGACATTTCGGAGTTAGGCGAATTGCTTGTGTAGCCGTTGATATGACTCTGACTTTATTGTTAAAGTCTCCTTTAGTTCGATTACGAAATCGGTCCTTAGTCGAATAACTCATTAGGGAATTTATTATTTTCTCCATTTAACTTTCTTCAAACTTTATTTGCTTTGTAATATCCTTAGAAACCATTGTCGATTCAATTGTCTCCAAGCACTTTTTGGTAAGAAGAAGAGCTTGCTTTTAATACCGACATAGATTTTTTTAGGATGATTTTTATCAATTAATTATTATAAACTTAGTCTTTCTTTTCGTAAACAGACTTTCAGGCTTTTACTGAGAAGGAAAAATCATTTGAAGAATACGATTAAAAGTTTATTGGATTTCAAAATAAGCAAAACTTGATGATTTATGTTAAGAATTTTGAGCTAGCAAAGTTTCTGCTTTCTTCAACTTAATCTGTAAACTTTGTCTTCAGACAAACGTTATACCTTGTCCAGAGACATCTTTAGGTGACTTTATTTCTTTTTGTAATCAGTATTTTAGGCATAAAAAAATAACACCCTCATAATCTAACTTATAACGACATCGTTAAATAAAGAGAATCTTTGATTGAGATATTATAACCAATCAGTACAGTAAAATGCATTGATTGTGTTGATTGGTCAAAAGGTCATATGTTATGGAACGATGTTATTATGGGTTTACGCAATAAAGAATAAATCTACCAAGAAGAATAGTAAATTTCATATATTTTATTATTTCTAAGGAGCGGATGACTTAGGTCTTACTTAAGAAAATCAAAACCATAACCGTTACATCAAAAAAAAAAACTTTTTTTCGGAATATTGTACATTTACTTATATTTACTTATCCACACTTATTCAATATCTCATACATGATTTATTCAAGACAAACTGGTTACTAGGCACTCCAACAACCTAAACTGACCGCTCTCTAGTGGTAAGGACACAATTTTTCTCCATTCTTAATCTGTAATTCTATTTTTAGAATTCCGTACATTTTGAAATATAACGATCCCTACTCAGATTTTGATTTATGGTGATGGTGCGGTATTGAGCCATTGTTTGGTAATGCGAGCGCCAGCGAGGCCTATGGGTGTGAACTGTGAGTATTGTCTTCGCCGAACAATACGAATATCATAATTCTTACACGGTCGACTAACACACCACCAGGTGTAGCGTATAACTTTATGAACTGCTATCATCTGTGCATCATTCATTTTTCCAAAGTTGTAGCGCAAAAGCACGTGATCAGGCGATCAGTCGCTCGCGGAACGCATGCGATAAGCTGCATCGAACAAAACGAAATTGTACGCCGTAACAATCAGATAATCAGCACTTCCCCGTGATTTATGGTTCATAATAAGTTAATATCTGTCAGATACATGTTACAACACAATCGGGCTCATTAATACCCGTCAACCGCACTTTCTAGACAAGCGGCTTTGAGTTCACTACTCTTTGTCAAAACGCTTTTGTGTCGACACACAGCAACTAATCATTATTTTTATTATACACGCTAATATTTGCCGTGCGACTCATGATTTATTGCAGTACCGCAAGGCAACGTCAAAGATATGGTCGTTTACAAAAGGGAATTAAAATTTTATGTGCGAAGGTCTACCCGGGCATGTCGAAGGAAATAATTTCAGAATCCTAACAATCAATTAAAAAAAGATAGACATCAACTTAATTGTACCTTGGACTAATAAAGTTTTCTGTTTTTAATCATTATTTCATCCTTTCTCTAATTATATCGCTGAAAGTATAAATCATTTCGTAACGCTAATAAACACCCACATATTTTACATTTTTGACGTTAATTTCGGCCTTTAATTATTTTTTTCGATTACGCATTCCGCGGCAATGTGTGTAATTATAAAGTATCTCAAAATAAATTAATCCTGTTATTAAATGGTCGACAGGATTTTGTTCTGTGTTTAATGAGGCCGTTAATTATGGACATATAAAATCGGCAGATTTATTACTTTCAAAACTCACAATTTACGTATACGTATATAAAGGTCACCTGAGTATTAGTAAAGCACAATTATGTTAACAAATCCTGGTCATTATTCACACATGCATATACTTAAATATGCATATTTATCACGAATTATGTATTAGTTGATTGGAAAAAAAACCAGTTCGGTTTTTTTCCTTCATTACTAATACTTATCGTAAAGTGTATTAATACAAAATCTTAATAATTATAATACCAACTTATAATTGAAATTAACCTCCGCCCACAATAATTTTTATATCCGTAGATACGTATTTCGGCAGCTAAGGTGCTATCTTCTGTACGCTACCAACTTAAAAGCACTAAAAGATGTCTAAAAACGTAATCACACTGACAAAATCATAAAAATGTTAAACCTAACAACAATCTAATCATCTTAAAAGATATATATGTCTAAATGTAAGTAAATATAAATTTATATGTGAAAATCTAAAATAAACTATATACCGGGTGGAAAGTTTCAAACCCGAATACAGCAAACTTGTATTGAAAATTATGTTTCTGTGAATTACTGCTCGCCGTTTGTAGATACAAATATGACAATGATATTAAAGAAAAGAGAAAATTATGGAAAATATTATGGTGTTAGAATCATTCCTAAATATTGGTACTTTCGGAATATAAATAAAATTTTCAAATTTTAAACGAAAAATTTAGTCGCTTATGTCAGGTTTGAAACTTTCAGTTGTTTCAATTAATGGAAAATAATTTATAATAGTGCTGGCAAAAACCGGAAAAAATTTAAACCGAATAATCGGTTTCTTTAAAAACCGGTTTTGGATAAAACCGGTTTATTCGAATATGCAAAAACCGATTGTTCGGATATTCGAATATCCAAAAACCGATTATTCGGATATTCGAAAAACCGACTATTCAAGTATCCAAAACCGACTATTCGGATATTTGAAAAACTATGTACTTGAATATATTCAAAAACGGACTATTCGGATATTCGCGAAATCTGTAATCAAAAAACCAGCTTCTGGAATATCCGATAATCGGTTGATTACGTATTAACAAAAACTGATTAATAAAAAATAGACTCGACTGAATTTTAACTCTAAACGTCAATTTGAGAATGGCCAGATATTTTTGAAATATGAAATGAATTATGAATTACGTGTTACGTTACAGTTTATAATACAGAAGGAAATACGATGTACAGGGTTTTTTTATGTTTTGCACCCCATCTAGAGGATTTATTTTAGGAGCTAGAGAAAAACTTTAAATTTAAAGGTTGTAGCGTTTTATGCCTTTTATCTTTTAGAATTACCATAAGAAACAAAAGCGCATCGGAAATTGGAGAAAAAACATAATTTTTATTTATTTTTTTTAATGGAACATCCTATATATTGTTTACTAAGATGAAAGGCAATATTTTTCTAATTTCAAAAATATATGTGTTGATATTTGGAAGAGCCGTTTATGAGATATTTGAGGTTAGATTATCAATCAATTAATGTTTAAAATGGCCTGGAAGGCGGCCTGGAATTTTGTCTATCGTTAATCTATTGTGTAGGATTTCCAATAACCGAATTTCTATTGTTTTTTGCTAAAAAAGAATAGCCATTTAGAACTTTTGTAAGCACCTTTCCAGGCCGTCTTTATTTTTTAAACGTCATTAGACTGATATTTGTATCACGAATGATCCCTCCAAATGTCAACATATTATATATTTTTGAAATCAGGAAAATATGGTATTTCATTCTAGCAAACAATATATAGAACGTTCCATTTAAAAAACAAAAATTATATTTTTTTCTTGAACTTGCGATGCGCTTTTGTTTCTTCTGATAACTCTAAAAGATAATAGGCATAAAACCCTTCCACTTTTGCATTTAAAATTTTTTTCTAGATCCTAAAATAAACCCTCTAGATAGGGTGCAAAATATAAAAAAAGCCTGTACTAGTGGTTTAAAAGTCTTTTTATTTCCAAGGCAAGAGCGCCACTAATGTTTCTGCATTTTAAAGTGTTAACTACATTTCTGATTTATAAGGACTGACGCATCTAAAACGTGACACAAACTCTAATAATAGTTTTCGTTTTTTTTTTGTTATATACTAGATAAATGTCAATTATTCTTGTTCAATATAATGAACAATATTCAACAAATTATGAAAGTAATGCAAATATTTTGTGTTGTAAAAATTTATTACGATGCCGAACAACATCTGTACCATAATAAACTTTTCTTGAATTCTCCGAAAGACAGTTGGGTACGGTCGAAAAGGCTACTCACAATAAAAACTAAAATTACTTTAATTCTTCTTCTTCGACTTCTAATACGTTGATTAGAAGTACCAATTGACCATTTTCATTTTTTTTACGTAGTGAACATAACAGATAAGATTTACCTTCAGTTTTTTTTAATACTTCCAACATTTACTCATCTTCAATTTTATTTGAGTTTTAAATTTGCTGCCTCAAATTCCTAAGATTATCTTCAAATGGATGAAGAAAATAAATACGTAATTATGTATACAGTTATTTGAATTTCAAGTAGTTGCGCTATTCGAATATCCGGTTATCCAAATAATGGGTTATTCAAATATCCGATTATCCAAATAATTGGATATTCAAATATCCGATTATCCAAATAATTGGATATTCAAATAACCGATTATCCGGGTAACCGGTTATCCGGATAAAAGTTTTCGGTTTTGTTTAAAACCTCGGATAATCCAAAACCGGTTAACCGGTTATCCAAAAAAACGATTTGGTTGCCAGCACTAATTTATACGTCAGTCAAAAAGTATTATGAATTATTGTACAGAGCAAATAATAGGTAGATACTCTTGTCGCTTAAGTTACAATAATTCTTTCTTTATTAGAATGATAATTGTATTCTACGTCATTGCATACAAAAATACTGTTGTTTCTGATACTATCAATAAACTTGAAATGATGCCACGGGCAATCAATACCGACACATGTCGATACTAAATCAGTTTTAAATTCAATTTTACTAAGAATTAAATAAGTTTCACACTGTTCAAGAATAAGTAACACACAACTGTAAGGAATATTAAAAAAAACATCAATTCCATAAATCCAGTTGCCATCATCATTGTATTGAAATTAACAAGAATAGTAGGAAAGTATTTTGTGAAGCAATGAAGGAGCAAATAAATAAATCCTAACACTTTTTTATCATCAGTATGCTACACAGATGAATGGAATTTTATTTTGAATAAGAAGCATATTATACAAAATTCTGGATATTGAATTGCAAACTTCAAATCTGACATACTAAGACGACTACATATTTCATTTGAAATTTAAAAATTTAATTTCTATATCAAAAGTATTAACACAATAGGAATAATTTTAACATGATAACATAAGTTTATCTTTCATTTAATACCATTAGCATTTTTGTATCTTTAAATGGTGAGCAGTAATCTACAAAAACGTAGTTCTCAATTGCACTTTGCTATGTTCGGTTTTGAAACTTTCCACCCGGTATGTTATGTATAAATCGAAAAAAAAAATATGGGAACACCTAAAATTAACTGTCAGAAGACCTTACAAATAAGAGCTAACCAAACAATACGGAAATGCGAAAATAAATAGTCCAAAGACCCCGAAAAACTTCGTATTCTAAGGAATAAATAAGTATATAATTCCCTGTTATTTGATACCTAAAAATCCTGAAAATAAACTATGTGTGTTATGTATAAATAGGAAAAAAAAACCAGAAACCTTACAAATAAGAGATTCTTCAATTAAAATAGTTTGAATGTTAACTTTTATAATCATAATGTCAGCTCAAAAAGAAATAACCTCAGCACTTAACGTAGGTTACGACGAGTTTTTATTCATTTACGTCAAGCAAATGAATATTCAGTTCATATGATGCAATAAGACTTATTATGAGATTTCTTAACAACATTCAGAATCAGATACAATTAGTCGGGTACACGCCGAAATGAATGCCGCAATGTCGACCGTTTGACGTTGACAGAGCAGCTTACAGTGCGCGCCTTAACAGCTGTCTAATTTACATATCCTTAGAGAAATCTTTTCGAAACGGCTACAGGCTTTTAATTTACACATCATTAATTACCTGCGCCTTCAGACCGCCGACATATTATGCGAGCCTACTTCATAAATGTCAAGTTGCTCCTCTACAACTAATTAAAGGTGTACGATATTTGAAAGCGGTAATAACTCAGAATACTTTATTGGACTTAAATTATCTTTCCTCTAATTAAGAGGTCCTTGGGCCTACGTTGCTTAAATATTTGTTTACTGTTCGCATATATTTGGTTTTTACGACTCGTCTTGAATGTCTCAGCTGTCATCACACATACTTTGCCTCTGGAAAACATTAATACACGCCTACTCAATATGTTAGCTTCATGTTTTTGTAATGCAGCTCATTTATTTTAAATTTATGGCGTTCGGCTTATTCGTTACTAATTTCAGCCATCTCTCTCCGCCGCGTAGGTCCTTATCTCTAAATTTATAAGTCCCCAAAACAACCGAATAAATATCTTGGGAGAGATTCAAACAAATGTTAAAAATTAAGTTAAATTAACGGCAGCTATTTATCACGACTTTGTCTAGTATATTTTCTTGGCCCCATAAATAAAATTTATATGTGCCCGACGACTATTTATACCGAAAACAAGCAACAGTGGCAACAGAAACAGTGACATTGAAATATGTTTATTAAATGTATGTCAGTAGAAATGCACGAGGCGAGGAGAGCAAATATATTATAAATCAGAGTTACATTTGCTGAACTTCACTCAAAAATCTACTCCGCAATTTGTTATTGTCGAAAGAATATCTTGCTTTCGTTACAATTCCGATTTCACTCTATTTTTTCTTCTATACAATTTTGCATTTTACTAGCGACGACCTTTTTACCAGAGTTACAGTTTCAATCAGAATTTAGAATCATATTACATATAAATCTAATTACATTTCAAAGGATAACATTAATAATAATAAAAAAAAACTAATTAATTGAAATGCAGTTGTCATTTATTGAGCTGAAATGTTAATTGGAGGTTGTATTGATTTTTTTGTGATTCCTAATTAGGTTAGGCATATATCGCGTGCCTAATCCGTAAACTGCATATTTTCATTTTATCAAATTTTACAGGAGAGTCAAAAAACGTTTTCTAACTATTTTTGTTTCATATTTTCTAGCGTAATTTCTCAACAAGCATTTGTCAGTTCATTTTTCTATTATTTAGTGATCAATATATGTCCTACCATTTACTTAGGGATAAAATGGAATTGCGCAGTTTTCAAGTCAAATATGATGCTAACGGAGTTAGGCTGTTTATCGACTGGGAAGTGCGTATATTTATTGTTATAAATACAAGTATAAGTACAAGTACTCTAATAACACTTTGCCTAACTCAGATTTATTTCTTCTGGCGTTAATTCCGCCACCCTAAAGACCCCTTCGACATCAAATTTTGCACGAAAGACAGACCTGAATTACAAAAGTAAAACTCAATTCAAAATTTTTTGCTTCAGAGCAGTGCAAGTCCTTTTTATTATAAGTACAATTTAAATACAACAGTATTTAATTAGGGACTTCGTTTAATGTCCAATGCTTCACAAGACGGAGTGATGAGCCGTGACGCGTATTATAATCATGGAGGCAACCAACAGTATCCAATTTTGATAAATTCTTATTAACATAATGCGCAAATTTATAAATATAGATAGAAAGCAATGTCAAAATTTTATTCGAGATGAAAGCCTGTCTGGAAGATTATCTAAGAGAAAGGTTAAATAACAATCTAATAATCCTTTTTTGAACTATAATAAGTCGTAACATGAAAGGTGAGTAATTCCACGTAACAATATTTAATTTTAAGTCACAAGAAACAAGACTGTAACACATATTTAACAGAAAAACAGCAATTACGTAGGATTTTATTCTAAGACTTGACTTATTAACCCTAAAGCAAATTGCAGCCACTTTCTCGTCCCATTTCAACTGAAATCAAAAACAGAACCAAGAAATTTACTTGACCTTTTGAAACTGACATTTTGTCGATTAAAAATTGCTCTACTAAAACCTAATCTTTTATAACAAGGCATTACAGTTTTACTTAAATTTAGAAATAAACTGTTTTCATTACACTAATCTTGAAATGCATAAACAGTATTTTGAAGCAGGAGTTACTCAGTATGGGCCGAAGCCACCTCTGTTAAGTCATCAGCAAACATACAGGGATGACCAACAGATAAATTTAAAGGGAAATCATTAACAAATAACAAGAATAGTAGTGGTCCCAGCACAGAACCCTGATGGATATCAATACACAAATCATAACACTTTGAAGTTTTCTCATTAATTTTGACATGCTTTCTGTCAATTAAAAAATATCTAAACCAATCATTTGTTTGGTCCCTGATACCATACCTATCAATCAAGTTTCGTTAATAGAAACTCAATATCCAGGGTGTCAAAGGCCTTAGACAGGTCGAAAAAAATACCGATTACATGGTGACATTGATTGACGCTTAAAATAATTTCAAACAAATGTAAATTTGTGCTGTTTGTTTGTTTAAGGCGATCGATTAAGATTTTCAATTTTTAAATGACAAAAGCTTCATCTTTTAGAAAGCTAAATTTAGAAAATATTTGGCTTATATTGTTAACCAGTTATTGGTCTTGATCAGTTTTATACAGTTCGGACCAGAGAGCAAAGTTGTGGAATCACATTTATGTGAAGTAAGAGAAGAGAACAATGAGATTTAAAACAGTGAAGAAAGATAGAAAGAATAATCCGAGTTGGCGTGAGAAAGACAAACTTGTTCGTTTGCTTGATCTTGATCCACGAATAAAGCAACACAAGTTTGAGTTGAAGTACTTTTGCATATTGAGCTGTATACTTTCTACTGCGTATTTTATAACTTGCTAAATCTAAAATAAAAAATACTAGAAAATAAAACTTTAATAAAAATATAATAGTTATACAGGGTACTGCCTTGGCTAAATGCAACACAGATAATTCCCTGATTGGATTTTTTAAAGTTCTTTTCAAAATTAATCTGCCTCTGTAGTTTAAGAACTTTTCATTCCCCCAGTTTCGAGATATTTTAAAAAGATTCAGTAATTAAATTCTTATACTAAACAATAAGCACGGCAAATAAAAAGACTACACAGACAGATTCATCCTAAACCTACATTGCAGCACTTTGCTGTAAAATAATTAGGGAACCCAATATTTGAAAACTTTTAAATTAACCCAGAGTGTCCTATGTTGCGTTCATAAATACAGTACTCTGTATACATCTCTTTTACTGTGTGCAAATTTTTAAACCTGCAATACATCACCATAAATGGCAACGATTGAACTTATATGTTCTTAACATAAATATAATAGTTTTCGAGAAAAATACAGTGGCAGATTTTCACTAAACCGTTTGAGAACTGCTGGCATAGCTAAAAGTGAAACGCGACCGCCTCTTAAATTACGACCGGCAGCCGACGTAGGCCAGGGTCAGTGCCTTACTGAATCTTGAGCAGGAACGACGTAAAGCAGCGCCGCTCCGATCATCTGGTCGGTTAAAACCTTTACAATTTTAATTAATTTCACTGCAAGTAATTACAAGTTTTATTATTTTCAATTAAATTAAATCAAATTAAAGTCTAGTGCAATTCAAGAAGCTGCGGTTCGTAATTGCGAATTCCGAACAAATTAAAAGCGAGGTACAAACAAATTGTAATTTCTCATTCCATATTATTTTTAAAGGACTTATAAAAAATTCACATTTACTTTGTTTCCAAGGACCGTAAGTAGTAATACTTTCATAGCTAGCAGCGAGATTGTAGCAAAAGTTTATTTACGTGAAAGGACAAAGGAAGAACATTTTTAACGCGCTTGCCTAATTGGTGCATACATTTTCATCTATAGTTGATATCGCAAAACAAATAAATGTAATATTATTTCGCTCAGTGAATTAAAATAATTAAAATTTTAAATAAAATAATTAATAAACGATATCGGTGATTATTATTACGAAACTCTGCGTTAAACATCGAGTGCGGTATCGGTGGGCGTGCTCATACCGAGAGGAAGGCGAAGTTGACCTTCCTATCTTTTTCGCACATTTCAGCGGTTCCAAACAAGTAATCTATCCGAAATTTTTTGACTATGATACGGTGGCCACCAAAAAATACCCGCAGAAGATACCATTTTGTGGACTTATACTGAGGTTCTTTTATTTGCATACAGTAAAAGTATGCCTGTATATTAGCTCTCTCGTTATTTTTGTTATTTTAAATCCGCTAATCCGTTTTAACCGACAAGGTTCTTCTTATACTCAATGAATCATTATCATTAATGTAATTCAGTTAAAGTAATCAGAGTCTGCAACATACTAATTTGCATAAAATTAACTAAAATGATATTTTTATTTTGCCGTTGTTAATATAATGGAGTCGATAAAGTAGAAAATTATGAAAGCTGTAAGATCAAGATCTATATATAGTTTTTGGCAACGTATTTTCTTCATTTTGTTAAAATTATATGAATTTTTTTTTTTTGCCCTAATAACAAAAAGGGTCTAGCTAAAGAAAATGTAAATAATTCAGTAACACGTAAAGAATATTGCAAGATATTTTCCTTAATACTTACATTTCACTAAACATAATGGGTATTAAAATTTTATTTCGTAACTAATAGTAGTAGGTCGTCTAATAAGACCGGAACATACGTCGACAGTTACTTTTCCTTGCCAGTTATGCCGTTAACTTCCCTTTTTACTATTAGTATTTTCCTGGCGTTAACCTTTTTAATTGAATGTCTTTCTTTAACATTTATTACAAATAAATACATAATCGATTGCAAACAGCACAAACTGACATTTAATAATGACACGATACAGCGACAGCAGGTAATTAGACGGTCAGACTAATTTTCGATTCTGGTGACGAAGGTTAACTTTATGAGATTTTTCGGTGACAAAAAATTCTTTTCATAAAGGGTCATAGAAAAAAGTTATTTTCTAACACATTTTTTTCCAATTTCAGATTTTCTTTTGTGATAAATAATGCAGCGCATCAAATATTGGTAAACAAGTTTAAAATGATCGCAATAATGTACATTCAGAGTCTGAAGCCTATGAAATCTTATCTGGTACGGAAAGCCGGACTTTGACCGGACCTTCTCCGCTCTTTAATAATAACGGACCTATGAAGAAATGTTTGCAAATGAACTGATTCAAGTAGTAATTTATCGAGCAGAATGTGTTCTGAAGCTGATGAGAAAGACTGGTTACCGTATAATAACATTGAAAAATTCATTTATGAAACGACTCCATAACTCAAAAATAAAGGAACGTAAGTGTAGGATATCTATGTTTTACATATTTTCGATCCAGAATTGACTCCAGAATCCAAAAATGCAACTGTAATTTTATTATACAGGCTGTTCCATTTAGATTTTCTTAATTTAACCGGATAAAAATCGGATAAAACATTTCATAAGGTCAATAATTTGGTGGTAGGTCTACAATATTCACACCAAATTTAAGTTCCTTAGAATTACAAATATACAACAATTATAATTATATCAACCTGAATACTTATACATGCAATTTGGTTTACTGTGTGACAACGATAATTATTCTGTTATTATATTTAACTTATGGCATAGATATCAGAGATGATATAATGCGTGACATTTGGATTTTATATGTTACATATATAATATGTATGCATAGAACATATAAAATGTATAATACGTACAAGACGCTCACCATAAATTATACCATTTGACAGTTTTGTAGCCCTTACACTGAAAGTTCATAAGGGTGTGGTTCGCATGCAGAAGTATCATTTAAGTTGAGCGTCGTAATATATACAAATCCATGGAGTTGTATGTAACTACAGTATTATACGGTATAAAATTGTAAATGTATAAGATCATGAAGCATTCTGTTTTACCAGCAATGCGAAAATATATTTTTTAGGTAATTTTCTAGTGCAGATCCTATTTAACTGGTTGTGTTAAATAACATTCTGTAAATTCAAACATTGAAAGTTGCAGCAGTAGAGCATAAATAATATTTCTGATTTTAGTTTATGTAATATTAAGTTATTTGCTTATACATGCATTTAGGAAATTCATCGGTAACGACGTGCCGATCGCGATGTACCATCAGATGTAAATAAAAGTAAAGACATAGATTGTCTGGATTATTTTTTAAATTGGTAAACATTTATTTAGAGGGTAAAATATTACTCACATTTCATACATTAATCAAATTTTATACAGTTTTATAAATGTATTATACTGTATCATGCTGTACAACGTAAAATACAGCGAACAGATAAAATAGCGACATCCTACGATCGCTTTTTAACCTGACATTGCAGTAGGAAGACAAATTGAAGCGAATTTGCTATCTAATAAGTCCCCCATGCAAGGCGGCCATGCTTGCTGTTAAATCATAATTAAAGTTTTAAAAATTTTGTTGCAAATCGTTTTTGATTGCCGTGAAAACCTTTAGCAGCATCTGTACAGTTGTTTCAGCCCTGTTTGGGGCTTCGTAAGCAGATACGTACCTCGACATTCCCACTGCAAACCAACATAAAATATTATAAGTCTATCTTACTTTTAATGTACTATGAATATACATACTGAATCAAAATGAATTTAAATAACACAAGCGATTTAATTTTTTACGATTATATTAGCGCAGAAAATTAATTTATCAATTCCTCCAATAGCGTTTGGTTGAATTTGCACGACGCGTGATGTTACATTTGCGACAACGAAAGGGCATATCTGGGTGCGGACATGTGTCAAGAAGGCACGAAGCAGCTTGCTGCGTGTACAATTGTTATGGCGTTAAACGAAAGTCGACTTTACGAACGTACTTTGATATTTCGTCAACGCGACGCTCCAAACTGTGATTTCGGCCAATCTGTTACTTTTTGATACCGTGAATTTGCAATCACGTCACAGTATAAATATCTGATACCAAACCTGTGATTTCATTTGATATCACGATATCGCCCATCACAAATCCTACTGCAATGTCAGGTCAAAAAGCGATCGTGGGATGTCGCTATTTTATCTGTTCATCTCTCTTACACCGCTTTTGCGAATAAATTGGACAAGCTGTTTTTGGTTTGCAGTGGGAATGTCCCAAACAGGGCTGAAATAGTTGTACAGAGGTTTTTCGAGGTTTTCAACTGCAATCAAAAACGATTTGCAACAAAATTTGTAAAATACAATATTAAACAATATTTTATACGACAATGTTTTATACAGTATTGTACTCACGTTTTATACTGTATTAGACATTAGATAAAACGTATAATACTGTAACATCCCTGATAGATATTGTGCTTTTTTATTAGCTATAATGTTAGACATTATTTAGCTTTCCGTTTTCTTGTAAATAAATTCTGATCTTATACTGTTTCATTCGACTTCTCGGAAAAGGTGAATGTCCAACAGCAGTCACGCCTAGGACACGTTGGGCGAGACCTTTCCTTTGAATTAATAATTAATTGTAGATATTTGTGTTCAACACAATAATCAATTAACACGTGGTAAACAAATTGCACCTATCAGAAAACTATCCAAATTATATATAGTATGTTCGATTACCACACCACATCTGAAGACATAAAAATGAATGAGTTACGTTAGGTATAATTTATAACCGGCCTCCTTGAAATAGCAATTTCAGTTAGCCATAATTTATATTTTCAATATTTATATCTTCATTTCCATTTGAAAATAATGAATAGGACGGGTAATGTGACGTCCCAGCGCTGCACAACGACCCCAGGTGTGAACAATGACTAATGGGCATAACTCTGCGGGATGCACTCGTACTTACGCTTGTATAAGTATAAATCTTGCTGTTTCTCGTTCTCATTTAAATACTTGTTATGTAAGTTTAATAAAACTGCATATTAATTATGCGACGTAACAACTTGTCAAATTGGGATAGGCATTTCATAAGTTATGTTAGAACGTTGATGAATTAGACAGGCTCATCTAGCCTCGGCTAATACCTACATGGAACATGACAAAAAAACAATACGCCTATTAAACATGTTAATTAATGTGTTGTATACAACTAGTTGGAATAAGCACGTCACAAATATGTACTGGCTGACAAATACCGATTGCATATGTAGATAAATAATTATGTTAATGAAGGAAGTATACTAGTATTACTATATTCTGCGAGCAAAATGAATTTGAAATGCTCACTAACGCAACAGTGAAAACACCAGGAAATTATTTGAAAGCGGAAACTTTAAAATAACAAAAAGGTGTATAATCTGCTATAAAATAATATAAAATTTACAGTTATTATTTTTGTTACGCGTTGCTATTATTATTTTCTAATTGAATCACTATCTTGTTCAATGAAACTTATTTTAAGATATACCGGGTATCTCAATATGGATGAAGACCGGTGATATATAGCAAACTGTAATACCTACAGCTTCAAGAGAAAACAAATTATAGTCAAAGTGACCAAAAGAAATTCAAAGAAAATATTTTTAAACAATGGGGCGCAATCAATAGGCTTAATAATAAAACTCAATTTTACTAACAAAAGTCTCAGAATAAGGTGCTTTGATAGCACCATTAAACAGTTGAATTAATTCTGCACAATTTTGATTTTAGACTTATTACCGTATCACATTAATAAGGATGAAGAAAACAGTTGAATTATTTACTTAAAGAAATATCATAATTTCTGTACTTTTTATCAGAAATGAACTAACTTCAGCTCGTTTAAAAGGAAGCTGATTTAAAATTTATGTTCAATGGCTCCGGCTACTTTGTTATAAAGTGGTTTGGTGCTATTTACAAAAGTAGTTTTTCCCAATTTTCCAAAAAAAAAAAAAAAATTGGAAATGTGTATATCTTTTACAGTCATTACAAAGAATCCCTTCAGCAGAACATTTTGGTAAAACCCCTAAATTAATAACTTTTTTCGTTCTAGAGTTAATTATCAACTGATGATAAAGCGGATCTAAACGTTCAAACAGATGCTATCTAGTAACACTTTTCAGTTTGAGATAAATAGAATTAAATTAAACTGTTTAAATCCATGTAATTGTTTCTGGGAGCCTAATGTTTAAATAAAAGAAAAATACAGCTAACAAACTCATAAATACACAGGCATTAACATAAGTTTTGGTTCTCAGTCTGGAATAATTTTATTTTTTGATATAAGAAGAAAATAAATTCACAGAGACTTTAGATATCATTTGTATAAGCTACGAATTTTTTTATTTCAGATTAAACTAAAGTTGAAGAAACCGAGCGACATTTTCAGAAAAGTTTCTCCAATTCTGCGATGGATCGTATTCTATGATACGCAGACTGCACTACACTGTTGATCTGACCCTTATACCACAGGTTATAGCATATGCAGCTTTAGCAGGGTTGGATCCTCAGGAGAAATGAAATTAAAGATGAACTGGCTGAAAATTTTAGTTATGTTTTTTGTTTCAATTGTAAAAATAAGTTTGATGTTTTTATTTTTTATACAACGACCGCATTTCTTAACACTAACAAGAAAATGAGATAATACTTCATCATTTTGGTAAGTAACCTTGGAAAGTGGAGTGAAAGGAAGAAGCATTTTGATTTGTTACGAAAACCCTTTCAGATTTGCTTTTTCTATTTGATAATGTTTTCTTTTACGATTTCAGTATGGTTTGTATTCTTCGTTATGTGGAGGTGTTGTTTACACCATATGTGGAACAGTGCTCCAATTTAACATTGCGCCTACAACCCTTTTGTCTCTACTGACTTTCGTCTTCTCTTACGAGTCGCCCTTTTTGGAGTCGTGCCGTCTGCTGTCTTCGTTTGTTTCTTCGCTCCAAATCACTAAAAATCCCTCAACATCACTAAGCGTATTCCAAAATTTTCATCTTATCTTGAAGTTTGTTTCATCAACAGTTTCTGTTTCAATTAAAAAAAAATGCACATTATTGAAACCAGTCTTCAAACCACCTGACCAATTCCGGTTTTGTTTCATTTGGATTTTTCTGTATTTTGCAGGATTTTTAGTTGATTTTGTCTCCACGCCAGTCGTTGCTGACATGAGATGGTGCCCTTTACGGTGCCACAGCACAAATCAAGAACCTTCTTGGCTTGAATTTCAAATCAGAAAAGTTTTACAGACATTTGGATAAACATAGCCACGCACATAGGAGAGACGAAACGGAAAGAAACAGTGCCCAACAATTTAGACTTGCTGAAGAAAACGTGTTGGTTCTTGTCTGTTGGAAGAAACGCCTTCGTCGTGATTCTCTGTACCGTTTTAGCTTACTTCCTGCATCGGAACCACCACGAGGCATTCGCCTTCTCAAGCATGTACTTAACGGAAATTCGCTTTCAAGGAATAACCACGACGACGTTTCGTGTTTTAGATCGTGTCTCTCAGGTTTGCCTAACATTTCTCTTCCGCTTTTCCAAATGGTCACCAGCAACCACACTTACACTTTCTTGGAAATGGCAACACATTTAAGTAGTGGTATGGTAGTTATTCCTTTCATTTTTTATTTATTCATCAAAGCTAAGGCTTTCGGTAAATACTTTTTAGGAAAGTTTTTTTTTTGTTTCGGTTTGAAAATACAAGTAATCTCAGCTCGGGGAAGGGGTAAGCTACTCAAGAAATGCTCAGGCACTAAATAAAAGTAATGAAAAATAAAATGTTAAATAACGGAAACCACTTTAAATATTTATGAAACACATTGTTATCAACAATGATCGAAGGTCTGCACCTAAAATATTTTCAAAAACAACTCTATGCGGTCAATAAAAAAGTATTGTAGAGCGGCAGAGCGAAACTCTGTTGATCACAGTGCACTGTTTTTACTTAGTTTCTGATTTATACTTATTTCTCTATTTGTTGTTTTATTCTTATATTTAAATGTTCTTCGTTCCCAAAAACAATTAAATGTTTGTAAATAATGTCCTAACAGTAATTTTTATATGCATTATTTAACCTTAAGATTAAAAGTTACACGAAAGCATTTGTGTAAATTTAAAATAATAATAACAATTTTGAAATAAAATATTAAATGTCTTCAGAAGATTATGGTATACAAATAATATATAAACGCTAAACGTTTCGCTATAGATTTATAGCTTCGTCAGGAGTGAAAAAAAGTAAATAAACAAGTTGTAAAGAGAAACGAAAAGGTAACATGATTTTAAACTAAAGTACAAGTTGTCCAGAGTAAAGGGAAAAATAAATAGAACTACATTAAAACTATTTTTTTAAATTATTAAATTAATTGACAGATCTATATCCTGTTTAAAGAGTCCAGAAAACTACAAAATATGTCATTTAAATTTTCAAAATCCGTAAGTTTATTAATAGAATTTGGAGACATTTTAATTTTACACATTTCTATGAAACATCTTTTAAAAATATTAGATTCACTGTACAAAATGTCAGTATTGTCAAAATCAAAATTATGACTATTTACTAATGAATGCTCTACAAGCATAATTATTTTTTTGAATGATATTTATGTTGGTCTAAACGTTTTTTTTTAATTTTGGCATTTTTCACCTATATAAACAGAATTACAATTTGAACATTTGATTTCATAAACCACGTGAGGTTGTTTTAATTTCGGTATTTTGGATTTTAAAAATTCGAAAAAATTAAATTTAAATTCACAGATCTACTGGCTAAAATTAAATTATGTTTTTTGAAAATGTGTTTAAATGTATTGTGTAATGGTTCAACATAAGGCAATGATATGTATTTATGGTTCGAAGTTTGTCTAATGTTTTTAGAGACATTTGAATTTTGTAAGTATTTAATACGATTACTGATTCAATAAGATTTATTGGATAAGAATTTTGAATAAGAGTTTTCTTTATTAAATTTAAGTTATCATAAATGAAAACTTTATCAGAAAGTAAAATAGCTCGATCTGTTAATGAAATAATAGTTGCAATTTTATAATTTTTGGGTGTGTACTTGTTTACGTTCGACACTTCGAAATACTCCGTAAAAGAACCACAAATATTTTACTATCAATACTATTTAAAGTATTTTTAGTCCTTAAATTTTCCAATCGATAATATCTGGTACACATACTTTCATTTTACGACCACAAAATTCAAGAAATTCAGAAATAAAATTTTACAATTCTTTGCATAACTGGCAAAATACAAAATATATTTCTAGAACATAAAGTACCGTAGTTTATATAAACGAATTTGAGAACGCCTTTTCTGTTTTAATAAAAAAATGCAAATAAATTGACAAAGGAAAATAGTTTACGCTAGCAAGAATCTATTTACCAGTTGAATGCTTTCTAATTCAGAGAATATTTTCAAAATAAATCTTATAAAGCACTGAAATGTTTAAATATACTGTAGATAGGAAAAGAATTTTACTTACCAGTGTTTCGTTCCTAAATTCCATTTGCATGATTTCATACCATCAACCTTACCCTACCTTTAACTAGTATCCTAAAACAAGGATTAAAATAAAAAATTGAGAATTTTGTCAGTTTATTATACAGGGTGATTCTTATTAAACACTACAAAATAAACTTACTAAGAAGAATTGATATCATAAATTACGGGAAAAATTTTAAGACAAGTCTATGTTTCTTAGTTATCCAATGTAGTCCACTCAAAATAATATCAAAAACCACAACATTCTACTGTGTTTCTTTTATAATATGAATGTTAATACAGAGAACCGAGAGACAGATTGTGATATTTTGGTTTTCAGATGTGAGATTCGACCTTATTCTCAAATCGGGGAAACAGATTCGCAAGAGAACGTGACGTCAAAGTGATGTAGTCTCTCATCTAAGTTTATGTAAATCGTAGGAGAATTGCGTCATTTTGAGTTTGTTTCCTGGGTTCAAGGATAAGTACCAGTGAAAGGTTTATCATAAGGTTTTATAATATTATTTTCAATGAATGAAGTTGATTCTTCTCCGATGAAAATTGTAAAAGTAAGTTTTTTTAAATGTTGAACCGGACAGAAATATGATGGGAACACATTCAACGTTTCGCCATAGATTTATAGCGAAACGTTGCTATTTCGTTATAGATTTATAGCGAAACGTTGAGTGTGTTCCCATCATATTTCTGTCCGGTTCAAGATTTAAAAAACTTTGTACAGAGTGGATTAATTTCGATGTGTCTTATGGGCATCTCCGTAACCACAAGAGATAGAAAAAAACTAGTGGCCAAGTCTCGATCTCTTTTCTGGAGAATAAGTCAATAACGTTAACAAAAATTGGCTATCTTCTTTTGTTTTCGAGTTTCTAGAGATAAATAATAAATAAAAATAAAAGTCGAATAAAAAGTGTAATTATTATTTTTTAATATCTTTAAAAATAAAAAAGTTATTTGCATTTGAAGATTCGGTGAATTTTTTGTTTTTCCACTGTACCACGAAAACAGTAAGAAACAGCAAACTTTTGATTTAACCATTGAAATTGGAATAAAAGGTTGACCCAATATTGCGTGCCTAGTTTTCTTTTATATTTCCATTATTAACGGAGATACCTATAGAATACCATCGAAAATGGGACACCTGTACATTAGTTATTTTTCGTAGTTATAATCAGGGAAAAGAATTCGGGTCACTTGTTCCGCGAACGGTACGAACATTTAGTACTCGGACTATATCAGCCTCGCCCTCGCATTGCGTACTTCCTCTCCCACTCAATAGCAGTTCGATGCATGGGAGCCGCAGAAAGGTGGCAGGAGTAAATAGTACATTCGGCATAAAAAACGTCTAACACTAAGTGACCCGAATTCTTTTCCCTGGTTATAATATAAAAAATAGAGTAATTATTTTGCAATAAGAAATGACATTAATTCTTAAAATTATTTAATAAACCTGGTAAGTATCGTATCGTAAGTATCTAGTTGCAGGTAGAGAAGCAGTTTTAGGTACTAGTAGGTAGGTTAATACTACTAACAAACTAGCAGTTTTGCACACCTGAAACTTATGAGTGTAAAAAAAGTTTTGTTAGTTTTCGGCTCAGGTTGTACCAGGGTTGGAAAAAAAACTGTTTTTTTAAAAGAACAAAACTTTTGTTTTAAACAGTTTTTTTTTGTTTAAAACATGTTTAAAATTGAGCCTAAAGTAAACGTGTTTTATACAAAAAAAAACAGCTGCTTAAAACATTTTCAAATGTTTAAGTTGCCCTTATAGCTCACATAAAAAGGTACGCTTGCTTGCAATAAAATCGCGTACACCTTCAAAATCAAGTAGCCGAGTTTACACCTATTTTTTGCTTTGTAAATGGGAAATTTGAGAATTTTGTCATGTTTCCAAACGTACAGGTTAGGAACTGAGACTGAAATGATTACTATTTTACCTAGTATGAGTTAGAAAGCATGATCTACTTAATAAATATCACGACATTCCAAATATTTAACGGCCTATAAATGTAGTTTAATCGAAATACAATTGTGGATTGCTGTTATTGTCCTATTAATATATTTTTTTTTAACACTTGACAAGACTTCAAAACTGAATTTGTAATTTTCGACGTGTTGGTGACGAGAGTATAGGAAAATTTATTAAAACATGGCATCCCTGGAGGTTTATAATGCATTTTTTCTTAATTCAGAAGGGCATTATCCGAATTGTAAATCGACATTTTTGGACATCTATTTCCAACCATCTTTTCTATTTGCAAATTTTTCCTGTTTCCACATATTATTTGTGCATCATAGTATATAATCATTCACTACTGCCGTAAATCACTATTCGTCTTCTCGTTACTCGTTTTCTGTCAGTCTGAATTTTAATTGTTTGACAATGACAAATTAAATCTCAAGACCAACTTAATACAACGAAAAACAGGTGTACGTTTTTTTCTTGCAAGGCACAGTACACATTATTATTATTATTATTTGATATTTGTGTAAAAAGATACAAAGAATTTATTCAAATTCGATCTCTAATTAAAAAAAATAATGTATGTACTTGTAGGCTTTTTGACATAACATTGCATTAGGATTGACAAATTGAAGCCAGTTTGCTACGTAATAACTCATCCCGTTGCCCATAGTATGAACAGGGAAGCGGAGGACCCAGTATGTTTCAAATCTTAATGAAATAATAAAGGTTAAATATTGAAAAGGTTTTTTAAAATTTTACAATGTATTATTCTAGTGATCAGTAATAATTAATGAACTTGTTATAATCAATCTAATGCAATTCAAATTTAGTTCAAATCAGAGCTACAGTGTGGTCATCACGTCATCAGCTCAGCCACACATTGTCTACAATTATTAAAACAATTGATATGGGAATAAACTAAAGATTAAAGTTAATCTGTGAGTGAAATACCGACCCTAAACAATTTGCTTCTGGTTACACAGTATTACGTTGCAAAAATAAAACTCTTATATCAAAAGTGTTCTTTTTTAGCTTAAGATTACAAAAAATGAATTTAAAACATTAGCAAAAAAAACACGTTTAAAACATTTTGTTTAAAACAGACTGTATGTTTTTAACAAAATGTTTTAAACATGTTTTAAATTCTATGTTTTAAACAGTTTGTTTTAAACTTTCCAACCCTGGGTTGTACGTGTGTAAGTTTGTAAATAAGAGTTAAATATGGTTGTAATAAATCTGTATCATATGCGACACTTGAGCTACCACAATGGCAAAGGCATTAAAGTGTGCCATAAATGTCAGAATACGTTTTCGGTAAAAAATAAATAATGAATACATGAACATTAAGTCCGCGACAACAAGCCACCACCCACGGCCGCCAGTTTATCTTGGTTGTCAAGAGCTTCACCGTCGGGGGCCTGCAGAGTCCGGCGCAGGCTACTATCAACCATGGGGTCGGGTGGTCCGATCAGGAAGATGGATAGTTCTTCTCTGTGGGTAACATTACCAGCTTTTGTCAGCAGGTGTGGATACATTTTTAAAAAAATTGATTAAGTACTTAAAATTCGTGGATAACAAGATAATATAAATAATGAAGCCATTTATCGTGATATATTGGCTCCATTATGATTCATCAGAATTACCCATGCAGTAAGTTTCGTTCTAAAAGAATTTAAATTTCGTAACGTCACAGGCATTTTATCGTTTTCGGGTAACAGAAAACACGGCCATAAATACAGCCTCTTTTATTAATTTTAATATATCAAAGAATAATTATCGATTATAAATTTTATAACGCCATGAATTTTATTGGACAGGTAGTCGACTTCTGAAATAAATTTATGATACATGAAATAAGACTGTAAAAAGTAGAGAAGTCCGTTTGTAATTCATATTTATCTTTGAGCTGTCAATTATTTATTTCTGAAGTAATTTCAAATAGCTTGGACGTAGGTCCATAAATTATTCTTATATGTTGACCATCTGATCAAGAAAAATAAATATGTCATTTAAAAATATTTCTGCATAATGTTGGTAATTGTTTTAATAATGCAATATTACACTTTTCAACAAAGGCGGCCTTAATAGTTGCGAGGCCCTGGGTGAGACCGGCCGGCCCATTGGGTTGGGTTGGTTGAGAAATCCCCCCTCGCTTACAATGAATAAAATGTGTTCTTTGTAATATAGAGAGCAGAAAAATACTAAATAAATTTTAAAAAATAGTAAAGTAGGTAAAATATCTTAACCAATATTTATTTATTTAGGCTTGCCTCCGACCGTATCATAAAAACAGGTCAGCCGGCTAAATGTTGTTAAGGTTCATAATTGCAAAGCACGGATATTTGTACGGCCAGGGGTGTTGCTTTTCGTCTTAAAACTTTTCGACATTAGTATACAAACTTGTATATACTACATAAAGGCATACGGAAATGTTTTAAACAGAAACTAATTAAACTGGCGTCTAAAATAATGCTGACCAAGAAAGTGATGCAATCATGTAAGCTCGTTTATCAAGAATTTCATTAAAAAAATGTATAAATTAATTTCGTCATGAGTATAATACCTTCATAAAACTCATTAGACTTTCATTTTTAACGTACATATTACTTTATCGCGTTAATAAGAGAAAACAATGGATGTAAATTAATAATACTCCGCATTTCAATAATTTGAACCAAGCTGATAATTTAAGTGCTCAACATTATAACTAGTATTTAACACTCACGGCAAACAATCAATTAGAAAAAACAAATTAAAATTGATGTGCAGACGACGTTTTATCAGAAAAAACTGACAACTTGTCGAGTTGTGCAAAAAAAAGTAGGTACGTAACTAATTTTGAATTACATAAAACAAAGAGTAACCAGAAATTCGCGTCTTGGTTATAATTTTTGTTGTTTTCTAAGTGAAGTTTATATTTGTTCACAATGTTTTGACTTTCAGAGTAGGCCAGAGTGCTTATACTTTCAAAGTAAGTCAAAAAATCGAGAACAAATACAAACTATACTTAGAAAACAACAAAAAATATAACCAAGACGCGAATGTCTGTTTACTCTTTGTTTTTTGTAATTGTAAATCAGTTAAGTACCTAAACTTTTCTTTTCTTGCATAACTCGACATGTCAGTTTATTCTGATAAGATGTCGTCAGCATATCAATTTTAATTTGGTTTCTAATTTTTGTTGGTATCACTAAAAATATGTAAGTAATAATAAGTCTTTTGGCTTACACTATTAGTTTAAGAGAAAAACTGGAAACTAATTATACTAAAAGTAAGCCATTCAGTTTTTCGATTTCTATTTTTTCTAAAAGACTACTATAAAATACGCTCATAACCTTAGGTAGCTTATTTTTTAGGTTTGTCACCTTTTTACTAGAAAACTACAATGGGGAAAAATACATTTAAGTTAGGATTATGTCATTATTATTATTTTTTAATTGAAGTTAAAGAAAAATTCAGCATAAGTGGAAAAATTTGTATGTACCGGAAAGCTTCAGTAATTAATTAGCAAAGCTAATACAAAATTTGTTAAACAGAAAAAAATTATCTGAGAAAGACTTCGGAAGTCAAACTAATGAAGCCCAGGGCTAGGCACCCAAGTCTTAAGAATCGCATTAAAATCGCCTGGAAAATGTGATGTATACATCAGCACTGGCCGCTGGACATGTAAAAAATATATCATATGTCCATCCAATCTAAGTAGCATTGATCATTAATGGAAACTATTTCGATTTTAATTTAATGGCTGGTACAATTTTTACAAGTCAATGGCAACGCTGCTATACACCAAATTGCAGTGTTAAGTATCTAGATCCGGTATCTAAATACTTTATGAGTATCTGGATACGCACCTCAGGTACTACTAAAAATTTATATCTGTATCTGTATTTAGATACAATTACAAAAGTATAACATAAAACGCTTATCTCACATTACTACAGCAATTTATTAATTACTTTAAATTACTTGACAATTTATGAACAATTTAAATAATAATAAATAAATAAAGATTATAATTGAAATAAACAGATAAATAAAAAATGAATAAAAAAGGTTGTTGTCGAATCATATTTCGCAACGCAGAAAAGGTAGGATGGCCAATGTATATACAATACTCCTGCTTGCATGGAAGAATTTTGCGCAAAATTCCTCAACATTGCATTCCTTAACGCAAATTTTATAAATATGGTACGCTATTCTGTAGATTTATTCCACAGCGCAAGAAGTGTATTACGGAAACTTGGAAGCGGAAGACCAACTTTGCGCACAGCCGAAGAAATTGATGACGTTAATCAGCGTATGACTTAAGAACCAACCAAATCACTTATCTTGTGGTACTTGCCGTAATATATTAAAAAAAATCTGAAATTACAAAATGCAATGCTACCATCAGTTATTACGTGCACATTTTAATCAATATGTTTTATGTGGTCAGTGGTTTACACAAAACTTGATGAACAATGATTACATGTGAGGTTTTACACAGAATATTTTGATCAGCCTGCGATGTGATCCAGAATTTCCACCGAGATCTCTCTTATTTTTCCGTACCTAAAAAATAGGATATTTAGAACTCCAGTCGCTACAATCAACAATTTAAGGCAAAGAATTAGTGAAGAACGTAATAATATAACATATTGCAAAAAACACATTTAACAATACTAAACGCGACATGTTCATTTATGTTTGCAAGAAAACGGAATTTTCAACAACTACTGTAACTTTCTCCCCCTTTTAGATTATAATTTGTTTACATTAAAATATTGTTTAGTTCTTGAATAGTTAAGTAAAATGAAAATTTAGCTTTTCATTTCAGACCTTGACATGTCACCCGTGTCTTTAACCTCAATAACTACTTGGTAATTTAGGCATTCTATGTTACGACATACGTTTACACTTCCGGAGCCTACCTTTATCAAAAATTTAAATGGACATATGGTATGCGTCAACAACGCACATAGAGGTATTGGACACAAAAAGTTGGCCAAAATTATTTTTTTATATTTTCGCATTTATTCGGTGACAATAAAATATTTTAGGCTGAAATTTGTTATCTGTTACCATATACCGGGCGCACACTTTAATTATGCACCACATGAATTTCTTTTAATTCCTGCCTAATTGAAGTTACTGTTGAAAAAGCAACATGAATGAATATGATCTATCCGTTCGCCGCAATACGTCTCTTTAATTTCTGAGTCTATACAGGATGTTCATGAGGAGCCGGGACACTAGCAAATTTCATTATTTGCATTTTTATGAAGTAACTTAAATTATAAGTTTCAAGACTTTCCTACTCGAATTTAGGGTACCATCAAAAAAACAAATGACTATCAGGTTTACAAGATTTTCCATCGTTTTCAACTTTTTTAAATGATAAAAAAATGTAATGTTCTGTTTAAAGAAATTGAAAACAATGGAAAATCTCATAAACATAATACTCATTTGTTTTTCATTCCCTATATTTATGCATTCATTTCTTCTCTGGTACCATTAATTCGAGCAGGAAAAGTCCTGAAATTTCTCTAATTTAAGCTACCTACTGAAATTTCAAATAAAAAAAGTTTTTCGTGAGTACCAAAATTTAGTTACTAAATATAAAATAAAATCATATTCCTAAAATAGTAAGCTTTGGGAGATGATATTTTAGGAACATAATTAATTTAATATCCCGAACGCGATGCGATGACAAAATGCCTAACATTCCATTTAAAATAGAAACAAAAAACAATAGAAAATCTCAAAAACTTGATAGTCATTTGTTTTTCCGAGAGCACCACAGAATCGAGGAGGAAAGATCCTGAAACTTTACTACTAATTTAAGTTACTTCGTAAAAATTCAAAGAAAGTTAGCTATAATAGCGGATTTTCATGAACACCCTGTACATGACAATTTCTGTATGAATTCTTTATTTTGTTCTTCAGCATATATAGAATTTTTAACTACGTCGTTTTGTATAAAGTCTAGTTTTTTGCAAAGTTTTTTGCCTACTATTGCAAGGCACACCGTCAAAAAAATAATTGTCATAAATTTATAGGCAAATTTAGGCAGCCGAAGTCTTCAGATATTTTAAGTAACTTACCTACTGTAAAACATAACTGAAAAAATCGACCTGGAAATGCCCTGACATATAAGAAAACTCTTTCGATATACACTAATAACCGAAAATTTAACAACATAAATTTGACATACCGTTAATCTGAAATATCTTAAATACTGACAGTAGCATTTAAAAAATAATGGTTGATATGAACAGTGCTTACTTGGCTGAACATCTTCCGTTACAAAAATCACAGCACATAGCTTCAAAGAAGAATTAGAAACAGTTTGAATTTAATTATTTTTTGAGTTAGGAATGTATGTTTAACACAACCGACTATCAAGGTGATCTCTTTGATGGTATGTTGTTCATCTACCCGAGGAAAAAAATAAGTTTACCCTCTTTATCCCTAAGTATTGTTCTATCTTAGGTAATAGTTATTGTAGTCAAATTCAAGATTTTGTGTCATTCGACTTTTGGCCAGCTTTTCGGGGCAAATACTCGTATGTGCAACGTTTAAATTTCTAGGTCAGATTCTTTATATGTCAGAAATGTCAGAAATTATGCACTAGTAGCTCCTTAAACATGTATAAATCAAGCAATGACATGAAATATATTTTCCACAACCAACCCCTATGGCATTTTTAAATGTTACGACAAGGCTACAGATAAGTATTCCACATTTAACTTGTCTAATAGGGAAACAGAGTGTCATTTCTGTTAACAAATAAGTTTATATTTTACGTTGACCCGATTTGGTTGCATATAAAATCAGGTGATCAGGAACTAGGGTGCACTGCTGAAAAAACTGTGTTATTTGCGGTTCATTGTGAAAATTATCACAGGTTTTAGCGAGTATATTATACACATATTAATACGTAAACAAATTTTTCCAAAAAAATAGATTTGATCACAAAAAAGTCGGTTTAGATTGCAAATAAAACCGTACATACGCCACCGTACAGTGTGGTCCATTTTTGATGGTTTTACGGCGTTTCTCAGTTATTTATAGAAATAGAAGAAAACCGTTTTCGCGACCCAATGCTACTTTTTTCGAGAAGAACTCAGTGGAGAAAACAAAAGTTAGCTATCTCGATTCGTTCGGGAAATATCGGCCGAAAATGAATTCTTCCGAAAAATTATTTTTCACAATATCTCAGTTGTTTGACAAGATATTTTAAAAATTTAAAAACTATTTTATTCAGAAATTAGCACTGATTTTACTGACAGTATTATCTTTTGCAGAAATTGCACCAATTCTGCAAAACAAACTGTAACTTTCTAATTTTAAGTGGAAACCGCAGTTGGCTATAACACGAATAAATAGCTTGTTTAATGAGGTTTTCAAAAATGTAAAGTTTGATTTAATTATTTTTTCAAATAATAAAAATACTAATAATTTTTTGTTTTCCGGTAGCTAACAAACCATCCATAACACCAAAAACAAAAAAAAAATAGTTTAATTGTTTTTCCAAAAAATCAATTATTATTAAGTGAAACAGCTAATTTAATTCAATAAATAAATAGCTTCATATATCTGTCAGAGACTGACATAAAACCACAAGTACGGAAAAATGGATTAACTCCATTTGAACATTTCTTTAGTTATTAATGTGAATAGTTAAGAGATTTTTATAAATTTTAAATTATATAATTTAATGCATTTCTTTAAGAAATTATTGAAATGTCGGATATTTATTTTTAAGTTTAATAATGCTTTCAAGTACTTTTGTATATAAATAAATATAATCGCGGATAGAAGTGAAATAAATATATCTAAGAATTTTTGAAAATATAAAATTTAAAATTTAATAATTTCAAAGGAACATACCTATAACATATAATTCTTCAAAACTGCGTTCAGAGTTAATCCATATTTACATTACTTGTAGTTTTATGAATTCTCTAATAGCATTAGATATTTATTTTGTTAAATCTAATTACATGTATTATTTATTCTAATAATAGATTTTTGAGGAAAACAACTGAATTTTCTTTTGTTTCTATCGTCATAGATAGCTTGATAAGTACTGCAAAATAATGAAAATTAGTATCTTTGTTATTTATAAAACTAATTAGATCAAACTTTATATTTTTGAAAACCTCAATAATATGTTAGTAGATGACGTCACTGCATCAAGTCCCAACACTGATGCTTTCAATCACAAATTTGCGTTGAAATAAAAAATATGCCATATGTTTTAACTTGGCGCACCTTAATGTTAGATCACTTGAATTTCGATGTTTTGAAGCAACATATCTTATCGAATAGCTATGATATAGTTGACATTTCGGAAAGTTGGTTACTACCTAATACAAGCGATGAAGTCATGTCTATTGATGGTTATCATCTTCTGAGATTTGATAGAACTGATGGCAGAAGAGGCGGCGGTGTGGCGTGTGTTAAGAACACTTACCCGACTGATCTTGTCTCTGTATACATTAATATACATTATGAGCAGCTATAGTTTTCTACTAGAACAGTAGAGATCACGTCTGGCACACCTTTGTGAGAGCAAAATGCTTAAATATGGTCGACAGGAGAAAATTACATTCAGCAGTGTTCTTTTATAAAATTATCTGCAATAAAGCGCCGCAGTATCTATTTGAAAGAATTTCTTTTAGAACTGACGTTCACAGAATTAAAATTAGAAGTAAAGGTTTATTAACACCTTCTATTCACCACGCGGCCATTTTTCAGAGGTCATTTTCATATACGCTGTGAACGTTTAGAGTAGAACAATCCATATAAATAAGTGCCAGATCATCTGCAACTAAAATCCTCGGACAGGTAAACCTATTTTTATTAGCGCGAATATTTTTTTAAAGTTATCTTTTTTCAACTCCCACCCCTTTCCGCAATGACGTCATCGACATTTTTTTTAAATAGCACGCCCCCAAATTTCTACCAGATTTGGGTATATTCGAGAATTTTGATTTCATCAATATACTTAATTTGACAATCGTATTGACGGTACCCGAGATATTAATTACGAAAAAAAAAAACAAAAAATGGAAAATTTTCTACGGTTTATTTCAGACAAATGAACAACTGACGCACGAACCGGCAAATAATCATTTGTTGCAACACCTTAGTTGAAATAAATGATAAAAAGTCTCATTAAGTAAATTTGACAGATCTTCATAATTTTTCTTCCGTGGAACCTCCATTTTTTTGTGTGTATCTTACGTAATTCATATTGATGAAATCAGAATTTTCGAATCTACCCAAATCTGCTAAAAAATTGAGGGCGTGCTATTAAAAAAAAAATTCAATGATGTCATTGCGCAAAGGGGTGGGGGTAAAAAAAAAGATTACTTTAAAAAAATATTCGCGCTAATGAAGATAGGTTTACCTGTCCGAGGATTTCGACCGCAGATGATCTGGTACTCATTTATATAAAAGTTTGCTGGAGGAGGAACAGTACGTTTCTTGAAACAACTATTCAGCACTCATTAACCTTAAGTTATTGAGCTTATATCTACTTGTTTCTATAACTAAAAAATTTTTGGGTCAATAAATATTTTACTTTAAAACGAAATCGTCTTCATCAAAAAATCTATCGTATCTACCACTTCAACAGGTAACTGCAGTTTTTTTGAATTTCTGAGTTTATTGCAGGCTTTCTATCTATTCCATTTACAGGTGACTCAACTTTTTTTCGTTAAGGTTCCAGATTCAAGAATTTATTGCTAGCTTTCTAAAGAAGGTGCAACAGAAGTGGAATATGTTACATAAAATCATTTGGACCTGGCTTTTTCATTTTATTAGGATGCGTCCTATCAACTGAATTCATACAAAATAGTTTTACTGCTTACTACATATGTATGTACATTCAAAATGATTTTGCCCGTGACTTTAATTGTGCAACAAATATGTTCCGTTAAAACACCAGATAATATAATTTACATACTCGTAGGTAAAGAACATACCATAAATAAGAGAGGCAGCGAAAACGCTATTAAATTTAATTTTTCAATTTGAAACATAAAACATACAGCGGCACTCCCAGCGTTTATGGGTATTATTGGTAGTTTTCTACATGATGATGACAGCTCGCAGCGTACTTTTATAACCTACAGATGTTTATCGAACTATTTTATTTCTGCGTTGCACGGTGAAATAATTTTCATTTCAATTACAATGCCGTTGAATTACGATAATCTGGTGCGCATTCAAATTTTTTCGAGCGTACAACAAATTGAGCAGATTTATTAACGAAATAAAGAAGTGCGCGCCACACCACTTCACTGAATTAAAATTGATTACGCCGACAGCTACCACGCTAACCGGTTATTTTATACAAATTCATTTAAATTAATGTCCACATAAACATCATTTTAATAATATTAATATATAATATTTATTGAATAATTATGTTACGCATTTGCATATTTCGAACATTACTGTAAAATAGTGGACATAATTTATATTATGCAACTATCAGCAGCTTACGTAAGATGTTATTTACCTTCACATAAATTTATAAATGTAAAAAAAATAATGGCGTATGTAAAGTGAGGTTTATCAATTTAAAATTTTGTTAATTCTCTTTTATGTGTCACTAATTATTTTGACGATGCAGTGTCCTTAATTAATCGAAACAAATTGTCTACGTCGGTTTTCGCAGATGGTAGTTTTGGGAATATTAATTAATTATATCGAATTAGATTTTTCTGAAACCAATTTTAAGTGATACTCATATCTATTCTAATAATGTAGTTTTCAATAAATTTACATTAATGTACTCATTAGCAATGTATAGGGAAATTTAGAATAATGTCATCTCAATATTTCATTGATGTTATAAATGTTCATTTGAAAAATTTTGTAATTTTTTTCCAAACTTGCACATGCCGTTTTGCATGTTAATATTTTTTTGGTAAAATTTGTAAAAAAAAACTCGGAGAGAAGTTGATGAATGAGATGAATTAACTAATAAATATTCTTTGTGGTTAGCCTGTCTCTCTCAATTTGTAACAAATTTTACACAAAAATTAATATCAAAAATATATCAAATGTTTGTGACTTGTTATCCATTGTTAACTTCAATTTGTTGTATGTAAATTTTATACTAATGTAAGTTGCTGTGTAGTACAGGAATTAGTGGTACTTTACTATTTGCTTTTTGTAAATTTTGACTGTATAAAATGTTTCCTATAAGATTCTCTTTAAGTGGAAATGCAAAAGTTTTAATTCGGGAGACCTTAGTGGCCTAAACACCAGTGAGGTTAATTATTTATATGTATATCATAAGCAAATAGCTTTTTACTAATCAAGTAATATTTTTTATTTTAATAATTGAAAAAAAAATTCATTACCACTTAAGTATATTTACTACTTCGATCAAATAGGTTTAATTATATTTTTTGTGCAAGATGACTAGTTTCGAATAATATCCATTTTCAAATCCCCTAAGGTGGTTGCTCCGGTGCTGGCGTGTTAACTTTGAGATTAGAAAATGGATATTCAGGGCTATTCTGCAACATTAATATAATAATATAATTCAAGTCGATTATCGACCACCAATTGAAGAGAAATGCATATAACTCGATATCACACTTGATATGGATTGAGTTGTTACGAAACTGTTCACAGAATACCGATATCGCAAGGTCACTTGAAACATAGCAATAATTGTTACGTATCAACTCCATATCAATGTCACAGAATAGACCACATTATCGAAAACTAGTAATCTTGTACAAAAAATGTAATTTATACTAATTTAATACATATAGTCAATTATATTCTAGTGATACGGCAAATACGTCACAATAATAACATTAGTAAATAGTGTTTGACTGGATTCTTTTAGGCAAATAGCCTATGTATTAAAGTTAAGTGAATTCGTATCATGTGTGTACCTCGACTACACTAAAGTAGGCCATTCACTAGAGAATATGTCTGGCAACACGTTCGACAACTTGTCCGTCAACGTTTTCCCTAGTGAGTGGCATGTTACGCACACAGTAATAAGCTCAGGCTCACGTCTTGGCTTTTGAGTGTTTTCCCAGGAGTGTCGCCAAATGTTCCTCTGTATTGCAAGTGACAAACGTCGCGGCGGGTTCTGGCTTACATTTAGAGTGATAAACATCAAGGTAATCGGTAACAGACGGCAACAAGTAGCAATAGGAATAATGTTTTTCCAGTTTTGCTCTTAAACTACTTCAACACCAAAGAAACAATAGAGCAACTTTTGTGTCGGTTCCAAAGTAGATTAGAAGCAACAGTTAAATAAACATTCTGTTTTCATCGAAGCAACCAAATAATAAGCGTGTTTCAGTTTCATTCCATTGCAGAAGAACTGGGCTGCTGCTGGTGCTCATTTTGCTGCTGTTCCTTATTAGTCGTTAAGACTGGAAGTTCTTCTGCAATGGAGAACGAAACTTCGGCAGTAGAAGAGATCCTAGACACGCGGTTCCAACAGGAAGCCAAGAATTCAACCAAAACCTTCTTTTCTTTTTTTTATCTTTACCGCTTATAACGGAAATAATGTTAGCTTTTTTTCCGATGCTAAGCAAGTGGCTATCTCTTGCTTGGCAAAGTTTGCCACAAAGGGGACGGTCGGTGCAGTTAATGGTCGGATAACCCTCGCAAAGTAGCTGCCCAGCTCAGGAAGACGGTCGTGGGCTACAAAATGTCGCGCCGAGATAGCCGAACCACAAAAAGGGGAGCCATCTAGTGTAACTCTGCGAGAGTGGGAATTTCCTGATACCCCACTAGGGAAATATCCGCGTTTCTGAGACAGATTCAAGACCAAAGGTCCCAAGTAAAGTAAAGTAAGTAAATATAGTGAATCTTTAATAACAACGTATTCAACCGGTAAAATGTCAAACAGTGTTCTAAAACGTTCACGAGACGTGCAATCAAGTAAGGTGTCACTTGACACACAACGAAGAGGTGACCACAATAAAAAGGCCGACTTAAATAATTCAAAACAAATCGAACAGTTAAATGCGTCCGCGCCTTACACAAATATAACAACCGCAAATGTTTGAATAATTACAAAGAAATTTAAGTAGTCCCTGAAGGGGAATGTTAAAGAAAAAAAGTAAAATCCAGAAGGGGCTGAAAACACCTAACAAGTCGGGCTGAAACGTTTTCGCGTGAACGGATTTAAAAAAACAGTGGTGAAGCCACGTTCGAGGACCAGAAGGGTCCAGCAGAAGCAGCGGCTCAATAAAAAAAAATAGGGCCTAGCAAGATCAAGCGGGAAATCTGGACAAGCCCAGGAGAAGGGGGCTTATTCGGAACTTGCTAATCCGCAAATCTTGTTAAGCCACGGAACTTGATAACCCACGGAACTCGATAACCCACGAAACTCGATAACCCACGGAACTCGTTAACAACCACAAAAAAATTGACGAAATCAGAGAGAGCACATGGCGGCCAAAATGTAATCCGACCTAAAAGGGATCGTTGGAGTCGAACTACTCTCAAGATTCTTCCATGAAGAACGCTAATCCCAACTAACGGCTGCCGTAGTCCACAAAACGGGGACTAATTCCAAAACCAAACGGCAAGGTTCAACCCAGCGGCCATTTTTAACACACATACGCCTGCAGAAACACGTCCACACACCTCTCTTATCATAGGAGGAGAGAGAAAATTCTCTCAAAATCCAACGCATCGGCACAAAACGCGCGCGCACACCACACTAGGGGAGGGTCGGAACCTAATAAGGGCTGTTCCAAAAACACTGAACACTGAAAAGGGCGAAAAACCAGAAAGAAACAAAGTGCGCTAATAAGGAGAAACACTTTTTGCACACGTACGAGGGGAGTCGAAAGGTTCCAACAGCTACAAACTCAAGAAAACGTTGCGTTCAAAACAACCACTAGTGAAATTTTGAGGTAAACGTTGGCAATGCAAAAGCGGTCAAACAATCCTGCCAACACACCTACAGCCTTGTCAAAACATGGAAGAAACCTAACCTCACTAACTCGAACACAAACAACACCGAGCATGAGAAGGAAAAAAGTTTGAGGCCCACGTGCCGTATTCGCGCAGGAACCGCAGCGAACAAGGGGGCACTGTCGGCCGAACTGCAAGCCTTTCTGCGAAGCCGAAACGTCAGTGGAAGATCGTAAACAGGTGAGTCTGAGCTGTAAGTAAACATCACAACGGAGTGTTGAATTGCAGGAACCTAAGGTAAAGAAATACCAAGTACGTTCGTAAGACCAAAATAAACGAATATAATAAGCGGGGTAAAACAGCCAAGAATTTTAGAAAGAAAACGACAAGGAAAGAGTATCGAGTGTAAGTACGACAAAAGGAATGCGAGGAGAACGCACGGCAGCCAAACCCAAAGGGCCAAAGCTGAAAAAAACAAACGAAACTCCCAAGCCGGATCAACAGCATCAGAGGAACAAAAGGTACACAAACTGACAAAAGAAAAGTGGAAAACAAAAGAGTGCGACAAACTTAGCAGGAACGTAACAATAAGGAACACAGTGTATTATGTTTCAAACCACAATATTTTCATACTGTATGAAACAATAACGTTACAGTTCAAAACGGTTGATAAAAGTGAACTAACCGTGTTCAAAACGTTGTGTCACAAAACAGCGCCTTATGTCTTGGAGGAGAACTTATTTTCTCAAAACAAGGCATTCTTAATCTCTTGAAAAGTTCTACTGAATGTTTTTCATCTATAAGAAAGTATTGTATTTCTCTGCATTTCTCTTTAACGTTTACAAAACCCAGACATAAAAACAGAGAAGAACGGAACACGTTTATAACTTATTGTTGGCTAATGTGAAATATGAAATAACATTAAATAATCATTTCAATGCAATTAAGTTATTACCATCTAAGAACTTCACGTGTTAATAATTAGTGGAGAGGTAATAATACACAATTATTTGGAAAGATGTGTTTAAAATTTCATTTCCAATCTCTTTCGGTCTTCATTGCCACTTACGAAGCACCCTGTATAGATGAACTTTTGCCTACTGTTAAAGATTCATTTGACGCGATGCAAGATTTGACATGAATTCTTTCACAAAATGACAGAAATATCTAATCTACTAATACTAATGACCATTCACTTTGGTAGCCTTTCTCTTTTAGTTTATACAAAATTTTATATCAACTCTTTCACGATGTCAAATGGACCAAAGCCACAAATTATAATATTTAAATTTAATATACCGGAGAGCAACAGGAGAAAAACGGAAGATAACTGCTTGTAAGTAATGCTGTTTCTGATTATTTTTGAAAAAGCAGTTTAATTGTTATACTTTTATTTACTGAGTCGCACCACAAGTAAACATGAACTGATATCAATTTGATGAAACGTGTTATAGAAAAATGGTGTTCATTACTGTGTAGAAAATTGAAAAGTGCTTTAAAAAGTACTTTTATTTTTCTGATACCTCTTCAAATAAAGAAGTATATGGGTAAAATAACAAAATGACAACTTTTTTTACAATTACTTCGAATAAGAGTTAACATAGAAATTATTTCTCTGTGGATTATTACTGGTTATCAAATTCAGCAACTTTATTAAATGTACACCTGCCATCTATCTCTTCAAATAAGTTAGATCTCTATAATAAGTTGTCTTATTTGAATGCCGTTATTTTCGAATTCTTAACTTATCGGAATTCAACTACAAAAGTGACGTTTTTTGGGTTTCTTCCATATTGTAGGCATTGGAGGAGGTTTGACATTGTATGGTATCTTAGGAAGCGACTATGTATGTGAGTGGTTGCAGTTCTCTTTTCGCGAATTGTTTTCGGCATCTGCACCTCCTTGAATAATGGGTAAAAAGAATCCAAGAATACCACGCTGTTTTCGACAACGCGTGAAGATTCGTATTAAAGAAAGTGGCCAGTTTTGTACTCTTCAAAAAACATATGTATAAATCATTACTAAATCATCGAGCAAAATAGCCCGTCCAGTCTCCCAAATGCCGATTACGCATTGTAACACCCCCGTTGTAGCGCAGATCTGAATCATTCGATTGCCCGGTTTAACAGAGACGCGCGTTGTTGAGTATTTTCAGGTATTCGAAATTCGAATAGGGAAGAAAAATTAAAATTAATTATTAAATAGCATCCCAAATTTTCGTTCGTTCGTTCGTTTCGATTTGCCATGAGAATCTTTTAAAGCGAGATGATCTCTCAATATAACAGTGAGAGACGCTTTCTCTAAGTAAATTTTGAACTCTTCAATATTTACGGAGAGACTGAGCAATCAAATAAATATCGAATCGTCAAAATCAAAATTAATGGGACGCAGAATTCGATCGTAGAATCCCCCTGCCTATCGGAAATACAGCGAGAAATCAAGCCCTGCCGCGCGGGGAATTGGATTCCATGTCTTAGCCATTACTAAGCGAATAGTGATATTTGTTTCGTTATCTATTACCAATTCAAATATCTGCCTGTACAACTACTAAAATCACCTTGTATACGTATTTTCTTAAACTTTCGTAACATAAAAAAACTACCTCATTTACATTGTAAGTTAATATTTAAAACATATGAAGAATTTGGTCCGCGTTGTATAATTGCGTATAAAAAAAAGAAGCAGATTAAGACCTTAAAATAGTAGTATGTCCATTGCGGTAATAACGGTTTATGTAGCCGTTTTATAGATTATTATATTATATTATATGCCTAATGGTAAAAGTTAACCTCGACATACAATAAAATAACTTTAGCGGATAAAACGACGTCGTAGATAAATGAACCGTTGAAGCACTTTAGGAGCGGAAGCCATTAACACAAATATGCGAAGTGCTGCTTGTTTTAACTTTTAGTGGACAAGCGAAGTTAGAAGAAAGGAGGAATTTATCGGCGTGGAGACGTTTCGGTGAAGCAAATTGCCGAACGCTTTAAAATAAAATAAATTACCTCAGTTACTGCAGCTTGTTTCTGATAGCGGATGTTTTATTGCCGAGTTATAAAACCACAAAGAATACTACTTAGTTTTCTTGTTCCAAAAACTGTAATAAATATAGTACAGATATATTATGTTTTCCAGACTAATGTGTTTTGCTATTTTTGATTTTTTAGATATCACGTTCTATTTTGTTACATTATAATAAATTTTGAAGGTTACCATGTTTCTTGTACGTATCAGATTTTGTTTAAATTCTTGAACAATTTAAATTTTACGGCAAAATTTGAATTGAATCAAAAATTATTTAACAAAATAATAGTATTTTATGTACTTCCGAACAGTATTTGCATTACACAAAAATTATTATTATACGGGGTGTTAATAAAAATGATCCCTTGAGAACAGAATTGTCATTTTGTATCCTTGAAGCAAAAGCATTCATTTTTCTAATAAATTATTTTGGATTTAAAATAATTTTAAAGCCTCACAATTTAAAATGGGTACATATATTTCTACATACCTTCTACAGGGAGATTCAGACAACACATTCATTAAAAGTTTACGGACTTCTCCTTTGAATTTCTGTTTCATATTTTGCAGTTATAAGTTAACGCTAAGGATCTATCAAAATATAATATTTTTAATTTTCGGACACTTCCGCTTATACCGGAAGTTGCTGTCAACTTTCTTATTTTAAAGGGAATACCGCATTTTTTAATGTATTTTTGAAAATAAAATTTAAAAAATATTTTATGCGTTCTATATTACCATTCCCTATACTTATCTCTTATAGTTCACTCATTATCGATGATTTCTCTTTAACACCTAATTTCTTTCCATTTTTCGGTATTGTTTTTAATTAGTGGGCTATAAAAACTAGAGAAATTGTAATTTTTGAAATCACCCGTCTAGTTGTAATTAAAAAAAAACATTTTAAGCGCTACGAAGAACCAATAAATGAATTTTCAAACACAGACATATTAAATGTATTTGATGATAAAAAAAATCGAAAATTCAAGAAGTTAATAAAGAAAATTGTTATATCGATGTAAATACGTTATTACTTAGATACAAAAGAACGGTATTACTTACAAATAATAGCTGTTTTCGCTATTTTTAATATTTTTTATTTATTAGTTTTCATAAGATTTTGTATTGCAAGTGTAAATTTTTCTTTGTAAGGTGTAAAAAGTCATACCAAGAATTCTAATACATGCGACATATGTAAATAAAAAGTTCATATGATAGATATGTATTTAAATATTATTTTTCGATTCTTAAAATGAAATTGAAATTAGTCAGAAATTAATTTTAAAAACCTCAGTTTGTTAAATGTTCATAGCACACTATTCAGGAATAATACTGGAAAGTGAAGAAAATCATATGTCAAAGAGAAAATCATGAATAGAAATAGAAATTCAAAGAGGAAGTCCGTAAACTTTTAATGAATGGGTTGCCTGAATCTCCGTGTATTCAATCAGATTCTAAAGATCTATATCTCTTTTTTCCTTTTCCTTCACTTCTCTTCTTGCAAAGAGCATCAATGACAGTCATAATTTGGTTATGTCGCTGTTGAGTTTCTTCTTTTATTAGATTAACAATTCTTCTTTTCGTATTTCTATATTTTGTTTATTTATTTTATTTCAGTAATTGTTGTCAACAGATCTTTTTTTTAGTCGAACACTTTTTTTAACATTATTTAATCTTGACGTTTGCTCAGTGCCAACATTTCCCTCTAACACATTGGCATTATTTTCCTTTTATTTCATATTTTCCATTAAGTTATTTCCGTCTAGCACATTGGCATTATTTTCCTTTTGTTTCATATTTTCCATTAAGTTATTTGTGGTTTCTGCAATAATAACGTTTTGTTTTGTTTTGTGACTGTTTCCCAATATATAGCCTAGTTCTTGGAAATATGGACAATCTTTTATAGCCTCATAACCTTCTCCAGTGGTTCTCCTACGCAGTGCTGCACCCAGATATTTGTCGTGAAGGGGGCTTAAGGATAATAATACTAACATTTATAAGAAGATACTGATATATTGAATCACTTTCTTAATACATGATAAGGGTGTAGGCGCTTAAAGCTGGATAAAATAGTGCCTCTGTTCCTGAACCTTTTTACCTAATTCGGCAGTAAGTGTGGCGCAGTTGATGGGCAGTTTTTTATACTTATATTTTTCGTTCTATTATATTAGCAGAGTGGCAAAAGTCAGTTCCACAAAAAATTAATTTATTACAATTCTGCAGTTCTTTAAATGGAAAATTATAATATAACTCTGGGGGAGCTTTTGCCCCCTCTGTCCATATGGGTGCGCCACTGCTCCTGCGGTCCATACATTTCATGAAAGACGCTTACAGATTGGCAAATTCTTGCCGACATTTTTCTCTTCCAGCCATTCCCTCGCCAACAAGAATCTCTGTTTATTGATTGATTCGGCAATTTGAGCCCATGAACTACTTTTTGTTTTTTGTTTATTATTAAATTCATCTGTTAAATTTTTCGCATTTCAAGCATTCTCACTGTTCTCAGCTTGTCGGGCTTTTTGATGATTTCCATAACTATGAAATCTCATCTTTCTGCGACTGTTGGATCTGTGACATAAAATTTCATCACTTAATCATAATAATAATAATAATAATAATTTTATTCGACATCAAAAAAATACATGTCAGGTCAGAACATACAATGAAATAATTTGGCATTTACAATAGGATTCACCGCAATGCTAAAAACGAATCTACGTCATAACAACTGTTTTCTATTAAATAACATTTTAAAGCAATTTTAAAACGACTCAACAATGTGATTTTTCGAATTTCTGATTGTAAGGCATTGTACAGTTTGATACTCATACATTTGGCACTCTTTCCGTATAAGTCTAGTCTCTGTTTAGAAACACATAAATTTTCAGATGTTCTTACATTGTGATTATGTATATCAGAATTTTTTATAAAGATTGATTTTATTCCATAAGGTTAAAATGAGATGAAGATACACAGAGTGCACAAAGTGCATCCCAATCGAAAGCGCTAAAAGGTTTTAAGAATAGGCAATATTTTAATTTTTTAAGTTGCTTAGAAACGGACGTTTGTCAAGTAAATGACTTGTGAAAATGATTTGCTGTCACCTTTGTCAAGCGTCTGAATTGAAACAGCTCTTCTTGTACAATGCCTACATTTTCAAATTATGAATGCACTGGTCTTGTATTAATTTATGGTAAAAGCCAGGGCAATCCTGCTTTAGCCCAACGTATTTACCTGGATCTGTTTCTGAATTGTCGAATTCCGAATGTTCGCACAATTGTCAGAGTGGTGCAGCATTTCCGAGAACACGGATTCTTTAAGGCTGCAGCTTACATTCGTGGTCTACAAGGTCCAGACAGTTACAGACATTGAGGAGGCTATTTTGGATAGCGTTAAATGTCTAACCGGATCCATTAATGTTATACGACAGACTTTTGACATTACGTCAGGTTCGTTAACATCATCGTTACTACGCAACAGTCACAGCACAGCAATATTGTATAGTCTCCAGTGGCGGACAATGATATTCTTAGCAAATTTTTAAATAATTTTGACTCGATAACTAGAAAGTACAAAAAAAAATTTTTAAAGTTACTCAGCACGAATTTCGTTATCAGTTAAAATTAATGTACTTAAGTCTGCGACGCGTTGTATACAAAGTGTAACTTAAGGCTAACTGTAGCGATATAGAACTGACCCAAGTGGTACACAAGGTTCGCAAAGCAATTTGATCTGCATTTACTTACACGTTAAAAATCACCAACAGAAACGGTATTTTACGTATTGTTTATTTGGTAAGGTGTTCGGTGATTTTTGTATTAATTTACATATCCGCTTGCATAAATATATCATTTTCATGCAGTGCTTCTAGCTATATAGATAATTTAGATACCTACAACTTCCATACACGATTAATGGGTTGAAACCAAAATACATTTTGTAAGCTACAAGAATGCTGACGACAGTAGTAAAATGTATTTTTATTGTTAATGTTTTATTGCTTTCATGTTATATTAATTAAAGTAAAGAAGTTCAAGACGGTATTAATAATTACATTTATGTGCAGAAGAAGTTTTGAATTATATTCCCTCCTTCGTTCAACACTTACATCTATCTTCATTATGAATAGACGTGGGACTCGTTTTTTTTCTCCTCATTCTTTGACTTTACCTCAAGCAAAATTTTGTTATTATACCTTTTAAAATAAACAAATATATATCAATTGTTGAAGACGTTGCAAATTAGATTTTGCTTGTGGGCAGAAAAACACAACAGAGTTATGGGAATTGCAGAAAAAAAAGTATGGTGAACGAAGTAGGAAACACTCAAATCCTCTTCACTGGTATACCGATAAAGAAGATTTGAGTTTTATTCCCTACTTCGTTCGCCAAGGAAAAGCGTTTCTTTTTTGTTTGCGATTCTCATAACTGCAACTTTTTTCTGCCCACAGGCAAAATCTAATTTGCAGCACCTTGAACCACGCAGACAACGAGCACAAAACCTTGCATGTGGAACGTGCTGTAGGATAGCATAAATACAGTTGAAAGATTTCAGACAAGCACAAATATTTTCAAATGAAAACTAATTGTTCACTATTTTGATATTAGATAAATACATATATAAAACTCAAATCTTCTTCATTACCAGTGAGGAAGATTTTATTCCCTGGTACACCAGTGATTTGAGTTTTATTCACTGGTATTACAAGGTAAAGATTTCAGTTTATTTTTCCTTCGTTCAAATTTTGGAATCCGAGATACTTGCGCCGCGCACATTTGCGCCACCGACACATTTGCGATCTTCTAAGAAAAGGAACTCAATAACCGCACAGGTAGAGATTTAAAGTTGAACATTTGCGCTTCCGTACTGGGAAATTATTTATTTCTTACATAAACGAACATTTACTTGTAAACTTATTTCGTAAGGAAATTTATCTGAAACCTTATTTCTTGCAGATCAAAAATAATCATATGTATCAATTGTGTAGCACTTTGCTGTGATATCATTTACTGGTGGTTATTATTACGCTCCCAAGTTTTGTCCTCACTTTTTATCGACACACAAGCTAATCTTTGAATTATTTATATGTATTAGGTACCTGTTTTAATCTTTATAATTTTAAACTCGAGACTACTCTTCTGGTTTAACTTTAATTGATATCCTTTCTATGTTTTCTTTTGCTGATTGCACTTTCTTAAATATTTAATGTTCCCTATAATTATATTATATTTTATATTTAGTTTTATTTTTACTTCTATTTTGGCGAAATAAACATTATTATTGTATTACAATAGCTAAAACAGCCATCCATCTAGAAATTTTGTAAGCGTCTTTCCAGGCCTTCTTTCTTTTTTAGCCGCGAATATATTAGTATTTTAAACTCCATTATTATATTATGAACGATTCATGCAAATATCGTTTTCTATAATTGCTCAAAAAATGAGTGCGCAAAACACGCGTTTTTTTACAGTTAAAAAATTAGCGCACTCTGAAAAAAAGAATTTCTGACATTAAAAAAAATTCTTTTCTATTTAGTGATGACATTGGCTATTATAACTTTATTAAAAAAAAAACTATATTATAATTCAAAAATTAATTACATATATGTAAAAAGCGAACTACGTCACTGAATTATTATCTAAAAATAAACGAGATATGCCCAAAAATCAAGAATAGCAATTTTTGCTTAAAACTTAAAAATAAAAGAAGACTGTCAATTTCTGTTTATACTATTGACTTTATCTCTAAAAAAGAGATGATAACTTGGCCACTAGTTTTATTCTATCTCTTATAGTTATAGAGATGCCCGTAAGAGTAAGATAAGTAAGTGTAAATTTGTTTGAAGTTTTTATAAAAACTACTATAATTCCAATTCCACTTAACATTGCACTACTTAATATCAGCGCTAAATAATAAAACAAGAACATGGGTTTTACATGTATTTCAAAAAACAATTATTTCCATATTTAATAGAAAAAATTGTTGCAAATCGTTTTTGATTACAATGGATCCCTCGAGCAGTATATGTACCGCTGTTTCAGGTTCGCCAACAGAAGAGCAAACCAAAATGAATTGTCCAAGGATACCTTTCGAGCTTTCAATAAATTCCAAGGAAGAATTATGCATCTTCTTATTAATAAAGAGCACGTTGAATAGAATTCACTAAAACACAAGACAAAAATCTACTAATTTAGAAATACACATATTAGTTCAGAAAAACAATAATAATGATTTGGAGATCTACAAATAAGCAATTGCATACAGCATTACATATATGCAAGTGCGCAATTAAAAGTGATGGAAATAATTTTATTTAAAATTTGCAGAAATATAATTTACCAAATGGTTGAAAATTTCTAAGAATATTATTATTACTGAGGCAGCGGCGCAAATGTAAAATTGCTGCTAATGACATTACCTCTCCGTTACCTGTAAGCTTAACCCGAGCGGCGCAAATGTATCGGTGGCGCAAATGTGCGCAGCACAAATGTCCCGACACCAAATTTTGAAGTGTTTACGGTATAATTAATTGCGATTGTCATCACATATGGATTAGACTTTTCCTTCTGAAAGGTACGCTTTCATCAAAGCTCTAGATTTTCACTTTAAATGATAAATTTCAATCCTCTAAGCAGTTTTAAGTGCCCCATCTAGCTTCCCAGTGAATTCTTCAACATCTTTTAAATACTTGTCAAACTGAATCCAACCCAACCCAATTCGATAGTTCAATTCGGTCTTAAGGTCAGTCAAATCAAATAACACAATAAAAGTGTTAACAAATAATACGTACAGGGTGGCCCAACGATGCATATTTCTTCTGTGAGGCCTATAGGAAAGAAATTAGGAAAAAAATCGATAAAGAATTTTATAATAGACAATACTCGTCATATTGTAAAATTATTTTGAAGTATACAGAACGATCAGAAAATCGTGGTTCGTGGAAACTAATTTTTTTTTAATGGAATACCCTGTATATTTTTAGATATTTGGATGCGCCGCAATGAACAGATTACAGCGGTATAAAGATATATTGATTTTATTGAATATCTTTCGTAAAATAATTTTTTCTTCTTGAAGAATTTTGCAAAAATTCAGTAAGTTTGAATTTGAATTTCTGATTAATGAGATAACACAGACGAACGAAAATCTGACACGATATTTTTGGGACTTTGGCCTTTATGAAAATGTAAACAAAATTAAGATATTTGCATTATACCGAGCGATCGATACTTATGTAGCACTTAAATGTAGCTTTCTGCTGATATAAGCTTATATATCTTTATTTTTAATAATTTCGTCACTAAAAATTTTCTTTTTACAAGTATTTCAATGGCCTGTTTTAAATTATTTTTGGTAAAAAAAATCCTATCGCGGAGGTATTCAAATTAGAGATCTTTGAAAGTAGAATCAAATGATCGAAAAATGACTTCGAATGATTGAATTTAGTTAGGAAAGTAGCAATACTAGGTGTATAGTTTAAAACGCCGACCATTGAAATACTTATAAAAAGAAAATTTCTAGTGACGAAATTATTAAAAATAAAGGTATATAACCTTATATCAGCAGAAGGCTACATTTAAGTGCTATCCATTTCTGAAATAAAAAGTAGGCCGTTCCATTAAAAAAAATGAGATACCGAGTGTTTCGTAAGTATCGATCGCTCAGTATAATACATAATGATATCTTAATTTTGTTTACATTTTCATAAAGGTCAAAGTCCTAAAAATATCGTGTTAGATTTTTGTTCGTCTGTGTTACCTCATTAATCAGAAATTCAAATTCAATTTTGCAAAATTCTTCAAGAAAAAAAAATTATTTTACGAAAGATATTCAATAAAATCAATATATCTTTATACCGCTGTAATCAGCTTACTGTGGCGCATCCAAATATCTAAAAATATACAGGGTGTTCTATTAAAAAAAAATAAGTTTCCACGAACCACCATTTTTCTGATCACTCTGTATAGTTCAAAATAATTTTACAGAATGCCGCATGTTGTCTAGTACAAAATTCTTTATAGATTTTTTTCCTAATTTTTTTCCCATAAGCCTCACAGAAGAAATACACATCGTTGGGCCACCCTGTACAAAACGAAACAAAATTAAACATATTTTAAGAGTAGAAACGAAAGTAATTATAGTAACAGAAATTAATAAATTTGTTCTCAGAAAATTTCGAACTTAATACGACGACCGCACAAGAAATTGGAAAGCAAAAAAAATATTATCTTCTTTTTACTTACATGTACTATGTCCGCCAAAAAGATCTGGGACAACTCTCTGCATGCATTTTTGAGTTATTTTATTATAGCGTTTTCCACTGGGTACACTAGTGTGCACTGAGTGTATTTCCATCTCGGTTCAGTTTTATGTAATAAAACGAGACGAAGATACACTCGCAAACTGGTGGAGGGCTTGTTTCTATGGTAATGTAAAAAATATTTCTATGTATTTGCAGCAGAACATATACGACTATCGATAAATGAATTTAGTATCTTCTTCATCTATAGAATAACTTCGAATCCTACAAATTTTACCTCATTTTTGAATTTGTGTCTTTTTTCCTTTAAAATTAGACACTGTTTATTAGATAGTATCAGATCTTACAGAGCAGTACAGAAGGATCGTGACAAATTAGAAAATTACAAACATGAAACAGATACAAATTACAATTTACAGTTACAAAGAAATTTTAATTTTAATCACCCATAAATTCACCGATACATAGAAAGTCATATATTATGTATTCTCTAAGTTTAGAATTAAAAAGCTTAGAACTTAACCCGGCGTTAGTCGATAGGTTGAATGTACATATATATATTTTTTACATATGAACTTGCAAACTGAAAATCCTAACAATATTTATTACTTTTGTTATTTTTTGTTATAAAAGTAACGTAAAAAAACAGTTAATCAGCTACTTTATTTATTTAAAAAAATTAGACCAAATGCAGTATGTTAACAATGACTAAAGGTTTTCATCTAGAATATTCAGATATAAGGTGTTATAAGAAGTAATAAAACACATCAAATAACTCCTAAATAACTAATAAGTTAATGCACCGCCCTGCAAGGAACTTATTATTGATACTTTAGTAATAAATATTTGAAGTACTTCAAATGCAAACCTACAATTATTGTTAATTGCATTGTATATAGTTTTTATTCTTTTCTCTTGCAGTGGAAGAACTTTTTTCTAAAATAAATATATGTGTGTTGAATTGAAAAGTAAGGCTATAGTTTTTATAATTTTTGGAATAAAAGGCGCAATATCCCAACTTCTTAACTCTTGATGTTTGCCAAGTATTATTTTTATAGAACATAAACGTTCTTTTTGCAAAAAAGTATTAAAATGTAAAGACAATTTAAAAAAGAAAGAAACCCTCTGCGAAATTGACAGCACCACGATTGGTCGCGTGATGAGAGGAAGTCTCACATCGACCGACACAATGTAAATCAGAGGGATGTTTTAAGGAAAATAGTTAACGAAGTTGAGTAGGACCTAGATTACAAAAGATAAGAAGGTTGTAAAAACGTTTAGATGTAGTTTCAGACCTGAAATTTAACTGGAAAACCGAAATAATTAAAGAAAATAAATTTTGTGAGAGAAACTCTCATATAGCGACCAATGCCGGGTTAAGGTATAATATACTCTTACCATAAAGTTATAATCCTGGGTAAGACATTGAGCGCCTATGAATACACAATATTTTTACCCGACAATCTCATATACTGTATGTATATACTAAATTTTAAAAGGTTTTTGGAGGGCTTATGTATTTCTACTACTGTGGCGCACTAAACCCTGCCAAAATTCATTTTTTTTTTTAGTTTCTAATGAAAGTTCAATGTCAATTTGACTATGCGTGTCCTAAACAAGTTTAATCAATTAATTTATTACTATATTTATTCTAGAAATCCTACATTTCTGAGATTATTAAAAGAAAATTTGATTTGCGAAATAAATGATCACATCTTAATTTCAGTGAAACAAAAATCTAGAGTTGAGGTAGTAAGAATCCAAGATACAAACTACAAACCGCGGCCAGGTGAATTGATATGTCAAAGAGTATTAAAAAATGTTTTTGGAAAAATGAAAAGCGGGTGTTAAGTGGCACCCTCAAATTCAAAACTAGTGTCAAAATTACTGTAATCTTGAAATTGTTGCTTATGAGAAATGTCAATTCGTCTTGATATTTAAGTTGTCAAAATGAGCATCGGTGTCGTAGCCATGGTAACAACTAATTAATGAGTACGAGAGGGTGCTAGTTGATTTGCTCCATTGCTTGCTTTACTGGAACACATTTTTAGGCGAATTGGACTAGCGACTGGCCGTATATGACATATCAATTCAGCTGGCCGTGCTACAAACTATACAAGTAAACTATTTTTTAAGATGTCAGTAAATACCAAAAGTGTTATAAATAGAGAAGTCCGTGATTATTGTTACACTGATCAACATTACGTTTGAATAGAATTAAAGTAGGGACTTGAAAGAAACAATATTTTTCAACGAACAGTACATTATTAAGCAAGTTGAATCAGAATGCTTAGTGTAGCACGTGAGATTGGAACACGACGAGTGCAGCAAGTGCAAAAATGTTTTCAAATAAATTCCTGGATATTGAATTTTGAGTGGGACATTTGGGAGCGCTGGCAAACTAAATTTCAACAATAATAGTTCCATAGTAACACCAATTATGAAACTGTTTTTGATTTCACAATAATTCATTATAAACACGAACTAGGAAAATACTGAGAAGCAAAGAACAAAATAGTGAAACTCTTTATTACAAATAGTCGACTTCAAAGTACTATTAATAAAATTCATAATAAATAGATATACGTATGAATGCAAAAAATTGAAGTTCCAATTTCTCAATTTTTATTAAAATAGCATTAGGAAGAATTGAAATTGTTATATGTTCAATATTAGGTAATAATAATTTAAAACATTTTTATCATTTTTCCAAGAAGAAATACCAATATCTAGCGAAAGCCATAAAGATTCACACTTCACTTCAATGACTTATAACAAATGATATCTTCAGTATCATTCCGCTAATATGCTGATGACACCTTGTGTATCGTAACGAGTAACTCCAAGTCATATGCTGAACTTACCTCCTCAGTCATTAAAATCATGTCCAAACTGAATCATCTTTTAATTAATTTTAATAAAACTGTAGCACTGCAATTTGGAAATGGTTCGCTGTCTTCTAATACTTTATTCAAGTTTAATGCTAAATCATTTCCAGTGTCCAGTGTAAAATTTTTGGGTTTATACATAGAAGCTTCCCTTAAGTTTAATGTCCATATTGAGTTTTTTTTGTTCGAGATTATCGAAATATTGCTGTGTATTACGGAACCTTAGACATTGTGTTTCAATCGACGTTTTATTAATGTAGGGGAAGCACGGGAAAAGTGGCCATTGCCGATTTCATGCAACCTGCTGAGAAACTGGCAAAACCAGTTTATACGATGCCATTAATACTGACTCTGAGTTTGCTGGTCATACCTTGGCCCGTTTTCATTTAGGAAAAGTTTTTGTGTTTTTCAGCCCTCTGATGTAAGGTAAGTCAGTCGTATCATCCCTGTTACCTTGCTTTTATGTACAATAGTAGTTCTTTGCAATGTCACAGCTTAAACAGCTTGCTTTTCCCTACAAATCTGTGTTCATTGTTAACTTTAGTTTTGCTGGTTGGACTCCAAACTACAATTTCTAATATGGCGTCCAATCGGCTAAAGTGGCTACTCAGTTGGTCACGAAAATGCGTCTACTGCAATCAGGCGTTTTCAAAATCAAAAGATAATTAAGGATGGATACGATATTGTATACAAAGAATGGACGCAGGAGAAGTGTATCGAAGCGAAGGAGAAGATGATGAGTTATAATGTGAATTTTGCAAAAACTGTTTTATAAATCTTCTTCTTGGTTTATGATTACATTAAAATCCAAGTTTTTATTAATGTTAAATTAGGCTATTAAGTTGTGCTTTGTAAAATAAGCATGGTTATCTAACGGATTTTATGTGTTTCAAATCAAAAGACTTAGTTAGGTAAAGCACTAGCCAGTTTACCCGACTAGGTAGGGAAACTTTGCATGGGTGTAGAAAAACACATGTACGACCTAAAAAATTAGTTTAAATGGAAAAAGACTGCACGTTGTTTGTTTCCTTACAGTCTGTAGAATGTGTATGTATATTTGGGGTTTTTAAAGGAGTTACGATTTTTTTATTTTAATTAGAATCCCTTAGGGTGACCACTTTTCCCGTCCTTCCCCTACTACATTGCCTATGCTCAGTCTACTCTCTACTATGCTTTAATATTTTGGGGAGGATACGAACCAAGGATAATCTAAAGGATTTAAACGTGAACTTAAATTGTTTTTATTGGATCGCTGTTTTTATAATTTTAAATATTAATTTATTTATTTAAACGGAAATGACGATACCGATAACTCGATGAGATCTTTGGTCGAATGATATAATAATACTAATAGTAATAGTAATAAAGCATAATTTAGCATAACAAGAATAATATGAAAAATTGGAAGCTTCTGGGATTTCTACGTGCTAAAGTAAACCGTTGCGAAGGTTCAGAAAGCAACATTTATAATTGGCAAAAAATCAAGTGTATAATCAAAAGAAGAAAGGTTACATAAAATATTGAAACGACTTTTGACTTACAAAATTGTGAAACTAGGAATAAATTGGCTATTAACTTATTCCTATCTCGACAATGTTTTTACTTTATATTTTGTGAAGTGAGTTTAACAACTTTGTTTTTAATGTAATGAGTAAATAGCAAAAACACATAAAATTTTGAAGAGATAGTAACGTTTATTATAACGCTACGTGTATATTTACGCTGGGATTTATTGCTAGCGCGGGCTTGCGTGAATATTTAAAAAATATGACTGTATTACAAAATCGGGAAAACTTATTAGGATAAAAGTGCGAGCATTGTGATGAATGCGTGGTGGCAAATTGAGAAATCTTCAACCCTGATAGCAGACAGCTCGCCAAACCCTGACGCCCACGGAGCTATTCATCTTCCAGTGAAATTTATTTTCTCGGAGGTTCAAGTTGCAAGTTCAAACATCTATCTTTTTAGCGCGAAGTTTTACAAGTATACTATTTTACTTTTTCCTCGGTCCTCATAAATTACGAAGTTTTATTATTTCTCCTTTACTTTGGGTTATAAACAACGGCAATAAGTTCTTTAAATGAAGACATTCCGCTGAATTTATACGCTGTTTATATTTTATAACAACGTGATACTAATGTTGGGGCAACTTTAAAAATTCTAATTAAAATTTTTGTTCCCCTAATTAATGCGTTCGCTTCACCTTATATGTTTAAGTAGATATTCGTGTAAGGAGATGTATTTTCATGACAAACGTAGTTTAATGCTCTTCATTAAAGAAAGGCATGTGTGTTCTGTCAAGCCCTGAATTATGCCTTCCTTTGCTCCGCCGGACAAGACACTACAAAGAAAAATGCCGCTAACACGAAGCAAAACACTTCTTCATAAATTTAAAAGTTTACCGCCGCAATTTCAATGTATTATGCCTTTTACGTGTAGATTTATAATATCCCGCGCTCTTTGAGACTGAACTTTGATATAACCGGTGTGCTTTACGAAATTATGTTATGTGGCTTACGGCAGCACAAAATTATGTGTCATTTGAATGCTAACTGCTTTTTATTTTTATGTTTACGTATATACATGTATACACACGCTCAACGTAAAAGTGATACTGCGTTACTCTACGTGCAGTTCAAATCAGTACAACTTCCTGCATTTTTAAGTTAGTGAACCATCTGACATGTAATACGAAATTTATGCCTACTTTTTCTAACAGCTGAAATGAACTTTTTCGAAGTAGGATATGCTTGTGCTACACTCATTTTAAGTCATACATTCATACTAAATTCAAGGCGAATCGATTACTTTGAATGTAAGAGAATACAAGTGACTGTAACTACACAGGTACTTTAAAAAGTTTTACAACTTACCTAGTAAAAAATACAAGGAGTCATCTAGCAATCAAAATTTAAATGCCAGAAGGACTAAAACATATTGATATCTAAAGACCGGTTTTAGGAACCAAAAAAAGGAAATTAGGAGATATAAACAGGAGAAAAAAAGATAAATTAGGTAACAGTAAACTTAAATAATTACTTCACAATCCTAAACACAAATGTGGATTAGCATAACAAACTAAATATTGCTCTAAATTAGAACTAGTAAAATTATTTCGTCTTGCAGTTAAAATTCCTTTCAGCCATGAATAAGAACCTTCAGCATCACAGGAGGTAATCGGAAAATTTTTAAAGATAGAAACATTGGGAATTATTATAGGAATACTAGAAACTCCATCAATTAATTTTTTTAAATTTTGTAAATAAACTCATAGCCAGGATTCTTTTCTAGAAGTTCTATCAATTTATTAAATGCTAATTTTGCAGCTGATCTTCTTCAAAGATTATTTTACTTTTTCAGTAACGTCTATAGAATCAGTGAGAGCTAAGCCAATTGTCTCAAGTTTCTTAATACTGTCAACAATAATTTTGAAGTGGATTCTAATGCACAACAATTCATTTTTTTACAGTTTCTTTCTGAAAGTAATACCTAAAAAAACCTATAAAATACAATTACAAAATTAAAAAAATCTACACTGTTAATAATAATTAAACTGGAAGGTAATGGTCGGCATAGAAAAATACACCATCCAACCACGTACCCCAACGCGTAATTACTGGCTGAGGTGGAAGGGGAATGTTAGGCAAAACATCTTTATACGAATAAATTCTTAAGAGAGCTTTTAGAATTATTTTTTTATTCCATCCAATGTTGGCTGCAACAAATGCTTCGCACATTTCATAATAAAATTCAATTTTTTTTACTTCAACTGTACGTTCTGTAAATAATGTTTGCCGTAACGGTTTCTTTTACAAATACTCCATGATCACTGCTCTTTTCATGTTGTTCCAAATGAGAAACTCTGGTGCATAAAAACTAAAAGCATGTACTACGACATTCAAATTAAATGATACACCTGCATGCGAACCACACCTTTAAGAACATTCAGGGTAAGGGCTAACGAATCTGTCAAATGGTATCATTTATAGTAAGCGTCGTTGTACATAGGTATAATGTGCAACTTATTGTTTGGAGTATAAGAAACAAACACACCTGCAAAATATTTTTTGCTGTGTATGTCAACTATTTGATGTTTTATCGCTGCTTGTATTTTTCGATTTTATTTTTTTAAATTTGTTTGGATACGCTTCTTTAATTTCAGGCATTTTTAATTGTGAATTTATAATTTGGAAAGTGCCAGGGAAAGTGCTCTAAAAGTTTAACCCGTTATGACCTGGCGTTACATATAAGTAACACTTTTAGGTATCTGTATTTTTGCCTATACCAGGTATTATTTGGTATTTTCCTGGCAGATGACACTATCTACATGATAGTAAAAGTCAGAATTCAAACTGAACCATGCTTAACGTTTGTTTGTGCTTCTGAAGCGTTTTATCATCTTTAACACCCGAACAATTACAAAACGGATAATGGATTGTGACGTTCGATTCCAGTAAGTTTTATTATTACGTTATTTATGTATTCATATGCTTATTCACCGCATTACATTAAAGCTAACTACTTCTTTTCTAACCCAGTAGTATGATAGTTGCAAAAATTGTGGTCTATGTATCATTGATGATCTCATGTTCTTTACGTTACATATATGTAACGCTAGATTCTAATGGGGTCAAATATTTTTTTTTTCAAATTTTGTTTATTTAGAGTATTTTTTATTATAGCTAACTCTTTAGGAAGCTTTGGAAATGGCTTGTATTGCTGATACTAGCGAGATTTTTATAGAGCCGCCAGAGATCAGCGCTCTGACAGACGAGGATTCGGCCGAGGAAGATGATGGAGGCACATTGGATAATTTGAGGGGTCATCAGCTTCGTTCAAAAGTAGAGATAAAACTTCATACCTCAGAAAGAATGAGTTCGTAACAAGACGTTGAAGATCGATGTGTTGGCGAAATTCAAGATTTTGAAGACCTTCGCTGCTAGTTCCCAAATTCCCGTTAGTCCCCAAACACCCGCTAGTTCCCAAACTCAAAATTTTCCTCAAAAAATCAATCTCAGGGACTCTATAAATTGGATCGAAAATACTGATCTAGTGGAATCCAATAGTAGAGTTTTCCCTCATCCTAATTACGAACACTTTCGTGATATTTCTTGCATCGCTATTTTAGAAAAATTTATCGATAATGAAGTAATTGATCTTCTCGTACGTGAAACTAGAAATTATGCCGCTTTCAAGAATTGCCCAAATCCTAACGTTACAGCAGATGAATTTCGAGCTTTTATAGCAATTTTGATTGTAAGTGGGTACGATCAAAAGCCAGGAAAACGTTTTTATTGGGATTCTGGGACAGATTTAAAGAATCTTCTAGTTAGCAATGCAATGAGAAGGGACAGATTTATTCAAATAATGAGGTTTGTACACTGTGCTGACAATACCAAAATTGATTATTCTGATAAATTATATAAACTACGACCATTGATGGAATTATTGACGAAACGTTTTTTAAAATTTTTCGTACCCGTTGAAAAATTAGATTTTGACGATTCGATGATTAAATATTATGGAAAACATGTAAACAGTTTATTAGAGGAAAACGCATCCGCTTTAGTTTTAAATTGTGGGCTCTAAACATCAGCGAAGGTTACTTAGTAAACTGTGATCTATACCAGGGAAAATCTCCAACTGCTAATGAAAAATATGAAATTTTGTATGGAAAATGTACAGCACCGTTTGTCTCTATGATTGATACTTTACCTCATCCGAAATATCCATATAAATTTTACTTGGATAATTTATTTACCGGAATGAATTTGTTAAATGATATGCAGCAACGAGGGTATGGTTGTACCGGTATTATATGTGACAATAGAATACCAAAGAACTGTCCTTTACCTTCGAAGAAAGACATGCAAAAACGTAATAGGAGTACTCATGTTTCAGCTATTGATAAAGATCATGGCATTATTTTTGTCAAATGGGCAGACAATAACGTCGTCACTACCGGTTCCACCTGTCTTGGCATAAATCCAATGGGGAACGTACAAAGATATAACAAAAATGAAAAAAGTACGTCCAAGTGCCGCGACCCCATGTTATTGCTGAATATAACAATAACATGGGGGGCACTGATTTGATGGATGAATTTGTATCGAAGTACCGCATTGGAATTCGTTCATAAAATGGTAGTTGTATATTTTCACTTATCTATTAGACGTTTCTATTACAAACTCATGATTGAAGTTTGTTCTTGTCCGATGAAAATAGTAAGTAGAAAGTTTTTTTAATCTCAAACCGGACAGAAAAATGAAGGGAAACACACTCAACGTTTCGCTATAGATTTATAGCTTCGTCACGACGAAGCTATAAATCTATAGCGAAACAGAAAAATGAAGGGAAACACACTCAACGTTTCGCTATAGATTTATAGCTTCGTCGTGACGAAGCTATAAATCTATAGCGAAACGTTGAGTGTGTTTCCCTTCATTTTTATGTCCGGTTTGAGATTAAAAAAACTTTCTACTTACAAACTCATGGTTATTATACAGAAAAGCTAATAATTCCAAAATTTCATAACTTGATTTTAGACGAAGTATTACACAGACGTACCTCAAGACATATGAAAATCCTCCCAAAGGAGCAGGCCGGCCATCCACCTCAAGTTCTAGCGTATGGTTCAACAGAGTATCTGATGATATCAGATATGATGGTAAAAATCATCTTTTGACCTCAATACCAAATAAAAAGAGACGTCGCTGCGCTGGAAAAGGTTGCACGACTAGCGCAAGAACCCTATGCATAAAGTGCGACGTTGGTTTATGTATTGAATGTAACGTGACTTTTCACACAAAAACTATGTAGTTAGTAAATATTTATAATACAAAATAAATTACACGTCTTTTCTTATGCAACTTAAAATCAGGCAGCTGAATGTTCCGGCGTAACATATATGTAACGGTATTTTTTTCAAAAGTAAACGTATATATTTTCTAAAAAAGCATACTAATACGTTTCTTTGATGTTCATTGTTACATAAAAAAAATTACTTCAATAAAAAAAATAAAAATTCCGGTCATAATGGGTTAAGGTTATGTGTGATACCGCTTTGCACCAATTCATAACGCACTTGTATGTGACAAGCTACACACTTCACAAACTTGTGACGACTGACGACGATCGCGAGAATTCAGTGGCGGCGGCTTAATTTGCAAAAATGTATTTTTTTTTATTTTTCCAAAATAAGGCAATTAAAAATCAATGAAGCACTTTATCTTCTTATTTAAGAATTTAGGAAATTATAAACCACTCTCAATTTTCATGATTTTTCATAAAACGAAGAACATAAATTAATAGGTAAGAAAAGAACTGCGGTGAAAAGTAATAAAATCGTACGAACCTGATTCTTAATTAAACTAACCGTACCGCCAGGTTGCTTGCCAGGAATCGCACTTCTTTTAATCACTGCTGTACATAGCATAATTGAGAAGAATCAACTGAAATGGTTTGGACACATTGACCGAATGTAGCAACAAAGACAAATAAAACATATGGGAAACAAAAGTAGAGAATAAAGGAGGAAAGGCAAGACCAAAGAAAACTTGGAATGACGAAGTGGCATCGATATTAAAAATCGAAAAAAGAATTAGAGAGAGACAACAAGACTTAAGTTAATTACGAGTTATAATTGGCGTTATTGTAAAAATACCTTCCTGCATAGGGTAGAAAGGTAACAGATTTTACATATAAATAAATATTTGACCAAAAATTTTTAAGTTTGCTCTTTTCCTGAACTCTGCTCTTTGGTTACAGTCTTACGTTTTAAATGTGTTTTTGAGATAGTAAACTTGATTTATACTTGTGTCAAAAATGAACGATAAAATTGATATTTACAATTAACTTTATAACAGAGTATCTCGCAAGATGAAATCTAAAAATTCCTGAACGCTGTAAAATCTCATTATGAAAAAGATTTACAAGTTAAGTTTCGTCAATGGAAGATGTCTCATATCTAAACTTTGGAGTTTCTAAACTCTATTTGAAGTAGATTACCTAGGGACCCGCTTTTTATAATAATAATGCCCAATACCATGAAACATCTTCCACTGAAGAAATTCAATTGCAAATCTTATTTATGTCATTATCATTTTACAGCAAACAGCATTTTTAGATGTGAACATACAAGATACTCTGTTATAAAGTTAAATGTGTCAATTTCTTCATGCAATTTTAACACAACCAATAGAAATCAAGTCGGACAATAATAATCTAGGATAAACCTTCTTTTCATATTGAAATTGAAATAATTGAACATAAATTGTTAACCTTTTTGTTAGCGTATACAAAACCGATATACCGGGTGTCTTACAAAAAAAGCACCACTCTATAACTCTGTTATTAATAATCCCATTTTAGTAATTCAAAAACTGCGAAAAACTACTTTATAAGTTAAAATAGTAAAGGAGACTGTGGTTTAAGAGATAATTGAAATTAACCTCCGCCCACAATAATTTTTATATCCATAGATACGTACGCTACCAACTTAAAAGCACTAAAAAGATCTAAAAACAACTTAACCATCCTGATAAAATCATAAAAATGTTAAAACTAACAACAATCTAATCATCCTAAACGATATATATGTCTAAATGTAAGTAAATATAAATGAATATGTAAAGATCTAAAATTAAATATAAATTAATATGTAAAGATCTAAAATTAACCATCAGAAAGACCTTACAAATAAGTTCTAACCAAACATCATGGAAATACGGAAATAAATAGTCCAAAGACCCGAAAAAAGTTCTTATTCTAACGAATAAATAAGTATAAATTCCCTGTTATTTGATAACTAAAAATCCTGAAAATAAACTACATAACATATATATAATTTCAATTATGATTAGCAGTATCGAATTTTCTCTCCAAAAACTGTCAGTACTTACTCTGAAGTAAGTACCGACCATCTCTGAGAAATATCTCGAGCGCGTTGCGAACTCACGACCGTACCATTGCAAGGCAGGTCCCTTACCACTTGGACCGTTCAGTAGCTATTCAGTCTATGAATATATGATTTACATCATTTTTATAATCTAGGCCAACAATTATTCTTAGAGCTAAAGATATAAATTGTACTCCAAAAATTCTAAACGATTGAAACGCATATGATGATAAGTATACAGCAGCTCATGTGTGAAACTATCTGTGAATATATATTGTTATTAAAAGTTTAATATCCACTAATCTTTCTAAATGCCTCAAGAAAAAATTATTTCTCGAGATTTTTAAAGCTAACATAAACGATCTTTTGGTGTGTACTGATCAATTGAGATGAGAATTCAGATGAAGTCTTATCCCAAAAGCGAGTTTTTGATTCCTTCAATATTATTATTCATTTGTGTCATTACTAAGCATAGTATTTGAATAAGTACACGCCATCGTTTCAGTAGCGTCGTAAAAATGTATCGAACAGGCACATTGTGTAATGAGATGGTGAAAATAATTTACGGCGTTCTTACTATATGACGCAATGTCGCAATAAAGTCCGCCGGTCGAGGTACAACTGGTCAACTAATTACTCTCAAAATCTTTACACATTTAAACAAGAAGAGTTGATTACACAACTGTAATTTTTTATTGCGGCAATATTGCTCTGTTTTTTGTTATACTGAGTAACACCACTGCTGTAGCGGCGTTCATTGTCTCCACAGCCCTCGCGTTTGTTTACACGTTACGGTTCAATATTTTATATTGCCTGCTTCACTAGAATTTGAACCGCGCAAAATATATTTTTTCTATATATAGTCATTACGTTAGGCAGATTTTCATTCATTCATATTTTTTCTTATTAAAACGATCACTTGGATATTATAAGTCTGTTTGTTATCCTGCACTAGTGTACACTATATTATTTGTGTCTTGTTCTAACCTCATACATTAATATGAGATGAAGATAGATGAGTGCACTAGTGCAGGATAACAAACAGACCTTATAATTAAACAAATGACAAAATATGCATGCACTTAATTTTAGATTTTGCTACTTACTGAAATGTTATTATTATTAGTCATTACATCTCTTAAAAATAATTGCATATAATTCCTTCTTATAGCGTTTTCATCCTTTTAATACCCGATAATTACAGTAAATCGATTGTGACATTTAACCACATTTTTTTAGTGCCGTTCATATCTGCTATCTACATTCACGTTAACGGTTTCAGTTGCGAACGTATTAATAAAGCAATCGATAACTTGATAAAAATTGCGGGCATAAATCATTGCGCTTGTGTAAATGCTACAAAAAAATCCCCCGTAATAACCTAGTTCCAGTGCGATTATTTTCGAAATAATAAATTATGAATTATCAGACAAAACTTATGTACCATAAAACGCGAAGTAAATTATATACTAGTGTAATATGTGGTGGCCGAGCGAATAAAATAGCCGATAGGTTTTTATTATGTAAATATATTAACAAATGCCAATTAAGTTAATTGAAAGCAGCTAATAACACGTAGAAGGTATAACGTATCAATTCTTACATTGTGAATATCATTACTTGAATCTAAATTCTAATAATACATAATTATGTTATGTCTGTGTAATTAATTATTATTAATTTGCAATTATATTACACGTTCTTCGAATTGATTAGAATTAAAATTTTCTAATTTCCAGAAATATCACGTAGGGGAAATGACAGAAAATGAATAGTTACGTGCTTGCTAGATCTGAACATAAATTATTATGTTTATTAATGCTGATGGTATTTTAAACAAAAAAATACATAACTTACAATATCTACGAAATAAAAATAAAATGAGTCTGTAAAATATGACTAATTTTAACACTTTAAATGGGCACGATGATAAAAAATCACTTTTTACATCATTTGAGAGCGAGACAAACATCGAGTCATAAATATGTATTTTAATGAAATGAAAACGCCGATTATTACTGAAATTTCGTAACGAATTTTTTTCTTCGTCGTTAATAAGCCAATAAACATTTATTAAACACGTGGAACAATTCATGAATAATGCAAGCGTTAATAAAATAAGTTTATTATCACAATGTCCTAAAATACGGCCATAAAATAATAATCGGTCGTATTTTATAATAACTAATGTTTGTATTTATTAACGGATTAATAAACTGTAAATCATTTATAACGATAGATACGGGCATCATCATTAAAATTTGTATTTTATTTTATTGCGTATCTTGCAATTTTATTTATTTATGTCTTTGTTTATTTTTGATAAAGCACTTTTTTTGTGGTAAATTTACTATTTATTTTTAATACTAATTCATTTTATTGTAATTTATGTTTTAGTGGTTGCTTTAATGACTTTGCGTATCGTAAATAGAACGTTAATAAGCAACGGTCATTAATATTCATTTTATTAAGTATCGCCATTAAGATTAATTATAAATACTCTTAATAAATTTACTGATGTGTCAAGTCGTATATGAACTGAATCAAACGTTAAACTCGTACATAAAATCTATAAATCTGCATAAAAGACATTTCTTTCTTAATTTTTACTGACTGTTTAAATAAATTTTTCATATCGGTTATGGAAACAAAAAAACTTAGAAAACCATGGATCGAAATTCTTCGTAAAAATATGAGTACTGAACCATAAAAAACAAGTTTCTTGCCAATGAAATGCAACGAAGAAAATATTGACCTAATTGCTTCTTTGTATTACTATAATACTCAATAAAATTTTAAGTGGCAATTTAAAAGATAAATAAACATGTGTTGAATTTTATTTTGTGTTTGATTAACTGTTTCCTGTTCTGCTTGTGTGTCTGGTTATTACAGATCAGACAATAAGATCGCAATTTAACATGTATATGTGGACATTATTTATAAATAGAAAATAAATAACAGCAAGATTCAGGTAACCTTATATTATTATTATTATATTAATACTCTATATTATTATTACATTAAAGTTTAATGATTGTTCAAGAAAATCACCTTTCAGTGAATTCTCTTTGGCACTGAAGAATCGCCTGCGGTCGAAAAATGAAAAATTCAAATTTTAAGCTTACACTGGAACAATTTTCTTTAATTTCCAGTTTGGTGAAGTCACGAGACTTTCTAAGGGATTTCTCAACTGAAGCTTATAGAAAATTAATACTTAATAGAAGCTGTTATCCTCTTAAATTGAAAACAATGAATATTCTACCCTGTCAAGTTTTTAGAATAATTTGCAAGCTGATTGTATTATCAAAATTTGGAAATAAATCAGAATGAATGTTCAAGTAGGTTGAATTTTTCCTAGAAAAGTATTATTTTAAGTATTGTATTTCAAACTTAATTAAAGTTTTTAACTTAATATTTGTTGCGTAGTACGCAATATTATTTAGTCTAACCAGGAAAACATGAATATTAAGAAAAACTCTTGTACTCTCTGAGTAATTTGATGACGAGATAAGTGGTAGAAGGGCGCGTATTTTTAAGGAAAACAAAAAAATTAAAATATTTCAAGAAACTATTGCATTTTGTATAATGCATGTTATGGTCAAATCTTAATTAATCCAAATTATTTCACAAAATGCAACTTTACTATTAAATAAACTCTAAATTTATCAAAACCACTATTCATAAAATGTCCATGTTGATCTGTTTCCTAGTTTTGTTTTTAATTAGTAGGCGGTGCACGAGATAAAAACCCGTTTTTGGGCATTAAAAGAAAAAACGAAATAGCCGTTACTTTAACGTGACTACATTTTTTAAAATAGTTGTTTATTGTAAAGCAGTGTGCAATTAACTTGCCTCAAATTTGAATTTAAAACGTGAAATATTACTACAGGAAGTAACATTTGCTTGTTAATTAATTTCACTTTAAACTCTTATAACTTTTTAGTTATTGCTTTTTTACCAAAAATTTATTAAGAAAAAATCTTTAATTTGTTCATCCCTAGCTACCCTTTTAATCTCCTCCGTAAGTTATGAGACACCCAGTATACGTTCTGTGATCTTTCCGGCCTTTATTCAAATATTCTCTGGACATATTTTGATAGAAAAATTTATTTGTTAATATACTTTTCTAGTAATTTACTATATGTACAGAGGTGTGCTTATTATTCGTTTATAAAACGCGCTGCTGTGTGACATGACGGCGTATATTTTATTAAGAGTCTCACCTGTCGCGGCTCGTTTGGCTGTTCCCAAGCAGCCGAAGCAACGGATGTCGTGTCTGTCTCACGCGGTGACGGGTAATTATACGCTGACAGTGACATAGTGTGCGGCTTGCTTCTGCATTTTTAAAACTCTCCGTTTGCGACGTCGCGACGCAAAATTTTTAAACGAGCCGAAGCCAAAAAAAACTTCACTTTTAACGCTGACGAAAAAAATCGAAAATTATTAGACAATAGATAACAGTAATCAATGAACTAGAATTAATATACATTTATTTATTGCAGTAGTATTCAGGTAGTGATGGACGAGTATTCGAATGAAAGTAGTATTCGAAAGAAAATATAATTCGAATCAAAATAGTATTGGAATCAAAATAGTATTCGAGTCAAAGTGGTATTCGAATGAAAGCAGTATTCGAATGAAAACAGTATACGAATGAAAATAATATTCAAATGAAAATAATTTTTTTTTAGTAAAGTCGTACAACTGAAATGACAATTATAGAATATCAATTTCAAATCCAACTTATCGAAGTTTGAATAAAAACAGGCCGCCAATAATTAGAACTAAAAATATTCAAGTCAAAGTTTTTACCAGTATTAGATTATAAGTTTAACGTAAATTAATATAGCAAGTACATAAAATTGAAGGAAAAGTAAGTAATAATATTAGGAATTAATTTTATACGCCGAATGCTACACAACATATTTGGCTTTGAGCGGAAATTATTTCTCCTTAATTTCCAAAATTTGGGGAAAATTTGTTCTCATAGATTTAAGACAGGTATAGATGACTGCCACATATACAAGTTCAATTTATTGATGCCAAGAAATAGAAGTTTGTTACATTACTCAAGCACAAAAGACAATTGTTGGTAACATTAAAAGTATTACGTAGATACAGTGTGATATTACATAAATAAGACAAAACCTCATCTATGCCATTTTACAAATTCGTTTGCTCAAACATCAAATAAAAACAGTTAATAAATAAACCACAGTAACCATGAAATTATTATGGTGGTTTTGTCTGAATATTTCTTTAATCGTTGATTGTTGGTTACATCGATGTTTTCCTTTCCGAAAACCATTTTGTGGATTGTGTTCTTAACGCATTTTGTTTTTACAACATTTTCGACTTCCTTTTTATCTGTTCGTGCTAAAAACATGGTTTCAGGAAAAGGTAGATTTGTCGCGCATTTCTTGTCAGTGGAAGCTTTGCTGAATTATTTACAAAATGTTGGTTTACATCGGGGACTTCGGTTATTATAGTATTATTTTATTACTTAAGTTTTCTTCTCATTTCCGATATAAATACCACAAATCAAGAAGCTTATGACGCGGCGGCCACCCACACGTAACAACAATTCCATTCTCAGTCATAATTATAATAAAATATGAAGTTTTCTTTTGAAACAACAATTTATTTATTTATTTATTTAAAAATTTCTTCGGAAAAGTAATCATTGCGAAACTTGGTTGTGCGCTAAACTATCAGATAAAAAAATTTAAAACAATATTGATAGTGTTATAGTATATTAAAAAACAAGTTTCTTAAGATGTGGAAGACGAGTTTTCTAAATGGACAAGTACATCAAAATGAAAATCATAAGGGAAGAGAACGTATAAGCAGATTTGCTACTGCTGCGACCATTGAAATGCAACCTGATGCACCATGACAAATCCGAAGTTTCTAAACATCAATCGAATAACTCATTGGAGAAAAAACAACACCATTAAAATCAATGATGCTTTGAAATCATTGTGGCATTCTAAAAACTATGAATCCTGGTACGGATTTGTCAAATACACTGGCACTGTGACCAAAATGATCGCTGAAGGTTTGTTATGTTACTTGATTGTTAAAGGTATTTGTCAAAAAGTATACTGAAGGAATACTGCCTGTATAACGGTGTCTCCAACTGGAGCTTTTTCTCGTTGCGATCTTTTAACTACATGCTAATTTATAAATCCCAAAGCAAAGACTTTTCTCGAAGTTATTCACCTAAACAAAAAATCCGCTCTGTAAACGATTCTTTTACAACTAGTTCGGTAAATTCAAAAGCTGTTACCTTCTTTTAAAGTCTTTATTAGTTGCTTATTATTTTCCATCTTGTTTTTCTTGGGCTAATACAAAATCCTCTTATAGGACAAGGTCTACAAAGAGTCTGGCTAAATCTTGGGAAGGTCCATACGTGATAATTTCAACAAAGGGCCCAGTCACTTATTCTACATATGTAGTGGTAGGAGAAAATGTACGATCAGTTATAGTTAGCTACAGTAGTTACAGTCAGTTCCAGATCAGTTTACAGGTTATGCTTATAATTACATATATTGTGAGCTTATGAAGTGTTTTACTTATGTTTATAATTAGGAATGCCAGCAAATAAAAGTAATTTCAAACATGTATAACTTGGAGGTAGGTTATTATTTGTAATCTGAAATTTGTAAATGCAGTTGCCTGTCTTGCCACCAATCCGATAAAACAAAATTTCGCGTGCTTTAATAGGTTACTTTATGAGACCCAAATGACTCATTTGAGTTTCGTAATATAATCCATTAAAACACCGAAATATAAAAATATAGTGGTATTGTTTCTTTAGATTTCGTGGTCTTTTTGATTTATTTTAATACTGTTTCCGTTCGAATACTGTTTTTATCCGAATTATTATTTCTCACCCATCATTAGTTTCTGGAGGTATTTTGTTTACCCAAACCGAGTTTACAAATAGGTTGGTTTAAATTAAAGAGAGCCAATTAATGAATTTTGGACAACACACGAACCCAGGTCGAAAATAAATCAATCTATAACCGAACCAACAAAAATCCAATTCTGTAAGTCATTAGACAGTAGCCTAAGCGAATTCCTTTAAAGTAAAGAAAACTCTGTTAAAATTAAATAAACGATTTCAAGTTGCAAGATTTATTTAATACAGATTGATGAAATATACATAAAGCGTACACTCTTTTTAAGAGTATTATACTTTTCTACAGAAGTAAATATTGTACACTTTCACTTTTTTTCTTATATTTTCATCTGCTAAATAATCTATTCCGGTGCAGGATACTTATCAGCGATATAAAAATACCAGAGAAGAGTTAAATGCCAAAAGGAAGTTTTTCGACTCATTGATGCAGAGTATAAAGGTTTAAAAAGCTATAACATTGTTGAACTTTGGAGTCATCAGAGCTCAAAGGTAAAGCGACTTGGCATCGGACCAGACAATACAGGTTTAAGTTCCGTTAATGTTTCCCCTTGTATTAAACTATTATATAATTTTCCTAGTCCTTTACGCTTCCTTAAAATGTGTATTTATTATTAATATTTTTAGCCGCTCGCTGTCCTAAACTGAATTTTTGAAATAAGTGCTTTTTCCTTCCAGAATAGAGAGACGCAGGATTCAAAAAGTCATAGTTATTTCAGGTTGATATTATTGTCTCTTCTTAGTCAAAAAAAAATTTATAAAGATTATCACTTTCGGTGTCTTTTAATCACCGCTTTTAATATACGAATAAGAATCAAGAGATCCAATAATGAAATCTTTTTACATTTGCAGTGTTTCGTGGTTTTAGGCGAATGTTGAGCAGAAAATTCCAAAAACTGTTGACCCACAAAGCAGAAGATAATTCGGAATTTAAAACCCAATATAAACATGATGACCATGAAAGCTCACCACATTTTTACTTACTATTTCTTGATTTGTAGGTTTTCGTTTGAGAGACAGAAGAGATGAATTTTTTTGTGCGATACTAAGATAAGTTATAGATGGCATATATGTACGTATACGTAAACACACGTAAACAGTTTGCTAAAAGTTATGTGATGCAGCTGTTGCTGTCAACGACGTTGCGGTGCTCGGTGACTTATGGATCACACACGAAACGCATTAGTGAAACACAAGCGTAAAGACGACATGGTCCGTGATGGATATTTACGACGAAATTTTTCCTCCCAAGAAATAAATTAACGGGCAGAAATTTCAGCATTAATTCGAGCCGAAAATTATACACATTGCAGTTTATGTTATCTTGTTGAAATCGAGTGCTTGTTATAAGGGTTAAGTTATTGCAGCACATGCCTCCATTTTGCTTTGTACCGCCTCTTATCGACTTCCCAAGAAAATTTATGACGACGCTTCTGATATGGGTATGATAAATGACTTTCGAGATAGCTTTATTTATTCATCGGGTTCTTGTGCCGCTACAAACTAACACAAGTGTTGCTGCCTGTAAAAAGCATGATTAGGGTTCGACCCGGGAGGCAACAACACCGCTGCTCATAATTTGGCCGTTCGTCATCCGAGAATAAAACCGCTCACACACGGTGACAGAAACACATATATCTTACGGTTTTATTGGAACATTTATTCATTTAAAAAAAGACATAAAGGGTGTTACACATAATTCATCCAAAACGTCAAAAAATGCTTTCAATAATTCCTCGTATCTCTCCACAGATAATCAATTATCATCAATTGTCTGATCGATCATTAGTCTTAGGTATTAGAATGGAAGTTTCACACGCAAATAAGAATTAATTACCCCACTAATTATACTTTGCACTAACATTAATTTATTTCCAGAGCGAGGTCTATCATTGATTTAACATGGGCCGATCTCGAATTTTCTGAATCTGAATTGAATATAATTAATATTCTTTTTGAGGTTTAACTACATTCAATACTACAATGTGTCAAATTTGCAATGTTGAGCAATTGACTTCATACTTCAAACTCTGGAACATAATTGTAATAAGTAATTTTAGGCAACATAATATGTACCTGTAAGTTAGATGAAGTAATTTTTAAATTTTATAAAAGCACCATGGAAAAATAAGAAACATATAATAAAGTCCTTCAGAGAAAGTAATAACTTATTGAATTGAATCGTTTACAGAGTTGAATTTTTGCGTTAGATGAATAATTTCCAGAAAAATCTTTCCTTTAGAATTTATAAATCAGCTTGTAGTTAATATGATAGAACAGTTATTCTCTAAATCAGTGTTTCTGAACCTGAGTTTCACGGAACCCCAAAGTTCCTCCGCAAATATAAATGGAAATCATCCCACAAAAAAAATTTCAAGCACACAAGTTTTAACTTTGAGCTGAAGCTTGAATCCTTCACAACAATTGATGAAATAATCGTTGCTAAGGGTTTAAGCCTCAACTCAAAGTTAAACCGCAGTTGCAAAACTTGATCTAAGCGATGAAATATTGTTGATCATTAAAAAATAACTCTTGATATGTGTGTTTTTTTGAGTGATTAATATATTTTGTTCTTACAGTTGTTTTTAATTCTCTCATGATTTATTTGACTGATGTTTAAAGACAGTAAGTATTTAGGATTAGATTAAGTATAAATATTTTATGCCCTGTTTCTACTTTCTGTAGAGATAAACTCAAGATAAACTTACCACAACTTCTAAAAACCGTTTCTCAAAACTTTATCCATCGATAAAGCGTAAACTGTTTATACTTTTCACAAAGTCATCTGTCAACAAAAATTTATATTTACATAAAATTATGCATCGTCTCAGAAACCGGGTATTAGTATTTTTGTAGCCAGCTTTTTTTTGGTAGATGAAAGATATGTCTCACTACAATTTAGGTTCAGTTAACATCGTCAAAACATCGTATTTATCACAGTGCATCAGTTTTCAAAGGTTAAAACTGTACTAAGCCATACTTTCTTATTCCAATATGTGTTTTTAAAGACCTAGTGAGTACTGAATACGACCTGCATATTGTCAATAAATTTTCAGAAGGAACTTATCTATAGAATCTTTTAAAATAAAGATAAATAAATAAAATTCTCTGTAATAAGCAGACAGATAGTTGGCGACGGTTGGTGTCCGCTTATCAGAGATTTCACTGTATTTGTATTTATAGATAAATGCATTGAATAGGTTCCCAGTCTTTATGTAGATGGTCACCAAACTATCCATATTTATGTAAAGTACGTTCCGATAAGTAATCTTTATTCCGAAACGTTACTTCTTCTTCCATGAATTCTACCAAATTACCATCGAGATTTTCGAGGATTTAGTGGGTTCTGAAAGATTGCGTCTCCTTCAAATTGTGCATGACCATTTTTCTCAGTAAATTTTCAGAAGTATAAACAAATGCATTATAACCAGATCTCACACAGAGAAAAGTTTTTTAGCGTTCAAAAAAGATCCAGGCTAAATTAGTGTTAAGGCTAGGTTTTTTAAGTAGCCGACTTTAAGTAGATGCTGTTACGTTTTTTTTTTCGTCCTGAAAGAGTGAGTTTCCAATCTTCGATGCGATTTCGGCCTTTTGCAATGAGATCGCGTATGGCGTTACGTTTTGAGGCAGGGTTGCGTTGCGCTGGTTACGCGACGGACTCTTGCTTGGCGTCACTTGATTTTCGCACGTTAACTTGAAGTGATCGGACGATTTTGTTTGCTGTGATAAATACTAAAGTGGTCCCCCGTTTTGTTTTTCGTAATCTGTCACCTCGAGGAAGTTTTCCCCGTTTGATTTTGGGGCCGCTGTTGCGGATCTGCCGACGTGTGATTCCTTGAAACTCATTGGATCTTCAATGAGGCGAGTTTTTTTTGCTCTTCTCCGTCTACGGGTACGAGCGCCATTTGCTAATCACATTTTCGTTTTGTTCGTGGAGTTTTGTTAATTTCATGTTGTTTCCCCTTTCTAAAGCAACTTGTATGGGGCCTACTTGCTAACGCCCCCTGATTAGGAGGAAGCCTGTTGAAACAAGCTGGTGATTTTCGACGCCGCAGTTCAACCTCTTTGGTGCTCTCTTTTTTGCTCCTGTGACGTCCACGCTCACGAACGCCCGAAAGAGGAAGGCTCGGTTACTGCCGACGTGAGAACATCAAAATTTTCCCACTACCTACGCTCGTTCCAATATTTTCTTTATTCTCACTGGTCAACTCCCGGCTTCGGCACATAGCGGCAACCTGACTTTGTTTTGGGCCCTACCGTTTGTTCAGATTATTTTCTTTTTTAGGGGATTTTCCGTAACTTACTGTTTTTGAAGTCCCTTGTATAGGGTGACTACGCGAGAATTTTTACCTCTTTAAATCTTTTATTTTTGATTTCAGGAAACCTGTCAATACTCTTTCCATTCTATTGTTTTCCGACTGTCAGGGCCTCTTAAAAAATGAGTCCGGGTATTTAATTGCCAGACCTCGTATACTCTGAAGGAGCTTCGAATTAAAACAAAAATAACGGGAAAAAGTAAATAATCAAATGTACAAGGTGACTAAGCGAGAATTCCTTCCCCCTTTTATTTTTGATTTCAGGAAAAAATGTTTAATACAAAAGTTATAGGGACTAATTAAAAGTTTCTCTGTGTACTCATAGAAAAATAATTGATCAATTCAATTCAATTTTTCCGTAATATTTTTCGTTTCTTGTTTAAAAATTAATTTTTAGAAAACATCTAAATTGAGTTAATATGTTAATGGTAAAATTTTATTTAATGTTATTTTATTTAAAACCAAAATTTCGTTTATTTTTTTGGGTATCCGACTCTCAATTGTTTCTTGTGAATATCTCTAGCAGTATTGAAATAAATTCTACAACTTCTGTTATCTTTTTCCTTTCTAAAATAAAAAATAAAAAAAAATTAACAGGAATTATTTTATAGACACCTTCTACATTATTAGTTTTATTATACATGTTGTCTCATTAGAATTTAATTTACACATGATTTAGAATCGAAAAACATAATAATATGTAGGGTATCCCATTAAAAAAAAACTTAAGTTAAGTTTATATCTCGTTTATCCGACCATCAATTGTTTTTCTGTGAGTACACGAAGAAACTTTGAATTAGTCCTTATAAGTTTTCTATTAAACATTTTTTCCTGAAATCAAAAATAAAAGGGGGAAGGAATTCTCGCGTAGTCACCTTGTACATTTGATTATTTACTTTTTCCCGTTATTTTTGTTTTAATTCGAAGCTCCTTCAGAGCATACGAGGTCTGGCAATTAAACCCGGACTCATTTTTTTAAGAGGCCCTGACAGTCGGAAAACAATAGAATGGAAAGAGTATTGACAGGTATCCATTCCTTCTTTTATGTGCAAAATTTTAGTTTTGTAGCCAAATCAGTTTTCTTGTAATCATTGATTAAATCAGACCTTGTAAGTGCCTTGCGACGGAAACGTTAATGTTAAACGCTAGAGTCGAACAACGTATTAATGTGAAATTTCTCTTTGAACTCGGAAAATCGGCCATAGAGTGTTATGAAACTTTGCAAAAGGTATAATTGTCTATCGCGTACACAAGTTTTCGAGTGGTATAAAAAATTTAAAGAGAGGAAAAAAAGTAAAGATGAGCAAATCGAAATTCAAAGCAATGTTGTTGTAGTCTTTGTCGATATCTGAGGTGTTATCTACATCAACTGAGTTCCTGATGGCCATACAGTTAACCAACATTAATATTTACAAGTTTTAGAAAAATCTCCGTGAACGAGTTCGGAAGAGAAGACCAGATTTGTGGAAAGAGAACTCGTGGATTCTGCACCAAGACAATGCGCCGGCTCACAACGTGCTCTCCGTAAAGCAATTTTTGGCCAAAACTCTAATATTTTATTGGAACATACACCGTATTCGCCAAATCTGATTCCGTGTGACTTTTTTTTTGTTTCCTTAGAATTCCTTAGACTTAAATCTACGTTCAAAGGCACCCTTTTTGAATCCGTAGAAGTTATTAAACAACAGGCGACGCGACTACTAAACATCTTGTCGGAAAATGACCTACATCGCACGGTTTCCATCAATGGAAAATTTGAATGGAACGATGTAAGAATAGGAAAGGAGAGTACACTGAAGGTGATTAAATGTTAATTGAATAATTTTATCAATAAAAAATTTACGGCAACAATCCAGGTATTTAACTGCCAGACCTCGTATTTAGCGTTTCCTTTTTTTAAACGTTTTTCACGTTGATACGCTTCTCGCGTCACGCCATATTTTTTTCCTTTATTTTGTGTTTTTGTCGAAAATTTTCTTATTGTTTAATTTATGTTACGCTATTGTGTGCAGACGCCAGTGTACTCTCGCAGAAGCAAGGGTTGTCCTATTTTGGGCATTGTTCTTTTTTATTGCTTGTTGTTAATTAAATAAGAAAACGGCCGAACACCCCGGTTTGAGTTTGTAAATCGCTTCTGACGACTGCCTGTTAGAATAAATTGCTTTTTGGCCGTAACCGTTCTTTGGGCAGTTTTTCAAAAATTTTTGGTTAATCTACCCTTGGGGAGGGAAGTTCCTTCATCACCTTTTGTGGTACGCTGTCGAGGAATCAGTACCCTTGACGAGAACGCCTAAGAACACACCTTTCTGGCCGTATGTTTCTGACACCTGTGGGTTGCGTAACCACCGATGGGTAGCGCCATTTTCCGTAACATCTCGAGAGATAGCCCACGCCGTCTCTACTGAACGAGCACCGTTACGACTTTCCATCTCGAGGTAGGTTACGGATTGGCGGAGGCCCCCTCACATCTCCTGAGCGGGCCAAACGATCCGAATTTTCGTTTCGGGTTGACGAAGGACCAGTCAACCAACTTGGATATGCACTATCACCTCTCTGACACTGCATGTCCAAATTGGTTGATTGGTTTAACGCTTGGCCGAGCAACTATTAGAAGTGAGTTCAAACCCCTTCTTGGTGTATATGAGTCGTATTGTGGTTTGGATTCATATCTGTTTGTTTGAACTGAGTGATTCATTTCCCAGTTTGTAAGGCGAAAGAGAAAGATAATTTGTGAGTAGGTCGAGCCTTAGCGGGCAATAAAGAATTAACAATCCAGTACCCTTCACGTCCAGATTTCAGAGAGCTTGGGGCTAGATACGGTGTACAGAAAGAGAAACTTGAAGTTTTCAACTGTCGAGAAGTCATGTTTTTTAAATGGAACGCCTAGTAAATTTTTATACCATGTGCTCAGGATTAAACGTTCTTTCGAACTGTATTAGAATTCCCTATACCCATCTCTTATCTTTTTCTTTCTACTCACGATTTTCTCTTTGACATATCATTTTTTTCACTTTTCTGTATTATTCCTGAATAGTATGCTATGAAAATTTAACAAACTGAGGTTTTTTAAATTAATTTCTGACTGTAATTTTAATTTCATTATTAGCATTCCCTATACATATCTCTTATAGTTCATTCGTTATCGATGAATTCGTTTTAACACCGATTTTCTTTTTCCATTTTTAGGTATTATTTTTAAATACTGGGCTATGAAAACTAGAGAAATTATAATTTTTGAAATCATCCGTCTAGTAGGAAATAAAAAAAAACAATTTAATCGCCACGAAGAACCAAAAACTGAATATTCAAAAATTAAATGTATTTGATGATAAAAAAATCGACAATTCAAGAAGTTAATAAACAAAATTGGTAATATCCAGAAAAATACGTTATTACTTAGATACAATAGAAGGTATTACTAATAAATAATAGCTGAGGACAACTTAGAGCCAATATTATAACCAACAATTTGTGTATTATTTTTAATATTTTTGATTTATTTATTAGTTTTCATAAAGTTTTGTATTGTAAATGTAAATTTCTCCTTGTGAATGTGTAAAAGTCATATCAAGAATTCTAATACATACGGCATATGTAAATAAAAATTTCAGATGGTAGATATGTATTTAAATATTACTTCTCGGTCTTTTTTTAATGAAATTGAAATTACAGTCAGAAATTAATTAAAAAATATCTCAGTTTGTTAAATTTTCATAGCACACTATTCAGGAATAATACTGAAAAGTGAAAAAAATGGGTTGCCTGAATCTCCTTGTATAATACAGCTGGTAGCGGTAAATGCGAAAGGTTATTTTTGGATGCCTTTGATTTATCTGGAATTTGGAATACGAGAGAGATATTATGTGAAATTGTGCAAGAAACAAAAAAGCTAGCAAAGGAGAAATACAACGTAGACATATACTGCACGGTGTCGGATAATGCCAGCAATTTGATCTAAATGAATATAGTTCGTGGTTTATGGCATTCTGCATGTAATTCACATACAGATAATCTGCTCGCTAAAGACCTAATACCTAAAGATATTTCATCGGGGGACCGCGGGAAATACAACCGCAACGGGCGCACAACTAATCTAAACGTAAATAACTTTATATTGTAAGAAATTAAAATTAAATCGTCGTGCGGCGTAAAAATATACAGATAAGGCAAACAAAATTAACTTGAAGTGCACAGCTTGTACACACGCTTTTCACGGAAACAGGAAATAAAAATAATAAATAATAACTTTATCCGACCTGAATAGCTGGAGAAATCTTCCAACGGAGGCGTCATGCGTCGTGCTTCCCGGCGGAGAGGGGAAGAGAGCTGGGCCACGTCGTCGGTCGGGGCGTATCCAAGTCCCGGGGAACTCCTGTCGGCGTGAATAGGCGCCGAGAAAGATGTCCCCGCAAATGCGGCGATTACAGCCCAAAAAAATAGGTCCAACGGAGTTACGTCAATGTAAACGTAGTCGTGAAGTTATGGCAAACGTGAAGACAAAGGATACAGGGTAAACGTAACCGTAAACGTAAAGGGTAAAGCGTCACGGGTAAAGAGTAAAGGGTAAAGCCTGTAAGGAAGAAAAGCACACGATAGAAACGTTCGAAGCGAATCAAAACATCAGCGAGTGGACTCACCTGTTCACAGAGCAACTTGGGGGAACAGGCGTAGACAATGCGAACGCATTAATAGCCCTCGACACAGCGGAGTTATCCAGCAATAAAGCTGCAATTGAATTCCCCAATTCTTGGGCGAAAACACACACAAAATTCACAAACGCAAAACGTGCTGTTACGTCGAGAGAAGCAGCGGAAAATGAGTTCTGAAATCGCTCCGAGCTGGCGGCGGGTGGGAAAGAGACGGGGTAAGAGAAAAGAAGAGGTGAAATGCAACCACCAACCGCTACAGAATCTTACGTCAACGACAACCAATGGGCTTAAATACCGGGGGTCAATTTCTGTACGGAACGAAGACTGATGTTGAAATATTGCGCAAGAGTGTGTAACTCTAAAAATGCTAAATAAAGAGTTAATTCGGCCGAAAATTAATTTTCAAATCCCAATTTTCCCTTATCCTAATTTTTACAGGAAAACTTATAGCACTGGGGAATCACTTTGAAAGCAAATCGACGAAACGCAAAGAGTTCGCTGGGGCGGGTATGCGAAAATATTCCCCGGGAAGCAATATACAGGGTGTTTCGGGGTCGGGCAGAAATTGAACGGTAACAAACTGTTGTCGAAAAGAATTTTGTAACATTGCTGATGCAGTAGAACTGTGGTTAATTCTTAAGCTTCCTGAAGGTCATGACCATTACCAGATACAGAGGAAAAAAGAAAATCAACTTTTTTACATTTTCATTAATATCTCAAGAAGAAATAAGAAAAAAAAATCATTCTATCAATGGCTACGAATTAGGCATTGATTCGTGCAACTTTTCTTTCATTTAACCGAATTTGTATCTCTTAGGGTTTAGGGGATCCCTTCAGTGCACACTCAATTTGAAACAGCCGGTATACCGTTTGTAAAAAAAATTGTATGTAAAATATTAAAATAAATGGTTTGACTGTAACTACGAACTGCTAAAAACAAGACGCTACCAACGTCAAAACTTTCTGGTATACGAGTCAACTTTTTTCTTTAAATGGTCCATAGATTTCTTTACTTAATTATGTAAAGCGTTTACTTCTGCATTCGTTGATATCAAATAATTTTAAGTACAATTTTTTTTTTTAATCTTGAACCGGGCAGAAATATGATGGGAACACACTCCCCATTTTTTTTAGCGAAACGTTGGAGTGACGTCAGGAGTGACGAAGCTATAAATCTATAGCGAAACGTTGAATGTGTTCCCATCATATTTCTGTCCGGATCAAGATTAAAAAAAAACTTTGTACAGTTTTCATCGGACCAGAATCAACTTCATTTACAAATAATTTTAATTAAATTTTTTAATTTCTGAGAAAAAAACAAATCTATAACATTAAAAATGTCATAAAACGGAGCCGACTGTACGCTTGTAAATTAAATTATTGTTACTTGTAGTAGTAACTAAAACATTTTGTTTGATTTTTAGTTCATTAAATTCATTAAAAGCCTACAACCAGCTCCGTTTCTTTTGACCAAGTCTTTCTTTTTAACAAATTCTAAACATGCTCCATGTATGTTTGCCGTGTCCTAAGTAGAATGTTTACATTATCTTCTTAGGATTAGTCTTTTTTTAACATTGGTTTAAACTATAGTTCGGGTGAACTCAGTGCGTCTGTTGATCTTAGTTTTTTGTGAGATAAGTTTTTTACCTTGATCTTCAATTGAAAAACATATTTTATTATAAACTCCCTGTAAACTTTGAAATTAGATTAAACCAAGATCGACCCATACAGATTCAGCTAATAGAATTACTGCTATAGTTAAGTGAGTGTTAAAAGTAAATTACGTAATAATTATAGCAGTCAGTGAGTGTATTGAATGCCTTGGAGATGACCATATATTTTACTCGTATTAATAATCAATTAAACCATCTAATAAGGTTAAGTAGTCTGTATTTAGAAATACGGAACCGAGATATTATTTATTTTTTCGTTTCTAAAGTCTTTATTAATCGTTTTATCGTAATCAACTAAAAACTATCGTCAGATAATTTCTTGTAATGATTGGAAGTTCAAGAAGACGTTAACTAATTACGACTATAAATCTCACGTTTTTCAGTACAGGCTTCCTGAAACCTTCAGCAGTGATTAATGACATAATTACCGAGCGAAGATAATGATCTCAATTCTTAAATCATTGCAGCTTACGCTTATCAATTATCAAGATTTATATTTAAATTAACCGCTGGCGAAAGTTGAAAAGATAAATATAATACGCATTGAGCAGACAGGCGAGCTTGTCAGAGCGATAAATAAGATAATGGATGTGGTATTTAACAAATTGTGACTATATCTCAGTGACAAATGACAAGGTGGTTCGACCTTTCGCCGAGCACGACAAGTCAAGGCGAGTGTTGTAACCGTAACGGAGCGCGGAATGTCACCGCCTCCAGCCTCTTCGCACCTGCTCGAGAGGTACAAGCAATATTGTCACTAAACGGCTACTGTTTCTTTATGTACATCCCATTAGCTACTGTTAGCATACAGTCGCCTCCCGTGGTGTCCATTATTGTTTCGCTAAATTTTCACTTTGGACGCGTATCGTTTCCAAACTGGGAGAATTTGAAACGCCACATGCAAGCCAACTTTTGTGGCTCCTAAATCATTTATTTCTAGGAAAGTGAAGCAATAATTTAACGTCCGATATAACTGCAACAGCAGTCTGTAAATGGCAAGAGGTGAGCGAGCTGAATGTAGATGAGTTGTGTAGGCCGGTGCTGCGGAGACTCTTTATGGCCGCTGCTCATGAACACAGCCCGTATAATGTAACACAACATGCCGAGGAGATGCCGATAAATATTCATTAAGTGCAATTATAGCACCACCGAGTGAACGCTTTATTGCATCGTATATTTTATTACAGTTTTACGAGGTACACATCCATTTTATAAGAACCGTACATTACCCCAATATTTTATAACTCGCATTTCGAAATTGTGGCTTGTTTCCTTTTAATCTGATATTATTTACGGCCCGTCTCGCAAAGTATCTGCTTGATATATATGGCCGTTGTGAAACAAATGTTAATCAGCCATTGTTATAGACAGTATAATATGTGTGCGTCACAAGCTAATGATTAAATATAACGTACGATACGTAATTACACTCATAGGCCCACATTATTCTGACATTTGCAATTCATAAATATGTAATTAAGTAGCACATGCTTAGTCATTACTTTTCCAGAAAAATCTCGAAATTGTATTGTAAATTGCTTATTAACATGCAAACTCGAATGTCAATTTATTTTGTTGCATTTACCACCATCATTTTATACAAAGTACCAGTATCAATATTTTTTTCAATAAATATGAATGACTAAATATGTGCCACATAAAGAAACGATATTGTAGGCAGGAAAAAAACTGACATATGCTGTATGCTATGTATACTGCCTGATTTTTAAATTTTTTTGTTAACGCTTGATATGAAATTCTAATATTCTTTTCGTTTCACTTGCACCCGTTGCATTCAGTGTATTTATTGTGCTTACATAATATAATCGATATTTTCATGAAATAGGTTCACTTCACATGAAAGGCATCCGCTTACTGTATTATCATCTGTGTTCGCTATCAGCACAAAGTATTTTGACCTTTTCACGAAATGAAACAAATTTTTATGCTCTTCCTGAAATTACTCACAATTTCATCAAGTGGATGGACGATTTTACTCTTTTAACTGTGCACTTCATGAAATAAATAAAAGATGTAAAACCTATAGTGTTCATATGTACGCTGATGAGACACAGTTGTATCATTCCTTCAACATTTGAGATAGTCAGCGTGCAATATCTGATAACTGATCTAGCGGCAATTGTTCAAATATCAGGAGAACATTCTCTGTCTATAAATGCTTCTAAATCCGCCTTAATGATATTTGGCAAAGTTGCTGATTGTACTCTACTTCAACATACATTACATTTGACGGTTAAAGATGTAGAAATTCCCTTATGTACTCACGCAAAAAATCTTGGACTAATAATGGATTACTCATTTAGGTACGGTGCTCATGTTTTGAATTATGTGAAAAGAGCTTACAGTAATTTAAAACTTTTATACTCTCATAGGAACTATTTATCTGTGAAAACCAAAACCATGCTCTGTGGTGCCCTCGTACTTTCACAATTTAACTTTTATCCGAAATATATGACATCATGACACGTATATAAAGAGTGCAAAATGCGTGCTTGAGGTTCATATATGGTATTCGGAAATATGATCATATAACACGTAAATTAAAAGACGCTGGTTGGTTGAACATGCTTAATCGAAGGCTATTACTAGCTGTTTTCTTCTATCATAGAGTCATTGTTAAGCAAATGCCATTTTATCGTCATAGGAAAATTAAATTTCATACCGATGTTCCTAACTTAAATATCAGATTTAAAGGTACAATCACACCTCCTATCCACAAAAGTACTTTATTCGAACGTTCTTTCGGATATCAAATTTCACATGTCTACAATATGATTCCTAATTATATCAAAACTCTGTCTCTTCCAGTGTTGAAAATGCGATTTCGTAATTATATATTTCATAAGTCCTAACAACATAGATGTATTCTTTACTTATTATCTTTTTACTTACTATATTTTTACTTATTACCTTGCAGAAGATGTAATATTTAGTTATGCAATAATTAAAATTTCTTTAATCTTTCATGGAATTTTACTTTTTCTTAATTTTCTTTTAATTAGTTTACCTAATTTCCAGTAGTTAGTAGTTAGTTCAGATTAGGCCTGTATGTCTAAAAAAATGTATTTTAATTATTTTTCTATGTAGTATATGTAATGGCATCGTGCATAGTTATAAGATACCACTAAAACTAAAATAGTAAAGGAGACTGTGGTTTAAGAGATAATTGAAATGAACCTCCGCCCACAATAATTTTTATATCCGTAGATACGTATTTCGCATCTTCAGTTGGCTACCAACTTAAAAGCACTAAAAAGATCTAAACGTTTCTTCAACATTTTTATGATTTTGTCAGGATGATTAGGTTGTTTTTAGATCTTTTTAGTGGTTTTAAGTTGATAGCATACTGAAGTTGGCAGCTTAGCTGTCGAAATACGTACCTACGGATATAAAAATTATTGTGGGCGGAGGTTAATTTCAATTATAAGAACCACTGCAAGATATTCTCGGTTTCGATGGAAGAACAATCTGGTCTTATACCCTGATTGAACTACGCCGAGTGATTTTCGGAATGTATGCTGTTCTTTATTTCCTCTTATATATTATATTGTTTATACATATATGTACCACACCATTCATTTTCGAAAATAAAGACACTATTATTATTGTTATCAGTAGGTATTAGAAAACGACAGAGGCGATAGAACTAGTGTTATTCAGGCAAAACTAAGACTTTATAATAAACTTAACACCTATTATGAATCAAAATCAGGAAAGGAATTTGCACTAAATAGCAGCAGCAAGTTATTTTTGTAATAATGAAATACAAGTTGCTATAATAAGATTAAGTACGAAAGCTAAATTTATAAGTAATAACATTTTCTATAATATTTAATCAAATCTGATATTCCCAATTTTTATCATGTTTTTACGTAACCGTTTATTCGTTTCTTGAAGTACACACGTATAAAGCCCTTCACATGAAAAAAGCGAAATCGTCCATACACTTGAAATTGTAAATGATTTCATAAAGAGCATAAACAGTTGTTCCGTTTCATGAAAAGCACAAATATTTTGTGCAGATTATGAATACAGATGATCATACTTAAGTGGATCGTTTCATGAAGTGGATATCCGTTTTATGAAAAAATCAATTTCACTATGTGAGCACGACATATTGACTGCATTTGCATTTGACCTTTACACGAGAGTAAAGATTTTGAATTATCTTACTTTGGTACTGAAATTCGAGAAAATTGTGAATGTATATATTAAATTGCGTCCAGACTTGAAAATTTAAGTCCGAACGAAGCGAACGCCTGGAGTAGAATTTGCCAAGTATGGACGTGTCTGCGAGCCGAACAGAACGCGCCAAATATTTTCCGAAGCTTGTCGGTAAATCTGAATTGCTCAAAAAGAATTATTGTTCGCCGAATCTTTGAACGGACGGAGATATAACATTTCAGTGTAACGGAAACATTAAGAGCGTAATGAATTTACCGAACGTAACGAGTTTTTGCACAAACCATTCTGATTGGCTTTTGGCTTATTCGAATACTCTCGGTTTGTTCAATTTGTTCGAGCTAAAAAATTAAAGTCTGTGAAGCACCGTATGGAAGATCAGCTTAGGAAGTCCATATGTAGGATGTCTCAGAAAGTATTCTTACAAAACCTACCAAAAATTCTGAAGAAATTTCTGCACATTCATATAAAATGCAAGTTTCCTACGAATTTTTCCCAACAGATTACCTGAGAAGAGACTTTGTACTGCCGTTGATTTGTCTTACACGGATGGATAGTAACGATTTATTGGATCCGACAATCTATTTAGACGAAATGTGGTTTCATTAATTTGTCAGATTTTTATGTTGTGGACTAAAAATAACCTTCAGACATTTACAGAAGCAACTGAAGACTTTGCTGTGATAAACGGATAAGTCAAAAATGCTAATTTTAGATAAGGTAAAAGAACAGAAACATTTTAATAATTTACTATTGAAGATCTTAGGCAAAACGTTATACCACAATTCTTCCGTTGTTGTGCCAAACGATGTAGCAATATCGATTATAATTTAAAAACCAGTGATATTCCAATATAAAGACAATTGGACTTATCCCCTTATTGAGCATTTTATGCCCAATAGAGTTTGGAAGTATGGACTGCTGTTTTTGGGAGACATTTAATTGGCCCAACACTTTTTGAGCAATCTCTATCTACTGAACAGTATAGGAGCAACGGCATTGTATAAACATATTTATTTTTAATTCAGTGGAAACCTTAAGAGCTTTACGTTTGCTTATTAAAAATCACCCGTTTTCCTGATTTCTTTTTGTCGGGCTTTTATATCTAAATATTTTCTCTGACTTCCAGTATGACATATTTAATGAAAAATTTAATACAAATGCTTAATTTGTAATGGTTTTATAATTAAAAAAGCCAAAATTTTTGATCCATGTTGTGTTAACAAATTAAAAATTACGCATTTTTTTATTATCAATGGTATCTCCGTAGATCGTGGATACACAGTAACGAAATGTTCTCAAATATTATTTTTCAAACAATTAAATTATATTTATTAATATTAAATAATTATTATCAATGTTTTCCCAATTCACAAAAAAGGGAACTGTCAAATAATAAAGTATCTACAAAAGTTTTGAAAATATTTGATGCATGTACATACCTAAGATACTATTTTGTATATAACTATTAAATTACTAGGTAGCGCAGAACAATAAAATTAGGGGACACCCGGGTTTGAACCGGGGACCTCTCGATCTGCAGTCGAATGCTCTACCACTGAGCTATATCCCCGTTGGAAACTCGTTATATGATTACAAATAAATCGGACGTTCATATCTTTAAGTATAGTTAGAACAATATAAGTATAGTCAATTTTAGACTCTTCTTTTTTTTTTCGAAAATCAAGACGTAAAACACCTTGCCGGCATTTTGTGTCGGATATCTTTTTATAAGTCGAACATTGTACTTCTAACAGAGATCTTTAATTCTAAAAATGTAATGTTACACGAAAATGATATAATACTAATAAATACGATAAAAATACACTGACGGGCAGAAAAACCTATTTTTTACACAGCTCACAAAATATTTTAACTATAAGTATTGGCTAATTAATAACTATTCAGAAACGCGGCATAAAAATTAGTCAAAAAACGATTACAAAAATTTAGTTTGAAAAAAGTAAGAGAAACAGTAAAAATACAACTTTTTATTCGATGTAAAAATTTAACTTGTCTTTAATGAACTGACTGCTGATAACTAATGGTGAGTATGCACTTTGCGACTGAAATTACTTCATTTAACAGTCAAGTAACCGAATCAAATCAAATTCACTAAAAAATTGAGCACTTGCTTCAAATTCTTCTTGTAAAACAAATTGATGATTCGGAGATTCTCTGGCAAGGCTTAACAGAGAAAAGAAGTAATACAGGGTGTAATCAAATTAGTTTCACATATTAATACCGCAAGTTCCTTATCATGTAAGAGAATTAATGCTGCAAGTACCAAAAGTCTAGCTCAAAAATAAAAACATTACCTAGTGGAGGAGTATTGACTCTTTTGTTTGAGAACTTCTGGTCGGCCGTGCACAAAAACAACGTTATAAAACAAAATTTCCGCAAAATTCAAGGCCAATTTCTAGATCGCATTTTAAAAGCTTTATGGGAACACAATAAAATAGAATCGCAGACCGATTAAAGGCGATAAGTAGTATAGCTAGGGGGATCCTGAGACAGTTTGACCTAAAAAAAAATTGCGGATGGCATGTGTCCATCCGAAGTGACCATCGTTGAAGGTCATCCCCAAAGTTAAGGGAGTGGTTTAAGAGGTGAAGAAGTTACCCCTTTAATTTTTGAATCGAAGAGGCCGTTGGAGAAAAATCTTTAGTTCTTGCAGCTCTGAAGAATGTCGGCAATGACGTCATAATACCAGAAGAGGTTGTTGAGAAAAACATAAATCTAACCCTCCGTTTAGTTCTTGAAGAAGGGTTGTAATTTTATCAAGCGTGTTCGTATAACGAGTCAGTGAACTTTGAAAAATGTGCAGATTTAGCAAAATTAGTCCAAAGCTTCTTTTATCGAACCCACTTGTAGTGTGTTGTGTGTTTGTCAAAGTGCAAGCTTGCTTAAATTTTTTATGAATTTTTTTACGTTTATTTCTGTAAATATTACAAGAAAATATTTTTAAGGACGTTTTTTCCCATCAAAGAACTTACGAAAATTAATTACGTGTACTCTTTGTAATTGTCATTTATATATTTTTATGAAACTGCAAAACTAAATATCAATAATTTATAAACTAAATTAAAAATCTTTAAATTTCGAAAGAAAAAAGTAAACTCGGTTCGCTTGCAATTTTGTAATAATAATGTGTTCATAATTGAAGTTTGTTCTTGTCCGATAAAATTGTAAGTACAAAATTTTTTTTAATCTCTAATCTCGTCACTCCTGACGAAGCTATAAATCTATAGCGAAACGTTGAGTATTTTCCCTTCATATTTCTGTCCGGTTCGAGATTAAAAAAACTTTGTACTTAGTAATAATATGTTCGTTTTTTTGCATAAGAAATACTGCTTGTAATTAAGATTCGTAAGTATGGTATTTCAGAAGCAATGTCAGCAAAATTTTTTCTTGTTCGAGCAATGACTGAACGAGGTTGTAATTTTACCTGGACAGGTCAGGAGAGAAAGTGATAAAATTTTTCGCTGTAGATAAACTGTCTATTTATTTATATATTTCTTTAAAGAATAAGCTAAATGTACATTTTTACATATTTTACTACAGAAATAATAGTTTGTCATGTATTTTCAAATACACAATTTTAATTTTTCTGTGGTAGGTGTTGTTCGTTGAGAACCTTACCTGATAAAGTTATCTTTGAGCAACTGCAAATAATAGAAACTGTTGTGTGGTTAAGTAATTCACTTTTTGATTTTATTTTAAAGCCTCGGCATTACAAAAAGAGAGAAAAAAAAAGAAAGAGACCATGTACCTGAAAAGAGAGGATTCAACATGTTTGAACAAAACAAGTAATAACATCCGGTTGGGTCAGTACTGCATAGTGAATTTATAATTGCAAACCGTAACTCATTGATAATTTTACGCTACTTTCAGGTTCAAAATTATTTATTTGGTTATTCACCTTTTGAGAATATTTATTCTTCTGCATTTAGCATGATTCGACCTAAGCATAGCAGTATTTGAAAATGTTCTACAAAAATTAATATTATTAAATAAGAATTTCAATTTACTACGTACTTACGTACTTTAAATGCATTTAAGAGCTTCAGATATTAATTCTGAAGCATTTTTGTGTCATTTTATTGCTAAAATGATAACTCTTATAAAATATAAAAATTTTTGAAGAAAAAATTAAACACTTGAAAAACATGATAAAAAAATCTAATTGATTATAAGGAAACATTGATATTATAGGAAGCTGTAATAAGAATTCTTTTCTCTTTCGTAATTTAAAGTAGCCATCTCGAACGACCCTCGGTCAATCACACTTTTAAATCGACGAGTCAGCAAGATGTTTCGCAAAGCACTTAGCACTTTACAAAATGTTTGGTTTCTTTGGTATAGAAAACATTTATTTCTAAGGGAACGCTCTATACATTATTACGTATTTGGACAGATTTGTCTAGGTTTCCCATATACTTTAGAGGTTTTAGAGACATGCATAATTAAAACGGAAAACTGTCAGACTCAGAATTTCGCAAAGTTCAAAATATCTTATTAATGTCAAAAGATTTATTCTTCTGCATTTAGGATGATTCGACCTAAGCACAACAGTATTTGAAAATGTTCTGGGAATTTTATTTTCATACTTTAAGTGCGTTTGAGTGCTTCAGATATTAATTTTTGAGACATTTCTGTATAATTTTATTGGTAAATTGATAACTGTTATCAATAATCTCCCTTTAAAATTCTTTCGCTGCATTTGAAATTAAAGTGTTTGTCTTCTTCATTCAGAAATATTGTATGGTATTGTCGAGTCAATAAACTATGCACATTTAGCAAAAAATTGTATTGGAATGTCGCCTGCGTTAACGTGTGTCATTAAAACTACAGAAACGTTGCCAAATAGCAAAGCGGAAAATAAAAACTATTTTTCAGGAAGTGAAGTTTTAGAACAGACAGCATACAAGAAACAGTGGAAACTACTCAATATTATTATTTCTTTGTTTATCTGCTAATTATTTATAATTATTTTTTAAACACTTACCAAGTACAGTTCATTGTTGGCCTCCCGAGAAATATATTCATTTTAGAGGAATGTTTCATCTAATCACGCGCAGAAGTTTTATAACAGAGGAGCGTACGAATTTCGAAATATTGGCAGAGTGAGTAAACTCTAATAGCAAGCACATCTATATATATTAGAATTCATTACAATGTTTACTCGGTATACCGGCTGTTTCAAATTGGGTGTGCACTGAAGGGATCTCCTAAACCGTAAGAGATACAAATTCGGTTAAATGGAAGAAAAGTTGCACGAATCAATGCCTAATTCGTATCCTTTGAGAGAATCATTTTTTTCTTATTTCTTTTTGAGATATTAATAAAAATGTAAAAAAATCGATTTTCTTTTTCTCTCTTTATCTCTTTTATTATACATAATTTTGAAATTCTGATTTAACTTTCTACAGGCACATTTCAATTTCAAAATTATGTATAATAAAAGAGATAAAGAGAGAAAAAGAAAATCTAAATGATTTGAGAGTTCTCGTTCTTGTGAAATAAAAAGTTAATTGTTCGTGTGCGCAATCTTTTAAATGTTGAAAAAATCTCTTATATTTTGTTAATGCTTCCTGAAAATATCAATGTACCTTTCAACAAGAAAACCGCATAAAATAGCAGATGAAAAATTGTTTTCGTCAATCTTAAATGAAATGACAGAAATAATTTGAAAATCACTTCAAGTATAAGAATGATGTGAGAAACTAATTTGAGTAAAAAGAGAAAATTGTTTTTGTCATATCATTTAAGTTTGATGCAAACAATTTTTGATCTGTTATTCTATGCTCAAAACAATTTTCTCTTATATTTTATTATAGCTTTATATAATATCAATGTGTCTTTCAACAAAAGTAATATTTATATTACAAAAGTTCTAATAAAATATAATATTAATAAACTTTTTTAATATTAATATTTTAATTATTTATTTATTTATATATTTTAATTTTAATATTAATAAGTTGTTATTTACGAGTTATTTATAAACTGACACTTGTTTTTAACCTGTTATTTATGAACTGCTAGCTGTTATTGGTAAAGTGATGATTGTTGTCAATAATCTTCTACCTATCATTTAACTGTTATATAAACAGGTCACTGTTATTTGTTGAATTTTTCTCGAAGAATATTTTTAATGTTTATTTTTTATCGATTTTTTCTTATACATATTTACGTTACCTTAAATAGAAAGGATTACACTATCAATTTCGCTAGAAATAATTATAAATTTATAAAAAGATAAATCGCGATTAGAAATTGGATTTAACAAGAAGAACGTATTAAACAGATTTTTAAACAACCACGTTGTTGATTTTCGTTGCTTGTAAACCCAAATATCTTTTAAAATTGTGCATTATTATTTTACTTTAAAGTATATTTACAGTTTTATTTTCTTATTAAGCGAAAAATAACATTGCTTAATTTTAATATCATGATGATAGTGTATAACGTGTGCTGGAAGCAGGGAGTGAAGAAACGTCGTTAAAAATAAAATGGACGCCTGATACTGTTAGTTGATAGTTGTGGTTTCAAGAAAAATTGAGTTAATTAAACTTCAGTCGACTGCGGTACTAGTAAAATGCTAATTAAAACAATTTTTGTCGAACCAAAACACGTGCCGAATTTTGTATAAAACAAAAAATTATTGAACTTCTATGTATGATTTATTATGAGCATGAGTGTTTTGTTTATTTAATTAAAAAAATATTGTGACGTTACAATGAGGATTAGTACAAAAACGATAGATGAAATGTTTCTGAAAGATATCGACCGTGTCTATGTTAAGAGTCATCAGAAGAAACAATTTCTAAAAAAGTATTTTTAAGACCGGATCTGAATATAATAAATTTACAACTGGAAGCTCCGAAATTAGAAAAAAAACGATTTCCCCTGCTGGTATCATTATACAAATTATTGTTATGTTACTTGAAATAATTTAAATATGTTATGTAATTTTTGACGCAAAAACATGCTTAAAAGTGATAATTTAGTTTATTATTAGTACTAGTACCGTACGTACCGTCGAGTTATATTTATCATCTATTTCATCGTGCAAGAACTACACTTAATAATACCTATAATTTGTATTCATATCATTTTTACATATTTTACACTGTTTTAATTCTTAAGTATATCTTTATGACAATTTAAATTTTAGATTTTGATAAGCACATATTTTTTATTTCATGTGAAATGTTTGCTCAATTTCAGTAATCAGTAAAGCTTTGGTAATGTTTCAGTTTTTCAAAATTTAAAGATGTAACACCATTAATCTTTATTGATTCTAGCCGACAGAACAAGTTTCCTAAAGCGGGTCTTTGGACGTCTAACAAATGTAAAAATGTTCTAAATTATAAAAAAAATTAAAAATAATATTTTATTATTAAGATACCTGTTTCGGACCAATATGTTTATCGAATAGATGAAACAGCGACATCCTATCCCTAAGTGGTAAGGTGCAGTTTCTTAAGTGCTTATCACGCACAGCTAAAATAATTTTTGAAGATTAACTGAATTTGGAAAGTGAAAAAAAGTCAACTAAAATAAAAAAATGTAATAATTCTTTTATTTATTTATACTTTATATTCATCATGAAATTTTTGCCTACAAAAAAGGTCCGGATCATAGACAGTCATAGACAGTAATAAATTCAGGCAATGGGTTCTGGAGGAGGAAATATCTTCTGATCCAAAATCGTTATTTTCGAATTTCTTTTCTTTTTCTTTTCTTCATCTTTTTCTTCTTCTTGTCATTTAATTTTCTTTTTTTGCGGTTCATCATCTTCTAATGCTTTGACATTTTCCTCAGTTCCCAAATTAAATTGAAATTTCATGATTGCTTCTTCTAGGAGAGGTAAATCGTTTTCATTGTCCAAATTCAATCGAACGCAATGTACAGGGAGATTTCCTAGTTTTTTTCTTAATGTTTCACCTCTTGGTGAATATGTAAGAGATACAAGCATTCCTCTATTACCACGGATTTTAATACTCTTTACATCAAACCTAACAAGAAAAGAGAAAACAAAATTAATAAACTGATGAATATAATTAAATTGAAAATTTACCTGAATAATATAACGTAGAGCATTTTCACTGTGAGATTTTCTGGTTCTTTTGTTGTTTCAGTGAGTAAAGAGCTGGGTATAGTAGCCATCTCTTACGGCCGCACTGTGCACACAAGAAAATTATTCTGGAATAAAACCGTTTAATTCTGTTTAATTAATATATATTTTAAAAATGTATAAATATGCATTTTTTTCTTATGTCCGCATCTATTAAACATATACCAATCTTGAAAACATTAATTAATAACTTTATGTAATGATAACGATGTTGATAATAATTACCAAAAAGTTTTCTTTTTGTTTTACATCAGCGCGTTCTAACTACAGAAATAATTGTTTGTCATGTATTTTCAAATATACCAGACAACACCAGACATCTTACGTTAAATAATTAAAATTGCTTCGGAAAACAAAAACAAAACCGTTGTCACCTCAAATTGTGCGCGATAGTTCGCTCACATCTTGGATAGTAATTTTGTTGATCGATTAATTGTGCTTTACGATCACCGCACACTATCATGTAATCGTCGTCGGAGATAATAACTGCTCTTATTTCTTTTTTCTGGTGATTCGTTTTCACTTCTTTCCAAATTTTATTTATCCAATTATATTCCACCTTTTTCACCTTATTTCGTACAATCACTTCTTTTTTCCCTTTATCAAATTGTACTAAAAACAATACAAATTGTATAAGTTAATTCTCACTCTTAAAATGCGTTGTTTCTTTCTATGCCTTTGTTTTTCCATATTCGTTTTTGATTTATGAACGAATTAATGAATAAAGGGCATTTGCCTACAAAAATGACTTCTTACGTGTGAGGTCAGGAGAAAAATGAACAAAACACTTTTTTGCTGTTGATAACTGAATTATCTGTTTTTTTCCATTTCTTTTAACAATTGATCTGTGAGACAAAGTATACATTTTCACCTCAGTATATCGGTTTCTCCTTTACATACAAGGCAAACGTGTTTCGTTGGAGTAGACATTATTTTTTAGAATTTTTTTTATCTCATTCGCTTGAGAATAGTTTTCAATCTTTAATTAAAGGAAGACTCAAATAAAAGAAAATTTCTCGTAAAAATTAAAACACGGTTAGTCGTTTGTAAAACAGCAATTATTGTTGTTGTTTACGAAGATAGGTTGTGATTTCTTCTTTTTGCTGGCAAAAGTTACTTGCTTGTTTTGTTCAATCAAACATGTTTAATCTGAAGGCAGATCATCTGGCCAATCTTAATTACAGACAATATTTCATATGCAAAAAATTATAAAACGATCCTATTTTTATAAAATTGCGAGCGAACCGTGTTTTAGATTTTTTTGCGAGAAATTTTCTTCTATTTGAATCCACATTTAAGTAAATATCCTCTTCAAACCTTAGATGTCACAGATACTCTCAGACCCAAACTTATCGCTGACGCATATTATATATATTTGTCTTATTAATGTCCCTTTAATACGTTCGTTCATTCATAAATCGAACACGAACAAGGAAAAATAAACGCATAGAAAGAAACAATGCTTTTTTAACAGCACGAGTTAACTCATATATACTACAAACTGATCAAGCGAAAAGAGGGGGTGACAAATGTGGAATACGATTTGAATAAATTCAATTTGGAAAAAGAAAACCAATCAGCAGAAAAAAATAAGAGCAGTTATTCTCTGTAAGATATGCAAAAATGTATTTTTTAGCTTTTCAAACCTTTTTCTGATTTGCAGCAAAAGAATACCATTTTGTTTTAAAAGGTCATCAACCGTTCACAAAAACTAGACCTGTTCATACATGTTCACAAATTATTTCACCTTTCTTTTTCTTGAGAAGAATCAAACATATAGAGGTAAAAATTTAAAAAATATATTTGATCAGTATTGCATATTACAGTATTAATAAATGCAACTTAACAAAATTGCAAACATTGAAATTATGTATTTTATGCTATTACTAGTTGCTTGACAAGTGTATTAACAACGAACAGATAAAATAGCGACATCTTACTATCGCTTTTTGACCTGACATTGCAGTAGGGTAGACAAATTGAAGCGGGATTTGCTCCTAATAAGTTCCCCATGCAAGGCGGCCATGCTTGCTGTCAAAGCATAATGAAAATTTTAGAAAAATTTTGTGCAAATCGGTTTTGATTGCAGCGAGAACCTCGAGCAGCCTCTGGACAGCTGTTTCAGCCCTGCTTGGGGCTTCTTCAGCAGAGACGTAGCTCGACATTCCCGCTGCAAAAAAAAAACGACTTGCCCAATTTATTCGCATTACGATGTAAGAGTGATGAACAGATAAAATAGCGACATCTTACTATTGCTTTTTGACCTGACATTGCAGTAGGCTAGACAAATTGAAGCGGGATTTGCTTCTAATAAGTTCCCCATGCAAGGCGGCCATGCTTGCTGTCAAAGCATAATGAAAATTTTAGAAAAATTTTGTGCAAATCGTTTTTGATTGCAGCGAGAACCTCGAGCAGCCTCTGGACAGCTGTTTCAGCCCTGCTTGGGGCTTCTTCAGCAGAGACGAATAAATTGGGCAAGTCGTTTTTTTTTGCAGCGGGAATGTCGAGCTACGTCTCTGCTGAAGAAGCCCCAAGCAGGGCTGAAACAGCTGTCCAGAGGCTGCTCGAGGTTCTCGCTGCAATCAAAAACGATTTGCACAAAAATTTTTCTGTATTAACAACGGTAGACCTACACAATAAATATACTATTATTATTATTATTTAAAATATTTTTTATCGTACGCTTTGCTATTTACCAACATTTGTAGTTTTAAATGACACACATTATCGTAGCAGCATTCCAAAAAAAAATTTTCTGAATTTGCGTTTATCAGAGTTTATTGACTCGACAGTACTACTCAAAGTTTCTGTATGAAGAAGAAAAAACACACCCTTGTAGTCACCTCCCTGTCGGCTACAATAAATAATGATTAATGGAGTTAAATCTTTAAACATTGAAAAACTGAAATACATTACGAAAGGCTTTACAGACTCCTGAAATTGAGCATACATTTCGTATGAAATAGAAAATGTGTGTTTATCAATGTCTAAAACTTAAATTGTCATACGGATATACTTAAAATTTTTTTAAAAATGCTTGACATTTCTAATTCTAGATCATTCGAGCGTTACACACAATCATCATTCGCACCACATCAGAACAATTCCTAGTTTTTAATATCTCAATATATTTCTTAAATAAAAAAGATTTCTTTTTTGTAAAAAAGAAAAAATTAAAATGGAAACATCTTTCTGTTAAAACAAGCTAAAATAGTAAAGGAGACTGTGGTTTAAGAGATAATTGAAATTAACCTCCGCCCACAATAAGTTTTATATCCGTAGATACGTATTTCGTGCTTTTAAATTGGTAGCGTGCTGAAGATGGCAGCTTAAATGCCGAAATACGTATCTACGGATATAAAACTTATTGTGGGCGGAGGTTAATTTCAATTACGTTAAAACAAGCGTGAAATAAAATTAGATTCTAACGAAGCGTCTTATTATTTTCTTGATCCTCGTTTGCAGTCAAGGGACTTAACAAAAAGACTTGCCGATTTAAATCAATTTAATGGTTCTTATTTAAAAAAATTGAAACGTAATTATCCTCAATTTCATCGTTTTATCGGCTTAAATAAAAGATAATCATCAAAAACTTACATTCTAAATTAGTATTTTAATTTTGGTTTTATACAAAATTCAGCGTTTTTGTTTTGGTTTGACAAAAACTGTTTTTGTGTTTCATCAAATCAAGTGTAGGTTCAAGGGAGAAGAAGAAAAGAAAGAAGAAAATAGTCGAGAAAAAATCAACATTAAAAATATTTTTCGAGAAAAATTTAACAAATAACAGTAACCTGTTTAAGAAACAGTTAAATGACAGGTAGGAGATTATTGAAACCAGTCATCAATTTACCAATAACAGCTAGCAGTTCATAAATAGCAGGTCAAAATCAAGTGTCAGTTTATAAATAACTGGTAAATAACAGGTAAAAGTTTATTAATATTATATTTTATTAGAACTATTGCCAAATCCATGTTTCTTTTGTTGAAAGACACATTGATATTATAGAAAGCTATAATAAAATATAAGAGAAAATTGTTTTGAGCATAGAATAACAGATGAAAAATTGTTTGCATCAAACTTAAATGATATGACAGAAACAATTTTCTCTTTTTACTTAAATTATTTTCTCACATCATTCTTATACTTAAAGTGATTTTCAAATTATTTCTGTCATTTCATTTAAGATTGACGTAAACAATTTTTCATCTGCTATTCTATGCGGTTTTCTTGTTGAAAGGTACATTGATATTTTCAGGAAGCACTAATAAAATATAAGAGATTTTTTCAACACTTAAAAGATTGCGCACACGAACAATGAACTTTTTATTTCACAAGAACGAGAACTCTCAAATCATTTAGAATTTAGATAAAGTCAAGCATATAAGAAAATAATTTTCAGTTTTGATTTCATAAACTGTGTACGATTACGTAAAAACACATTGTTTTACTTCCTCATTATAAAAGTCTATCAACTTCAGAACAGTTTTTATTTTACACAAATAACAGGTAGGAGATTATTCATACCAGTTATCAATTTACCAATAAAAAATAAAATATATAAATATCAATGCAATATATACCTAGTAAATATTATAATGAATTCTAATATATATACATGTGCTTGCTCTTAGAGTTTACTCACTCTAACAATATTTCGAAATTCGTAAAAAGAATATATTTCTCGGGAGACCAACAATGAACGGTTCTTGGTAAGTGTTAAAAAAATAATTAACTAGCAGTCAAAAAAAGAAATAATAATATTGAGCTGTTTCCACCGTTTCTTGTATGCTACCTGTTCTAAAATTTCGCTTACTGAAAAATAGTTTTTATTTTCCGCTTTGCTATTTCGGAACGTTTCCAGTTTTAATGACACACGTTAAGGCAGGCGACATTCCAATTCAATTTTTTGCTAAATGTGCATAGTTTATTGACTCGACAATACCATACAATATTTCTGAATGAAGAAGAGAAACACTTTAATTTCAAATGCAACGAAAGAATTTTAAAGGCAGATTATTGATAACAGTCATCAATTTACCAATAAAATTACACAGAAATGTCTCAAAATTAATATCTGAAGCACTTAAATGCACTTCAAGTATGAATTTTTTCCCAAAACAATTTCAAATACTGCTGTGCTTAGGTCGAGTCATCCTAAATGCAGAAGAATAAATCTTTTGACAATAAGATATTATGAATTTTGCGAAATTCTGTGTCTGACAATTTTCCGTTTTAATTATACATGTCTCTAAAACCGCTAAGGTATATGGGAAACCTATACGCATCTATCCAAATATGTAATAATATATAGAGCGTTCCGTTAGAAAGAAATATATTCTATACCCAAGAAACTAAACACTTTGTAAAGTGCCAAGTGTTTCGCGAAACATCTTGCTGACTCGTCGATTTAAAAGTGTGATTGACCGAGGGCCGTTCGAGTTGGCTATTCTAAATTACGGAAGAAAAAAGAATTCTTATTACAGCTTCCTGTAATATCATTGTTTCCTTATAATCAATTAGATTTTTTTTATCATGTTTTTCAAGTGTTTAATTCTTTTTCAAAAATTTTTACATTTTATAAGAGTTATCAATTTAGCAATAAAATTACACAAAAATGCCTCAAAATTAATATCTGAAGCACTTAAATGCATTTCAAATACGTAAGTACGTAGTAAATTGAAATTCCAATTATTATTTAAAAATATTCATGTTTGTAGAACATTTTCAAATTCTGTTATGCTTAGGTCGAATCATCCTAAATGCAGAAGAATAAATCTTCTCAAAAGGTGAATAATCAAATAAATAATTTTGAATCTGAAAGTAGTGTAAAATTATCAATAAGAGTTACGGTTTGCAATTATAAATTCACCATGCAGTATTTTTTATTTATTTTTAGTTCCTGTTCCTTCGTTAGCGTTAAATTTTAAGCATTTTGATTTCATGAAGTACGTAAAGTTCTGCTAATTGGTTTTTAAATTTTGTGCAAATATAATTTTATATTGTTGGATTTCTCATTTCAAGAGTTCAACTCAACGAATTTGACTTATTTTTATTTCTTCAGAAAAAATAAACTTCTACTTATTTTTCAAAAATTAATTAAACGAGAATCTCATTCTGTAAAACGTCAGTTATTTATTTAGTTTTCTCTAAAATATCATACTCTCTTCTGACCCAACCAGATGTTATTACTTGTTTTGTTCAAACACGTTGAATCCTGTCTTTGCAGGTAAATGACCTCTTTCTTTTCTTTTTCTTTTTTTGTAATGCCGAGGTTATAAAAAAATAAAAAAATGAATTACTTAACTACACAACAGTTTCAATTATTTGCAGTTGCTCAGGTAAGCTTTTCAATATTTTTCGTTTTCTTCTCTTTACAATTATATTTTTTCCTATTTGTAGTCGCAAACGAACAACACCTACCATAGAGAAATTAAAATTTAACTACACCTACGAAAGAATTAACCAAAACTGCTGTCTACGATTTAGGAAGAGTATATATAATAACATAGGCCCAGCAAGAGACAAAGAAATTATCAATGTTGAAATAAAAAAAAAATCAACTTCCTGTGTAGCACCAAGATTGCATTGAAAAAATTTTACGGACGTTGGAGCAGACATCATCGATGAAGAATATCGTGCTACATTTTAACCATTCCCACGATGATTACATGATAGTTTACGGTGATCGTAATGCACAATTAATCGGTCAACTGACCGAACTATCATGGACAATTCGAGGTGACAACGGTTTTCTTGCTCTCCGAAACAATTTTAATTATTTAACATAAGATGCCTGGTGTTGTCTGGTGTATTTTAAAATACAAGACAAACAATTATTTCTGTAGTAAAATATGTAAAAACGTACATTTAGCTTTTTCTTTAAAGAAATAAATAAATAAACAATTTATCTACAGCGAAAAATTTTATCATTTTCTCTCCTGACCTGTCCTAAGGTAAAATTACAACGCCGTTCAGTCATTGCTCGAACAAGAAAGAATTTTGCTGACATTGCTTTTGAAATACCAGACTTACGAATCTTAATTACAAGCAGTATTTCTTATGCAAAAAAACGAACATATTATTATTATAAAATTGCAAGCGAGTTTTACTTTTTTCTTCCGAAATTTATAGATTTTTAATTTAGTTTATAAATTATTGATATTTACGTATTATTTAGTTGTACGTTTTGCAGTTTCATAAAAATACGTAAATGACAATTACAAGGAGTACAACTAATTAATTTTCATAAGTTGTTTGATGGGAAAAAACGTCCTTAAAAATATTTTCTTGCAATATTTAAAGAAAGAAACGTAAAAAATTACATAAAAAAAGTTAAGCAGTCTTGCATTTTGACAAACACATAAACCAACAAAGTGGGTTCGATAAAAGAAGCCTTGGACTAATTTTGCTGAATCTGCACATTTTTCAAAGTTCACTGACTCGTTATACGAACACGCTTGATAAAATTACAACCCTTCTTCAAGAATTAAACGGAGGGTTAGGTTTATTTTTTCCTCAACAACCTCTTCTAGTATTATGACGTTGTTGCCGACATTCTTCAGAGCTGCAAGAACTAAAGATTTTTCTCCAACGGCCTCTTCGGTTCAAAAACTAAAGGGGTAACTTCTTCACCTCTTAAACCACTCCCCTAACTTAGGGGATGACCTTCAACAATGGTCACTTCGAATGGACACATGCCATCCGCAATTTTTTTCAAAGTCAAACTGTCCCAGGTTCTCGCTAGCTATACTACTGCGATAGTTCAAATTCACAACCTCTCGGTCGTGGCCCGTGTGTGCTTTATGATTAAAGGAGAGCAATTTAAATCTGCTTGCATTGATCAGAATTAAATCTGTTTCATTAGATAATCGACAATAATTAGATCTCACATCCTGGTCTTTGTAAACCAACAATACACATGATTTACAGTGCTAATTTCGCGTATTAAAAGGATTAAAAAAAATTATTAGTCGCTCTGATTGATTGTCGCTTTGTTAATTATTTCCACTAACGAATATGTTTCTTCGTAGTTCGAGTTCGATGACGCTTTATTGTTTTGGTTCCACAAAATAATAAAAGCGATGACTGCATTGAATAATGATTTTCCGAAATGCAGAAAGAAAAGACATTCTTAAACATTTTTGCGCAATAAAGAAATAACAATGCAGTTTATTGACGACCAGCAAATAAAGTATACGATGAATACGTATGAATTAGTAAAATAATTTAAAAAAATGGAATTTCTAATTTTTATTTATTTTTACAGTTTTGTGAGCAGAAAACTATTAACAATTACGTGAAAATTGAGAAAATTGATTAATTTAATAAGCAACGCGATGGATATTTATAATTCTATTCCGTTATGGAATTACATAAGCGATGATTTTACCCCAGTGCCCTTCAGTTCGATGACGCTTTATTGTTTTACGACGTTTTATGATGCGCTTGTAGAAACTGATACACGGCCAGTCAGAGGTTTTGAAACAAAAAGTTCTTTAATTTCTCACCAATAAAATTCATATTTGCAGAAATCACTTTCTTAAGTGATAAAGAACTTACAGTTTTAATATGTGAAACTTATTTGATTACTGTATGTTCTGTTGCAATTCATCCATGTGGCCTGGTGTTGTCATTTAATAAAATTAAGTCACGCGTTCGGCTTTAGAAAACGAGTCGAAGACAAGTTTTCTAAATGGACAATTGCGCCAAAATATCTTATGAAACCTGTACTTGATATTACTTTTTCTATCTTGGGTCTTAGATACGAAAAAAAAAACTTAAAAATCTGCTTTATTTTGTAATATGATATAGGAAAATTTTGTTTTGTCGACGACGGTTATGGCATTTATTTAGCTATTTATTAAACAAGTCACTTATTTGCTGTTAAGGCACGAGTGTAATACATAGTTTTATCAAACACTTGTTTATTATGAAGTTATAATAATGCCGATTTTGAATAACAGTTTAATTATGGGTTTATAATTCCACTAGTGTTTTATAGACCTCTTAATACGTAATATATTATATAATAACAACGTGTTAATCTATTTTCAGCAGTTCTCGAGTTATTTCGTGTTTTTTTTTTATAAGAAGCGACCCAAATTTAAACATCTGAATTTAAACGTCTGTCTAAAGATTATTTGAATGATGGGAGGTTGAAATTTGGAACTAACATTTGAAAATTTTCACTTTCAAGTTATTTACTTTCCTGAATGAATCCGGATCGTCGTTAACAAAATAGAACTCGTTTCTAGAATTAATTGTAAAATTACTCGGTTATGTTAAATGGAACATCCTGTATGTTATAATATGAATGGATTACTGACTGTTCAACGAAACCATACATAATTAAAAACGTCCGAGTTATTGTTAATTAATTAATTAATTCATCGACTTACAGAAATTCGATTCAGGAATGTATTATGTGCGATAGTTTTATTGGATTAACTGACACACTTCCCAAATCCGTGTGCTGCAATCATGCAATCAAGGAAGCCAATGAAATGTTTTTTTTTAACATTACCATACAATTTTAAAACGCAATTAACGAAAAGAAATCAATTCATAACTGAACCAATTAGAGCTCTGTTTTGTAACTAGTTGTTGTACAGTAACCACAACGATCCCTATGTTACCACTACGATCCGGCTTTCGAGCGAGTCTTTGCGCGATGCGATTGGTCAGTTTCTTTTCCATCGGTTCTGTCGCTGCAACAAGTCGATGAGCGGCGCGGTTAATTCTGCGGCTCGGTGGATGTACTCTCGCAGCGAGACGATCAGGCCCAAGAACTGGCGGAGTTGCTTGCAGTTCGTCGGGGCGGGATGCTGCTGAATCTGACTCAAATGCTGTGCTTTCGGCTGGAGTCCGGTAGATGTTATTCTGTAGCCGAGGTATTCCAAGTTGGTCTCTTCGTCGTCTCCTCCAGCAGTATCTGCCAGTAACCAGATTTGATGTCTAGGGTACTGAACACGGTGGTGGAACCTAGGTCTCGCAGTGCCTCGGGTAAACTGGACGCCTCATCCTCGGTGATCGCGTTAAGCTGCCGGTAGTCAACGCAGAAGCGCTGATCCCCGTCCTTTTTCTTCACCATCACGATGGGAGAGTTGTACGGCGACGTACTCCGTCGGAAAGCATTGATTCGATTTGGTCGTTTATTAATTTCTTTTTCTCGGTCGAACACGGATACAGTCAGATGCGAATTGGTTTTGTGTCTCGGAGGCGAATTTTATTCCGCGTGGACGGGGTCGTAGTCAAGGGGCCCTTCTCGGAGAACACGGCTTCGAAGTCGTGGAGTATTTTACGTGACTGGCCCGCGTGTTCGGCGGGAAAATTTTACTGTACGTTCCCCAGGTCGATGACGGTCGGTGTCTCGGAGCGGACTCGTTTTTTGACAAAGAATTTGGTCACTCGGGTTCGAGTACCGATGTGTACGCATCCCCGATGCACGTCGATGATCGCACGGTTTTCTTGCAGCCATGGTTGGCCTAGGATTGCCTTCTCTCGCAGGTCTGGGATTACCAAGCACTTGGCGCGGTAGGTCTCGGAATCGATGTCGAAATTCATGGTGGCTGTTCCACTGCCGCGAATGGCGGGTGCGAATGCAGCGGTCTTCAGGTGTGGTATGCGGACAGTTTGGATGGTCTGGACCATTTCGGGACGGACGAAATTTTCGGAGGCGGCGGTGTCGACGAGCGCTTCGATCGCGATGCCCTTCACGTGTATCTTAAGTTTCGGTAGCGGTCCGGTTCCTAGCTGGTTCACGGCGGGTTGACGGTCTCGTCCGTGATTGTTCTCCGGCGGGTGCTGGTGATTTTGCGGCGGTCGGGCGTTTCTGATCTGAGGACAGTCTGAGTTATAGTGACGACCTCGGCAATGTTGGCATTGAGGCGGCGTCGTCGGACTGGCGGGTTGTCGGTCCCCTCTGGAGGCTTGCGGTGGCGATGGTGCGGCTTTTCTTGACGGTTGAGGCGGCATCGAACGGTCGATCACGTTGGCGTGTCTTCGCAGCTCCTGCAGCGTGTTCGGCGGTGGGCAGGTCATGCCGACCTGGACCTCGTTTCGTACCAAGTTGGTGATGATGGTGATGCGTTCCTCGGTCGTCGGGTCGGCGGCAACGCGATCGAATAACTTCCATTTTGCCGTGACGAACGCCTCGATGTCTTTCGTCAGTTTTTGGCCGGCGGAATGTAGCTTTGCAATGAGGCGCATTCGGAGGTGCGCGCTGTCGAATTCCTCCGTGAATCTCTCTTCGAACTCTTCCCACGAAAGCTGTATGCCTTGGTAGCGGGCGTACCAGCTGTTTGCTTCCCCCTGGAGGCGACCTGTGGCAATGGGTACCCACATCCATTCCGGAGTCTTCGTGAGGTTGACGAATTGTCTGATGAGTTGTAGAAATTGCCTGGGACATTCGGCGTCGGTGCCGTAAAATGGCGGAAGATCCGACGTTTTGAGCGGGTGGGTTGCGAAAACGTCCGTTGTGGGCGACTCGGCCGGCGCGGCGACTCTGGAGACGCTCTGGCAAGGCTCCTGCGGCTGCGACATCCCTGTAGCCGTAATCTGACCCGGTGCAGTTGCTGACTCGTTGGCTGAACTTGTTTTTGGGCGCCACTGAGGTATGGTTCCCTCAGAAATCGCTCAGCTCTTCTTTGCTCTCGTAAGCATGGACAAGCGTCCTCTTCCTCCGGCTCCGGCTCTTGCAGCTGCAGAAGCTTCTCGAGCCCCACGTTCTTTCGGCGCCACTTGTTACCACTACGATCCCGCTTTCGAGCGAGTCTTTGCGCGATGCGATTGGTCAGTTCTTTTGCGCGACTAGTGTGAACTCAACGGTAAAGCAGAATTGTAATTGACTTATCTTTTATGAGCAAGGTTCGAAAGGTAATCGGTAATAACGTTCAGTTAATTAACGTAGAGCAATAATTAAGCACAGATAATAATTTCCTTTATTAAATTAATAGAAAACTCAACGATAATACATGGGAGTCAACCTGCCATAAAGGGGGCGCTTAGTAAGCGTTGGACGCGCGGTTGTTCAGAGACACAAACGTTTGGGTTCGCGCATTCGTTACCGCACTGCACTATGTACCAGGACAACCACTTGACGGAGACGTTCACCGCCCGCACGGGGTGATCTTGCTTGACTTCTTTTATAACGTTTCGGCAGGTCTTACAGTCCAATAATCAAACAGGAATAATGCTTTTAGGAAACAATACTTCTGATTGGCTGAAACCAGCAGTGAGAGCATTGCACGTTCTCACGTAACACCTATAAAGTAAAACTCAGATATAAAAGAAATAAAAGATTTCATGTTCATTTAATGTAGGTTAGTGAAATATTTAAAGCGTTAGCTAGGGTGGTCAGACAAAGAGTAATATACACAGAGGTTGTTTTAAAATGCAAAATGCACTATGTTGATTGTTTATTTGAATTTTAAAACACTATGTAAATACATTATTTTTAACTCTACGGATATTTTTACTGTATGTATACAGGGTGCTGCATTTTGAAACGCAACATAGGATATTTAGGCTTTTTAAAGTACTCTTCTAGATGAATCTGTCTGTGAAGTTTGACAGTTTTTCATACGCTAAGTTTTAAGATATTTAAAAAACAGATCCTGTAACTAAATTCAATTTATACCAAATTCACAGCCTTCATCAATGATAGTGAAAACTTAACAAATAATTATAAATCTAGTTCGTTTTTGAAAAAGATTGATAGAAAAAGTTTTTCCAGTGATTTATTTTAACATTTACTGGTCAAGGCCGTGCTGAAGTTTGGTATAAATTGAATTTCGTTACTGATCTTTTTTTTAATATTTTGAAACTGTGGAAATGAAAAATTCTCAAATTTTACAGAAAGATTCAGCTTGGAGAGCACTTAAAAAAACCTAAATGGAATTTTGCTGTAAGATAATTAGGGAAGCCAAGATTCGAGCACTTTCAAATTAACTTGGGATTTCCTACCTCGCGTTTCTATACGCAGCACCATGTATACATTATTTTTTTCTGATACTATTTGAAGTTATCTAATGCAATCATGTTGCATTTTAAAATAATCGCTATGTACGTATAGCCGCGATCAAGCAAGTCGAAACTGATCGACAGTTTTGTAACCCTTTTCACCAGCGCGCCAGCGTCAACAAGGGCGCGGTTACCCTGCAACGGTCTCAATTAGTAATTAGGATGATCGGGACTGTATAAACTCTTTCTGCAGAAGTGAATATTCTACACTCTCGCTCTTAGACTTATCGTGAAAACATTTAAGACATCTTATGTTTAATTTTTCGGTATTTTAACTCTTTAACAACAGATAATGTTTAGTATTTTTATGCTGCCAAGACACCTGCGTCATAATCGTTCATTGAAGGTAGAGAACGTATAAGAGTGGCTAGTGTGAAAATACTTTTATACTTTCCGTTGTTGTCTTGGCGATATAAAAATACCGTACATCTGCCTTTAAAGAGTTAAAATACTGAAAAATTAAACATAAAGTATCTTAAATGTTTTAATTATTTGGATGACCTCAGGTTCTTTTGATGATACCCGTTTATGATTGATTATTATTTGGGTATTTTGTAAACTTGCTTTAAGTTTTTGTTGCCCACAGTAAAACACATGAGGAACTAAAATACAGTATGGTAATACAAATGACGTATGCGTAATGTGGACAAAGGCAGAGGGGAATCAGGTTCAGGAGCGGTCAGATCTAGTCTCAGCGCAAGGAAGACATAACATTAACACAACATGACATGCGAGCGCCTCATTTGAGGAGATCAAAGCCGCCGCTGGATGTGTGGGGCGTTCGCTTTCCCCCGTCCGCATGACGCGTCACAACTGCCAGCTTACATAAACGTAACCACCATATGCAACTTGTCAATCTATGTTCGCGCTTTATTTTTCATAACAACCATCGGTGTCTGTCAATAAAACGTTCCTCATGTAAATTATTTTCCTAAGTATTTGAAAAAATAAATACACCAGTGTGGTGTTGAAATTTACATCAAATACAGTTTGAATTGATTTATTCCATATTTTCAAAGAAAATTTTAACAAAACAGATTAATTATAACATCCTTTCGGCTGCGAACATAAACCAAATATATCCGAATTAAATAGAATTTCATTACAGCAGATCTGTTGTTTCTTGAATTCACAAATTATGATTAAAATATAGATAATTATAATAACTGCATTGCAGCATGTGCACCATGTAATAAAATTTTTAAATCTAAAAGTTCTGTATGTACAGTATCAAATCATAATTTTTACTATAAAGCGCTTTTTAAATGGATGAATAACATGACCGCTTATATTTTTTATGATTATGTAAATTTGGTCATTTCCCATATTTAACAAACAGTAGACTAGCATGTTTCTACTTACGTAATGCTTAAAACATATTCAAAATCTCATTTTCTTAAAAAATGTCACGTGCGATACTTTGACAAAAAAGTAGGTATCTACACTGTGATTTAAAAGTGTCGCATCATCGCTTAGGCGGTGTTAGAGAATGTTATTAGGAGCCCGAATATGCTTTTAGAATTATTTTGGGATGTTTAGTTTTCAAGATATAAAGGTTTAAAAGTATCACAAATAGGCAACCTTGCACCTTGCAGGTACACTTAAAAATTTGAATTATAGGTATCCTCCTTTTAGCAATTGAACTGATTTATCAAAACATTCGGTAAACAAATTTGACACAGTAATAATTGTCAGTTCGTAATACTTCATTTTATTTAGCTATTCTTAAGTTTCTTAAGTAAAAATATGATGAAGGGGCTGGCCGAAACCGCCGAAGGGTGCTTTCAAAAGACAAACGCGGTAAATTTGCAAGAATTTAGAAGTATCGTAAACTGAAAGAAGCAAACGAGTAGACTATAAAACTAAGACAATAACTTATGACATACCTAGTGCTTTAATAAATTATTTAAATATCGAATTAACTCAAAATCAAAAAATACAATCAAAAACCAAACGAATAAACCGCTGCAATACACAGTCGAAATTTTGATTGCCTTAATACATTTTCCTAGTTTTTTGATGCTTGCTTGAACATCTCTTAGCATTTATCATTATTATGCAGCATCAAGAATTCTTTTACGCAGTTCCTGTTCTCTGTTTAGTTCAATAAATCGTTTCAGTCCATCACAAAAAATATTACACCACCAGCAAATTTTATTTACCATCAGCACTGTCACATATCAGACCATGGTAACCGTAGTAACACCGAATTCTGGGTGCGCCCTTGCCGACCTTATTTCTAAAATAATGATGAAATTTACAAAAAAACTTTTTCTGTTTTAATACTCAATAGGGGCATTCAACAAACAAATCGATTAATTATAATTGGATCGAATCGAGTTAAATCGATTCATAAACGCACTAGAGGCGTGACAGGTGAACTATAACCTCTAACCAAGAATAGTTGCATTAAGTATTGAAAATGAAGTTGCATATTAATTGCAAAATAGAAAGTTTGTTCTTTAATTGAGATCTGATGTAATGCATTCAAATCATCTGTAATTATTAATTAGGACATTGTACACAATATACAATGACCATTCATGCAAACTATTTTCAAATGTGTTGTGTATGCGCATATAACAACAACCAAATGTATCTTGTGTATGCAGGGCTAATGCACCTTTATAATCGAAATGAAAAGTCATGGAAATCGTAATACTTTATTAATTAAGTTTTTTGTCCGTTCACAAATATTACTTTTACACACGATACAGGATTATAAAGCAATAAGGTGGCGCATTCAGTTGGGGTTATTAGTAAATCAGAATATTTTATAAAAAATTCTTTTGAACTCGTAGAAAAATTAAAACAAATAACTGTACCAAATAATTGCATTATAATTTCTTTAGATGTTATTTCTTTATTTACTAACATTCCTAAAGATTTAGTTCTAAAAAGTATTAATGATAGATGGTTAGAGATTAAAGAGTTTACTGATATTTCCAACGGTAACTTTTTAGAAATACTTGATTTATGTTTTGAAACATCTCATTTTGCTTTCAATGATAAATTTTATAAATAGATTTTTGGTACGGCAATGGGTTCTCCTTTATCTCCGGCTTTAGCTGAAATTGTTATGCGAGAACTAGAAAAATTTGTTATTAACTCTTTATCATTCGATTTAACGTTATATTTTCATTATGTAGATGACATTTTATTGATTTTGCCTTCTCATAAGGTAGATTTTGTTTAAAATAAATTTAATTCTTTTCATCATAGATTATAATTTACAGTAGAAAAAGAAAAATAATAATTCATTGAGTTTTCTTGATGTAAGTACCGTGCCTTCAATTGAATTCCTCATTAAAGTGGGCTATGATTTCACTATTTCTTTCTCCTAAGATTTGCAGCACTGATAGCTGTTCAATTATATCATTAAACAAATGTCAAATTGACACTTTGTATTTTCAATTAATTCAAAATGTTAGAATTACAGCTGAAAATATTTATTGTTGAAAGTTATTTTCAAACCGGTATAATAGAAAATGGACAGTTAGTTTATTCAATTAATCAGTGTGTACAGAAGTTTCGACAGCAGTTTCCTAATTTTGCTATTACTTATGTACAGCTAGTTAAACATATCCATGCTTGTGTTCTTAAATTTCGTGAAACAGGATCACTTGGTCACAAAACAGGGAGCGGAGCAGCTAAGAAAAGGACTGCAGCCTGCATTGAAGATGTTCGGGATCGAATGGAACACTCTCCCAAGAAATCTATTGCGAAACTTTCACAAGAAGTTCAGCTATCAGTGGAAACATGTCACACTATTCTTAAAAAAGACTTAAGCTTTATCGATATAAGATTCAAGCAGTCCACGAACTCAGGCCAGTAGATTTTCACAGAAGAACAGAATATTGTCAGTGGTTTCTTGATAACTTAAACAACGACGACATTCTTGACAAGTGTGTATTTTCCGATGAGGCCTGGTTTCATCTCTCAGGGTATTTAAATAAACAAAATATGAGAATATGGTCAGCAGAAAATCCCCATGAATTTGTGGAAACTCCATTACATCCATTAAAAATTGGTGTTTGGCTAGCAGTGTCAAGAAGGCATATCATCGGACCAATATTTTTTAACGACTCAGTAACTGCTGAAAGAGACCGAAATGAGTTTTTAGAACCTTTCATTAATCAACTTTCCTGCAGCAGTTTTTCGATAATGGGATTGTGAATTTTCCTGCAAGGTCTCCGGATCTCACAATTATTGATTACTTCATTTATTCGCACATGAAAAACACAGTTTTTAGAACTACGCGTCACACAATCCAAGAACTTGGTGCGGGCATTACAGATGTGTGTGCTAACAAAACCCCGAACACTTAGCAAACGGGTTTGAAAACATGAAACGCAGAGTACGCTTATTTATTCAAGCTGAAAGAGAGCACTTTGAGCATCTAATTTAAACTTTAATGTTGTGTTTTTATTTGATGTTATGATCAGTACTGACAGTTAATGACAACTGTTTTCTCTAGAATTGTGTCGCCAACTTCATAAAAAAATCACAGCTTACTTTAATGAGGAATTCAATTGAAGGCACGGTATTATCAGACAGAATGATAAATTAATTACTAATTAGTTTCATAAACTTACCTGGTCAGGTAGATACATAAATTTTCACTCGTACACACCCAAAAATTATAAAATTGCAACTATTATTTCATTAATAGATCGAGCTATTTTACTTTCTGATAAAGTTTTCATTTATGATAACTTAAATTTAATAAAGAAAATTCTTATTCAAAAAAAAATTCTTATCCAATAAATCTTATTGAATCAATATCAAATGTCTCTAATAACATTAGACAAACTTCGAACCATAAATACATATTATTGCCTTATATTGAACCATTACACAATACATTTAAACTCATTTTCAAAAAACATAATTTAATTTTAGCCAGTAAATCTGTGAATAATTTAAATTTAATTTTTTCGAATTATTAAAAACCAAAATACCGAAATTAAAACAACCTAACGTGGTTTATGAAATCAAATGTTCAAATTATATAGGTGAAAAATTAAAAAAAAAAAAAAACGTTTAGACCAACATAAATATCATAATCAAAAAAATAATCAAAATCATTCAATGCTTGTAGAGTATTAATTAGTAAATAATCATAATTTTGATTTTGATAATACTGACATTTTGGACAGTGAATCTAATATTTTTAAAAAACGTTTCATAGAAATGTGTAAAATTAAAATGTCTTCAAATTCTATTAATAAACGTACGGCCTTTGAAAATTTAAATGACATATTTTGTAGTTTTCTAGACTCTTTAAACAGGATATAGATCTGTCAATTAATTTAATAATTAAAAAAAAATAGTTTTAATTTAGTTCTAGTTACTTTTCTCTTTATTCCGGACAACTCGTATTTAAGTTTAAAATCATGTTACCTTTTCGTTTCTCTTGACGACTTGTTTCTCTTGACAATTTGTTTATTTACTTTTTTTCACTCCTGACGAAGCTATAAATCTATAGCGAAACGTTGAGTGTTTTCCCTTCATATTTCTGTTCGGTTCGAGATTAAAAAAACTTTGTACTTAAAACATTAAAGTTATATTATCTTGTTAATAGAAAACCAACATCAATTTCCCATCTTTGAAGGCCTATATGTCCATAAAGAAAGCTTTTTTTGAGAACAAATAAATGAGTCTAAAGACCACCTAAGTCATGGTGCGGTCATTTCAAATCACAGTGTAAATCATTTAAGATAAAAATTATAAGATATTAAATATTACATACTAACGAACAATATATCTAAAAAGAAAACTATTTTAAATCACAAATACTGTATATTTTAGATTGTGTCCATAAATTAAACTTTTCTGGAGAAAAAGATACAGAAAATTTCCCGCATCACTGTCATTCCACCAACATAACAGTGTAAACAATACTTTAGGATCAAGTAACCTCAATTTTTGCTTCACTTAAATTCGTATAAATCGCAGAATTTATACGTAAGCGATTTAGCAGCTGATTGTTTTAGTCGGTTTCAGTATTCTCTTGAAAGATCTCTTTAGATAGTAGTTATAATTGTAACATTATTAAAATATGATATATCCTACAATTTATGTCTGACAGAAAAGTAACTTCAGAGTTTAATTTTCACCCATCAGTCAAACTGATAACAAAGATTGGTTTACACCAAAACAGATTTTCATTTTTACCTCAGACAGATGACACTGGTACACGAAATTTTCTGTCCGCAACTATACATTATAATTGAAGTTTGTTCTTGTCCGATGAAAATAGTAAGTAGAAAGTTTTTTTAATCTCAAACCGGACAGAAAAATGAAGGGAAACACACTCAACGTTTCGCTATAGATTTATATATTCGCTATAAATCTATAGCGAAACGTTGAGTGTGTTTCCCTTCATTTTTCTGTCCGGTTTGAGATTAAAAAAACTTTCTACTTATACATTATAAATCCAGAACGTGCAGTTCTGACATAATGGCAACTAAAAAAGAAAGTAGTACCTAATGTCTTAAGTTATAACTAAACAGAAAAGTTGATTGAAATGTGGCATAGACCACCGTATTTCGGTCGACGTCATATTATTTTTCGATAATAAGAGTAGAGCCGATGGATCTTTGCAGTTACGTCACACAGAAGAAATGTATTATAATGATGTTTGTAGAGTGAGCAAGTGGTTGTCAAAATTGTACTGTCAAATGCTCAAATGTATTTTTCGAACTCTGTACGTGGGGACCTGAACTTTTTTCTTCCTATTATCTCTCTGTCAGGGGGTTGTTTGGGTCGCTTGGAATTTTCCCACGTTGTATATCGGGGCCCTAAGGCGGATACATACAATGTCAAACACGAGGGGGGAAGGGGAGTGAATGTTAAATTGTCAAAGTACATCAAACTGTGTGTTTGTGTGGGTCTCATCCAAAAGAAAAATTTCTGTCTGTCCCAAAGCGAACACCTAGTATCACAACTTGGGCTGAGTCACCTCGCCTTTCACAAGGGTCGGTGGGCCACTTGCGCTACCAAATTTCAACTTTGTTAAGGAGACGACCTGTACCGCCGATCACGCTTATGCCTCAACTCTTTCACAAGAGAGAGAGAGGCGCCCTTCAACGTTACAATATTAACGTATACTGTAATATGTACAGAAAATTTCATTCATCGTTGCCATTCCACCAACTTTAACTTAACAGTGTTAAATAGTCTTTACGAATAAGTAATCTCACTTGTTACAAGCTCCTTTTGATTTAGATGCATTACTCCGATCTATCACCACTGACCCCGGCATGTCATCTCATCCCGGCCATTGCCCGGTAGTTTTTTATTGCTGCCTGATAACAGAATTTGACTTTTTGGAAATTATTCGCTCTCTCTTTTTCGAAACTGTTCGCTCTCTAAATATTTAGATTAGTTTCCATACAATACACTCTCTCTTCTGAGTGAGTTCCAATCTTCAATTCGCCCGTTTTGTGGAGTTCTTCGCTAAAGCATTTTTTTTCTGGTAACCACTGTTAGTCGTCATTGTTGAAAAATTTTCTTGTTTCCTTTTGCAATTTTACTTAGGATTCTTGTTCACATGTAGGATCATTCATGCTCCGCGGCCTTTACCGCAAGCTTTTATCAAAGCGTTCTGATTTACGAACACGTACCAGACGACTGACCAGCTCTAAGACCATTCAAGATTTTAGCTTTTGGAAAATCAACAGATTGTCTTGCCGTTCGTTAAGAAACCATCTTGCTGCTTGCACGATAAAACTCCTGGACCCGGCCTCATTATTCTATGCGATTTCTGCACGTGGATATCTTCACCCCGAGGTTTTTTCGTCTTTCGTATTCATAATGAATGATCGTTGCGAGTCATATATCTCGGAACTTTATTTCCATTTAAGTCTCAAATAATTTACTTTAATTTTAGAGTTCATTTGTGAACTATTGCAGATGTGCACTGTGAGACAAAAGGAAAATATCGAACTTTAACTTTAATGTTTTTCTGTTGCCCATCACTGGATTGTTATCTTGGATACCTTAGACATCTTTGGTGTACTTACTTCAGTTGGCGCATATCGATAAATACTTTTAAATATACATCTATTATGGAATTTCCTTCGTTTTCTGTTCACTACCAACTCTCCGAAACTCTCAAGCTTGCCGTTTTTGGCCTAATTAATAATAATTAATAACGTTGATATGAGTAAATCAAAAAGAAATAAAAGCAGAAAAATTCATGTCAAACCCCCCTAATAAGTAATAGAATTAATTTGTTAGGGGGTCATTCACGAAACACGATAAGCGTTTGCAACCGTTTGCAATTTGCAAATTCAGGTAACTTAATTCATTAAACTCTCAGCCAAATGAGAGCATTATTACGTATACGTATTACAGTATAACCATGGGAACAAGTAAATACCCATAAGGTAATTCTTCAACAAGATTTGCAAAGTGTCGTTATCGGTTTGTAAATTGCACCTGATCCTGACATCTTGCAACGACATTTGTATGATATAGAAATAGGCCATATTCTATTTAATTTTATTTAAAAAGTATTTTTATATAACAATTAAAACTAGTAAATCTGATAAGTGTTAATTTGCGTGAAAATTTTTATATATACAAAAATATTTTTTAAAGAAAATTAAACAGAATTACGATTTTATAGTAAAACGTTTGATTAAAAACGATGTGACAAGAAGAACAAGACTTTCGAAACCTATTAACGTCGATGGTCTATTATATTTGGCTCTTCCCCTTCAGTATAATTTGCAAAAACTGCGCAAAGACTGTTTTGACCGTAGTCACCATGATAACGTCACTGCATTGCAAAGGATTTGCAATTTGCAGCGTCGGTAACGACTTGCAAGTCCTGTTTCGTGAATTGACCCCCTTAGTAAATGAAGTTGCCCATTGCGGAACCGTGCAAATTTGTCGAAAAATATTTGTTTATTATGAAATATTTCTCGCCTAAGTAGAAAAATAGTTAAAACAGTATCAGTGATAATTATAATAATTTCCGTATTTGTGTTTTCTGTAACAGATTCTATGATTTCCTCAATACAAATAAAAAATAAATCATCTTTATGATTAATTTTCTTTTTCAAAACTCCAAAAGGTGAAGGAGTCAAATTGAGTCAAAATGAACTTTGTAGTGCACCACAACAGAAGGGGAACTTATAGATAGGTACTAAAAATTGTTCTTAATCTATGAAAATCACATGTGAAAAAAATGTTAAAGTTATCCGTCATATTTTATAGGTACATTAAATTAGAACGCTATGGCATTCATGTTCTTGGACTGCGCTGGATTATCTATCAAGGAGATACAAGAAGGTTGTTTTAAATCAGAATTCGAAGACAAATCAATATCGGCTGTGCTGGAGATTATTTGTAGAGTGTCTTTAGGAAGTTTATTTGTAGAGTGTCTTAAGGAAGAGTTTTAGGTCCACTCCTTTAAACTTCTGTTTATGAATGATGTTCCAATCAGCAACAAAAAAGTTCTTTATACTTACCTTTGGGTCAAAGCTAATAATTTAGATGAATGTTATTAAACATGGACATCGCTGCTTAAAAGATACTGTTAGGTGATTCTTTAAAAACAAATAATTTAGCTTCCATGAAACTAAAACTAGGTGTATTTCATTTCAAATCGTGTCCTACTGTGCGGCACTTAAGTTTATGTTCTTGTATTCTAAATTTATACATTTAAGCTGTCATCTGCTATTAGGAAATTTAATTTATTTTATTAAATAATGACAAAGATTTCGCGTAATAAGCGGTATCAATTTCTTTTTCTTTCTTTAATACAAAAATCTCATTTGCAAGAATTTTAACTTAATAGAAAAAGAAACGAAAGAGAATGAAATGAAAAATGAATCCTCTTGGCTTGCAGTAAATAGAAGCTGAAACACAATTTGTAATTCAAGTGCATGTGCTGAAAAGATTTGCAAATAATCTTGTATTTTATTTTCCGCCATTTCGAAAACAACTCGCGGCGAATTATTTCCGTTCTGAATGTTAAAGTCAAGTGTCTATAAAATTCCTTATAAGCGAAGATGTAAGCAGTGCTGACGTTCAAGTACAGACACAGAGGCAACGTCGTACTCCATCATTTTTACGAGTGTAAGTCTAAGAATGGATGGCCGCATCTTGCAGATAGCCAGAACGGATGTCGTACATTCAAGAAAATAAGCTTATTTTATCTCCTCCATAAACCGTAATTTATAGTAGGTCTTGGCGATGAGATCGGGCGGCATGTGGGAATTTGTTTTACTTCATTTGTATAAAGCCGCATTGAGAAAGCGCTCCATGATATTACCTTCATCCCAAGAGCCATCTAGCACCATATAGCGTCCTTAGCTTCCACTTTCCACCCTATCTGAGAAGAGTAGCGAATATCCATATATCAAACTCCCGTTTATGTTATACGATACTGCTCTCAGAAATTGGCACTAGCATACATATAAAAGATAGCGATATGAAACATTATAGCTTTTGGGGTTTAAACCTGTCAAGTATATACGCTCGTTTGCAAGAAATGTGAACATGAGGCCCTGCGGGAATGACTTCTCAGAATATTTTGTCCTTAAAACGATTCGTAGACATTTAGAAAATATAATAATTACTTCTGTCCGACCTCGAAGGTCTGCAAGTAGGGTTTCAGCGGAGTAATACAATGTGTCTCCGGATTGAGTTCGTGACACGTATAATGGACCAAAAATGTTTGAATTCAAATTTCATATTTTGCAGTTCAGGTCTGCTTGGCGCGAAATGAATTTGTGCTGAATTTGACCTCTAAAGTCTACAAAGTGGCGGAATAATACAAGAAGAAATAAAATATTTGAAGGCAAAGTGGTATTCCATTTAAATTTGGGAGATAATTCTACTAAAATAAAATAATTCTAGTTTGAAATTATGGAAATATACCAAATTTCAACGTCCTTCATTTCTTTTTTTTTCTACTTCATAATTTTTAATTCGATTATTTTTTATTCATCTCATATTTTAAATGGTACAATTTAATTTTTATTTTAGTTATGATCAGTTGCACCAAACACTTAAGACAAGCTTAAATTTAAGTATTGCTTATAATGTGACATTTGAGTTACATAACATTAATGTAACTCACAATCTAAGTGGCGCTTAAAGTTAAGCTCGGCTTAAGTGTTTAGTGCAACTGGCCATTAATGTTAGTGATATAATCATTAACTGTCGAATATTGAAGATTTGCGGCCTCTTTTCATTACCTTGTGCCTGCAATAACAAACTGTAGTAGGCAGTTGCGTTTTGTTTTTCACATATATGTAATTAGTTACATAAATATCTGTCTAACGCTGAAGATTGTTCTTATGTAAAATATTGTCTTTTGCTACAAATAAACTCCCTCTAATTTGTTCCGGTGTATTTCTTTGGACACAAGAAAAGCGGGATCCACAAAATACCTCAAAATTAACATCTTCTATCTTTCATCTCAGTTAGAGCGATTGTCTTTTATTTGTGAGATTTGTTGTTGTCTTTGTTTGTTGCGTGCGCAAAGAATATCCTGTTTTCCTTTTTTTTTATACAATCGATTTTTTTTCAACTTTTCTTTGTCCAGACCAGCGTTAGGCTTTTTTTATTTTGATTGACTTTTTTGGTTTGAGTTTAAGCGTTCGTTTTTTCTTTGCCGTAAATAGATATTTTCAATTTCTAAAATTTGTATTTTTTTCATTTATTCCTTGCGCCAGTCATTTTCCATTTCCTCAAACAATATCATTCGATCGTCTTTTAGTTTGTTTAATTTACGTTTAGTTACTTTTTGCTATGCTGTTCTCAAATCAAGGTTAGTTTTTTTTTTATTTTAAACAATTTTTTGGTTTAAATTTAAGCGATCGCGTATTGTTTCTGAATTGCTTTTTTTAATTTTAGATAAAGAGAATTCCGCCTAAGATACCTTCATTTTTGTGTTCAATTTTTAATTTGATTGCGTGTACGATTTTTTCTTTTTAATTAAAGCGATCAAGTTTCTGAAATTTATTAATTTTTTGTTTGTTGCTTACGCAAAGAACATTCTGTGTTTGTTTTCTTCTATTTCATTTTTTAGCAGGATCGTTCGATCGTCTTTTATTTGTGCTACTTTATTTTATTTTTAAAATTTCTTCACTTTTTTGTTCAATTTGCCTTTGTCCATATCAGGGATAGGTTTTTTCTTTATTTTGACTGATCTTAAGTTTAAGCGATCGCGTTTGTTTCTGAAATTTGTTTTTTTTTTGCTAATTTTGGAAAGAGAATCTCTCTCAAGGTAGTTTCGTTTGTATCTTCGATTTTTATTATTTGATTGATTTTCTTATTTTGAAAATTGAAGCGATCGTCTTTTGTTTCTGAAATTTGTTTTTGTTCCTTCTTTATTTGTCGCTCGTGCAAAGAATTTTTTGTGTTTCTTTTTTCATTTTATTTAGAAATATTATTCGATCGTATTTTGTTTCTTTCCTTTCTTCTTTTCTATTTACATACTTTTTTTATCATTTCGCCAGGTCTCAGTTAGGTTTATTTTTATTTTAACTATTTATATTTCAGTATAGTAGTAAGAAATTAACGCGGTGCAAACAGGGGTAGACTATTATTTGAATAATCACCTTTTATTTGTATTTTGGTCAGTAAATATGTAGATGGCGTTTTTATTTTACAACTTTACTGAAATATTATTTATATGTAATTAGTAATTTTCTGCAATTCAATTTTTCTTTCTGGAATGTTGGAATTTGGCATATCTCCGTAAATTAAAGAGGAAGGCTCTTCATTCCGCCTCCTTGAAGAAATTCAACATCACTTTCTATGTCCCTCAAGATACGAAATTTCAAATAGATTACTGGATGAAGAATATGAAAATAATTACGGAAAAAAATTCTTTAGGAGATTACTTTGCTATAATAGCAGATGGCTGGTCTAATTTAAATATGAAATAATGGCTATTTGTGGTAAAAAAAACAAATTCCTCAATTTTCTTGTATTAAGATAGGTATTGTAAAATTATAAATATTTTTTTCATGATAGATATTTTTTTACTGTTAGACTTATTTCAAGTATTCTACTTTCCTCAGTATTTTACGTATGAATCATACAGGGAAAGGAGGAGTATAAAATGTCGAAAATTTTACGTTAATGAATTTCGTGATGGAAATTCACGTCAAACAATTGATTCTGTATTTTTGATATGTTATTTCTAAAGGAAATATTTCAAAAACGTAAACCTGTGTACTTATTTCTAAACTTTAAAAGTCTACGGTTCGACAACCGTTGAAGCTATGTATATGTATAATAACCAGAGAAAAGAAACTGGCCTATTTAGTGTTGGACACTTTTACACCAAATGTTCTCCTTCCGCGGCTCCGATGCATTTAAATTGCTATTGAGTGGGAGGGGAAGGATTACAATGTGAGCGTTCACACTTTGCAGAAGTTACTCTCGGCGGGGAATAATACAGTCCAAATTCTAAATTTTCGTACTGCTCGCAGGCAAGTGGGCCGATTTTTTATCCCTGACAATAGCTTTCTTAATTAGAATGATCTGATGAACACATGACTTAATTTTGTCTAGTACTCCTCATGAAGCTCCCAGTATATGAATGGTATCAAAAATTCTTGAAAAGAAAATATATAAGGCAATCTACTGAAGCAGCAATGATAGCGGATAGGAGTAATAATCTTATTTTTTATTTGATTTCATTTATACCTCTTAAAACCAATACGAACTGTTACATTTTTATTTCTTTTATAACTCGCGTGATGAAGAAAATCAATTACGGTTAAACCTGAACAGATCTGATCGTACATTTCCGATATAAAATTATCAATTACCACAGCAACTTTCAGGACAGGTGCGTGACCGAACTTATTTTTACTGAAAGGGCGAAAATTAAGCATCACTTACTTGTAAGGTCACACCTACTTCACAGCATGAGTAAAAATATTACTGGATAATAACAACGTGACGCGTAATTTACATATAAATCAGCTCTTTTAAATAACTTGCCTTATTAATTACCGAACACATATAGAAAGTGGACAGATATAATTTTCTTCGGCCTCAACTTTCATCTTGAGTTATATGACGTTTTACATATTTGCAAATAATCGGTTAAAAGTGAGAATATGGAACAAATGACAGACAGACGTATCGTATCGTAAGACACATAAATGACATGTGGCATATTTCCTCTTTAGAATCTATTAAATTCAACAACAAGCTTCTCTACAGGATGATTCAGAATAAGTGTCCGACCCATTAGGATCGTATTTACTAGGGTCATTTAAATATGAATTTGCAAGAAATAAATTTATCAGAAACATTTCAAAATCAACCTCCTTTGAGTCCAAAATGGAAATTATGATTCATTTCGTATGCATGCACACACAAGTTCGACGTCCAAAAGAATGAATTGCATGTTATACATTTTTTTTCGCAGAAAGCTATAAATAAAAACGTTTTAAAGTTCTAAAAAAAATTTGTTGCAAATCTTTTTGATTGCAGAGTAAATCTCTAGCAGCCTCTGTTTCAACCCTATTTGGGGCTTCAGCAGAAACGTATCTCGACATTTCCACTGCAAACCAAAAACGACTTGACCAATTTATTCAGATTTGCAATATAATATAGTGATGAATAGATAAAACAGCGACATCCTACGATCGTAGGGTATCACTGTTTTGTTATTGCAACTAACATCAAGAATGACGGGATATCTAGTAATGATGAAAATCATGAAGGCAATGACGACATTACTCAACACGAGCAGAGGTTGCATTCTCTTCCGCAGAAATTTCAATCTCCAACAACCTGATCGGTCAGCAAGCCATTTATCTTGTGATAAAAAGCCTCATCGATAATAATTCTTGGTAGCTGGTTGAAAAACTAATAGATACCAAGATCATCGGTTGCAGAACAATATTGCGAAACAAATACGACGGCGCGGCGATGGCAACTTGGAACGCCGCAAGGCTCGTACCGTAGTGAAAGGTTTCTTCGCCCAATTACCAGGAATTCATTTCTATGATACCTTCTCTCCCTTTGCTAAGCTGGGCTCATTTAGGATCTTGATATCTCTAGCTGCCAAGTATAATCTAAAAATCATACAACTTGGTAAAACAATCGCCTATTTGTATGGCAACATCTTTACTGAAATATACATAGAAAAGAGAGCACAAGAAATGTTACAAGCAATTAAGGCTGTATGCTCGCTTAAAGCTGAACTCGATTTCAAATGGGCGTATCACTATTTTTCGCATATATTTAGAAGAAACATACGTTCAATATGTGTTCTTGCATTTTTACACACAAACGAAAAGAACAGAGAACAAAATTACCACCTAAACGTTTTCCTTGTAATTTATGACTCTGCTGTCACTGATCTTTATTTTTGATTGGTTTACATGTCAGCTTGTGACACCCACAAGAGAACATTCGGATAAGGCCTCATTCACATGGACACCGCCCGCGGCCTTCTGCAAATTTCTAAGGGCGAGCGCACACTCAGATCAGTAAATTTTTTTATGTAAAAGTGTATATAAAACTCGGGAAATAAAACTACGTCTGTCCGAAAGTGAAAGTTTATCAGAATTGAAACAACGGCACAAAAAAAACGCATCGCCTGTTCCTCTTTAAATCAATAACATCATTTTGTTGTTTCATTATCATTATTATTATCCCTATAAAATTGTTTTTTTTTTAATTTTACATGGATTGCTTTTTTATCTAGACTACACTTCTGTGCACTAACATTAGGCACAATGAAACATTGCGGTTTAAAGTGGACGTAAAGAAAAAATATGCATTATACAGAATAAAACACTAGAACAGTCAAATGAAAACATTAAAAGTGCCTTAAAAACTGAACCCTGATTTAAACGTTGAAATAAATATTAATGACTATGCCTTAAGATTATTGGAATAGGAATTAATACTGCTCTAATGCACCGATGCAAGGAAGAAAAAACGCTCACAGAGCAAGTTAATGCGTTAAAAAAGTACATTATTAATTGCCATAAGCACGTATTCGGCGAACATTCTGATTGTGACGTTTATTTTTGCACCGGGTTCAAAGATAATGAAATTAATTCAGTTCCAGACTTAGTAGAATGTGGATTATTTCATGACATTATTGCTTGCTGTAATCATTTGACGCATAATGCACACAGTTTACTTTTAAATATGAACATTAATGCAGCGGAGATGTACAATTCAATTGTTTCAAAATTTGTTGGAGGAAAAAGAGTTAACTTCTCTTTGAAAAATAGCTCCGAAGTGAGATGCCATGCTGCGAGCGTTTCTTATAATTTCAGTGAGCAATATCACCACCGCATTTATAAGAGAATGGTCGGGAAAAGTCCAGGCAAATATACCAAAGTATACAGTGTGCCCGGATACGTAGGGACAGCATGGGTAACTTCTGTCTTTGAAGAGATAGAGAGATGATTAAAAAAGATGCTGGTTCAAGAGCTCATTAACAATCCATTTTCAAATATTACTTGTCATGGCCAACTTGGTTAAAATTTTACAAAAACCAAAATCTCCCAATTTCTTTTATTTGTCTTAACTTTTTGTTACACTTAATAAAACTAATCTCATTTTTACAAATTTTCAATAATCTAACCTAACCTTAAAATCTTAAATTGGTACTCCCTAATTTTCTTGGCCTTTTTAAGAGAAAATTTATTTCTGAATGCAATGATGTAGCACACGATATGGAGACTTCTTCAAAATTTTCGAACTTATTCTTTTTACGAACAGAAATCGCTAGTGCCATGATCACAGAAATTTTGCTTTTTGTTTATCAAGTTATTCTGCAGTGGCACTGATCGATTGCAGCCAATGGTGAGCGAGCCATTAAAATTTTAAACCAATATCACATCAGCTAGGGGTATGACGTGCCAAAAAGATAAGAATTTCATTGGTCTAAAATTTTAATCGCTTGTACACGATTGTCCACGAACGATAAGTGGCACTGCAGCTTCATCTGTGTAGCCTTTTCTGGATACTGAGCTTCGTATATTTCACGAGAAAGTTCTACATTCTTGTAGCACTTGGTATACGTATAGTCGCGATCAAGTGAATCGAGACCTATTTAAAGTTCTGCAATCCTTAAGGAGTGCTTACATTACATACATGTCTTCAATAAATTCAAAAACAAATCTTTACAAAACTGTCGACTTGTCGCATACAAATCCTGATGAATCTTTAGCACAAGTCTTCGACAAATACTAGCACAGGACATCGTTTACACTATGTGACCTGTTCGCTACATATCTAGTATTTAATAATAAAAAAAAAGTATCGCTCGTGAAAGATGACAATCAATTTTTGTTTTTGGCCGCGGCAGCATAATATTACTATGCTCTTTTTGGATCACTCCATCGTCACAAATCATCGATCGCTTAATAGTTTAAAACAGCTAACTATTCTGCAGGTGTATAAAGTACCTTTGTATGGTCTGCGATCGCTGTGTTTTCCATTAATTTGGAATACAAATCTGTCTGGTAAAACATGTCGGATACATGTCAAATACATGAAAAATGTAATAGCAGTATGAGACAAATTTCAGATTCATTCCAGACTTGTCAAACAATATGTAGGACACATGTATAATACAAATATGTATGTAATGTAAACGCCCGTTTATTACCAACGTTAACAAGGGCGCGGTTAGCTTGCAACAGTCTCGATAACAAAGTTTTGTGATCATGGCACTAGCGATTTCTATTCATAAAAAGAATAAGTTCTGTTTCCCAAAATTTTGAAGAAGTTTCAATATCATGTGATACATCATTGCATTTAGAAAAAAAGTCTCTCTTAAAAGGGCCAACAAAATCACCAATTTAAAATTTTAAGGATAGGTTAGATTATTGAAAATTTGTAAAAATGGGATTAGTTTTATTAAGTGCCCATAAAAGTACTTAAATTATCGTGCAAACTAGTTTAAACCGCATCTCAATATAATCAAGTTGGCCATGACAAGTAATATTTGAAAATGGATTCTTAATAAGCTCTCGAACCTGCACCTTTTTGCTAATTTAATCATCTTTCTATCCGGGTACACTGTATACGTCAAAGTTGCGTAGGAGACGTTTTTACCGAAAATGCAGAGCACGACTATTTCTTGGGCAAGGCAGAAAAGAAAACAGGCAGCCGAAGCTGAGGGTGACTACGGACTAATAGAAGAGGTGATCCCTCTTAAAAACTTAGAAGAAAAGAAATCATCTTTAATGGACTACTTGAGCAGGACCCAGGTAGAGTTAGAATCGTTAGAGAGAAACACTGTTGGCCAAAACACCAAAGTGAAATGGCATAAAGAGCGAAGACTAACAGCAACGAAATTTGGTATTGTCTGTAAAAGACGTCAAACAACTGATGCCAAAAAATTGGCGTAAAAATTAATTTTCTCTAATTTTTCGAAAGTATAGTTACAAATTGGTGCCGTAACCATGAAGAAATTGCGAGAAAACAATTTTCACAGGAATTTGGACATAAAGTTGAACGGCGGATTATTTATATCTAAAGAAATGCCGTATCTTGGAGCTAGTCCTGATGGACTAGTTGGTGAGGATGCTATAATTGAGATCAAGTGTCCCTATAAGTTAGCGAAGTTCAAAATAACTCCTCAGGAAGCAGCAAAGATGAAAGTTATGCCCTATTTCTTTTTGGATGGCAATACTGTGAAACTGAAGAACACACATATCTACTATTATCAGATTCAAGGGCAGTTGACTTTAACGAATAGTTGTATTCGTTGTATGGACACCTTTGGGAATGATATGTGAACAAGTAATGTTATTTACATAAACGTCAAGAAAGTTCTGAATTCATCATAATACATTATTTTTTTCTGAAATCTTATAAGATTATTTTTGTAATAGTTTCAACTTTTAAGCACACGAAAGCTATAATTTTGACAATAAAAATAAGTAAAACCGATTTGGTTTTGAAGACTAGTGTATAAAATAGAAATTATAGACGATTTTAGAAAAAATAACAAGCAATTTACATTTACAACACACCTGTAATACGTTTTCTTTTTCAGATTAAAAAAGATGACAATTTTTGGCATAACATGAAGCCGAAGTTAAAATATTTTCATTTAGAACATATGCTGCCTATACTGGCTTTAAAAGAAAATTAAAATAACGATCCTGATCGATCTGGACAGTTGAAACCTCTTTCTGATAATCTGGTGACAATTCTGAAATAGATCTGTATTTGAAATCTGCTCTGCAAGATTCCATATTATATAATGCCATATAATATCTAACTGTACTATGTCCACTAAAAAAAAATTGAGACAATTGTTGTGCATACATATTTGAGTTATTTTATTATAGCGTTTTCTGCTGGCTGCACCGGTATGCACTGAGTGTATCTCCATCTCGTTTTATTACATAAAGCTGAACCGAGTTGGAAATACACTCAGTGCGCACTAGTGCAGCCAGTGGAAAACGCTATTAGTTTGATTGCAATTTTAAACTTGTTTCTAGAGAAACTTAAAAAACACGGAAATAAACAAACGGACGAATACATGATAGCAACAATAATTAACTCCTCGTATTTACAACAGAACGTATTACGTGTTCCAGATTCTTTTGGTGTGTAGTACAATATGATTCAAAATGGCCGCACTATTATCACCAGAATGTTAATATTAACAGGATCAAAAACAAGCTTTTAATTTTTTTTTTTAGATGCTTGACGAATGTTTAAAAATATCGTATAATGCAGATGCACTTACAAATTTGAAACCGTGGTTGTAGATTAGGTTACAGTTGATGAGATCTGAATCCTCGTATTCATCAAGTATTTATATTTTATTCAATTAGTTGTGTAGAAACAAAAATTATTTGACGCAGTTCCGTTTCACTATTTGGGTGAACTTGATATTCAAAATGTTACATCACCGACCCATTTTACTTATTGTTTATTCCTGTGTTATCACATAATATTAATTACATGCATTAACAGGCATTTTTAATGATGTCAAGGTAAATGTGTACACAAATAAATAACAAAATATTGCGCAAAATATTGAACATCCCCTTTTTAAAACTAATTAAGTGCATGACTACCAGATTTGCAGAAGTTTATTATGACAAAAATGTTTCTTTCAATGTACCGTAAAAAAATTTACCAAAAAGCACGACTCTGAAAAGAGAAATCTTTGTAGAATTATTTTCTGGAAGCGCTCGGTAGCGTTCGTGTGTTTACGGTGCGTGTATTCTGTGTTTCACTCATACACGCACTGAAACGCATTCGCTCTCACTCATACTCTTCATCTGTCAATAAATCGGGAGAATGAATGTGCGAATTCGCCCCTCTTGCACTAGACCCGAAGGCGGAGCTAGCGTGTATCACATACCACATTTGATTTCAGCGATTTCATTCCGAAAATTTCAAATTTGTTTCCCTTTTCCTGACCTTATTTTTAAAAATAAAAAAAAACTAAACGGTTTATTATTATTGAATACTGCGAAATTTCGGCTAAAGGCTTACATTTTCGAATTTTTTTAATTTTAATTTTTTTTAAGGCCTTTTTGGCAATTCTCGAAAAACGAGCCTTTAGCCGCCTAACAGAATCTATTTAAAAATTTTTCGCGAAAAGTCGGTATGATTTTAATGAAAAATAAGCCCAGGAAATGGGAAAAACGATTTTGGGGCCGAGCAAACAGCCTTAAAGAAGGAAATCATGTATGTAAACTATCTATGGACTTCGTCAATCCGGTCGCGAATGGTATGTCAAATTAGACTCAAGAATTTAGGATTATTATCGACAAACACAGACTCATATGTATACGTAGACGACAGCAAACTAGCATTCGTTCTCAGATAGGTCGACGATATACTAAACTCTGTTCACGCTAAGAACAGTAGAAGTATCGTACACTCTCCCTCCCTTCGCTGACGCTAGTGCGTTGCGTAGGCTGTTTACTTCTTAACAACGCTGACTTGGCGGGCAATTGGAGAGAGAGTGTACGATATTCCTTCTATTGCTGCGTTCGGTAATTACATCTCAGATGTGAGCGTAGAGGAAGTAGATGTTGATCACGTGATCCTGGATGAATGCGATTTCCTCAACTATTAACGAACGAATCCGAGTCAAATTTTAGGCGGCATAACATACTTAACATTTAAAAATGAACATCAAGTATAACATAGCATGGAATGTAGTGACTTTTGGAAGAGAAATAATATTCCCTGATGATGATGACGATGAAAAGGAAAATAAAATATTAGAAAAAGTAGATATGTTTGCTGAAAAAACTGTGCCCCAGTTTAATAGCAGACAGTTTAAAGAAAATTTCCGAATGAATCCAAACACATTCGAAGATTTATTGAGAAAACTACACCGAGTTTCGAATCATGAAATTAGTGTCGGACATCCAGAAATTAATTTAGAAAAACAAGCGATGATCGGTGTTTGGTGTTTAGCAAACATGGAGAGTTTTAGGTAGATGTTCATTTAATATGATAGTAGTCATTTCAAGGTTTTTTTAAGATCAATATCACAACGTTTCGGTGCTAGTAAGTCCACCTGCTGGAGTGTCTTAAACAGAATTTGCGCAAAATTGCTGGATATTAATCAAGTGTACAAAGTCGTTTGCTGGCCTAACGAACAGAGGGCACAAAATATAATACAAAGTTTTCAAGAAGTAAATGGATTCCCTGGTAAGTATTCATTGCTTTGCAGACATGTGACTTAAGAGTTTGTTATATTCTAGGTGTAATAGGTTGCATAGATGGGACACATGTACAAATTTTGGCACCTAAACGTTTTCCCAATTCATAATACAATAGGAAGAAATTTCATTCTGTGTTAATCCAAGGAATTTGTGACAATCACAAATTATTCACAGACATTTACACAGGAGAACCTGGATCGATACATGATTCACGATTGTTTCAAAAGTCACCATTATATGAAGATATGCAAAGAGGACATGTTGATTTTCCCAACAATAGCCACTTAGTTGGTGATTTAGCCTACAGATTAAGTACGACACTTTTAGTTGGTTTTAAAAACCATGGAAATCTTAGTGACAGACAAAAAAATTTTAATTTCAAGTTATCACAAATTCGAGTAACTATAGAAAATGCATATGCATTACTGAAAGGGCGGTTTAGAAGACTTAAGTTCATGGAAACTGTTAAATTAGACATAATCTGTTTGCTTATTACCTCGGCTTGCATATTACATAATATTTGTATATTAAAAGGTGACAACCCTCATGAGATTATGAACTTAGAACATGAATTAGCCGAAGAGCAGAGATTGAATGCAAGAATGCAGGAAAATATGGAACAGCAAAATAATGGAAATGCAATTCAGAAAAGGAACAATATACTTAATAACTTAGACATGCCTAGAAATATTTTATATATCAAATATTGTATCGAGATTAACATATTATATTTAATCATCAATAAACTCTTTAACAACTGAACATTATAATAATTTCTTAAAATGTAACAAAAATAAACATAGTTTTCATTTGAAAAAGCAAATAATACTGATTAAGCAAGTAATAATTTGTAATATGCATAAGAAATTCAACTTTTATTTTTTATTTTCAATTGCAACGACCATTCTCTCCATCAGTTCTAAGTATTTATCTTGTCTTATCATTTTCTCTCTGTGTCTTTTTTCGATATCTGAATTTTCTCTCTTCTTCATAAAACTCGACTGATATGATGCACTTGAGGAAGAATTAGAAGATGCACAGCTAATATCTTCATCTTCACGAGTTGTATGTTCTTGCGTTCAGTTTCTAAAACCAAATGTGCAAATTAAGCTGACAAAAAATAAATAAAAATATTACCATTCCTAACTAAAAGACCTTTTCTGTTACTGCAGGTAGCTTCTGCAACAATTTCAGGCCTCTTATGCAGAAAGTCATTTATAATATCGTAATATTCCCAGTATTTATGAGTATTGCCACTAGTGTCGTTATGTTTTTTTACTTGCTTGTATGTTATTTTGAGACCTTTCCATTTCGTGTCACATTGTTGAGGGGTTACAGAAATTTTTGTTTCTTCAGAAATATATATATATATATATATGTATTTTTTTATTCCAGTTTCAAAATCTTCTTCATATTGCTTGCATTGTTCTATTAACATTAATGTATTTTATCTATTCCACAATTTGCTACATTCAAATGTGCTTTTCTCCTGTTTGCTGTTTACACTGTTGGAGCATGAGGAAAGTACAGAGTTGGGTTCAGCTGCAAACTCTACATTTTTCTCTACATAAGCTATTGACACACCATTTACTTGACTAAATTCGCCTAAAAAGTTATGGTTTAATTATTGTTTTCCAGCATCTAAATTGCATCATACCATCGAACAAATGAGTTTGCATGTGCGATTCTACTTCTTCCTGGTCCTCGCTTACCAACTGGCATTCATTGCAAACGTATACTAATTGTTGGTTATCCATTGTAAACTAAACGCAAAACAAACATAACCTAAATGTATAATTTTGCAAAATGCGGTAATATTAGCGTATTGTGCGCATGATCCTCACAATTCATCGCTGAGCTCGATCAAAATAGTCCGAGCGAATCGAGTTTCCTCGAACGCATTCCTTGGTGAATAAACGAACGCTTTGGATTTAACTCGAAGACCTCGCTTTACAATTAACGAACGCTTCGGAGTAAAATAAGCGCTCCGATCTAATTGCCGAATGCAGCATATGTTCTTAACGTGAATAGAGAATAATCATAACCAATCACACTGAGAAGGCAAATCAGGTTAAGTTCACGTTATCAAAAATTTCAGAGTCAAAGATCTCGGTGAAGCATCATTCCGACTGGCAATCAAGATTGATCGAGCCAGAGAGAGCATCAAATTATCACAATCCAGTTATATCCGAGGAATCCTCAAACAATTCGATATAGCAGATAGTAAGCCTGTCCTCACTCCCATGATTACCGACACAACTACGACGACGGAAAAACTAACAACCAGGAAAAATACCTTAACGCGAACTGATCGACACGCTGTTGTACCTGGCCCTCGGAATTCGCTCAAACATTGCCCTTGTTAGTGCACTGAGCCAGTACTACGAACATCCGTTGAAGGTAAACTGGGCTGCAGTAAAACGCATCTTACGTTCTCTCAAAGGTACAGTGGAACACGTATTAACTTGCCGATATGACGTTCAGAACCTACAAGGCTTCGTCGATGTACTATGGACCGAGAGTCTTTTCCGGGGTTCGTTTTTACTCTCAGTGCAACAGCTATCTGTTGGGACTCCAAGAGACACCACATAGTATCCCTGTCTACCACTGAAGCTGAATACGTAGGATTATCAACAATTGCTAAAGGAAGCTGTATATTTAATCAACTTTCTGAAAGATTTAGGTTTCAGCTCAATCGCCAATGTGCAATTGAACAGCGACAATCAGGGAGGCGAGAACAAAGTACTTTGATGTGAAACATTTCATCAGATAGGCTCTTCAGCAACAACCTGTGACTGTGCCATATGTACCAACTAACTACATAATCAGAAAGGTTATAACCAAAGGACTTCGACGATCCTCACATTCCTCCAAGAAATGTGTTTAATTAGTACCTCTTATGTGTATTTTAAATTTGTGCATAGGTAAGTGTACTACGACGCTCAACTTAAATAATACTCCTGCATACAAACCACACCCTTAGGAACATTCAGCGTAAGGGCAACGAAATTGTCAAATGCTATCATTTAAGTTTAGTGTCGTTGTATCTTCTATTTACCAAAGTATTACATAGTATTTTCACATTGATGAAAATGCTTCAATAAAATATTATAAACACCAACTCCAAACGTGGGAATTATCGAACCCTCTTTACCTAGGGCAATAAATTGATAAACATGCACAAGCTTTCGCTCCATGCGATGATGGACTAATGGCTTTGTATTTTCTAAATCCGTTAGTAGGCGTAGCACCTTTACTTAGAACTTAATACTATCTGCACTGTTTGCTCTCATTACATTTCTATGATCTCTTTACTCATCAACGACCGGTATATTCCGGTAGAATGATACAACTTATTATTAAGTACTCAATTCTGTTTTGGTTCTTATTAACTTAATTAGAAATAAAAACCATTCATTGGCTTTATAGCCGGCAGAACGCATTTGTTATATAAAGTGTTGCTGAATTATGAACACCTCAGAAAGCGGCATACCTTGCAAGCTATGCCGATATAATAAACGAGCAAGTCCATAAATATTGCTTATGGAAATACATATACGTAAACTTTTATGGTATTATTATGTGAAACACCTTTTATGCAGGTTAAAGCCTTAAATTATGCGATTTCTTATACACCTAATAATAATTTATATCTGATAAATATTTCAATTTGCGCATTTGTATATAAGCCGTACACATACATTAATCTAATGGTTCTGTTATTAACGTGCACGCTCAAACGGAAACCGTGACGTTGGTGTTTATTTCTTATTAAAGTTATTTTTGTATCCATTTAGTGAGGATACAGTACAGTTTGACAAAAATGCGAAACAATAAATTTCACGCAGTTCGGTTGGAGAACATATTTAAAAGAAAGCAATATTCATACGACTTGTGTGTGCGGAGAACGTAATAGATTAGTAAGATATCGATATATAAATTATTTTCTTTAAATTCAATCATATAAGCGATAATCTAGTAATTAAATCAGACCCTGGATTAGGAACAGTCATCAATCAAAAACAGTAATATACACATGTGTCTATTTTAATTGAATTTCATTGTCCGAGACATTTCAATGTCATAATTTGAATAAATGCGATTAAGTTTTTGTGAATATTATGGTGGGTCCAGACTAATCAAGCTTCGTTCAACAACATTTGCCGAACTTGTTTAGGGTAAATTTGTCTAAATATTGACAAACGATTCGGAAACATTTAAGCCGCTACTTGTTTAGACTATGTTTGCCCCGACAGATAATGCAATAAAGTTCCTAAGATGCATTTTCAATTGTTCTCTTTATGGTGATCAGTGATAGTTTTTGACAAGCTGTTGATCCACATCTTCCTTGAAGTTCCGCCTCAAGAGCGAACATCAAGCAACAAGTTCGACAATGTTGGCGCAATTGTTGAGCAACATGTGAAAACTGCACAAACTCTGCGTTGCTCAACTGTTGGTCAAGCATATGTGCACCCAGCCTAACATTTGTACTAAAAAATAAATGAATTTTATGCACTCTCAATATATCTGTAAGGCACGAGCATGTTTGTTTTCATGAAGTTCTTGCTCGTGAAAATTGCAGAAAGGATGTGAGACAAATGAGACACTGTAGAAACAAGCTGAAATAATTTTTTTGTACTTATTTGGCATTTCGGAAACAGGATTGCTTGCTTTTTCAGAAGTGAAGATATTTATTGGTTTGGTAATATGATACTTGAGCATATTTGGCCCAGGCAGGCAAAGAAATTAAAAAGATTACGACAATTTACCCAGGATTAGCGCGAAGGATAAAAGTATGTATCATTAATAGGGCCGCAAATGGGATTAAATGTCCAGTGGATATTTGATAAGGGCGAATATTAGCCTGGAGAAGGCGATGGTTTATTAGAGATGCGTTGTATGTGGTAGCCGCAATATATTGCCGGACATGAACTAGAGGATGCTTGGAAAATATGACCTTAGATTATATGTTCTGGCAGAAATAGTAGGGCGATAATACCCTAATTGTATCCACAGGTGAATATGAGGGTTAATATATGCGAAGATAAGAAGTCAACATGCGAATATGGTTTCTCAAATTCCCAATATTATTGTAAGAGAGCTACACTTTCTAGATTCGCCGCTGGAGTGGGGGGGGGTCAGGAAAATGGCCCCGGTAAGTGAAATGTTCTGTATTATTGAATAGATACTCGTAAATGGGATGCCCGGAAGCTAGGACGAATACTGGGAATGAGAGACCTAACTAATAGCATAATATTTATACAAAAAACATCTAGCTAACAATAAGAACTTTCTAAACGTGTAATAATATTTGTGCCTACTTAATAAACGGCAGATATTTAAAACTGAATTACCAAAGATGTAATTTCATCTTCGTAATGCTGAAATATCGAAATGAAAATAACTTATTAACAACACGTGTCAGTGGATCGATGAAACATATAATAATAATAATGATTTTATTGGCAAAAAGATAAACTTGTATACAATGACATACATATACAGGTAGAATCAGGCAACCCATTCATTAAAAGTTTATGCACTTCTCCTTTGAATTTCTGTTTCATATTTTGCAGTTATAAGTTAACGATAAGGATCTATCAAAATATAATATTTTCCGTTTTCGGACACTTCCGTTTATACCGGAAGTTGCTGTCAACTTTCTTATTTTAAATGGAATACCACACTTTTTAATACATTTTTGAAATCTTCATAAAATTTTAAAAATATTTTGTGCAACATGTGATTCAAGAAAAATTTATCGTTTACGAGGTATTTCCATATTTTAAAAAAAGGACAGACTTGTAGAACCTTCTTTATGACACTGCCATCTTTGTGCAACCACAACCACGATGCCAATTTTTAATCTGTAGTAGGCTACAGTAATATTCTTTCAGATCATGTCCAGTTTTGCCCTTGATTGTTTACAGGCTGGTTGAAAAGTAACTTCTATACGAACTGATCTCAACTGTATTAAATGTTCTTTCGTCCTGCATTCCCTATACCTATTTCTTATAGTTTACTCGTTATCGATGATTTCTTTTTAACACCTAATTTTTTTTCGGTATCGTTTTTAAATAGTGGGCTATGAAAACAAGAAAAATTATATTTTTTGAAATCATCCGTCCAGAAGGAATTAAAAAAAAACATTTAAATCCCTACGAAGAACTAAAAAATTAATATTCAAACACAGACATATTAAATGTATTTGACGACAAAAAAATCGACAATTCAAGAAGTTAATAAAAAAAATAGTTATATCGAGGAAAATACGTTATTACTTAGATAAAATAAAAAGTTATTACTTATAAATAATACCTGAGTACAACTTAGAGCCAACATTATAACTAACAATTTGTGTATTATTTTTAATATTTTTGAATTATTTATTAGTTTTCATAAAATTTTGTATTGTAAGTGTAAATTTCTCCTTGTAAATGTCATATATATCATAAATAGTCATACCAAGAATTCTAATACATGCATATGTAAACAAAAAGTTCAGATGATAGATGTGTATTTAAATATTATTTGTCGGTTTTTTTTTAATAATTGAAATTACAGTCAGTAATTAATTTAAAAAACCTCAGTTTGTTAAATTTTCCTAGCACACTATTCAGGAATAATTACTGAAACGTGAAAAACTTGATGTGTCAAAGAGAAAATCGTGAATAGAAAGAGAAAGGTAAGAGATGGGTATAGGGAATGCTAATACAGTCCGAACGAACATTTAATTCTGATTCATATGCTATAAAAATATACTGGGTGTTCTATTTAAAAAACATGACTTTTCGACCGTTGAAATCAGTTCGAATAGAAGTTACTTTTCAACCACTCCGTAAACAATTTTGTGTAAAATTAGGTATGACTTGAAAGCCTATGAGTATAGCCTACTACAGGTCAAAAATTGAAATTATGGCTTTTGTTACACAAAGATGGCAGTGTCATAAACAGGGTACTGCAACTTTGAACTTTCTTTTTAAAAATGGAAATACCTCTAAAACGGTTAATTTTTCTTGTATCACATGTTACACAAAACATTTTTAGAATTCCATGAAGATTTCAAAAATTATGCAATAAAATATGGGGTATACCATTTAAAATATGATAGTTGACAGCAACTTCCGGTACAAGCGGAAGTTTCCGAAAGTTGGAAATGTTATATTTTAATAGGTCATTATTGCTAACTTTTAACCGCAAAATATGAAATAGAAATTCAAAAAGGAAGTCCGTAAACTTTTAATGAATGGGTTGCCTGAATCTCCCTGTATAAAAAGTTAGACATTATTCTATTTTTTGTCAAGGGAATACAATCAGACTAACCCACAGAGTTGTCTGTTCCTCCTTGTATCCCTTCAACAAAAGAAAAAAAAACAAAATAGAGAAAATAAAAAAAAGATTTTTTTATAATTTAGAGAAATTAATATGCACCATTATAAATAACCTTAAACCAATTAGAAAGCAACTATAGTTAGTACATCGTATCGCCAAGCAAAAACTTCCTGTATTGCATATCTGTAAATAAAAGTGAAAATTAAGAAGCCGTCCGGAGAATAATATTTTATAAAATAATAGCAATAAAATGAATTAATATTAATATTGCTTAAATTAATACCGTATACATAATTCATGCTTAATCGGCGTCCAACTGCGTTGTTATTAATAATCAACATCAACCATATTTTATTTCAGAAAAGCCGCCTTTATGCAGTTAATGATCGTCGATGGAAAAAGTCGGAAAGGTGATTTCACTTTGTTTCTGTTCGATGTAAGTTCTTTTCTCGTACAGAAAGAGATGAGACTAGGGCAGGTGAGAGTAAATCTGGTAAAATTGGACGTAGCTGTTAAACTGGTCACTCCAGGGAGCGGCACTGTATGTTGATAGCCTCCTGTCACAGTTAAGTAGTTTTCTCAATTATAATACATGTCAGACACGTACATTAGTGTTGCTAAATATATGCCGTAACACATTCAATTTATAACCTTCTTATACGACGACACTAACTTATTAACATTATGTTGTTGTTATTGGCCATTAACTGATAAATTATTTATGTAGGAGATATAAACTTGTGTTTATTGTTATGGTTGTCAAGTGTCACTAGGAAATGCGATAGTGTCCGACCAGCTGCAGTTGTTATGTTTAAGCCCGATACTTATCGACATTGCATGACATGGATAGAAAATGGACTACTCGTTCTTAACGCAAACGCGAATCGAACTGTTTCAATAAAACCTTACCTTTTAAAACAATCCTAAACATTATTGAAAATTCCTGCCGTAAATTTTCTACAATTCCCTACATACACGTGAACCTCCTTGTATGCATTGTCCAAGATTTATCCGGAGATTTTAAACAAAATAATGGAACTATTATACTCGACATCTTATTACATAGGAATATTAGAGTATATCTAAAGTTAAAGGCTTTTAATCCTTTTCCGTGTTTTTTCTGAGTTTAATCCAAAATTACAAATAGTATTTTATGTTAGAGTATCTGCATTCCGTTTTAACTTAATGATATGAGACGGAGAGGAGGTAGAAAAGTGAGATAGAACGAATGTGTTTAATGCAAGTAAGACTGAGAAAATAGATTTACCGGTAAACACCTCTCCAATTATCGTAAACACCTTTTGAGTGGTCACTAGGTGCAATCGAGAACTCTTTTAAGCTATTATCTTGTCATGGAAACTTGCACATTTTTTCCTACAGTAAAATTCGAAAAAGCCTTCGTTCGTCTTTCAAACAAGTCTACGAGAAAGTGTTGAGGTCCTGTGACGATATAAACTAACTTCCATAACAGACTCTCCTTTAGCGGCGCGCGACGGTTCGCATTACTATTCCAACCATAATAACGTTTGCTTTATTACTGTGACGTTCCCATTTTCAGAGGAAAAATTTTACGCATTTTAATGTAGCAAACCGTTAATACGTCGCGTAAAATGAGGACAAAAGCATCTGCGGCTCTAATTACGTGAGAACACTCAATTAAAACACTCTTAATTATTTAATTAAAACAGCCCGAGAACGTGACAGAGGCGAAAAGCCCTGGTGAACGTAAAATGTTTGCGTGATACTTCTGCGGCGTATTTAGTCAAAAGGTGTAACAATTCATGAATCACAAAGGACAACGCGAATTATGTAATGGAATTTTTTAATATAATTGCTCTACAAAAATTCCTTTCATGTGCTAACGGTACAAAAGCTGGAAAATATACATACATCATGTTCACCCTGTTTTTCAACTTTTAGTTGCATTAAATATGCTGCTTTCCATAGAAATTGCATCACCTAGAAGGAATAGAAATATTTCAATGAAACTTGGAATATATTTGTCTTGAATAAAGTATTACATGATTGCATTTGGAAAACGATACAACTAAAACAAAAAAACTAATAATGTGTAAAACCACCGCATTGTCTTAAGGATTCTTGAACTCGCCTAGGCATAGATCTAATTAAGTGACCAATTTCTTTTAGATTTAATATATGTATATATATTAACTTAAGTAAACTAATCAAAATAAGATCGTACATTTCTAAAATATATCTTAAATAGTGAATTAGTAATAGTAACGATAATAATCATATAACAAAAATAACAATAATTTCCAAGGTAACCCTTAAATTACAAAATGAAATTAATAAATTAAATTAATTAGCTTTCGTCGCTAAGCCAGTGGCTTGTCAGCGACATAAGCGATTAATAACCCCAAGGTAATAATAAAAATTTTAAAATAAAAATAAAAGTCAAGGAACTAGTATCGTTTCACCTCATTCTTGCTCATTGCTGTGTAACTTGACTTTCATTTGTTGAAAACTACAAATGAAAGTCAAGTTACACAGCAATTCAAGAACCGAAAGAAAGCTCGTCCATCCACCCAACACCACGGCAGATAACAGCAGCAGACCCAGGACAGCACAATGAGACTGCAGGAGGCAACAAGATACATCCGTAAGTTTAGAATAGTTATGTTTTATGAGCCATACTGCTTTCGATTAACCAATGTTTTACTTTCTTTTTTAGTTCACCGATGGCTTTGATTTTTTTCATACGTTGGGGAAGGGAATTAAAAATCCGCGATAACACCACATTGTCCGTTCTAGAGCCATACTTATTTGTAGATATAGGCCACGCAACATAACCCAGGTCCATCAGTCTTGTTCCATGCACATGCGTTATAACTTCAAAAGTACACATTTTGAAGTAGTTGTTCACTATTGTCTTAAAAAGGTATAAGTTTTTTACGTTAAGTAAGTTCAATTCCAAATAAATATTGCACGCACTGATCGACATTTCACTATTATTTTTTAGGATTTTTATAATTTTATTTACGGTTCTTTGTAGAGTGTCAATATGTGAAGCTGATGTACGACCCCAAATTATGATACCGTACAGGATGATCGGCTCTACCAGTGAATGGTACACCAGCTTTAGGGTGCGTTCCGGTAATAAATTCCTTAGGTAAAAAAGGCGTCCGGCTAAACGTCTCAATCTTCTGCATAACATCTGAATATGACTGCTCCAGAGAAAGTCATCATCTATCTCCAATCCCAGGTATTTAATGGTTTTTCTAAGACAGTCCTATAGTTACAAGCCATATTGGCTAATGCATTCCCGTAGTTATGTAAACAGTCATTATTGTGAAAGACAATATCCGTGGTAATGTTAGTGAGGTCCTTCAGGTGTGGCGATTTTAAGCACATGAATTTTGTTTTATTTGCATTTATTATCAGACCTTTGTCGTGGGCCCAAAGCTGGAATGCATAGAACTCTTTTTTCAGATTTTTCACTGCAATAGCCTTGTTTTTGTGTGCTGAGAGAATAAGTGTATCATCAGCGCATGACAGGAAATCACAATTGCTGAAACATGTGGCTAGATCGTTGACGTAGATAAGATACATAATAGGTCCCAATATACTTCCCTGAGGCACTCCACGTGTGGAGGTAATTTCACCACTCAACGACGAGCCCACTTTAACGCTATATTTTCTACTTTGAAAGTAATTCATTAACCAATCCAAACCTATTCCTCTCACTCCTACTTTATGTAGTGCTTCTTCCAGTTTATTGTGGAGAATTATATCAAATGCCTTAGAAAAGTCAACGAAGATGTAGGCTACGTATAGTTGACGATCTAGACAATCGTTTAGTTTATTTGAGAGCCTTTCTAGAAGCATGGTTGTGCTTTTGTTTTTCTGATAAGCATATTGGTTTTTGTCGACTTCAAGCATCTTTGGAATAATCTGTCACGTTCTTTCATTTCCAGGATTATATTTAATGTTATCCATGGTTTGATTGGAGAGCTCCTTCTGTTTTTTTTTTTAGTTACAGTGATTGAAGCTTCATTTTGTGCAAATAAATAGTGAGAAAACCCCTCGACCACATTAATTCACTGAAAGCGAATACGTATTTCGGTAACGAAGTTACCATCTTCAGCGCTAAACTGATATTAAACTTTAAAACAACAAATAAACTAAACTAGACTAGCCGCACTCCCCCCCCCCCTTCACTTTCTTTGTACCGTATTATGCATGCAAAGCAAACCGGGATTCTTCGAAAATCTAAAGGTCGAAGAGGCAAGAAGCGGTCGGCCCGGACTTCTCAAAATTCATTAATCTATTCCTATTTCTGTGAATCTCCAAGCTTTCGAAAGAATCTAGGTTTGTTTTGTTATTAATTTGTTTGATTAAATCTATTTTATTTACCGAATGATTGTTTTCAAGCATGTGTAAGGCAACACTGGATTTATCAAAGCGTTTGTATTTTAAATGAGCCAAGTGTTCTTTGAATCTAATTTTTAAGGATCTTTTTGTTTGCCCTACATAAATTTGATCACAATTTTTACAACTAATTTTATATATACCTGATTTATCCTCCGAATCTACTTTATCTTTTGGATTTCCCAGCAACGATTTTAAGCTGTTATTGTTGGTGTAAACTATTCTTAAACCTAATTTTTTAAAAATTGTATTCAACCCTTTAGTATATTGAGGATAAAACGGCATTTTTACAATTTTCTTATAATCTACCTCACCTATTTTGTCAGATTTTAGTGTGGTTATTTTATTAATCTCTAATTTTTGTTTTTGTTTTCTAATAATGTTATAGATTACATCGGGTTGGTAACCATTGTACGTGGCGATTTTAATAATTTCTTGAAGTTCTTTACTATAATTAACAGTTGATAAAGGGAATGTCAGCATCCTATGCACTAAGAAATTTAAGGCCGCTAATTTATATTGTTTGCAATGATTTGAATCCGCGGGAATGAATCTATTAACATTAGTAGATTTCCTATAAACGTTAAATTCTAATTTATTACTATTTCTAGTTACTAATGTGTCTAAAAAGGGTAGTTTATTGTTAGTTTCAATTTCATAGGTAAATGTGATGGTGGTGAATTTAGAGTTTAAACTTTTAAGGAATTCCTCTATTGAACATTTACTTTGGTCAAAAACACAAAATATATCATCGACGTATCTCACCCAGATTTTAGGGAAATAATCTAAAGAGGCTTTAAGTTCCGTTTCAAATTTACCCATAAACAGATTTGCCATAAACGGTGACAAGCTATTTCCCATGGCTGCCCCTTCCAATTGTTGGTAAAACTCGTTGTTAAATTTAAAGAAATTTTGATTCATGCATAAACTAGTGAGTTTTATTAATTCATCCACTTCCTCCTTATCGAAGCTATTCTTTGATAAAAGTTCTTTCAGGTAATCTAAGGTGGTTTTTACAGGTATACTAGGAAATAACGAAGTGACATCGAAGGATACTAAAATTTCGTTTGGTTTTATTTCTAGATTTTTTAATTTTTCGATAAATTCTAATGAATTTTTAACAGAAAAATCGGGTAATTTAACTGGAAGGTTATTAAATTTATCACTTAACCACCTCGATAATGAAGAAGTCGGTGAATTTATACAGGATACAATGGGTCTCATGCTGTTACCTGGTTTGTGTATTTTTGGTAAACAATACAATCTAGGGATTATTGGGTTAGATGTTGTTAATTTGTAACGTAAAGCGTTCGTAATCGCTTTACTGCAGTCTAACATGGTTTTTTTTGGTTTCCGTAATCATTTTAGGTAAAGGATCTTTTTTAACTTTCTGGTATTGACCTTGATTAAGCATGCCATTTACTCTGTCGAAATAATCTTCTTTATCTAAAATGACCACAGTATTGCCTTTGTCCGCCTTGAGATAAAAACAATCTTTTTCTCTAAGTGTTTTAATGATTTTCAAATTTTTATCTTGTTTTTTGGGGGAGGACTGAATTTTGTTTTCGGAAATTTGAATTTTACACGCGGTTCTAACAAAACTTTTGACATTTTCGTTACAAAACTTAATCGAATCTTCTATACCTGTTACGATTTCATCTAAAGGCGGTTTGTTAAACTTAAGATTAAACTTTAGTCCATTGCTGAGCAAGTTTTTCTCTTCCTCACCGAAGGATTTTGATGATTCATTTTTAATTAACAAATCATCTGGATAAGTTTGTTCAATCTCGGATGGTGGTTTTTTATTAAGCAAATTCGTCAATTTTTTGTTTAATGTAGTTACTTTTTGTTTCAATTTCCTCTGAATGACAGTTTTTTGAATAAGACGGAAGATGTCATTCGACAGAGTAAATGGCATGCTTAATCAAGGTCAATACCAGAAAGTTAAAAAAGATCCTTTACCTAAAATGATTACGGAGACCAAAAAAACCATGTTAGACTGCAGTAAAGCGATTACGAACGCTTTACGTTACAAATTAACAACATCTAACCCAATAATCCCTAGATTGTATTGTTTACCAAAAATACACAAACCAGGTAACAGCATGAGACCCATTGTATCCTGTATAAATTCACCGACTTCTTCATTATCGAGGTGGTTAAGTGATAAATTTAATAATCTTCCAGTTAAATTACCCGATTTTTCTGTTAAAAATTCATTAGAATTTATCGAAAAATTAAAAAATCTAGAAATAAAACCAAACGAAATTTTAGTATCCTTCGATGTCACTTCGTTATTTCCTAGTATACCTGTAAAAACCACCTTAGATTACCTGAAAGAACTTTTATCAAAGAATAGCTTCGATAAGGAGGAAGTGGATGAATTAATAAAACTCACTAGTTTATGCATGAATCAAAATTTCTTTAAATTTAACAACGAGTTTTACCAACAATTGGAAGGGGCAGCCATGGGAAATAGCTTGTCACCGTTTATGGCAAATCTGTTTATGGGTAAATTTGAAACGGAACTTAAAGCCTCTTTAGATTATTTCCCTAAAATCTGGGTGAGATACGTCGATGATATATTTTGTGTTTTTGACCAAAGTAAATGTTCAATAGAGGAATTCCTTAAAAGTTTAAACTCTAAATTCACCACCATCAAATTTACCTATGAAATTGAAACTAACAATAAACTACCCTTTTTAGACACATTAGTAACTAGAAATAGTAATAAATTAGAATTTAACGTTTATAGGAAATCTACTAATGTTAATAGATTCATTCCCGCGGATTCAAATCATTGCAAACAATATAAATTAGCGGCCTTAAATTTCTTAGTGCATAGGATGCTGACATTCCCTTTATCAACTGTTAATTATAGTAAAGAACTTCAAGAAATTATTAAAATCGCCACGTACAATGGTTACCAACCCGATGTAATCTATAACATTATTAGAAAACAAAAACAAAAATTAGAGATTAATAAAATAACCACACTAAAATCTGACAAAATAGGTGAGGTAGATTATAAGAAAATTGTAAAAATGCCGTTTTATCCTCAATATACTAAAGGGTTGAATACAATTTTTAAAAAATTAGGTTTAAGAATAGTTTACACCAACAATAACAGCTTAAAATCGTTGCTGGGAAATCCAAAAGATAAAGTAGATTCGGAGGATAAATCAGGTATATATAAAATTAGTTGTAAAAATTGTGATCAAATTTATGTAGGGCAAACAAAAAGATCCTTAAAAATTAGATTCAAAGAACACTTGGCTCATTTAAAATACAAACGCTTTGATAAATCCAGTGTTGCCTTACACATGCTTGAAAACAATCATTCGGTAAATAAAATAGATTTAATCAAACAAATTAATAACAAAACAAACCTAGATTCTTTCGAAAGCTTGGAGATTCACAGAAATAGGAATAGATTAATGAATTTTGAGAAGTCCGGGCCGACCGCTTCTTGCCTCTTCGACCTTTAGATTTTCGAAGAATCCCGGTTTGCTTTGCATGCATAATACGGTACAAAGAAAGTGAAGGGGGGGGGGAGTGCGGCTAGTCTAGTTTAGTTTATTTGTTGTTTTAAAGTTTAATATCAGTTTAGCGCTGAAGATGGTAACTTCGTTACCGAAATACGTATTCGCTTTCAGTGAATTAATGTGGTCGAGGGGTTTTCTCACTATTTATTTGGATTACAGCCACAGGTTTTGTGTTGCTTTGTGATTATTCATTTTGTGCGTTAGTGAAAACAGTGTAAATGTAGTTATATAGATCATTTGCATTGCGGAATTGATCTATTAAACTCGCATGTAGTTTTTCACTTAAAGTCTGTTCAAACTTATTTTCGTTTGTTATTCTGTGACAATTGTCAGATTTAATTAAAGATCTTGGTCCACGAATATTCCTTATTGATCCACAAATCATATAGTGATCAGATATTTTTATCTTTATGATTGCGGACTCAAAGGTTGGTAAATTACCTTTTATGTAATGTATTTTAGAGGCAAGAATCCCAAGCTACTTATACCTCGTGCCGTAAGCTGCCAAAGTTACAGGGGAGCGAGGCATATAGTTAATTCTTCTTCCCATCGTATCCCATACATCTTCAATGGGAGAAAGGAAGGATACCTATTCCTGATTTCTTCAGGAAGTCCATTGCCCTATGGGCAACATGAAGTCGAGCGTTATCCTGCTGGAAAAGTGCACCTGGTATGCCTCTAATATAAAGGATAGCAACTTCTTGTACAACATCCTGAATTTAGCGTTCCCCTGTCACAGTACCTTGGATAAAGATTTAAGGAGACCTGTTTCCTGCACTGATACTACCTCATACCATCAGTCCCATGGTGCGAGCTACATGACGTTCTACAGTGTGTTTGTTTTAAATTATGTCGCTCACCTCAACATTTTCTAACCCGTTATCGTCTATCGTCGGTTTCCAAACAAAACCGAGACTCATGACTAAAGATAACTGAGTCCCATTCATGGTTCTAGTGATTTCGGTCACGGCACCATTGGAGACGTTATCTTCGGTGATCTCGAGTCAAAAGCAATACCTACGGAGGTCGGTACGAACGCAGTCCAAATAATCTAATCTTGCGACATACTGACGACATAGAGATCGCCCTTCCTTTTACATCAAACCAGGCGTCGGCAATCCGTCTTGTTGAAGAGAATATGTCTCCAAGAGAAAGCACACGAAAACTTCGATCTTGTCGCTCCGCCGTCCTTCTCTGAACTCCAGTACCTCGGTGACGCTTACGATGGCTTTCTTCTGCCCAAACACGATTGCATATGATGATCGTAGCAATATTGCGATCGATACTTCTTGCAATTCCCATAAAGGGAATTCCAGTTTCGCGTAACCCCATAATTCTGCTCCTGTCAGATTTAGTTAGTTGGTAGAATTGTGCACGTCCTCTTACTTGAGGCATTGCCTAAATTCTTAACAACACCAAATTTGACAGTAATTCAATATATCAAGACAGGATATCGAAAATACATATTTGTTATGATTTTAATAGGAATCTGAAGAACAATACACTAGATAACGAACGTAATCGTTTAATACTTTATTCAAGACAAATATATTCACCAAGTTTCGTTGAAATATTTTCATTACTTCTAGGTGATGCAATTTCCATGAAAAGCAGTATACATCAAACGTCAACCGAAAATACATTATTTGTAAAACAAAACTAAAACACCTGCAGTTATAACAGTACAGTATTTCGCAGGTACTTCAATACCTATAATCGTCACGAAATTGCGGAGTGGTATCTTTTACTTAAACGTACGTATAACGATAAAATAAATCCTTTCATTCTAACTGACATTAAGATAGTTTAGGATTAGGTAATTTTTAAATTTGTTTTTATTTCGGCATTAATTTTCATTAAAAAAATCAATCATTTCTCTGCTGCTTACGCTGCTCATCTTAACCCTTTCTCGATATACATATCCACATTCGGAATAATTACTTTCAGGTTTCTTGTTAGGTAAAATATGAACATCCTTGTGATGACCTGATATACATGAACATGACCAGAATAAACGGTACTTATTTCCTAAACATGTCCCTTTTTGTTCTTAAAATATGAAATTCATAGATATATAATTATTTCAGTAAGTTTTCGGGTATACCTATTAACAAAATCTTGTAAGTGTGATGAACAGGAAAAGCGATTCCACGGGACTTTAAAATTTTACCAAGGAAACTGGTTCAGAAATATTTACTTGCTGATTTACTGAAGGACATTGAAATCGAACGTTCTAAAACTAGGGGGGGGGGGCAAGGAATCACACGCAAATTTTGAATATAATCGTCTAAACTAATTTTCCTGATACTCTTTATTTGGCTATGTGCATGGAGTATTGTTTGTTGCAATTAACATAAATTTAAAGAAAATTGCTAACGGATGCTTTCTTCCATTTATTTGTTTCTTACGTACACATTAGATAGATATTGTTGGTCTATAATTATTTAGGCAACTGTTAATGTTACGGATAATTTCTGACGTAAAGCATATTCAAATTAAGAGGAAAACCCATACAACACTGTAATAATATAAATATTAGCATATTTTTGTAAATTTATATTACTTGTTTATCTTGAATGAATCTTGTTTACGATCGGAACATCGATTCGATCAAACATACGATATATTATTCAATGAGTTTTTCAAGAATTCTTCTCCGACTATAAATATTTAAGCGCATATTAATTACTGTTTTGCTTCATTAAAGCTTGATGTATTGATTTCCGATTAGTCCGGCAAAAACAATTTATCTGGAGCAAGTTTTCTTTTAGAAAACAAATAAGACCGGATTTACTATTTCTTAGAATGGACAAACGATTGGCAAACGTTTTATTAATAGAGATTCTGAAAGGAATTTTTATTGGTTTCTCATGCTTATTTGCAATTTGTTTTGCAAACAGATTTGTTTTTTTTTTGTTTCTTCTTAATTGTCTTGTCATCATTACGTATAACGCCATTGTACATTCAGAGTACGGAAAAAGTCTTGCACCAAGTGAAAAAGTGGTGGACAAATAGCTCGACATTTATTCACGGTTCCTTTCAATTATTTGGTGATTTGATCATATTTTTCTATTTTATAATTGAATTGGCTTCCGTTTGGAACCGCGTCACATATTTCTTCTACTTTGCTGACGGGATGTTTCGTTCTTCATTACGTTGCGTTCTTGCAGCTGGATCTCGTTAATCGTCGAGATTGAGTAAGTGTGTCCGTTGTCGCGGTATTTATAGTGGTCGGCGGGGGCAGTGGATTGGAAGTATTGTAACGGTGAGCGGGTATTGGTCAGTAAGGGCATGACGAATTGTTAATGAGATTGTCTAGGTATTGTGAAGGTAGAAGTCAGCCGGTTTAGGTTAACCCTTAAAATCCTGGCGTTACCATAGAGTAGAGGTAATATCAGTTAACTGTTTTTCATTTAAAAACATTAATTTAAGATTCTGTTATGCTGGTATTGAAATTCCAGAAATATTGTAATTTGATTTTGTGGGCGTTGCAAGAACCATGGACATTACTTTTGAGTACGTATAACTTCTTTATTTATTTAACAGTAATAAAAAGTGCGTACATAATGTATTCAGAGAATATGTAAATTTTATTTATGGATATGAGATGCGTCCTATTTCCCATATTTTGGTTATACAAGAGCGTTTAGTTACGCATTACCGTAATATAACGCTAGGATTTGGTGTGACTTTGGTATTCAGAAAAAGTAAAAATTTATATTTTTATGCAGACTCGAAGATGTAATAGAGTTGGCATATACTGACGATGTTGACGCTATTTATATAGAACCACCAGAATTTAACCTTTTAATTGACGAAGATTCCACTGATGAAGGTACAGGCGGTTTAGTTTATAATTTATCTGGGGCTCAATTACGCGTTCCTGCTGAATCTACAGAAAATGCACCCAAAGAAAAAAAAAGCAAACACACTGAATGAATTCACGGAAACTTTTTTCATCAGTCACAAGAATTTCCAGTATCTGACCAACTAACCTTTCGCCCGTATTCGAGAAGTTTTTTGATAATGACATAATAAATTTTAAAGAAGAAAGTAGTTGAAGGTGTTCTGAATTCGCCCAGCATTTTAGACATTCTCATCACAAAATTGCAAGAAAATTTTAATCGCCGACCAACTTGTGATTCAACTTGAGTGTGTCAAACAAGAAACCAATGATTTCCAGGACGCCTTGGAGCAATATTCTCGGCATAATAGTGTGCGAATTCCTAAAACCAAAAATGAAAATACCGATGAAGTCATCAGTAAATTTTGTAAGGATAAATTGGGCCGAGAAGTTTCACATATGGATATTGATTGTAGGCATCGTCCAGCAGAGAAGGAACCCCATCATCGTCCTTTGCTAGTAAAGTTCCTGCGCAGATATGTGAAGAAGCTCATATACCGAGTGGAAAGTTTCAAACGCGGACATAGGAAAGTTTCATTGAGAACTACATTTCTGTAGATTACTGCTCGCCATTTAGAGACACAATAATGGTAATGGTATTAAATGAAAGATAAAATTAAGGCCAATGTGTTAAAATAATTCGTATTGTGTTAATACTTTTGAAATAGAAATTAAATTTTTAAATTTCAAAAGAAAAATGATATGAAGTTTGCAATTCAATAACCAGAATTTTGTACAATATGCTTCTTATTCAAAATAAAATTATATTCATCTGTGTAGCATACTGACGATGAAAAACTGTCTGGATTTATTTCTTTGCTCCTGCATTACTTCACAAAATACTTTCCCACTATTCTTGTTAATTTCAAAACAATGTTGGTGGCAACTGAATTTGTGGAATTGATGTAGTTTTTATTTAATATTCTTTACAGTTGTGTGTTACTTATTCTTGAACAGTGTGAAACTTATTTAATTCTTAATACAATTGAATTTAAAACTGATTTAGTATCGACATGTGTCGGTACTAATGGCATGGCATCATTTCAAATTTATTGATAGTATCAGAAACAACAGTATTTTTGTATACAATGACGTAGAATACAATTATCATTCTAATAAAGAAATAATTGTTGTAACTTAAACGACAAAAGTAGCTACCTATTATTTGCTCTATACAATAATTCATAATACTTTTTGACTGACGTATAAATTATTTTCCATTAATTGAAAGAACTGAAAGTTTTAAATCTGACAGAGGCGTTGTTTAAAATTTTAAAATTTTATTTATATTCCAAAAGTATTAATATTTAGGAATAATTTTGATACCATAATATTGTCCATAATTTTCTCTTTTCTTTAATACCATTGCCATTTTTGTATCTTCAAAATATATTTTTCAAAACAAGTTTGCTATGTTCGGGTTTGAAACTTTCCACACGGTATAATAATAAAAGGAAACTTAAAGGTACCAAAATAGTGATCAGAGAGGACCTCACCAAGCAGCGAGTTCAATTATCAAAAGAAGCCGGTAACAAGTATGGCAGCAATATGGTCGAGCGAAGGCAATATTCTGGTTAAAATTGGCGAAACGATCCGGCGAATTAGATCTGTAAATGATTTAAAAGTGTAGTGATACCGACTTGCTTTTATTCTCAAGCTTGACTTGATGCTACATAGGTTCGTGTCTCCTTGGCCGTTGCATTAGTATCTATCTGCTCTTTATACTGAGAAAAATAATTTCTTATTTCTGGTAAAAACACTTCCTTCCTTTCTTTGTACATTTGTAAAGTCTCTTTGTTACCGTAGTTGACTTATTATATACTATTACTATCACTAATCTGCATTAATTTAGAATCTATGTTTGTGCTGTTCACTGTCATGTGAGGCTGACATTATGAATCGTAACTTCAGATTTTGTCATATTAATATACGTTCCTTGATACCTAAAATTAATGATATTAAACTGTATTTGTTTCAAAATCGTCTACATATTCTCGCACTTAGTGAAACGTGGCTAACGCATGAGACAGGTAATAATTTGCTTCAAATACCTGAATATTTTCTTGCTCGTAAAGATCCTAATGGAAGTGGTGGTGGCGTTTGCATCTATATATTAGGAATACTTTTAAAAATGTTGAAATTGAAGCTAGTAATAATATTGAACAAAAGTGGCTTAGTATCAGTTTTAACAATATGTCTGTTGCAATTGGGATCGTACATAGGCCCCCCTCGTTTTCATTCAAAACCTTTGTTGATAAAATTGAGCCAAGTTGTTCCTTGTTTCTGTCTCTGTATGACAGAGTAATTTTTCTTAGAGATATTAATATTGATATGCTTAAGCCATTTAACACAGATACACTTTACTTTAATAATATGTTGGAGTCCTGCAGCTTTACCAACTAATAACTCAGCTAACCAGATTAACTGAAAATACTGAAACTTTAATTGATATCATATGTATTTCAGACCGCAGTTGTGCCTATAAAGCTGGTGTTGGCAACTTTCGTTTGTCAGACCACGAAGAAATTTTCTTGCAATCTCTCCTTAAATATTCGTAAAACTGAACCTATTTTGAAAACCTATAGATGTTTTAAACATTTTGATCAGAATATTTTTTATAACGACTTGCTACTTATTCCCTTCCATAATATTTTTTATATGGACGATATTGATAATAAAATTACGTTTATGAATACTAAAATGTCAGAATTGTTTGAACGTCATGCTCATATTATTAACTCTTCTCTGATGACTAGTTTTTTTCCTAGTTATTGGGAAAATGCCATTGTTATCCCGGTACTTAAAACGTCTACGCCATCTGAATTTAAAGACTTGTGTCCAATTAGCATCCTTCCTGTAATGTCTAAAAATGTCCTTGAAAAAATAGTCAACGCCCAATTAAGAGAATATGTTTTATCAAATAATATTCTTCCAGAATGTCAGTCTGGTTTCCGTCCGGGATACAGCTGCACTTCTGCTCTTTTAAACATTACAAATGACCTTCTAGCTGCTACTGGTCAAGGTCAGGTATCCATACTTGTCTTGCTGGATTTCAGTAAGGCGTAAGTAATCACGCAATTTTGTTAGTCATTTTGAAGTATATTGATCTGAATGAGGGTGCTGTCACATTTTTTAAATCCTATCTCTTCGAAAGAACTCTTCTGCCACTTGGTACTTCTAAACTAAGAATTGGTATCGAGGGTTGCCCCATAGGGATCCATTCTTGGTCCACTTTTATATATAGTATATACCTCTATTTTTTACAAATATGTAAAAACCTGTGTTCATAAGTACGCTGATGACACACAGTTGTATCATTCCTTCAACATTTGTGATAGTCAGCGTGCAACATCTGACATTCAAACTGAACTAGCGGCAATTGTTCAAATATCAGAAGAACATTCTCTGTCTATAAATGCTTTTAAATCCGCCTTAATGATATTTGGCAAAGTTGCTGATTGTACTCTACTTCAACGTACATTATATTTGACGGTTATAGATGTAGAAATTCCCTTATGTACTCACGCAAAAAATCTTAATAAACTAATAATGGATTACTCATTTAGGTATGGTGCTCATGTTTTGAATTGTGTGAAAAGAGCTTACAGTAATTTAAAACTTAAACTCTCATAGGAACTATTTATCTGTGAAAACCAAAACCATGCTTTGTGATGACCTCGTACTTTCACAATTTAACTTTTATCCGAAATATATGACATCATGACACGTATACAAAGAGTGCAAAATGCGTGCTTGAGGTTCATATATGGTATTCGGAAATATGATCATATAACACATAAATTAAAAGACGCTGGTTGGTTGAACATGCTTAATCGAAGGCTATTACTAGCTGCTTCCTTCTATCATAGTCATTGTTAACCAAATGCCATCTTATCGTCATAAGAAAATTAAATTTTGTACTGATGATCATAACTTAAATATCAGATTTAAAGGTACAATCACACCTTCTATCCACAAAAGTACTTTATTCGAACGTTCTTTCAGATATTAAATTTCACATGTCTACAATATGATTCCTAATTCTTTCAAAACTCTGTCTCTTCCAGTGTTTAAAATGCGATTTTGTAATTATTTATTTCATAAGTCCTAACAAACATAGATGTATTCTTTACTTATTATCCTTTTACTTTTACTAACCTTGCAGGAGATGTAATATTTAATTACGCAATAATGAAAATTTCACAGAATGTGATTTTTTTTTCTTAATTCTTTTTATTAGTTTAGTTTAGTTTCCAGTAGTTAGTTTAGATTAGGCTTGTATGTCTAAAAAAAATGTATTTTAATTGTCTTTCCATGTTGTACCTAATTAGTAAATATTAAGCATCGTGCATAGTTATAAGATACCACTACAAAATATTTTCGGTTTCGGTGGAAGAACAATCTGATCTTATACCTTGATTGAACCACGCCGAGTGATTTTCGGAATGTATGCTTTTCTTTATTTCTTTTTATATATTACATGTTTATATATGTACCACACCATTCATTTTCGAAAATAAAGACACTATTATTATTTATTTTGATAATCTATTTACGAGTATAAATAAAAATAAAAGATAAAACTAATTGCGCTACTGATAAAATTCGAGAAAATGGAATTCCTAGAAGTTGCCCACTGTCTGATGTCAAAAGTTTTACGAGAAAGTTAGAGGATCATATGAATTAACAGTAGAGAGATAAACAGGAATGATGTTCACTCGGTGGACAAAAAATTAACTAGATACCAAATTAGCAGAAGAAGTAGAAAATGGTGGTGGCCCATTTTTATATGGTGTATTGACGTAGCCATGAATAACGCATGTCAGAAACATATATAAAAAAGTTAGAGGGAATATTCTTCAATTGTTGTTCAAACGAGAAATAGCAACTGTTTATTTCAAAAGCTATGGAGTATCACCTTAAGCAGACCGTCCTCTTCAAAATCGAACACATCAGTGAATCGTGTATCAGACGATATTCGCCACGATCACAAATACCAATTAATTATTCAAGTTCCCGAAAAGAAAAGAAAAAGGTGTGCTGGAGATGGTTATCGTTCCAGCGTTGGTACTATGTGTAAAAAATGTAACAGGTTTATGCGTACCATGTTTTTATAACTTTCACACCAATAATTAATAATATGATTTTTTAATAAATAACAATTCATGCATTATCACAAATGTTTTTTTCTTTCGGAAATTTTCCAAATTTTACATCATGAAGTCCTAGCGTTACCGTCACTTAAGAATTTGGATAATCTGGACACTAATTTGGCCTAATATAGCAATATTATAACTAATTACATTCAATTAAAGGAGTTTTGTGTCGGAAAATTGGATTTGATGACCGGTCACACGATCATGGATACACAACTTCGGATTGTAAGGGAATGCGGTCTTATGAGGAGGTAACAAAGTACTGTAAGTGGGTAGGTAACTTGGTAAGTAATTTTAATGATAATACTAAGTCTGTACGGGCACGGACACAGATTCCTCACTAGAAAATTCTTGACCCTCTATCAAATAGTTCCGTTGTAGAGATATTGCAAGCAGTAAATCTTTCTCCAGGTCGGCGCTATACTCGTTATCGACCATCTAGTGATATTAAGCTCACTACTGTTTCATCGGTAAGCAAGATTTGCTTCCAATCGTCTTTGGACCAATGTTCATGCTCGCTCACAAATCTTAATCTGGCCATTCTGTATCCTGTGTCCAGCAGCAGGTCTTCTCTTAGTATTTTCATAACAGTTACAGCTGATATCCTAACATTTATAACTGTTACAAATTACTAAGTTTTGAACTTGTACTTCTCCTGTTTCTTATAACCTGTTGCCTAAGAAAACGCGCGTCCATTTTCCGACCCTCTTCACGTCTTCTTGTGTATGCCGCCTCCTATACAACCCTTAGTAGTTAAATACGTGGTCGATTCATATTTTCGGGATGCAAGAAAATAAACATTTTGTTTAATAACCCTAGCTTTCAAAACTTATTATTTGAGGAAAGCAAGAATTAATTATATTAACGCCTGAACGGTCCAGGGGTAAGAGACCGGCCTTGCAATCGTAAGGCCGTAGGTTCGCATCCGCTCGAGATATTTCTCGGGGGTCGTTACTAACTTCAGGTACCCTTCAGTGCTGGGGAGAAAATTTGACACTGCTTCCCCTTCACCGGTAAGGAGATTTGGAAGTAACAAAACCATGGAACACTTTACACACACAAAAATTCACTCTCGCTCCTGAGGTCCTAACAAGTCTACGACTTAGGGGCAAACACCACAAATAAAAAAAAAACTGAATTTTAACTTAAACTTCGTATCTTAATTAAACAACTTCATCTAACGAACAGTTTGATGGGTTAACAAGGTTAATAGTCAAAATTTTTAGCATGAGTTCATTTATCTATTGTATTCATTTCATTTTGGTACTGCGTTTTTGTTCCAAGTTTTCTAAGTGTTGAAGGGGTGTAATAGCTGATAATTATACACTGGCGACTGCAATCGCGACCGACTTATCAGATGCTCTTCCTCCTTCGGCAAATTGGGACAAGCCGAAATCCCAGTTCAAAGGAGCCGTGGTGAGTTCCAAACGTAAATCAACATATACAGTGCTTCTTTATAACAGCGGCCATAGAGAATTACGTGCTAAAAATTTTGCCTCGTGTTTACTTATGTCCTGCTTAAAATTTTAAGACAATTTCAGTTTCTATTACTCAATTACATAATTTATTACAAATTACACATTACTAGAATAACAATTGCATTTTTAAATTAATTATTTTAATACAAAAAACGGAAATTCTTAATGAATCCAGTAGGTCAACGTTAAAGAGAAATTAGACGCTGCCGTGTGAATATGTCTATCTAAGGAATTAATTTTTGATTTTGACCTACTTGATTCTTATTAAAATAATTAGATTAATGTCGCGACACTTATTCTGGTAATGTTTATTTTCTAATAAATTATGTAATTGATTATTAGAAACAAACATTTGCTTGAAAGTTCGAGCAGAATATAAGTAATAATAACATGAGGCAAAATTTTTAGCACGTAAATTCATATGGCCACAGTTAAAAAAAAAACGCTATGTACTGGCATGAGTGAGGATCTAATCCACACCTGCGATTGTGCGACTAAAGCGTCAAGTCCCCAACCACCCAACTCCTGAATGAAATGATTTCTTTATCTTTCTTTTCTCACTTAAGATCTGTAGTTTTTCATTTATACACACACTATGATTATTTAAATCAGAAACGATCTTGGATATATTATTTCTCTAACCTCCAAATGATGTGATAATCGGGTATTTTTTAGTGGCAACTAATAAGAAGGTTTATATAATTACAGAACGCAGACCCTTAGATACGATAAAGCATAATTAGCGGCCGTCTGTGTTTGTATTTGTGTCAGTAAGAACTGTAAATATATCGCGTAGTCGTGCAAAATATTCGAACCATTTCAAATGTGGCTCATAGAACGAAACGCGTTCTATAAGAACCTGTCTTGAAAGTTGCGTGCACTTGGCCCATAAGAACATGTCCAGTTACTGCAATGTAATCGTTAATCTGAGTAAGTTATGCGACATCTTTATGTTATAGATCATGTATATACGTCTGATTGAAATACAGCCGCCGGTGAGTATTTTATCTCCGTCGCCGGGACGTGCGCTATGAGTTGCATGTCGTTCCAACTCGTATTTAGTTCACTTTGGCAGTTATTGCTGCCAAGAAATTGCAACAACTTGCACAATGCATGATTAGCAATTGTTTAGCAGCCGCGCTGACAAACTGACACAATCAATTAAAAATGCTGGCGCGTTAAGTAACGTTCGTAATTGACAGTGAAACATGGCAGAGCATGTTTTAATTAGACGTTGAGTTGTAATGAACGGGAAAAGTATAATATCACTCGTTTAATTATGCGTTATGGTTAATAGATTTATATTTCACGGTATGCGCATGTATCAATGAATAATGCAAGGTGCTTGTGGCATTGGAGCTTCCAGACGTACAATGCTGCACATTAATTTTGTATCCAAAGGCAATAAACCAATGGAGCTGGCGATAAAAATCGAATTATAAATTTTATTTATTTATGGTGTCTTTACGGACACCATTACTATATGTATATGCGTCCTCGTATGTGATTTAATGGACTATTTCAAAACCATTGGGTGCTGCAATAATAGAGTTTATGATGTAAAAATTGTTTACTAAAGTTCCATTACAAATTTACGGAAAAAAATTATGCATCAGTATCTTAATGAACAACTAACAGTATTGTATAAACCTTTGTATTTCAAATCTTCAGATAGGGGTAAAATTCAATATTTCAAAAAGTTTGTAGTTAAATTCGCAATAGAACTTTGTTAAACTGCATTTAATTTTACTGGAAAATTGATGTTACAATTTTTTGTTATCAACAAAAACTAATCTTGTTTTTTTTAATCCTCTCGGCTGCTTGATAAAATGTATAGAGTCGCTACAGTTATTCCCCTTCTACTGGCTTGAACCGAGGCTTAAACCCTTAGCAACGATTATTTCAACAATTGTTGTGAAGGGTTTAAGCTTCGGCTCAAAGTTAAACCGTCATTGTAAAACTGGGCCTTAGTCGGGGGTGGCTTAACGTACGGCTTTTAATAACATTTACGATGTTCAGGTAGGCTATGAGTGAAGATTTTTAAATAATTTAAATTTTCTGTCAAATCTCAGTTAGATTATTTGAAAATTATATATAATAATATATATAAAGGAAAATATAATTATTGTTTGAAAGAAGTGTGTACGGCGGGAATCGGTCGCTCGTCGTATCTGTTATATACGGCGAGCGACCCGATCCGTTCTTTCTCATCTCGTTCATTTCGTTCACCGACTCAAAGATCGTTCGTTCGTTCGTTTTTTTTAAGAACGAATCATTTGAGTCGTTCATACTAATAATATGAACGATTCGTTCGTGAACGACAAAACTCTAGTTGTAATGACCGTCGCACTGTGTGGTCTCGTAAGAAAACGTGCGTGCATGTTTCCAAGTCAGAATGCACGAATACAGGCTTGTTACTATGACGAGTTGCTGGTGTTGCTCGAATCTCGTGCATCTGGTGACCAAACAAATCTTTGTTTGATAACTTGGCTGATTACTTGACCACTAAGATGTGCTAACTGATGGAACAGCAGGAAAATTCTTCGGCGTCGACTTTTCAGGATGTAAGGACGAATGGTGCGAGTTAAGGTTTAACTCACAATAGAGACTGCAGAATTATTTGGAGTGAACTTCTTGAAGTGCTTTTGGATTGCAGAAGTTCCTTCAGTTCCAGATCGTTCTTCTGCTCCTTTGATAGTTCATCCGGTTCTACAGCTGTGGGAGTAGAAATCAGCTGTGTGAAGTTGGCCCCCGACTTATTTAAAAAAAAATTTTTTTTAGCTAAAACGACGCCAAATTGTTTGTAGAGTTATGTAGTGAAAGAATTTTCGTTTGTAGTAAAAAAATAAAAAAGTTATGGAAGGGAGAAAAAATGGTCATCCCCCCAAAATGGGGGGATGACTTCTAACCGGTACTAATCAATGCCAAATTGTTTGTAGTTGTTTGTATGAAGTAATTTTCGTTTGTAGTTATCCAGAAAAAAATTTACAACCGCTTGAATGTTAAGGGTGGCACTATTTCCACCCCCGCAGGAGGGATCACACTATATTCGGCAAACCGTCTCCAAATAATGCGTAGAGGATTGTAGTGAAGGAATTTTCGTTTGTAGTTATCCAGAAAAAAAGTTACAACCCCTTGAATGTTAAGGGTGACAGTATTTCCACCCCCGCAGGAGGGATCACACTATATTCGGCAAACCGTCTCCAAATAATGCGTAGAGGATTGTAGTGAAGGAATTTTCGTTTGTAGTTATCCAGAAAAAAAGTTACAACCCCTTGAATGTTAAGGGTGACAGTACTTCCACCCCCGCAGGGGGGATAACACTATATTCGGTAAACCGTCTCCAAATAATGCGTAGAGGATTGTATTGAAGGAATTTTCGTTTGTAGTTATCCAGAAAAAAAGTTACAACCCCTTGAATGTTAAGGGTGACAGTATTTCCACCCCGCAGGGGGGATAACACTATATTCGGTAAACCGTCTCCAAATAATGCGTAGAGGATTGTAGTGAAGGAATTTTCGTTTGTAGTTATCCAGAAAAAAAGTTACAACCCCTTGAATGTTAAGGGTGACAGTATTTCCACCCCCGCAGGAGGGATCACACTATATTCGGCAAACCGTCTCCAAATAATGCGTAGAGGATTGTAGTGAAGGAATTTTCGTTTGTAGTTATCCAGAAAAAAAGTTACAACCCCTTGAATGTTAAGGGTGACAGTATTTCCACCCCCGCAGGGGGGATAACACTATATTCGGTAAACCGTCTCCAAATAATGCGTAGAGGATTGTATTGAAGGAGTTTTCGTTTGTAGTTATCCAGAAAAAAAGTTACAACCCCTTGAATGTTAAGGGTGACAGTATTTCCACCCCGCAGGGGGGATAACACTATATTCGGTAAACCGTCTCCAAATAATGCGTAGAGGATTGTAGTGAAGGAATTTTCGTTTGTAGTTATCCGGAAAAAAAGTTACAACCCCTTGAATGTTAAGGGTGACAGTATTTCCACCCCGCAGGGGGGATAACACTATATTCGGTAAACCGTCTCCAAATAATGCGTAGAGCATTGTATTGAAGGAATTTTCGTTTGTAGTTATCCAGAAAAAAAGTTACAACCCCTTGAATGTTAAGGGTGACAGTATTTCCACCCCCGCAGGAGGGATCACACTATATTCGGCAAACCGTCTCCAAATAATGCGTAGAGGATTGTAGTGAAGGAATTTTCGTTTGTAGTTATCCAGAAAAAAGTTACAACCCCTTGAATGTTAAGGGTGGCAGTATTTCCACCCCGCAGGGGGGATAACACTATATTCGGTAAACCGTCTCCAAATAATGCGTAGAGGATTGTAGTGAAGGAATTTTCGTTTGTAGTTATCCAGAAAAAAAGTTACAACCCCTTGAATGTTAAGGGTGACAGTATTTCCACCCCCGCAGGAGGGATCACACTATATTCGGCAAACAGTCTCCAAATAATGCGTAGAGGATTGTAGTGAAGGAATTTTCGTTTGTAGTTATCCAGAAAAAAAGTTACAACCCCTTGAATGTTAAGGGTGGCAGTATTTCCACCCCCGCAGGGGGGATAACACTATATTCGGTAAACCGTCTCCAAATAATGCGTAGAGGATTGTAGTGAAGGAATTTTCGTTTGTAGTTATCCAGAAAAAAAGTTACAACCCCTTGAATGTTAAGGGTGACAGTATTTCCACCCCGCAGGGGGGATAACACTATATTCGGTAAACCGTCTCCAAATAATGCGTAGAGGATTGTATTGAAGGAATTTTCGTTTGTAGTTATCCAGAAAAAAAGTTACAACCCCTTGAATGTTAAGGGTGACAGTATTTCCACCCCCGCAGGAGGGATCACACTATATTCGGCAAACCGTCTCCAAATAATGCGTAGAGGATTGTAGTGAAGGAATTTTCGTTTTAGTTATCCAGAAAAAAAGTTACAACCCCTTGAATGTTAAGGGTGGCAGTATTTCCACCCCCGCAGGGGGGATAACACTATATTCGGTAAACCGTCTCCAAATAATGCGTAGAGGATTGTAGTGAAGGAATTTTCGTTTGTAGTTATCCAGAAAAAAAGTTACAACCCCTTGAATGTTAAGGGTGACAGTATTTCCACCCCCGCAGGAGGGATCACACTATATTCGGCAAACCGTCTCCAAATAATGCGTAGAGGATTGTAGTGAAGGAATTTTCGTTTGTAGTTATCCAGAAAAAAAGTTACAACCCCTTGAATGTTAAGGGTGGCACTATTTCTACCCCCGCAATTGCGAGAGTTATTGTAACGGCACCGACTGTGCATGCGCCGTGGATCGTGACCACTTAAAGTCGCCATAGTATGGTCCGACGTCACCAGAGACCGCACGGACACCCCCACCAGCGCGACCAGACATTCGTTCAGCATTACTCGTGTAAATTCAATCAGACGAAACACTTTTCATATACTATGTAACTTTGGATTTCATATCTCATAGTCGGTTTAACTGACAAGAGGACCTTTTCTGTATCGAGTACGTTAAACAGACGGTTGCTATGGAAGCAATCAATTATAAAGCTTTTTGATTGTTTGTTACAGGCCTTTAAATTTAACAAGTTATAACTTCTTACAAGGACAACTACAAACGAAAATTCCTTCACTACAATTCTCTACGCATTATTTGGAGACGGTTTACTGAATATAGTGTTATCCCCCCTGCGGGGGTGGAAATAGTGCCGCCCTTAACATTGGAGGGGTTGTAACTTTTTTTCTGGATAACTACAAACGAAAATTCCTTTACTACAATCCTCTACGCATTATTTGGAAACGGTTTACGAAGTATAGGGTCATCCCCCTGCGGGGGTGGAAATAGTGCCAACTTTAACATTCAAGGGGTTGTAACTTTCTTTCTGGATAACTGCAAACGAAAATTCCTTCACTACAATCCTCTACCCATTATTTGGAGACGGTTTACTGAATATAGTGTTATCCCCCCTGCGGGGGTGGAAATAGTGCCACCCTTAACATTCAAGGGGTTGTAACTTTTTTTCTGGATAACTACAAACGAAAATTCCTTCACTACAATCCTCTACGCATTATTTGGAGACGGTTTGCCGAATATAGTGTGATCCCTCCTGCTGGGGTGGAAATACTATCACCCTTAACATTCAAGGGGTTGTAACTTTTTTTCTGGATAACTACAAACGAAAATTCCTTCACTACAATCCTCTACGCATTATTTGGAGACGGTTTGCCGAATATAGTATGATCCCTCCTGCGGGGGTGGAAATACTGTCACCCTTAACATTCAAGGGGTTGTAACTTTTTTTCTGGATAACTACAAACGAAAATTCCTTCACTACAATCCTCTACGCATTATTTGGAGACGGTTTGCCGAATATAGTGTGATCCCCCTGCGGGGGTGGAAATAGTGCCACCCTTAACATTCAAGGGGTTGTAACTTTTTCTCTGGATAACTACAAACGAAAATTCCTTCACTACAATCCTCTACGCATTATTTGGAGACGGTTTGCCGAATATAGTGTGATCCCCCCTGCGGGGGTGGAAATAGTGCCACCCTTAACATTCAAGGGGTTGTAACTTTTTTTCTGGATAACTACAAACGAAAATTCCTTCACTACAATCCTCTACGAATTATTTGGAGACGGTTTGCCGAATATAGTGTGATCCCTCCTGCTGGGGTGGAAATACTGTCACCCTTAACATTCAAGGGGTTGTAACTTTTTTTCTGGATAACTACAAACGAAAATTCCTTCACTACAATCCTCTACGCATTATTTGGAGACGGTTTGCCGAATATAGTGTGATCCCTCCTGCGGGGGTGGAAATAGTGCCACCCTTAACATTCAAGGGGTTGTAAATTTTTTTCTGGATAACTACAAACGAAAATTCCTTCACTACAAACAACTACAAACAATTTGGCATTGATTAGTACCGGTTAGAAGTCATCCCCCCATTTTGGGGAGATGACGATTTTTTCTCCCTTCCATAACTTTTTTATTTTTTTACTACAAACGAAAATTCTTTCACTACATAACTCTACAAACAATTTGGCGTCGTTGAAGCTAAAAAAATTTTTTTTTTAAATAAGTCGGGGGCCAACTTCACACAGCTGTAGAAATCGCCTCAATTGTGATGGTCGTAGTGACTTGCCCAGTGAAGTCTAAGTAACGCAGTTGGCAAAGTGACGCTTTGTCCGTCTTCTGGAAAGGAAAGCGTATGTGAATGGCTTATGATCTGTTCGTATGGTGAAATTCCTGCCCTTAACCATGTAGCGAAAGTACTTGATTGCCTCGTAAATAGCTAGCGACTCTCGGTTTTACGTACTGTATTCAGCTTGAACAGTATTCAACTTTTTGGACAAAAATCCCAACGGTTCCCAAATTCCGTTAACTTTCTGTTCCAACACTGCACTTACAGCTACGTTTGAAGCATCAGTCGTCAGAAGCAGTGACGCGTTGTCGTAAGGGTGGGCCAAAAGGGTTGAACTTGCTAATTTTTCTTTGCAACGGGCAAATACTGCGTCTGTCTCAAGAATCCAAAATCTTTACTGTTTTTTGAAAAATTATTTAACGGTGCCTGGAACTCAGCTGAGTTTCTAACAAATCTGCGATAAAAATTTAATATTCCGAGAAAACGTCGAAACTGTTTTATTGTCGTAGGCTTAAGAAAATCGAAGATTACAGCTACTTTGTTAGGCAGCGACTTTATACCTTCTGCAGACATTTGGTGTTCAAGGTAGCCTACTTGAGCGGCAAGTTCGCAATAGAACTTTCTTAAACTACATTTATTTTTGTTGAAAAATTGATGTTACAAATTTTGGTTGTCAACAAAAACTAGTATTTTTTTAAATCCTCTCGGCTGCTTGATAAAATATGGAGTCCCTACAAGTTAGTTCTCAGCTAACTTACTCCTCTAGTTTTCCTCTTATCGATGTGAAGAACTCTTAATATTTAATTATACAACATCCTTTCAATATCAATTAATTATCCTACTGTTGACGGTTCTCCAAGATATTCATTTCCTCATTAACCGTCGAAGTTGTTAGAAATTGTAGAAATCATCGAACACTAATTGTAATTTTTTTTTCAATAAATGTTCAAATGTATTTGAAGGACAAGGAAAATATCTAAAACTGTAACTTTTTCGCGCAATCATGAGTATAATTTTTTTTAACTTACTTTGTTTTCCGTACACATATTCTCAGTTTTAATTTTTCATTTCTTTTCATTGCTAAATCACTTCCTTGATCAAATAAAACCGAAATAAATTTAGTTGAACTACATTTAGCAGTGCAATATTTAAGTTGACAAAGCCAATTAACAGAATTTCTCAGCGCATACATCAAGAATAGTTACTAATGGTGTATCTGTGCCAGAGAACAGATGTAATCTATATAATCTACCGCAGACAATCTGCTATGTGAAGTTAGTGGATGGAGGCGTCGAGGCGGACAAATACAGATAGATTAACAAGGAATTGGACATGCGCCAATAGCGCGGTATAAATAAATTTATTTAAATTCTTTACCTGTCAATTAATTCTGTTCAGATATAAAGTTGATTTACTACGAGGCATCCTTCAAACGTAATTAAACGTGATTTATTAATATTCATTGACTGTTCAAAGGAGTTGTTAATTTATGTTGCTTCATAAATTTAAGAAAAAAAGTAATATACTCGAAATACCCCATTTCTTATTGCATTTCTGAAATCTATCATCTAAACTTTTTGTTTACATATGCGGCATGTATTAGAGTTCTTGGTATGACTATTTACACATTTATAAGGAGAAATTTACACTTACAATACAAAATTTTATGAAAACTAATAAATAAATCAGAAATATTAAAAATACAACACAAATTGTTGGTTATAATATTGGCTCTAAGTCGTCCTAGGCTATTATTTATTAGTAATAATTGTCTGCTGCATCTAAGTAATAACGCATTTTCCTCGATATAACAACTTTTTTTATGAACTTCTTGAATTATCGATTTTTTATGATTAAATACCTTTAATATGTCTGTGTTTGATTATTGATTTTTTAGTTCTTCGTACCGATTAAATTGTGTTTTTTTAATTCCCACTAGACGGATAATTTCAAAAATTATAATTTCTCTAGTTTTCATAGCCCACTATTTAAAAATAATACCGAGAAATGGAAAAAAATTACCTGTTAAAAAGATATCATCGATAACGAGTGAACTATAAGAGATAGGTATAGGGAATGCTAATACAGGACGAAAGAACATTTAATCCTGAGTCACATGGTATAAAAATATACTATGCATTTCATTTAAAAAACATGACTTTTCGACAGTTGAATTTAGTTCGAATAGAAGTTACTTATCAACCAGCCTGAAAGCAATCAAGTGCAAAACTGGACATGATCTGAAAGAATGTTACTGTAGCCTACTACAGGCCAAAAATTGGCATCGTGGTTTTTGTTGCACAAAGATGGTAGTATCATAACCAAGGTTCTGCAAGTCTGAGTTATTTTTAAAAAATGAAAATATCTCGGAAACGGTTAATTTTCGTTTTGTCTTATGTTACACAAAATATTTTTAGAATTTTATGAAGATTTCAAAATTGCATTAAAATTGGGGTATTCTATTTAAAATAAGAAAGCTGACAGCAACTTCCGGTACAAGCGGAAGTGTCCGAAAGTTGGAAATATTATATTTTAATAGATCATTATCGCTAACTTATAACCACAAAATATGAAACAGAAATTCAAAGGAGAAGTCCGTAAACTTTTAATGAAAGGGTTGCCTGAATCTCCCTGTATAAGAAATTAGGTATTTGCAAAGAATTCGATATTTTTTAAGTTTAGGATATACCCTGTTTCAATATACTTGTAACAAGATAGTGATGCAACTGAAACGATTATAGGCTTGTTCGAGTTCTCACGAGGACAATCTTACAACACTGTAGAAAATTCAAGTCAACATGAACATCACTTTTGTTGTGGTGGACGAATATGATACTTATTTTGACTGGGTTCCTAAAGTCTTCTTGGGTAGCGCAGAAGAGTGAATAACTTGAAAAGTCAGATATTCAAAATCATTTATATGAGACAGAAAGAATATTACTCAAGAAAGAAAGCATAAAAGTTAATTTTTGATACTATAATGTGCAAAAACTGAGTATCTCCATTCGTTTTATTTATTTTATTTCCTTCTTAGTTAATGACATTTTACAGGTTAATTTTGATGTAACTAAGTAAACGATAAATTACGGGAAGAGACTTGTAATATTTTACGAGCTGATATATAAGACCTGCAAAATTTTACAGTCCTGTAGAAAAGCAGATTGTCTGGTTACGTAACCATGACTACGTCTAGCTAGAAATAACGTCTTCGATAAAAAAAAACAAGTACAAAGTTTTTTTAAATCTCAAACCGGACAGAAAAATGAAGGGAAACACACTCAACGTTTCGCTATAGATTTATAGCTTCGTCAGGAGTTTCATCGGACAAGAACAAACTTCAATTATAAAAAAAAACGTTTTCATAAAAAAATTGAAGTAAATTAATTAAAAATCTCCATGTGAAAGTAAAAGCAAAAGCGACACGCTTTGCAATTAATCTTTACTAGGCTCATTCACAAACTCGCTCGTAAAAAGTAACTATTACAACCTGGAATAAAGCATTATTAAGTAAGTGTTTATATTTTCTGTGTGACTGATACTACCTTATACAGTTTCAGCCACAATTTTGAACTGAAAAACTGCGAGTGAATAAAATATTTTTCTTCTGTAAATTAATAAAAGTGGAGATTTTTGCGTTGGACCCTTCAATTATCAGTTTTTTTTAATGATTTGAACTTTAAAATCTGAAATTAAATTTTGCATTACATTTGCATTTTCTTTTTCTGTTTTTCTACTTATACAGTGTTTCACTTTACATGAAAACATTGAAATAAGCGCTTTATTACGTAATATATATATATCATTTATTGTGATTAAACTGTTGTTAGTTTTTACATTTTTATGATTTTATTAGGATGATTAGGTTGTTTTTAGAACTTTTTAAGTGCTTTTATGTTGCTAGCATACTGAAGATGGCAGCTTAGCTGCCGAAATACGTACCTACGGATATAAAATTATTGTGGACGGAGATTAATTTTCAATTATTACAATTTTCTATTGATTTTCATAAATTTTCTTTCTACAAGGTTTTCTTACAAAAAAAATTTTCGTTAGTTGGGCCAACATCACTGAGACAGAGCTCGTAGTAGATATTTAAGAAAGTTGTCGCTAATCACAAAAATATTCCAACTATGGAGTTTAGAAAAGTCAAAAAACCTTCACATTAGAATATTTTAGTGATTAACTTTTGCTCGTAACATTTTCGGTGAAATTAAAATTATAATCTGTGAGCGAAACTCCAAATTTGGAATATTTTTCTAATAGCAACAATTTTTGTAAATACTTTTTTTTTACTTAATCGCTACTATGACTTACCTTGAAACGCTTATTTTTAATTTTTTCATTATTGGCTAGATTTTGACTCACTCCAGAAACATTCAGGATCAAGTGAAAAAGGTTTACTTTACTAATTAAATTATTAATAAAACTGTTACTATTTGTTTTCTTGTAAAATGAAACACACTGTATATTTGCAACAGCTATTACCTCGACATCAACAGAATCTCTTTTTTTCTATAAAATCTAAAGACATGCAGTCCGTCTGGAAACATCGTGTCTCCTCAACATCCTCCTATCTAGAAGTAGAAGAAGGTTTTATGGAACGATTTGTCGAATCACAGAAATCGTATCAAGTAACATGGAGCATGCAGTCCGACGTACGTCTTGCATGAAAGGAATGAGGTTGTACGACAAATCAAAAAACTGAACCTGAAGGCATCATTTTCTGAGAATTGATGCGACAAGACAAATTAGGTGTCTTCTTATCGTTTAGTCTTTCTTCAAAACTTTCTAGATGATTTACCAAGTCTTTGGTTTAATCTCACCCAATGCTTGCTTGCTTGGACACGATAGTTGCAGGTATAGCTTCTCCCAGTTGCAAGGAATCTTGAGGTATCACTTAGTCTCTCATGAGGTGAAATCGCTTTTCTCATGCAAGTATATATTTTTTCTTAATATCTCATTAAACTTAACAAATGATTGTAAATTTTAACGTCCATCCTCAAGCTAATCATCTGGTTCGTCACGAAGTTCATGTAATAATTTGACAAACGAAAATTCACATCTTTTCAAGAGCTCCTTTCCCTGGACCATCTTAATCATCGAGTTCTTTGTTTATTTAGTTTATCTCACAATGTAAACAGCACAAATTGGAAACAAGAATACTTCTTCCATGAAAATCGTCCTGGAAGAACAGATAAAATAGCGACATCTTACTATCGCTTTTTGACCTGACATTACAGTAGGATAGACAAATTGAAGCGGAATTTGCTCCTAATAAGTCCCCCATGCAAGGCGGCCATGCTTGCTGTCAAAGCATAATGAAAGTCCAGAGGCTGCTCGAGGTTTTCACTGCAATCAAAAACGATTTGCACAAAATTTTTCTAAAACTTTCATTATGCTTTGACAGCAAGCATCGCCTTGCATGACTTATTAGGAGCAAATCCCGCTTCAATTTGTCTATCCTACTGCAATGTCAGGTCAAAAAGCGATAGTAAGATGTCGCTATTTTATCTGTTCATCACTCTTACATCGCAATTGCGAATAAATTGGACAAGTCGTTTTTGTTTGCAGTGGAAATGTCGAGCTACGTCTCTGCTGAAGAAGCCCCAAGCAGGGCTGAAACAGCTGTCCAGAGGCTGCTCGAGGTTTTCACTGCAATCAAAAAACGATTTGCACAAAATTTTTGATAAGATGGAACTATGTGAACGCGCTGTGAACCGTACGTGTTGTCAACCAATTTGCATCCTTTTAGCGTGCGATATGTGGTTGCGCCTGGATCGGCTTCTATTAAAACTGACTGTTAAGTTTTTTTCTTTTGGTGAGGAAGGAGTAAGTTTCTAGTCTTCTATGCGAGTTCGGCCTTTTGCAGTGAGATCGCGTATGACGCTCCGTTTTGGAAGCAAGTTGACGACGCGTTGGGATGAGCGCGGGAGGTTATTCGAGTCACTTGATTTTCGCACGTTGACTTGTGGTGTTACTCAATTTTGTTGTTGCCTTGGAAGTTTAAATGGACCCCCGTTTTCTTCGGACTTTTTCAACGAAAGATAGTTTTCCTGCTTTTGGGGGCAGCTGTTTGTGGATCTGTGGACGTGTGTTTTCGATGTGGCTCATGGACTTTTCAGGAGGTGGGTTTTATTTCCCTTCTCCGTCTCTTGTACGACCGTTTGCCCTATTTTGGGCTTTGTATTTCTATTTACTGTTCCTTGTTAAGTAAAATTTGGCCAAAGCCCCCGTCAGGTGATGTGTGGTTTTGTGAACCACGTATGAATTTTGTTTGTTCGAATAAATTGTCTTTTGGCCGTAACGAACTTGGGGTACGTTGTCGAGGAAACGGGTCCAAGGGGGTTGCCCTTCACGAGCACGATTAAGAACACACATTTCCGGCCACGTGTTTTTGACTTCTTTGGGTCGCGTAACCACCGCTGGGTGGCGCCCTTTTCCGTAACATCTTCAGAGATATCCCACATCGTCTCCACTGAGTGGACACCGTTACGCAACTCTGATTTTGTGTTTCTGAGATATTACCAGAAGTTCCATCTTCGCCAGATTAACCGTTTTCGAGATAATTAGGCCGAAAAATTATTATTATTCTCCAGTAGCGTAGATTCAGGAAATTAGGTTTTATATTTCAGTAAAGTTTTGTGCAGCGTAATTACCGTTTGAAGATGAGAACAATTTGGCAAAATTAAATATATTGGATTTTTAAAGACTGAAGATACCTAAGGTTAAGTAGATGACGAACAACAAAAATTTGCATTACGGCATTAAGGTTAAATTTTTAGACTTAGATATTTAGAATGATGCTTAAACTTGATGCCTAAACTTATTGAATGAAATTTATTAATGTATTTTATTGTTAGCGAAACGTAAGTTTTTGTTTTTATTGAAAAGAATGTTTTTGACTACGAATTTCTGAAGCAAAGTAATCTCTCGACGTAATTATCTCGAAAATGATTAATTAATTTAATGCAACTTTTCAATTATAGTTTCAGTTTAAGAAACAATGTTAATAGAAACATTATTTATTAAAATGATGACCTGTTTCCCTGGGTTTGCGCCACTGGTGAAGCGTGCTCAATTTTCCTTATAACATATCCATCCCTGCATTTCACTTATCCTGCATATCAAATTTCAGTCCTCTACCTCAAACCATTCCAGAATATTTAGGAAAATATGCTTTTCAAAGCGTTTCCTTAGGAGGCTATATCTCAGGAACGAAAAGCTTTTGTATAGACAAAAAATTAATTATTAATTAAAAAAATTAAATTAAAAAGTTAAATCGTAATATTTTGGTGCCGTCTCTACGTAATGTAATTATTGCATTAATCAATATCATCCTGTATAAAGTATTTGTGTAAACCGAGAACTGAGGTATATTATAATTCATCAAGAAGTATCGATTGTTGGGAATAATTTTCTAATTCCTTACACCCGGCTTTTTCACCTCTGAGTAAGTGTCAAGTTAAATACTTGACAATTTAGTACACAGCTTAGCTTATCTTTAATTTGTCGAGTAATAACTTGGCTCTTACTCAGAAATGAAACATTGCATCATCAAGAACTTCAAGATCAAGGCCATGACGTTGAGGTGACTTTGATCAAGGTCAAAATTGGAGGAGGTTCCAAAATCGACCTGTTCCTAACGTGACCGAGAGGTAACTTTGAAATGACCTTAAGGGTTAAGATCGATGGAGGTTCTAGAATTTATTTTGTGCCGACGTAACCCCGAGGTTATGGATCAGGTGAGGGGAGGTAAAAGCGAGGTCAGAAGAGGGTTCCAAAAATTATCTACCCTTGACGTTACCTTGACTTGACGGAGGATCCAAAAGCGATTTATCCTGAATACGACCTAAGATTGGAGGGACCCCCACCTAAAATCTTGTTATATAAGGTTCTTCATTTGGGAATAGATCCAATTGTTACAGAACTGTGAGTTGTGTTGTCAAGTTAATCACACACCTACATACATAAAAGTAAGTTTAAATTATCTTATTATAATAATTTATAATTTGTATATTTTTATTGTATTTAACAGTGATATCTAAACAAGTGGATTTTTTCCTGAAACAAAAGAGAAGGCACGTGAACGATCCTTGTGATGACGTACAGAAGAAAAAATTTCTGATTGAAAACGTTGATAAACCAAAAGAAGAAAAACCGGACGACCACGGTTTGAATATGCCCTCAGTTTGAAACGAGTTTCAATTTGAAATATTCTCCCAGCCTTTCTTCACAGATGAAGATTTTCGTCAATGTGATACTAATGAGACAGCACCTTCCGAGTTTTCAGAAGCAAGAGAGTTGACTGACGTAGATCAGTTACCACTTTTAGCTCAAAGTGTATATTTTCTAAATAAGAGCCGTACGAAGTTTATTTGTGTCGGACTATGTACCGAACCATTTTTTGATCCGATAATGCATATTATGGGTTCTAAAAGGCAGAGCATACCGCTTTTAGAAGAAGAATAGAAAGAATTTTATTCTTATAACTAAACTTTAAAGTCGTATTTTACTGAGAAAAAAACTATTTATGCGATAATGAAAATCAGCTCAGTGAGGGCGTCTTTCGAACGCATCGAATTGACGAAAATACCGAAATTAGAAAAAGGTGTGGAGACATTATATATATATATATCTTATAAAGGTCTGTTGGAACTCTGGAAATTGTGTGATGTGTGATATTATATTATATCGTTTAGAAGCTTTGAAGCAGTTGAACTATAAATTCTATAGCAACATGATTCCATGCTTGAGTGTTCTGGAAAGTGATATGAAGACAAATGTTAAATCATTTCTAAATAATGAAATATCTGAGAAAGGAGCAATTACAAATGAATTAATGACGCTTGGAATTAGTAAATTAATTTTTGATAACACTGCGACAAGTACTGTAAAACGAAAAGTTCGTGGTTTACTTAATACATTAATTAATAAACTACCAGTAGAGTTACACTTATCAGGTTACAATTACTGCGGTCCTGGCACAAAATTAGACGTTCGTCTTAAAAGAGGAGACAGAGGCGTGAGTGCGATGGATGATGAACACGATATTGCATATTCTGTAAGCAGCGATTTAGAAAAACCTCACGAAGCAGATAAAAAATTATATCAAGCGGCAGTAAAAAGAGTGAAGAGTACAGAAGCGGGATTTGGTAAAAAAGCATCTGCGTTATCTATAGCCGCCTTAATCAAAGCTAAGACAAAGTTTGGAATGGGAAGCGGAGTGAAGAGAAAGCGTAGTAAACGGAAGAAGCGTGGTGGTAAATTATCATTTCGACAAGCTGTAAGGAAAGCTCAACATGCAATTTCACGTAATGGTAAGAAGAGTCTGTTAGAATATGTGAAATTGGCGCAGGCTGTTTTAAAGAAGGATCACAAGAAAATAAGAACGCCACGTCAAAGAGTGATACCTATTCCTAAGAGAAGAGGGGTTTTACCTTTAATTCCATTATTTGCAGCTTTGGGCGCAATAGGATCCCTTGGCGGCGATGCAGCTGCAATTGCTAAGGCGGTAAATGATGCAAAAGCCACAAAAGAGCATCTGAAAGAGGCAAGGCGACATAATCGCGCTATGGAAACAAAAGCAGTGGGAAACGGATTCTATATAAAACCTTACAAAACCGGTGTGGGTTATATTTACGATCCAATCCAAAGAACTGAAATATTTGCCTCGGCGACCGTTCAGTAATATTGACATACTGAAATATGCTAAAATATGGAAATTATCTTTCTTTCGAGGTGTGTTTGTGAGAGATACTTTACCTAAAGTGGAGTGGTGAATTTAGAAAGCGATTCTGGTGAAGGAACGCATTGGGTAGGAATTGTAAAATATTTTGATAGCTATGGAGATCTACGACCTCCAGTTGAAGTAGAGAAATATCTTTTGTCGAACGGATTGGGAATTATTAATTATAATTATGAAAGGTATCAGAAACAAAATACACAAAATTGTGGACACTTATGTCTACATTTTTTAAAGTCCTTTACAAGTTAAATAAGAATGTAGTACTTGAAAAGTGGAATATGGAATCTTCACCCATTGTGTGTACGTTCACTCTTACGGGAACTGAATCAGTTTTATTTTGTGAATTGAATCCACCACTGTACCTTGCTGAAAACGCAACATATGAAACGTGCTTGTTAAATTTTGAAACGTTTAATGCAATACCTAACATAGATGAAAGTAATAATTTGATACATTATGAAGAAACAGGAAAAACGACGGTTAGGAAAACTATCGTTTTACCTACAGGTACATACTGCTATGTTATTTTAGTTGAAGGTTTAATTTTGATTATGTTAAATAAGTTTTAAAGTCAGTCTAATTTTCGTGTATCAAGGGAGAATTGTAATTCCAAGGTATTTCGCCTCAAATAATGCTTACACGAAAACACAAATTTTGTTACATGAATTAAATGTTATGGGTTACGACCAAACACATTGAACAGCAACCTAAAGTCAGTCTTGAAGCTTCTACAATGTAACAAAGGACTTTGTTGGCACCTCTAGCAAAAGGTGAACACATCGTAAGCCAAAATGGTCATCTTCGGCCAAGAAGTCTTCAAGCATCAGACAAGAAGAAACACATTCGTGGTAACAAAACAAAATATGTACGGAGATTATTGTTTGATATCTGTAAAGAGAATTCATTTAGGAACATTTTAAAACATTACATAAGTCGGTAGTAACAGTAATAAGGAAGTAGTTTTCTTTGTGAAAAATCATTTAGCAAAAAAGTGTTTACTAGAAATTGGGAATGACGCGTTCTACGGATAGTCAGAAAACGAGATGCAGGTGTTTTTCTTGTATGATCTATACACTGTGTCCACATTTCGACGCTCACCATTAGCATCTCGGTTATTAGAAGACAGAGCAACGGTTAAATGTTAAATGGGGAATGTTTTGCAGAATTAAATGCTCGCAACAAATCTCATTTCAAATTCACCATAACTTTTTTAAATTTTAAGATAATTTAAGAAAACCAAAATTTGACGATTTCAATATTCCTCAATAACTCGATAACACCTGATGTGATCTCTTCTAAACTTTTACATTGTTCAGACACTTTTTTAAGACAAAGTTTTTGATGCAAACAGAAACCTTCGATTGCCATTTGTTTTCAAGTTATTAGGGCTAACTTTTGTTTTTCATATGGCACCCATATTAGGTTTTTAGTTAATTAGATAGTCTTTAAAAAGAGCTTTTCAACGATGTATAACATACCCCAGAAATTTTTATTTTTAAGGGAGGTATTAACAAAAACATAAATTAATCCCTTTTTAAATTAGTAGGCTATGAAATTAAAGACTCAATACTGTAAAATAACGAAACAATATTGACGTAACAGATATTTGGAACTACTAACAAAAGAAAAATAACTGCTTCGAAACAAATTATTAATCCTGACGACATGCCACAAAACATCAGGTTCCAACAGAATGATTACCTGGCCAATAACACTCGTGACGTACATTTTTTGAGAGAAAACTTTAATTAGAGTGCTTTCAAATAATGGACCAGTACAATGGTTTGCAAGATCACCTGACCTTACCCCCCTTGACTGTCATTTAAGGGGTTCCACTAAAAACGAAGTATTTAATTTTGCACCGCCAGAAGCTCAGGGAATTTTAGAACAAAGAATGATGGATGTGCTAAGATTATTAAACTAAAACACATTTTGTAGTGTCTGAAACTCTGTTAGAATAAGATGTCAAAAGTGTGTGGAACAGAATGATTGTCTTATTGAACAGTTTCTTTAAGTCAACCTCACCTTTTAGTACGCTTTCTTTGTTTTTTTTTCTTTTATGTCTTTTATTATCATTTCGATATTTTACAGCATACTTACCATATCTTTAAGCTTTTTCGTTGGTGTTTAATTCCATAGCCTACTAATTTCATAAGGGATTAGTTTATGTTTTTGTTAATATCTCCCCTAAATATAATTTTTTTTTGGGTATGTTACACATCGTTGAAAAATTCTTTTTAAAGACTATCTAATTAACCAAAAACCTAAAATGGGTACCATATGAAAAACAAAAGTTAGCCCTAATAACTTGAAAACAAATGACAATCGGAGGTTTCTGTTTGCATCAAAAACTTTGCCTTAAAAAAGTGTCTGAACAATGTAAAAGTTTAGAAGAGGTCACATCACGTGTTATCGAGTTATTGAGGAATATTGAAATCGTCAAATTTTGGTTTTCTTAAATTATCTTAAAATTTAACAAAGTTATGGTGAATTTGAAATGAGATTTGTTGAGAGCATTAAATTCTGCAAAACATTCCCCATTTAACCGTTGCTCTATGTTTTTTAATAACCGAGATGCCAATGGAGAGCATCGAAATGTGGACACAGTGTATAAAGGGGATGGAGCGATTTTCAAAGAAGTCACAAAATACCAGCAAACATTACGTTGGGTATTATCAAAAAAGTCACAAAATATTCAGCAAACATCCGCGTCGGGTATTATCCAAGTAGTCACGAAAATATCAGCAAAAATAACGTTGGGTATCATCAGAAAAGTCATCAAAAGACCGGGAAACATCTGCGTCGGATGTTTTCGAAAAAGTCAATCAAAGACGGAAGTATAGTGTCGAGGTTATTATTGAATTAAATTTTTGGACGAGTGCGTGCGTTTAATAATAAAGTGTAGATGGGACAAAGGCCATAAGACGAACAAAAATATTAACATGACGTCGGGAACTATTTAAATTACTTATCAATTTTAATAAATTCAACGTTAAATGTCAAGACAAATAATAAACATTTAAAGGAAAGCTAGCGTATCAGTATCGCAAAAATAAATATCAAGTAATTAATTCATTCCATTGCAGGAACTTAGTTTGTTATAACCCGTTTAGAAATAAAGAAATACATTTCATTTATTGTTGCAAAATCAAAAATTTGTTAAATAAACCCATAGAAGAAAATAAACGATTTTAATTTCTTCTTAATCTCATTCAAAATTATAATTAAGTTTTTATTTATAACAATTAGAAAAGAATTCAAAATATTGTTAGAAAGATAGCAGTTGATATTGATAACTACAACACAGTAATAGAGTATCGCTTTTGGTAAAGAGGAAATTAATAACGTGTTGTAAGGAGGAAAAATATTTTTGAATATTTTTGAAAAATATTATTTTTAAATATAAAGTTTCAACAACAGTCTTTAAAGTTACCCGTACAAAATTTCGACAATACAATCGCAAACGAAACCTTTAAACGTCACAGTGAACTCTTCGGAGGATCAAATAAACGCGTTATCATTAGCGGGAGCTCAGCAGCTGGTAAAAGGAATTCCTTAGTGACATTATTAACCCATCCGAATGGATTACATTTCAAAAATTTATACATCTGCTGTAAGACCTTATCTCAGGAGAAGTATGAATTTCTCCAACATTTGCTATCAACAGTGCCCGAGATAGGTTACTTTGAAATTTCCGACGTTGAAAGAAAAATAATATTCAGTCGTTGTTTTTAATGATGTTCAGTGCACTATACAAAATTTAATTAAAGAATATTTATCCTTTGGACGTCATAGAAATGTTGACTGCTTCTATTTAGCAATCAAAAAGAATCTGCAGACAACTTATTCACCTGTTGTAGAGCCACTCCTAGATATTATCAATCAGCTAGATGTTGTTCGTAGCGTATTACCTATGAAAGAGGAGCAACAGTCATACGAAGCCAGTGAAAAGAGATTGAAAGAGGAGCCAAAGAGTTCTTTCCTACGAAAAAGACCGATTTATAAATTGAGATCTGATCCTTCTTTCATTTGAAGAAGACCGAGTTATAAATTAAAATTCGATCCTTCGTCGCGAATTCGATTGTCAGAGGAGCATGATGAACACCACTTGGACGTGAAATTAAACAACCTTCCATCTTAGAAGATGAAGAAATTCTTGAGGTTCCTCATGAAAAGTCCACATCTCCAACTTCAAAATCTGTTTATGAAGAAGCAGAAGAATATGACACCGAAAGCTGTAACTCCCCTGTGGACGAATCCTTGGCTCATACTCTTACACTTCTAGAAGAACGAAAATCATTACTTCAGACTAGATTAGAATCACCGCTGGTAGAAGCTGTCTTAGAACCATACCATCCGTTAGCACGTGATTATGTTACACAATTTGAAACTGATGTAGAAGATGAATTCGATACAAAATACGGTGTAAGAGAAGAAGATGATAGATTGTTTGTTGGAAACCAGGAGCTTAAGTTTGGCGGTCTTGATCGTGTAATTGGAGACTTGACATACAAGGTTACTAAAGGTTCATACGAATTCGTTTTTAAGAAAAATTCGCAGAAATTTACGTTCCACGATGTACGAGACTGTAGAGATTTATTGACAAGAACTAGTGCATTTAAGGTTAATTATAATCCCTCAGGGTGAATATCTGCAAGCAAAGGATTTAAGTATATGAATATTATAAAACCAATAATTCAGGGAAAACCATCAAACGTTTGGAAGCTGGAAAACAAGTGGAGCTTTGGAGAAAAAGCTTACTGCTACCTACCTGTTCAGGTATTTGCAAGTGAACACTTGTGACGGACGTTTCGGCGTTGCCAGCAAGCTTCAGTGCAATAAGGTGGGTACTCTCAAACTCTTCTCGAGAGGAAAGATAAGGCGCCACTTAATTTTTTTGGCTATAGGGAACCGCGGGGAAAATCAAGAAAACGCGACTCATCCAAAATATTTAAAAAAAATAATCTTTATTCGATTCTCAAACTGCAAAAATACAAAAGTGAACAACAAATAATAATAAAATTGCTCACAGGCGGGAGTCCGGAAGGGACACTTCGAACCGCGCAAAGACGTACTTCGTCGAAACGTGCGATAAATTGAATTGCAAACGAAATCACAAAAATTTCCCACAGAAAAGCGGGAAAAAGCACATTACAAATAAATAAAAGAATGGCGGTTGGAGCCTCGTTCGGGCAAGAACGCGAACGTTTCCGTAAAAGAAACGTGTGCGTTCAAATACAGTGGCCGTTACAGGTACAGAGGGCCGAAAAAAGCCTGAAAGGAAAAGAAATTTACACGATAGGAGCGTTCGGAGCGATTCATCACACACGAAGATTAACTCACCTATTCGCAAAGCTCTACTTCGGGAACAGGCGTGGAGAATGCCGGGGCATTGATTGTTGCAAAGACAGCGGTTTAAGCCGCTTGGAAAAATGCACCACCACAAACTGGGGCAAAATTCATCCCACAAACACGGGTTCAAAAACTCACACCAAACGCGTGCTGTCACTACAAGATAATTTATAATAATGACTCCTTCGATTCAGCTCGATAATCGCGTGGAAAGAAGAGGGGTACAGAAGAAAGAAAAGGACAAGATATGAACGCCAACCACCGCAGAATCTTATGTCAACACCAACCAATGGGCTCTAAATATCAGGGGTCAAACCCTGCGCCGACACTGTGTAAATTCCCACGATTGCAACCTATTGCAACATATTACGCCACTCTTAAAAACTCTAAATGAAAAAGCAACTTTGCCATAAATTAACTTTCAAAACCCACTTTCCTCAAACTAACTTCACAGAGAAATTCGCTATGCAAAGGAGACAATGAAAGCATACAAACGAAACGCAAAGAATTACACTCAAGGCGGTTAATCGAAAGAATTCTGCGGCGCTCGGGAGCTAAAAATAGCCATGAGGCGCCAGCAACGAAACTCCGCCAGAAATTCACTATACAGGCTGTCTCGGGGTCGGGCAAAAATTGAACGGTAACATTACACCTAATAAATGTTTGCAGTATCAATACTGGGATAATCCAAACGAACTAGTAGAACGATTGCGTTTATTGAACGCATCCGAATCAGCAGGTCACACCGCACATAACAGTGAAATCATATCTATCATTGAAGAATTAAAAGAGGCAAAAATTATTTTGTAAATTGTAGTATTTAATGAAGTGCAAACGAGCACACATTTCAGTTTTACGTCATTGATTCACAATGACTCTTGATAAGTTTGGAAGACACGTTCATAAACACACAGTTTTCAAACACATTGTGTTAGATAGTAAGTCAAACGTTTCAATTACGCGCCTACTGCACAGCCCTCTAACGTAGGAAGTTCGGGGTAGGTGAGCGTGACGACAAGTGTGCGTGGGTACGGGTTAAAAACTTCCAAGCGTGCGCGTCTGTGTTCTTGGTTAAACATTATTAAGTCAAGTAACATTAGTAACACCGTCATACATATTATATTATTGCAGTTCTTAAGATTAAAGTATTTTTCTAGTGAGTGTCTAATTTTTGTGCTTGCCCGTCACAAAAGCAACTGTTGCGCATACAGGTTATGGGCCCAGAGGGAAGCCAAGAATTGCGCGATGGCACACTCAAATATTATCAGGCTAGAAACATTGTCGAAAGAAAATTACGACACATGGCGTATTCAGGCAGAGGCCCTATTAATTAAAAATGATATGTGGGGGTACGTGAGTGGTGAAATTCCAAAGCTTGAGATTACCGGTGAAGGTAACGCACTTGCCGCGGCGCAAACAACATATAATGATTGGGTAAAAATGGATCGTAAAGCAAAATCAGATTTGATTCTATCGATCAGCCCCGCAGAGTTGAAACAGATTCGCACATGTGAAACCTCTTAATACGTATGGAACAAACTGGAATCCACATACGCATCGAGCGGACCAGCGCGGAAGGTGCAATTATAATTATAATGCTACAGATAAGTTGTTAAATATGAAGGTGGATGTGAGTAATGAAGTTCTTTCAATTTTACTACTATTCAGTTTACCGGACAGTTACGAGAGTTTCCGAATTGCAATCGCGTCACACGACACGTTGCCAGATGTAGACGCGCTAAAAGTAAAAATCATGGAAGAATATGATTTACGAAAACAAAAATCTGCAAATCGTAGTTCAACTGACGCTTTGTTCGTAAAACAAACATGTGACACGGGTCACAGAAACGCGAGTTTTCATAAAAATTATAACTGCGATTCTATGAACAATGACAAAAAATTGTCCCATGGTGTAAGAAATAAAGTTAAGTCTAATTACTGTGGAAAACTCGGACACAAAGCTGCCAAGTGTTTTACCAGAAAGAAAAATGAACACAAAGCAAGTCTCGCCGACGAAGCGTTCAACATTGCTCCGCATAATTCGAATGTCAAATGGTGTTTGGATAGTGGCTGCACTTCCCATTTGTGCAACGATTTGAAATCATTTGCCACATCAGAAAAGGTAAACAATACGTTGAAATTAGCCAATCATGCTGTTGCTACTGTAAAAGCCAAAGGAGACGTCGAAGTTGAAGTGAATAACGGTATCACACGTAAGTTGATCAAACTTGAAAACACATTATACGTTCCGATTTGCAGAACTAATCTTGTATCAGTTTCCAAAATTGTTGATAAAGGTAACGAGGTTATTTTTAAGAAAAATCAGGCCATTATTCGAGATGCTGAAGGAAACGATAAACTGGTTGCCGACCGCATTGGAAATTTGTTTTTTCTTCGGGAAGGAAATCATGAAGCGTGTGTTGCTGAACAGTCCGAAGGAACTGAAACCATGAAGTGGCATAAACGACTCGGTCATTTAAACTTTAGGGACCTGGTCTCAATGAGCAAAAATCACGATGTCGATGGAATGAATTTCATCAAAAGTGAAGATGTTCGTAATTGTAATAGCTGTTTGGCTGGCAAGCTAACGAGACCACCATTCCCAAGCAGAGGAGAACGTTCGTCCGAGTTACTTCAAATCATACATACCGATGTGTGTGGGCCGATGCGAACGGAGTCACATGGGGGCGCTCGCTATTTTGTAACTTTCATAGACGACTGCAGTAATTGGTGCGAGGTACGTTTTCTCCGACACAAGAATCAGGTCGCCGAAATCTTCGAACAATATAAGAGGATGGCAGAAACGCAAACCGGATGCAAAATCAAGAACCTCCAGTCCGACAATGGGACAGAGTATATCAATTTGACCATGGACAAGATTCTGAAAGATGCCGGAATCTGTCGACGCCTGACGACTGTTGATACCCCTGAACAAAATGGCGTTGCAGAACGAATGAACCGTACGTTGGTAGAGTCTGCACGTTGCATGCTCCTGGACTCCGGTTTACCACCCTCATTCTGGGCCGAGGCAATTTCGACAGCGTGCCATATCCGGAACAGATGTATCACAAAAACACTAATAAAAGGGACACCATTCGAAAAGTGGGTTGGAAAACGCCCATCCGTCAAATACTTCAAGATATTTGGATGCAAAGTGTTCGCTCTAAACAAGAAACCGAACCGAGGCAAGTTTGAAGCCAAGGCCGTGGAAGGGAATTTTGTTGGCTATTCCAGCACAGCCAAGGGTTTTCGTGTGTGGCTCCCAAAGGAGAAGAAGGTTGTTGTAACTCGCGATGTACGGTTCTTAGACGAGCTCAACTCCAGAAATGAATACGAGGACATCATTTCGCCTTCTCTTCAGAGAAGAAACAAGAATATAATCCAAAATTTCACTCTGGCTCATTCAAGTGACCTGGAAATCGAGATTGGATCATCCACAAATGGCGGTACGCATCATGATAGAACTCGATTACACAATGTTTCTGTTTCAGATCAACCTGTACCAGTTGATCGAAATGACAGCATTGTTAGAGGTGGGCGTAACCAAGAAGAGCGAGCTGACGTTCACGATGTACAACCGAGACGTGGCAAGGGAAGGCCCCGTCGCATCCTGACGGGAAAACGAGGACGACCGAAAAGGCAGTATCACATGGCAACAGCGGTCGATAATCCTGTCACTGATGTGGCGACACAACTTCCACAACTCGAAGGTCGTCATCCGCAAGAGCCATTCAACCCGAATGACGAAGGTCGTCAGTCCGAAGCCGACTTCGCTATAGCCGCATCGGAGATATCGTTCTCTCAGGCTCTCTCGGGACCGGATCGAACCGAGTGGGAAGATGCTATTTATCAAGAAATTAGGTCTTTGGTCAGCAAAGGCACTTTCTCTTTCGTCGATAGACCGGGAGGATCCCGAATCATTGGCTGTCGCACTGTACTTTCAAACAAGTATTCAGGTGACGGAAATTTAGACAGACGTAAGGCCAGAGTTGTTGCCCAGGGTTTTTCCCAACAACTAGGTGTGGATTTTCAAGAAGCTTTCGCTCCGGTTGCAAGGTTCAGCTCGTTCCGACTATTACTGGCCATATCTGCTGAGTATGATCTGGAAATTACTCAACTTGATGTCTCCACAGCTTATTTGAACGGAGATCTCGACACTGAGCTGTTCATGCAAAAGCCAAAAATGCTGACAGAAATGTTATTTCGAATTCTGCGAGAGGAAACAGACGAGAAGCTGCGTGGTAAAGCTGCTCGCATGCTAAATGACATACAAGGGGGTAAAGATCGGGTATGTAAATTAAGGAAGTCCTTATATGGGCTTAAGCAAGCTGGACGTATGTGGCACGCGAAGCTAAAAGACGTCCTACACAAATTGGGCATGAAACCGACGAGTGCCGATCCTTGTGTTTACCTAGATGCCGATAAAACCACTATCCTGCTGGTATATGTGGATGATTTCCTTATAGCATCCAAAAATTCTGATCGAGTAGGAAATATCATCACAGGATTGTCCAGAGCCTTCGAAATTAAGAACCTTGGAACAGCTAGGAACATCTTGGGAATGGAACTTACACGGACGGATGATGGTCTATTTCTGTCACAACCTCGGTACATTCGCGAAATTTTAAAGAAATTCGGTATGAGCGATTGCAAACCTGTGAAGACGCCTTTCGCTGCCGGATGCAAACTCTCAGTTGTAAAGGATGAAGATGGACACAAGGGAGAGGACAGGGAAAACCTTCCCTATCGAGAGTTAATTGGTGCCTTAATGTACCTGAGCACTAGTACACGTCCTGACATCACCCACATTGTAAATATGCTCTGTGAGTTTAATCACTGTTACAAAAGAGAGCATTGGAGTGCTGCAAAGAGTGTGCTCCGTTATCTCAAGGGGACTGAAGGACACGGATTGATATTTTCCAAACAGGGAGAATCTTTAACAGGGTATGTGGATGCCGATTGGGGAAATAATGGCTCGGATAGACGATCCTACACTGGCTATGCCTTTATCCTTAGGGGGGCTGATATTTCTTGGAGTTCGCGTAAACAAAAGACCGTCGCTTTGTCCTCCACCGAGGCAGAGTATATGGGGCTTAGTGAAGCTGCAAAGGAGGCCTTATATCTGATGCGGTTCCTGCAAGAAATAGGATTGGATCGTCTGTCCACTGTTAAACTCCTAAACGATAATCAAGGAGCCGGCCAATTAGCACGAAATTCCGTATTCCATGCTAGGACCAAACACATAGATGTGAGGCATCACTTCATCCGCGAAGTTTTGCAAAATTATCCGATTGAACTAGATTATTTGGCCACAGATTTCATGATTGCTGATGTGCTCACAAAACCGCTGGCGACTACCAAGCACCTTGAATTCACTGCTAGGCTAGGGGTCGTCAGAATCAACCAACAGTAGCGTACATGCATGCGGCACGAATTGTGGGGGCGTGTTAGATAGTAAGTCTCAATTACGCGCCTACTGCACAGCCCTCTAACGTAGGAAGTTCGGGGTAGGTGAGCGTGACGACAAGTGTGCGTGGGTACGGGTTAAGAACTTCCAAGCGTGCGCGTCTGTGTTCTTGGTTAAACATTATTAAGTCAAGTAACATTAGTAACACCGTCATACATATTATATTATTGCAGTTCTTAAGATTAAAGTATTTTTCTAGTGAGTGTCTAATTTTTGTGCTTGCCCGTCACAAAGGCAACTGTTGCGCATACACAGTGCTTCTACACCACTATTTTACGAAACATTATTAGACTTTCAGAGTGACGTTAACGGTGAATTTATTCTTTCAAATAGAGGTTATCAAAGTACGTATACGATACAAGAAACTTGCGTTATTAAAAAAGTATTTTTTCATAAACCTGTCAGCAAGAAAGAATCTATCAATGGTATATATTGTACTGATAGTTTAATTAAAGGAACGTTGAATGTAGGACATCAAATTTCGTTTTCTTGCACAGCTGTACTTTTTCCAACTACATTATTTGTTGAATTCATTATAAGAAAACGATACCTAACTGAAAATGTCTAATCTATCTTCTAATGTGAAACGTGATGTTGTTAATGAATTGCACAAACCAGCAAGGAAAAACTTTCGCCATCGTCGAGTAATAATAAAAGGACTCAGAGATCTTTTCCAGGCAGACTTAACTGAAATGCTGCTTTATTCCAAGATAAGCATTACATATTCTGACAGTGATAAACGCATTTTCTAAATACGCTTGGGGAATATCTTTAAAAAAAAGACAGGTAAAGAAGTAACCAAAGCTTTTCAATCGATTTTATCTGAAGGTAGAAATTCTGTACCGAAAAATATTCAAACAGGTAACGGAAAGGAATTTTACAATGCAGAGTTCCACAATTTAATGAAGAAATATAGAATTAATCACTATAGCACATATTCTAATTTAAAAGTTCGATAGTCGAAAGAAAAAAAATGTGGAAAGAATTTAGCATGCAAAATTGAAATTGAAATTTCGGATGGCTCAATTTATTACCGCGGCTAATTGAAGAATACAATAACACTGTTCACAGTACGACGGGTTATAAACCTGGCAAGATAAATCAAAGAAATGCGCAAAGTATTTTACACTCTGTCTACAGCAATCTTAAAATTGTGAATCCAAGAATTGCAAAATTTAAAGTTGGAGACCATGTGCGTATCAGTAAATACAGACAAGCATTTTCGAAAATGTACACTCCGAATTGGTCTAACGAAATATTCACCATTTCGTCGGTACAGAATACTAATCCCAGAATATATCTAATTAAAGACGCTGATGGTGAAGCCATTCTTGAAAGATTTTATTAGTACGAGTTACAAAAAATCAAACATCAAGATATGCATATTTAATTAATGTGTTGAGAAAAAAAAGGTAATAAAGCGCCTGTAAGTTATTTAGGGTTGAGTTCTAAACATGATTCATGGATACCAAACGCAATGAAGTATCAAATTTATCTAAATTTTGCTTTATGTCATCGTATATATTGTTAGTATTTACGGTCAGTATTAAACTATCCGTATCAGTATATAATAAAGCTGCTCTATTATTATATTTTCGCTTTATGAAATTGTAATAAAAATCGTACATTACTGTTTTTAATATTTTCAAAATTCAAAATCCTACGTATAAAGGTTTATTACAATTTACTTGTACTTTGAATAATTCTATTTCGGCCAGGTGATCACTAAAAATTTTACTCGATTTATAGTTTGGTTTAGCTATCAATGATTCAGTTCCCGGTCTTCGATTATGAGTTTCTCAGCTGGTGGCTAATTTAATGTCGACGCGATTCTCTACATTTTCCATAGTTTTACCGAAAACACTTGTTTAATAATTTGTAAAAAAAAATTTCAAATTCGTTTTTAGCTTCAGCTCGTTTTTGTGAATTAAAGTATATGTATATTTTTAGCCAACGAGATTGCTTAAATCTAATTACCCTATGAATGTGTTTAATATTAAACCATTTTCCAAAAATTTTTTCAGATTTAAATAGTGAATTATGTATTTCCCTTTCTTGTACATTTGGAATAAGTTTACCATACTTTGAATTTGATGGAATTATGTTTTCCTGACAAAATTCCAAATCTACTTCGAATACGTACGCGACATCTGAATTATCTTCTAACTCTGAAATGTTATAATTGTTAATCTCTTCTGTACATAACCAAGTAAATTCTCCCCACAGAAATCTGGAACACATTGCGTGACCGTACAGATTTGTGCAACAAGATATACGTGGGCTGCTCGAAAATTTTCTGGAATCTAGTAGGTCTAGAATTGTTAGCGTTTATCAACTGTCATATTTGAAAAATCTGACGTTTTTCGCCAATAATTCTATTGACAGTTCCTATCCAAGTGAACTAGTTTTGTTTGTAGAGCATTTGAGAAAAAGTAATTTTGTGTAAACATGGAAATCTTGCGTAAAAATTTTCGTGCCATGATTTTTTACGATTTCAAATGTGATCTAACGCCGAAACAATGCCTCGATCGGCGTCATTTGGCTTTTGGAGATGAAGCACCATCGAAGAGCAGTATTTATAATTGGTTTGCCGAATTCCAACGTGGACGTACCTCTCTCAGTGACGAATTTCGTGAAGGTCGTCCATCAACATCAGTTGTTGCCACTAATGTAGATGCTGTGCGTGAAATGCTTGAGCGAGATCGACATGTGACATACCGTGAGATTCAAGCATCCTTACGCATTGACATGAAAGCAACACAGCAGATTTTGCATGATCATTTGAACGTACGAAAGCTTTGCAGTCGTTGGATCCCACACAATTTAACATAAGCGCAAAAGCAGGGTCGTGTCAAATGGCGCGAAGAAATGCTCAAGAAATTCAATGGAGGTCGTTCAAATTTAGTTTATAACGTCGTTACTGGTGACGATACGTGGATCTATTCGTATGAGCCAAAAGTAAACAACAATCTACCGTTTGGGTATTTCAAAATTAACCAAAACCAACAAAAGTTGTCCGTTCACGCAGTGCTGCGAAGCAAATGATTGCTTGTTTCTTTGGTTTAACTGGACATGTAGCAACCGTGGCTTTAGATGATCGAAAAACCGTTAATGCAATTCGTTTGCCGGAAGTCATCGATCAAATAAGAAGAAACAATCGAAATTGACGAATTATTCTCCATCATGACAACGCCAGCTCTCACTCAGCCCGTCAAACATTGACTTTTTGTCGAACAAAAATGACGAATTAATGACTCATTGTCCATATTCACCTGATTTATCACCTAATGATTTCTTTTTGTTCCCAAATATCAAAAATAAAATGCGTGGTGAGCGATTTTCGTCGGCTGAAGCGGCGGTTGAAACATGCCGGACTCTGGTTTCTGAGGTACCATCTTTAGAGTGGAAAACGTACTTTAGGAATTGGTTCGAGCGTATACAAAAGTATATTGATGTCAAAGGCGAATACTTCGAAACACAATGATACCGTTTACCAAATTTCATATGCGTTTTTTCATACCGTTTCCAGAAACTTTTCCAGCAGCCCACGTAGTAAATATTTAGTTGCCTTCTTAGAGTCAAAACCACGCACAAATTTATTATTAGCGTTTTCGATTATTTTAGTGCACATACTCACTCCATTGCGTATACCCATTCTAAAAAAGTGTAGCAAATCAACCTCTTACAGTAGTTATAATTTAATTTTTGCAGTGAAAAAATGGCAAGAATCTGGTTTGTAATTATCATTACAAAGGTTTCTGAAATTTTCAATTACCTCTGTCAACAATAGAACATCAGATGTTACGTATACATCACTGTAATCACTATGGGTGGGGGAAATATATTTTGCACGGTTCAAATTCTAGTGAAGCGGGCAATAAAAAATATTAGACCGTAGCGTGCAAACAAACGCGAGGACTGCGGAGACAATTAACGCCGCTACAGCAATGGTGTTACTAAGTATAACAAAAAAGCAGAGAAATATTGCCGCAACAAAAAATTACAGTTATGCAATCAACTCTTCTTGTTTAAATGTGTAAAGATTTTCAGAGTAAGTAGTTGACCAATTGTACCTCGACCTCCGCCACATTGCATCAGAATGTAAGAACGCCGTAAATTATTTTCACCTTCCCATTACACAATGTGCCTGTTCGATACATTTTTACGGCGCTACTGAAACTATGGCGTGTACTTATTCAAATCCTATCCTTAGTAATCACCTATACTTTTACAGTTAAATAGATTCCAAACGCGCTATTCTCTCTCATAATCTTCATCACTTACGTGATCGCACAGCACATTATAAAATTGTTTCTTAGAAGGTAAAGTGGGAAAAATCTAATTTCATGAGTGAGTCAATGAAACAATACAGGAAAATACCTTTTTGACGTATTAATTTAAACATCTCATAGTTAAAATAATTTCTAATTTCCCTAGATTGCCAATCTTCCAAATATGAGCTTAATTTCAATAAAGACTATTGCACGAAACGAAAAGAATCTATGAATCTTATTTTGAAATATACTTTACGCTTTTTACCTTTATAGACTCTTCAATTTTATCCCCCGCGTGTATTAATTTCGAAAAAGATATATATTCTTCTTTATTTTGCGCGATTACATTTTCACCTTCTAATGCTATTGTCTTTACAAATAAGTGACTGTCATAATTAGAAAGATTATGAAAGAACACTGGAATTAATTTTGGTATTTTAAAATTAACGTTGCATACAGAATGAGCAGCACCTCTAAACGCTCCCGATAAATGTTCGCGATCACACACCTTCTCCTTAACATCTAATATTGGTTTTTCACAAATATGACACTTTGTAGCACGGTCGTATGCCTCTTTCTCTTCTCGTGTTAAATCAGTCATCGGTTCAGTTTTACTTAAATATTTATCGTAAATTTCTTTAATATCTTTTTCTAACCATTTTATAAACTCAATGATAGCATTCTCTCCGCGATATATCTTTAACATTGACAAATTATGCAAATGAAAGAGGTTCGTGTTCATAACAGTGAAAGATTTATCTGAATTTGGTTCTACTCTGTCCAGTGGTTTTAGTAATGTTTCGAAATCGGCATATATAACAAAAGGAAGTTTTAACCGTTATTCAAAATTTTCAAATTGTAATATATTTTCTGGCAAAGATTCACCATACTTATTTATTTTTAACTCTGCCGACGGTAAAACTGTTTTGATAACTTTACAGTCTTCTCTTTCGTGTCGTTGCAATTTTTCAATATATGGATAATACACTAAACATCCTTCACAAATATATGTCGCGGGAATTTTGAATAATCCGTATTTTTGCGTATACACTAGTAATTTTACAAAACACCGAGTTATTGTGGAATATGTGCACTGTTATGCAATCTTACTGATAAAAACAAGTAATTTTGCAAAATTCCCGAGCACATTCGTAATATTGAATACGAGTTGATGTTTATGCAATCTTACTATAGGATTTTAATAATTTTGCAAAAATTGTAATGGGTTTCTACAAAATTGGGTACCTTTTAAGCTTTAACCACCAACATTATCCGTCATCTTTAGAAATTTTGCAAAAATGGTTTTAATATTACATGAATGACATTTGAACGACATTAGCTTAGCTTTGAAATTAGAGAATATACGGCAGTTATTGTCGATAACGTATTTACTGTTTTACTTTATTAGTCAGTTCTACTAATTATTGAAACATTTTAAGGCTCAATTTTTACACGGCAACGCGTTGCGTTTCGTCATTTTGCTGCCTTTACAAGTTTTCATGGTTTTAAATGGAGTTAGTTGGCAGCATTTTATATCAAAAAATTACATGTAAAAGCATACGAACCAAAATATCGCGACATGACGCGCTGCCTGTGTAAGAATTGAGCCTAATTTGGTTATTATGACAATAGGTTACAATGGATACTTATTTGCAGTAAAAAGGGTATTTAAGTGTTGACTACAAAAAATCAGAAAAGTCTATCCATTGGCCCATTGCACAATTAATTAATTAATTTAATCTAGTTGAAGACTGACTCATTTAGAAAAAATAAACACTCCTCTTCGACTGGTGGTTTTAAACATAAGTTGTCCCATAGATAACTATCCAATTTCTAGTAGAATTGATTAATATACTAAAACATTATGCACGTTATCGGCAATAATTATCTTATATTACCTAATTTGAAAACAAATCTAATGCTAAGCTAGGTATTACTAAAACCATCTTTGCTAAATTTCTAAACATGATGGATAATGTCGGTTAAAGTTTAAAAGGTACCCAATCTTACTGAAACGCATTACAATTTTTTGCAAAATAATTAAAATTCTATAGTAAGATTGCATAAACATCAACTCGTATTCAACATTACGAATGTGCTTGAATATTTCACAATAACTCGGTGTTTTGCAAAATTACTAGTGTATCTGCAAGAATACGGATTATTGAAAATTCCTGCGACTTATATTTCTCTTCCGTGACCGTGATGTGAAATCTGTTTTGATACTAAACGTGATAAATTTTAATAATAAATTTATAGGAATATTTTTTCTGTTTTTAGTAAAATGTAACGGTCCTAAAACTTCATCAACCGTAACCTTACCTAAAATAGCGACATCTTACTATCGCTTTTTGACCTAACATTGCAGTAGGATAGACAAATTGAAGCGGGATTTGCTCCTAATGAGTCCCCCATGCAAGGCGGCCATGCTTGCTGTCAAAGCATAATGAAAGATTTTAGAAAAATTTTGTGCAAATCGTTTTTGATTGCAGTGAGAACCTCGAGCAGCCTCTGGACAGCTGTTTCAGCCCTGCTTGGGGCTTCTTCAGCAGAAACGTAGCTCGACATTCCCTACGAGCTACGTTTCTGCTGAAGAAGCCTGTTCTTGCTTTCAAATTTCTTCACGTCACAAACTTTCAGTGGAAATTCTAGGTCTGTGAAATCCGCTACTGTGTTATAATGGGGATACGAAGACATACCTTGAGGAAGACCTGTCGGTTGACACATCGCTGACGTTATCGCCCAGGCAAAGCAAGCGTTGTCGTTATTTCTAACATTTATGATAGCTTTCTTCGCACTTATTGAGGACGGTATTGGCATGAAGCTGGATGCGTTCAGTGGATTGTATTTATTAATGTAACAATATTTGCAACTTTAAGTTTTATTCTAAACGATTGCACCTATTATTTTTTTTACCTGAATCTCGCTCCTGAAATTCCGACATTTTTACATGTATTTTGTTTACAAAAACGCGATATATATTGTATATATCAATTCCAAAACAACTTATGGTGTTAAAAGATTTTATCTCTGAACTTTCTTTAGAATCTAAGAAATATACTCCGAAAATTTTCATGTTCCACTTTAATGCTTTATGAATGTCTAATACACTTTGAACCAAAGTTAATACTTGTTCTTGAATATTATACATAAAGTCCTCGAATTAACATAATTGTAAGGTTCCGTTGTACGGTACGTTACGGTTTTGTCTCCGAATGACCAGCTATCTTCTCCACACCGTTATCGACGACCACAAAAGCATTACTTTTATGTGAATCACTACGCAAATGTGCTGAGAAACACTTTCTGCTGACGTATATTTCACACATATCTCTTTTCATAACGTGCACCGGGTCAACAACTTTGGACGGTCCGGCAATTTCATCTAATTTCAAACGTTTTCCCTGGCCTGATGTACGCAAATGACGATTCATATCATCGATTCGCGTAAATTCTGTGCCACACTGATTGCAATCAAACATGTTTTATAATTCTAATACACACTACGCTTACGAAAATATCGCGTTCAGTACGTTCAATAAGTTGGTAAACGGAACCTGAGGATTAACCGTCGCCTGTTTAAACACCTCCTTAAATAGGTACATATTCAATAACAGGTTGCGTCAGGATATTTCAAAACGATCACATTTGAATCACCGCGTCTTAAGGTGCTTTACGAGGTTACCTCAAGGACATTTCAAGGTCACCTCAAGGTCAAGGTTGACCTTGAAGTTCATGGTGGAGTCACGTCAAGAATAGGCCGGTTCTGGAACGTCCTCCGACCTTGACCTTAAATTCTATTGATCAAGGTCGGAGGAAGTTCCAGAATCGGCCTATTCCCTCTGCTGTGGTTGCCAGTTTTAATAACCTTTAAAAGTACATACTATGTAGTACACAAAATCATTTTAGGCAAACAACATTCTTTGCCCTACGAAGAGTAAATTTTCAAACGGTTTTAAATCCCACATAATTAATACGATAAAAATTACATTATCTACATAATATTATAAATTAAATTAATCTAATATCTAACAACCTTGTTATTAAGATATTATCATCCAAATCATTATAACTTATTCGTGATGTAGGTCAACAACTTTATGAAGTCAGTAATAGATAAATAGTAGAAATAGTACAATTACATTTGCAAGTAATTACAAAACATTGTACGTTACTCGATATGTTGTTTTGTAAAATTATTTAAATTTCTTCGAAAACGGAAATCTCAAAGTTGTTATTGCAATGAATAAAGTTTTTAAGTGAACAGATCGAACAAATTTGTGTTTTAATGTCCATTCCAAGATCATATGTCAATGACTTGGATCTCTTTGATGTACACAATATAGCAAATAAACGGAGAGATGTTTATATGAAAAGCGAAAAGGAGTGAAATGTTAAAGACACGTGCTTTATAAAAATATATAACATTGGTGAACAAATCCATCCTCTTTATGTTAAGAAATCTGTTACGAAAATAGATTTCAATTTCTGACACCATTACGGGCGGCACAGTCAGAATGACAAGAGTAGATGAAGCGTATGAATCGGTCGGACATAAGCGGTCGGCTCAATTTGTCTTCTGATGAGATAGTAGCGGTTATGGGCACTAACATAAAATGACTGGTAGGCCACAGCGACATCCTGGGACCGCTATATTCAACAAGAACGGAAAGTGCTGTACTCTGGCTGAGTGACGGCTCCAATACGCGCTCTGACACGTATTAATGACGACCCTACGCGATTCATCACTCTTCCACCTCTGCACATCCTTCTCGCTCTAAAGATCAAAAGCGTCCTTGTTTATCTGCCGTGATCAATCACTTTTGACTGCTAGAAAGAAGCTCATTTATTACCGCTTCTATAACTCATGTGGGAGACTTAGCTCCGGCATTAACTTGATAAATTTCCGAATGTTACAGGCAATATCACGTAAACTTAATGTTATAAAGCTCGAGCAAAGACAGATTTAATACTATTAAAAATTGTAAATTTCGATTTTAGTTATGCTGATAAATGAAAACTCACTTCAAGATTTTGTTGAGTTATCCATACATTTTTAATGCATTTTCTTTGTGTTGCCGTAACGTTTCTTATATTTAAACTTATTTCATTATCATAACGCTTTGGTATGAATACTAAAAATATAATTTGTTGGCAAATTTAAGCAAGAATCGATAAATTTAAAATGTCACCACATTTAAAATGCAGCAAGCATTAAGTACGATTCATGTATTAATTTTTGTTTTTGAATTTCCTAGAAATTTAGATTTATTTCTTTCTTGAAAATCAAAAGTGAATATAATGTCATGTGAAACTAATGACTGTGGTATAGTTCCTGGCCATAATATTTTAATATAACGATTTTATTGAAACATTAATAAGTTAACCAAATATTTATTCAAGGCACTACAGAAGTTTTATTTACCAACGATATTGTATGTACAGTCCCGATCAAGTTAATCGAAACCGTTTGAGAGTTTTGTAACCCTTAGTGCCCAGCATCAATAAGGACGCAGTTTAATAAAATGCACTAAGAGAGACATACGTTTACATCTCTTTGTGATTACATATTGTTATGTAGTATACCTGGCTGGTAGGTAGCTCTTTTTGTTTTTCTCAACTTTGGATATTGGGCTCTGAAGGGATGGAAACCCGCCAACTCTTGTAGACGACCAAAAGACTTATTTAATTTACACGTGTGAGAACCCCGGAAATCGCGATACCCAAATCATCACTCCAGGTTCGCACCTCTTGTGTGAGTTTGACTTTCGTTTTACGCATAACTGCCTAATGATGCTCTGGATTTGCACGCGTTGCTCCAATTAAGCACCTGCCCGCAATGAACCCGGAATTCCGAGTTGCTTGATTTAATAAGTCCGTTTAAATGCTGAAGGCAAAAATTTCTATTTTTAAAATAATAACAATGCGTGACGGCTTGCGCCTCTGCGTTCTCCCTTCGGGATTTACTTAAAATCTGTCCTCTCAATCCCGCGTCTTCGTCTTTTAAGACTCCTCTCTCTACCACCAGTTTCGACCCCACTCAGTCGCTCCGGCACGAAACACGTGCATCGACTGCATCTAGGGACATTTTTCGACTGCAAAATTAGAATGCCTAAACTGTCAAAACAATATAAATGTCAGTTGGTACTAGTTTGTTACATTTGATAGTATTATGTTATTGTTTACAAACATTTAGAAAATTTTCAATAAATGAACATTAAGTACACATTTTTGATTGGTCTACAATTCGATCTGCTTGTCTTAAAATTTTAGGTTTTAGGTTTTACTGTAAATAAATCAAAATCTAATTTCTAAACATAAATACAATCAAAATATTTCAAAGAAAAATTTCTTTCGCCGCAGGTGTTTGTTCTCCCTAAACGTCGAACGGTCAAAGGGTGCCTGGGCAACTCATGCAATGGTAAGTTCATTTGGATCTCGGCCTCCCTTTAACGTACAAAAATCTGATTATTGTCTATGTCCAAAATTGTCAAATAAAATAGGATTCACTGTAGTTAAACTATTGTTCGAAGTACAGTTTAATTGTCTGTCTTTTTAGGCACCAATTGTTTTTCACTTCCGGAACCAAATTCATCCCGCACTTACACAAGTTAAGCATCTGAGCGTCTTCTGAGAATTTCTGATAACCGAACTTCAGGAATTTCAGTTTACTAAAGCGCTCACGGTCACTCAGTTTGATTAAAGGTATTTTAAATGAAACGTTTGTTAAACAGATTAAACATAACATTGTTCTTTTTTAACTAAACTCAAATATATTTCAGGTTTTTTATTGAACTAAATTTCACAGGAATATGTTGGAATAATTTGGAAACAATTTTAGTATAATATGTAGTAAAATGTCACAGGAATCAATTATTATAAAGTCGAACAAAAATTCCTACCAGAAATATAAATAATCATCTTAACAGTGTGTGCACAATTATTTATTAAGCCTTCCTAATTATGATTACAATGCGTTATAGAAATAAATTTTCTTCGCCGAAATTATTAATTATTTATTTATAGTTAGATCACCTAAATTGTACGATAATGTTAGGTCTTGTATGTATGTGCTAGAATCTATGAAACGTTATCTGTGATCGGGCAATCCTTATTTCTGGTGGTATCACACGAAATAAGGTCGTTTGTTACAAGCACATACGCAAAAGCTTCTAACTGAATTAAACATTATGTGTGTTTTTATTATTCCCCTTAGACTAATAATATTTATATGTCCAGACATTAGCTTTAAATATTAACGTGAATAATTAGTTTAAACACAGGAAAAATTAATTTCACTTTTGGTCAGAAGTTATTTGAAAATAAATTTTCTTTTTGCAAAACAATTTGTTAAAGTGGACTTGTTAAAATTTTAGCATATTTTGATGCCTTCCTAAATAGTGAAAAAATGACATTCTGATTGCCAGGTGAATGAAAAATTACACTCTTCAGTACTCAAAATGTTTTATACCACTTATTATTTTGTTAAGATGTTCATTTGTAATGCTACAACGTTATTAGATGTGTTACAAAAACTTTTCACGTATTGCTGTGTTATTTAGTTCAACAAGAAGAAACTTGGAATAAATTTCAGTTTAGTTGAAGAAAAGAACAATGTTCTGTTGCATTTGTTTAATAAACTTTTGACTAAAAATACCTGAGACTATTGATCGGACAATATGATAGTGAACTGTGTGGTGAACCGCAATTCCTGAATGTTCCGGATGTGGAAAAAAAGAGTAGCTTGTGACTAAAATATTAACTCACAATTTTGGTACAGTGAAGAGCGGATTTTGTAACTTATTATCGGGCTGTTAAAATTTAGAGGTCCTTTAAAATTTAATATACACTTCCACGAATGGTTGTTACCGCAACAACTAAGTTTAACATCTCTTTAAATTTAATGGTTTTGATACAGAATAGACCCCTTAGTAATTTGACTTTGTATGTTAAAGGAAGGTCGAGATTCAACTACGTACCTCTAGAGGAGTTACAGTGGGTGGAAGAGATGTTAAAGGGAAGCTAGGTGGTTGGTGTTCACAAGCCCTCCTGGTTGATTTCACAAAAAGCCCAGACACCCCTTGACGGTTCAATATTTGGGCATAACAAAAACATCTACGGCAGAGAAAAATATTTTAGTTGAAACAATTTTAGACTTTTGTTCAGGTTTAGAAACAATATTTTGATTTATTTATAACAAAAACGTGAGACAGTTAATTTCAAAATTATAGTTAAAATAGTTAAGTTTGAAACAAAAATTTCAGTTAGGTCAGAAATTCTTTGAACAATGTTTCGGTCGAATGAATTTGTTTTAATATTGGGAAAATTTTACGGCAAACAGATTGTATTGTAAACTAATCAAAATATGTACTTAGTTACTTGTTCATTTATTGATTCTGTAGAATCAACACAACACCAGAAAATGTGACAATCTAGTATCAACTGAAATTTATATTTGTTATATGCAGGGTGTTTAAAAATAACGTTCGGATATTATAACCATGAATAGTACTCATCAAGAGCAACAAAAAGTCTAAGTATAATTTGTTCACAAATTAAAAGACCACTGACGGTGTTGCCTTGTGAAAAATATAACTGGCAACAGTGTCCTAGTTAAAAATTTGATAACAAAATTGGCAATGTTTAAAATAAACGATAGGTTATACGTTCGGAACAAAATCCCTGATTCGAAATTTAATAATTATAATTCGTGGTTTTTACCTTATCGTTCGCAAGCAATTTTATAACAGACAAACTATAATTAATGGAAACGGCTCGTTAAAATGGACATAAATGTAAATAATCTAATAGTAAAATTGACAAATTACTTTGACGTGAAACTTCAAATACCCTGCCAACTTAATATTTTGATAATGTTCTATAAGGGACTTATGTTTTGTACCAACGTAATGCAACAGGTGGAGGTTTTTTAATTTGTAAACAACGTATAAGTACAGGTCCGTAAATATTTTTTCCCAAGGATAGTAAATTTGTGGTCCCCTAAATTGAATGTTTGAATTAGTAGGAGCTCAGCAAACTTGATGTTCTACGTTTATTAGAAATGTACACTAACAGATAGAGTTGATTTTCCATTGAAGTTAAAAATTGTATTATTATAAAGAAACAAACAGTAAACGTGTGATTATTTAGACACAAAAATAATTAAAGTAAATGTCCACCTCTCTCCCTTCCTAGAAAATTTTCTTTCGAATAATAGTTGATTTTGTCGAATGGTTTAGTAGTTATGTTCTATTCGCATCTGCAGCTCATTTACGTTATTAACGGGTCTTGAATACACCAGAGATTTTAAATATCCCTAAATGCAGAAGTCTAATGGGATTAAATTAGGAGGTCTAGGTGGCTTCAATCACGTTTTCCAGGAGAAATAAAAACAAATGTAAGTCGTTGTTATGTTCTGCGTATGTTTCTTTATTGTCTGTCATTAATCTTGTTGCGGTATTTTTGGTATTCAATTCTGTAAAAATAATGGCATTTTATACAAATACAGATATGGCTGATATGCACTTTATGTACGGCATGGCTAATGGCAACTCTTATGAGGCACGGCGATTGTAAGCTGAAGCATTTCCTAATCGCAGAGTTCCATCCGATAAATTATTTTGTAATCTATCGATGATTATGTGAACATGGTTCATTCAATATTACTAAACCTGATGCCGGACGACCAAGATCAGTAACCTCCTGAAACTTAAATTGAAGTTTTAAGAAGACTAGACGAAAATCCGAATGTCAGCACCAGAACAATAGCAAGAGAACTAAATATGAATGCTTCTTTAGTTTGGAGGATTTTGCGAGACCAGCAAATTTATTGTTATCACATTCAACGGGTGCAAGCTCTTCTAGTCCCCGATTTGGATTCCAGATTAACTTTTTGTAGGTGGATGCAAAGAAAACTTGCAGAAAATGAAAATTTTGTTGCTGATATTTTATTTACTGATGAGAATATTTTTACAAACAACGGGATTATGAACTTCCACAATGATCATGTTTGGGGAGCTGAAAATCCTCACGCTGTTACTGAGAAAAGGTAGGTAGGTTTGGCTAGGTGTTTTGGCAGACTTGCTACCTACCTGCTCATGTATTCACAAGTGATCGCCGTGACAGACGTTTCGGCGTCGCCGGCCACCCCCAGTGGAATAGAAACACCAATGCGCTCCAAATTTCTGCATCGACGGGCGTGTGAACACCCTTGAATTTCACCATATTGCATTATATTTTGCAACTCTTAAAACGCTAAATAAAGAATCAACTTTGCCGTAAATTAACTTCCAAAACCTATTCTAATTTCGCAGGGAAAATTTGCTATGTAAGGAAAACTTTGAAAGCATGTCAGCGAAACGCAAAGAGTTCGCTAGGACGGGTCCTTGAAAGAATTCCACTGCGCTTGGTGTTTAAAAAAACATTCGGCGCCAGGGACGAAATTCCGCCAGAAATGAAATATACAGGGTGTCTCGAGGTCGGGCAGAAATTGAACGGTAACAGATTGCTTGATAGGACCAATGTTTTTACCAAATCATTTAAATGGCGTTTGTTTTCACTTTTTAAGTAATACTTTACCTCCATTATTAGAAGACATTCCTCTGATTGCTAGAGTTAATCTTTGATTTTTACTTGATGGGGCTCCTCCACAGTACGCTGTCGTTGTAAGAAATTGCTTAAATGTAAAATACAACAATAACTGGTTATGAAGGGGGGCCCCGGTGCCGTGGCCTCCTAGATTTCCTGATTTAAACCTATTTGATTTTTGCATTTGGGGATATTTAAAATCTCTGGTGTATTCAAGAGCCGTTAATAACGTAAATGAGCTGCAGCAGTGAATAGAACATAACTGCTAAACCATTCAAGAAAATCAAGGACTATTCGAAGAGCTTCTTTTCGTCGAAGATATGAAGCCTGTGAGCAAGCGGGAGGTGGACATGTAGAACATTTTCTTTAATTATTTTTATGTCTAAATAATCACACGTTTACTGTTTGTTTCTTTATAATAATACAATTTTTTAACTTCAATGGAAAATCAACTCTATCCTTGAAAAAAAAAAATATTTGCGGACCTATATTTACTAAGACTTTTTTTGTTTATCTTGGCGAGTACTATATCCGAACGTTTTTCTAAACACTCGGTATATTAAACTGTATAATAGTTTAGACAATTAATTAAAAATTAACTAATTTACAATTCAAAAATGCAGTGTTGCTGGCCAAAAATCTGTAACTCCGCTATTTATTGATATATCGTTATCAAATTTTGTATTCTTAATGAAAAAGAGTTAAAGTTTCATATGAGAAATGAAAAGCCACAGAAACTTGAGTAATTTATTTTAAAAAAAATAAAGATCTACAGAAACCTAATTATTGGCAATTGCCGTGAATAGGGGACGCAAATTCTTATTAAAACTAATGCAAAAGAATATCAAATAGTAATATAATAATTATAGTAATGATTTTTACAATAAAAAAGTCAAAATGTGCACTAAAACATAATGAAAAAAGGTTATGAGTTTTATGGAAAATCAGAAGGAATAATTTTAATTTTCCAGTAAAGCTAATGCTTCATCATCGAGATCTAAGTGTTTCTGTGAAGATTGCTTTCTAATGCTTGTTATAAAGGGATCAGATGTACAGAGTAAATGATGAAAGACGTCTTCGTTTGTAGCTGATCTGGAACATTTTCTAGAATGATGTAGGATAGTTGGAATGACAAGTTGTATGATATATGAAGAATTAATTCCATAAACCTAATCCAAGCATGCAGAGTTGAGAGTCCAAATCGGAATGTTCTGGCCTTCGACGTGTAAGATCATTCATTTCTGTAGGTTTTGCTAAATAAACATTTCACGTGGCACTTGATGGTATATTTGTTAAAACTTGAACCACTTTTCCATCTATCATAGTAAAATATAAAATGTGTTTTACAGAATACAATTTTTCGTTGAGTTCTATGCAAAAAGATGTTAATGCAAGAATTTGTAAATCAATTTCCTCCACTATACTTCTAGTTTCCTCAGGAGTTTCTTTTGCAAACTCTATAAGAATAGGGCGACAAAAGCGGACTGATGAAGGTGTACGATTTTCTCATACAACACTGCTATTTTTTTTCGTTAATAAGCTTCAGTGGTACAAGTGAGGATATCAATAGAATCTGAATTAATCAAATGAATCCGAATCAATTAGTTGACTTTCGCCTGACAAAATTTGTTTGTATTCGCTTTGACCAGAAGGGCCGTCAACTCCCCATTTACTGTATAAAATCAATTGTGTATCCTCGTCTAGATTAAGAGAATGCAGCATTAATAATCTCTTAGCCGTGTGATTTAAAAGAGCTTGTAATGTTACTTTGACACTTATATCAGTTACCTCGACATGATCCGGATAACATGCTTTTTTAGCTTACAATATTAGCTTATAAGACGGGAGTAACGGAAGACTTTTGCTTATCATGCAACTTTTGAGGTATTCGTATTGACTTTTTGTTAAATCTAAATCCAGAAATAAAGTTAAAACTTCGTCGTGTGAATAAGGTACTACAAATATTTTTTCTTCTTCTAAATTTTCATGTAATATATTTAAATGTTCGGGTGATAAAAAGCGTACCTTATCAACCACGGCGACCGCAATCCTTGTATATAAGAATGATGAATTTGCTCTAGTCCAGATTCCCTAAACAGTTTAATTGCTTTTCTACGTTTGCTTCTCTCCGCCGAAAATTCATATTTTCTTTATACAAGGTCGTCCTCGTTTACTTTCTGAAGATGTAGTGGGTAAATTTTCTTCATAAAACTGCACTGTCAAATTTTTGGTGATCCAATCAGTATTTCTTAGCAGAAATTTGTCCTTGGTCCTTCCAGCTCCATTCCACCTTTGGTTGAATTGTGGTAGAATATACTTCTGAATTTTGACAATCACGCAAATTAAATTTGCTTCACTGAGATTAGGAAATTTTTCTTGTATGTAATGCTCTGCCGTAGATATATGCTAATTGTTATTTTACATATTGTTGATTGATAAAAAAAATAAAAATAATTGTGGTCAACCGTAATTTCCGTGAAAACAACTTATTTTGATTTCAAGAAAAGTTAGAGGTGTATGGTTAACCCTAGGTGAAATTCATAACAAAATACATAGAAAACTATTTGTTCTTATCATTAAATAATATTTGCTCACATATAAATGTTTAAAAATGTAAATAACGGGCAATTACGTTCCGCGTTAGAAAACAGTAATCCAACCTCTCTTCGAACTTTTCTCGTTTTCACATAGAATTGCATCGAAATTCAGTATAAATTTTATTGCATTTTGTAGACAATTAAACGAGCTTCCATATGTGCTAGAGAAATTGACTTGGATAAACCCTGCTAATAGTTTAGTTAGTTAGTTTAGTTTACTCGAAGTTATTTTTTTAAATTTTAGTAATGTGTTTAATCAAATAATTCTAGCGAATTAATGAATACACTTGAAACATCAATAATTTATTTTTGTGTAGTAGGAAGAGTGGCCATTTTAGTAATATGAAAAAAGTTGCAAAAAGTTAGCGCAATACATTTTATACAAATAATTTGTATCATGTAGGATGATATTCCGAAAATGCATTTTTGGCCAACAATTACATGGAGAGGGACCACAGTGCGGCGTGTAATTCTGCTCGAGCGACAAGAGTGGAAAAGGCGCTTTAGAAGACGAGGACGCAGTAAAGAAGAAAAATTCTCAAACATCAAGAGATTAATTAATTCGAAATGTTAGTATAGTAGTAGAGTTTATTATAATAAATGTATTAAGTTGAAAATGAATTTTATTGTGTGACAAACAAAAACGGATTTAGAGCCAGGACATCATCACGCTGGAAAAAACAAAATTAAATCGAAAAAATCCAATCATGATAACAAGCGAGGGCTTGGCGCGAGCCATCACTCATTGTTACTATTTTAAAATGAAAAATTATGCCTTCAGTACTTAAACAAATTATTAAATCTAGCAATTTAAAAACGTAATTCCGAGTTCACTTCGGGCAAGTGTTTAATTGGTGCAACAGGTGCAAACCCATTAGACATTTGTGTATAAACGAACATTAAGTTCACACAAGAAGTGCTACACTGGAGTGATGATTTAATTATCGTGAAAACATTATAAAGTGTGTATGTTTAGGGTTGGGACCGCGCTGTCGATTTCTTTTTTAGGTATGATCCAAATATCTTCCTTAAAAATGAGCTGTTATAAAACACTTTGTTAAAAGTTCATTACTGATTGTAAGTGATACAATCCAGCTAGTAAGTCAGATGTATCCGCAAACTTTGAAAATGGAAAACGTGCAATCAACATCACACTAGTCATTAATACACAATTAAAATAATGGACAAAAAAGTTTTGCAATATACAGGTTGTAACGCTTCAGTCATTTTTAATTATTAAAAAATTGTGAATTTTTGTTCTCCTTGAGGCAACGAACAAAAATGGAATAGTTCCATTGGAATTAAAATATCGTTAAAACAATACTCACTCTAACTCTCTCTGTTTATTTTCGTATTATTATCAGTTCTGTGAAAATGTTATTGTCTTCGGAACTAATTTGGACGCACATTAATTAATTTAGGAATATATTAGGTTTGGGTAGGTAATGTTGCGATTTTTCCATCGGAGAGAAGATAAAACCACACGAGAAACAAGAAGGCGAAGGCGGTACGTTGACGTTTTCGGCGGCGTCGTTAAACTAACAATAAGAAATTGAAGCATAACACAGTGGAAAGATGTTTTAACAAAATTTCTGCTGATTTCAAAACTAGTCAGTTTTCTTCTATCATGTCAAATTTTTTCCCTGCAGCTGTCTTAATGGGAAAATTTTTACCTAAATATGAAAAAGCAAACAATTTATTTAGCGAAATTTCAAAAAAAGATAAATTAAAATTAAAAGGTGTTTTCCTTGTTTCATATCCTCTTTGCAATTATCACGAGCAATAACTGTATTTATGAAAATAAACTAAATATTTACCAAAAAATTTTATTGCAACTCGTTTTTGATTGCTGTGAAAACCTCGAGCAGCTTCTGTGCAGCTGTTTCAGCCCTATTTGGGTCTTCTTCAGCAGAGACGTAGCACGATATTTTCACTGCAAACCAAAAACGACTTGACCAACTTATTCTACTGAAGAAGCCCCAAATGGGGCAGAAACAGCTGTACAAAGGCTGCTCGAGGTTTTCACTGCAATCAAAAACGATTTACAACAATTTTTTTTTAACTTTCGTTATGTTTTGACAGCAAGCATGGCCACCTTGCATGGGGTAGCTTATTATATAATCAACCCGCTTCAACTTATTATCCTACTGCAATGTCAGGTCAAAAACCGATCGTAGGATGTCGCTGTTTCATCTATTCATAAAATTTACCGTTTGGAAAAAGAACTTTACTCCTTGTACGAACATAATTTGACTTATAGTAGCTGCATATAAAATTAGAAAAATGATTCTCTGTGAACAGTACATTTGGTAATCTTTTCTTTTGTATGCACATTTTGTATGACATTTGGAGCAGAGAGAGGATATCAGGTAGTTTGAAATGTTGACGTGATAGACAAAACCAGGTGTCATTTATGGATTCAGATGCCAAAAGGTAGTTAAAATAGGTCAACAAAATGTGTGCTCCCTAGTGTAATCTGTGCTACGTAATATCATCTGCCTTAGGCTTCCCTATGTATTGAGAACTTAGGTACATCCAGGATCCGTTACGCAATCTTCGCTTGGGTACAGCCAGAAGGTGGTGCGACGATTTCATTGTTGGTGCGTTGCCTGATAGCGTCCGAGAAAAATATGGCGTAATTTACGTTTGAAAATTTCGTATGTTATGCTTGACAAATACTATGTTTGAATTTGGCATTATTGTATGTCTCCTGCTTGGGAATGCCTAGCTACGTCTCTGCAGAAGAAGCCTCAAGCAGGGCTGAAACAGCTGTACAGAGGCTGCTCGAGGTTTTCACAGCAATCAAAAACGATTTGCACAAAATTTTTCTAAAAACTTTCATTATACTTTGACAGCAAGCATGGCCGTCTTGCATGGAGGACTTATTAGGAGCAAATCTCGCTTCAATTTGTCTATCCTACTGCAATGTCAGGTCAAAAAGCGATCGTAAGATGTCGCTATTTTATCTGTTCATCACTCTTACGTCGCAATTGCGAATAAATTGGACAAGTCGTTTTTATTTGCAGTGAGAATGTCGAGCTACGTTTCTGCTGAAGAAACCCCAAGCAGGGCTGAAACAGCTGTACAGAGGCTGCTCGAGGTTTTCACTGCAATCAAAAACGATTTGCACAAAATTTTTCTAATAAACTTAACATTTAAAAGATAAACTCGATTGTCTAATTTGTGTTTTATATTATTATTACTATGTTGCTATTTCTTCCTATGATGTGTTTTTATTTCCTAACTTATTTTGTCCATCAGTATTGCCGTGCTAAACAAAAATATGAAATTTTCGGACAGGACAATTGACGGAGTTCTATTTTGCATTTTCTACTTTCAAATGGTTCGCTTCTTTTGCATAATATAGTTGTGTCTATTTTACTAATTCCGTACGATAAATATCCGTTTTAATGTAGGAATTGTTTTAATGGTTCCCAGTCAATGCAATAGACTTCGTTCTGAAAAGTATATGTTCCTATTTTATATTATGTTTTATTTATTATTTTTTATTTTTATATTTATTTTTATTATTTATTTTATATTTTATAAAAGCTTTGAATCATAGTTTGTTCAACTGGTTTATTTTTGTTACGTCCAAATAGTTAAGTTGACCGTTCGATTCTTTTCATGTATTAATTTTATATTGCGTTTTCTTTTTATAGGTTTGAGGACTTCCTTCATTTCTTTATGACCTTTTATGCAGTCTTATGTTCACGTGTTTTATCATACTTTGATTATATATTTTTATTCTACTTCTTCGATTTTGTTCTATTTTTGGTGCCCGCTCAAAGGTTATTCGTTTTTTAAAAAGATTAATTGTTAAACTGAAAGTAATAGTTGTCCTCCATTTATTCGTAATTTGTTTAATATTGTTTCCTGTATTGATAACCAGTTTGTTTTTTTAATGAATGGCTGGCGTTTTATCTAAAGGTATATTGCTTTCTAATTGCTATTTGTTTCTTATATCGTCACATATAACATAATGTTTCAAAACTCTTTGTTCTGAAGAACACTCGGGGTTTTTGCGTCTCGACCAGTTTAGACTTTGTTATTCTCAAGAAACTGGGTTTTATGTAGTTTTGCGTTGCTGTGGGTAGGACTTGTTAATTCCATTGCCTAAGGAATAGTTCGAACTATGATTTAAAAGAATATATTTTAAATACAGTTAATGAGGATTCTTGAACCAATAGATGGAAGATTTATTTAGCCAATAGCGGTTTGATTGCAGATGTATGAGTAGCGCTTCCCCACTTACATCGCTAAAAAGCAAACACGGCACGCATCCCTGTTGGCCAAGAAGAAAGTCTTCAATCAGTCCAGCATTACATGTAGCTCTCTGGAAACTTCCTTAAGTCTTCAAGAACAAGGATAGGTCTAAAAAAAAACTGGTCATTAATGTTCCGTATTTCCGCACTTAATATATTTCTTTGTTTCAAGTAAAAATTAAAAAGTGTGTAAATAACATTCTAATTAGGGCGATGCACTAGAAGAGACATTTGAAGTGTTTAATGCCAATGTGTTGTTATGTTTTCAAATTTATTGTTTTTAGTTTTATTTATCCATTGTAGTGGAATTTCATCTATTACTAAGCGAAAATAGAAGCAGAGACTAATTACATTTAGAATTGTAATTAATAGATGTGTCTGACGCTTGGAGATGATGGACGACGCAAGAGTTCCCCTTCAAAATGAAATCTGGAAAAAAATTAAACAATAACGAGAGATCCAGTCAAGTGTAAATGCGTCATCGGAATCATTAGTGTGTGGCGGCCCTAAGGCCGACGGTGACTGACTAAGATGAACAGCACTGTCATTTCTGATTTGGCCATCAATAACCGGCTGCACATGCCGAGCGGATGATAAACGCCTGGAAACTTGCTAGCAAGAAGTGAAGTGAGGAACGAATGCGAGCCAGATATCTCGGTCATTAGGGGCTCCCATTTCTGTCATCCATCATCTCCGGGGAGCACACCTTGCGTCTTTCGCAGAAGAAGAAAGCGCTCGGTATATACATCACTGAATCCATTAGTGATTTCTTGGTATTGATTTTTATGTATGCGCCGTGATAATTTATCAACTGGGCGTCAATGTACTAACAGCTTTAACGCAAATTGGTTAAGTTACAAGTGTTCCTGTTTGCAGTTATCTATTTGTCGGCAAGATATACGATTCAGATACACCTCAGACTAATTTTAAGCGAGTTTATTTATTATTTTATTTACCGGCGTAGATAGGCAATGAATCTTTAATGCTTTGATATTTATTGCTTTTCATTCGATCAGCACTAACATAAATAACTTTCTAAGTAACGTCCATTGAATTAAACCTACGTAATAAAGTAAAACAAATGAGTTAACAATACAATCAAAATATTGATATACAGGGAGAAGCTCTATAAAGGTTTTCCGGTTTTATCCAGTTTCAGACAGCAGCAGTCCTGATGGGGAATCTGCAGTGCGTTGACTACTCGTGATCACACGTTGTTGTGTTAACTTTGTACTTGTGCTTTGAGGAAATTTAAAATCACGCCGCGCTACTGCCCGCATGTTTTTCAAAGCGCATCTCTTGCGAGTATCCATTCAGCAAGACAACATTGTGAATCACGTCGTTTCTATGAATGTAGTGCATCATTGGTTCGCCGATTGTTCAATATTGCTATTCGCGCGACCACGGCAAATACGTACAGCCGTCTGGACATTATATTTACAAGATGTCGTTGTTTCGTTGCAATAGTAAACCGCAAAACCTCATCCGGTCTTTTCAGTGACAATATATTTCAAACTTTCTTATCTTAAATTGATATATCGAAATAATACTTTTATTTTAGTCCATAGCGATTTAATTGCCTTATACATTGCAAATGTGCGAAAAACGCTTCTCCACCTACATCACAAGCAAGTAGACACGCAACGCATATGGTTCTTGTTTTTCAGGAAATCAACGTTTTCTGTCGATATAATTTAATGATTGATAAACGGATTTGTCTTATGGAATCTCTCCTAATATTCTAAAAAAGGACTTAAACCACATCCATACAAAATAAAATAACAAAATAAAGATTGTACAAAGCACGAGCGTAACTTCAAATAAGGCAACCGTCAATTTATTATTTATTTCTCAGTATATTCAACCACACACTATAAAATAGCACCAATGACAGGGCCTCCTGTAATTATGAATTCCGTTGATCACCCGGTACTTTTTTCGAAGATATTTAGCTACTTAATATACAGGGTGTTCATGGGAATCCGCTACAATAGCTGACTGTCTTATTTTTATTTTTATGAAGTAACTTAAATTAGGAAAGTTTTAGGACTCTTCGGTTTTATGGTACTTTCAAAAAAACAAATGACAATCAGGTTTTCGAGATTTTCAATTGTTTGCAACTTTTTTAAATGGAATATTAGGTTTTTTATCATCGCATCGCGTTCAGGATGTCAAACTAATTATGTCTCTAAAATATAATCTCCCAAAGCCTACTATTTTAGAAATGATTTAGTACCAAAATCTTGGTGTTCACGGGAAATGGCTACAATAGCTAACTTTCTTATTTGAAACTTTACGAAGTAACTTAAATCAGGAAAGTTTCCGGACCTTTCCTCTTCGGTTTTACGATACCCTCGGAGAAACAAATGACAATCAGATTTTCGAGATCTTCAGTTGTTTTCAACTTTTCAACATTATATTTTTTAAGTACAAAGTTTTTTTAATCTCAAACCGGACAGAAAAATGAAGGGAAACACACTCAACGTTTCGCTATAGATTTATAGCTTCGTCAGGAGTGAAAAAAAGTAAATAAACAAGTTGTCAAGAGAAACAAGTCGTCAAGAGAAACGAAAAGGTAACATGATTTTTAAACTAAACTACGAGTTGTTCGGAATAAAAGTAACGAGAACTAATTAAAGCTACTTTTTTTTTTTTAATATATAATTAATTAATTGACAGATCTATATCTTGTTTAAAGAGTCCAGAAAACTACAAAATATGTCATTTAAATTTTCAAAGTCCGTACGTTTATTAATAGAATTTCCAGACATTTTAATTTTACACATTTCTATGAAACGTCTTTTAAAAATATTAGATTCACTGCACAAAATGTTAGTATTATCAAAATCAAAATTATGATTATTTACTAATTAATACTCTACAAGCATTGAATGATTTTGATTATTTTTTTGAATATGATATTTATGTTGGTCTAAACGCTTTTTTAAATTTTGGCTCGTTTCACCTATATAAACAGAATTACAATTTGAACATTTGATTTCATAAACCACGTTAGGTTGTTTTAATTTCGGTATTTTGGTTTTTAAATTCGAAAAAATTAAATATAAATTAATCACAGATTTACTGGCTAAAATTAAATTATGTTTTTTTGAAAATGTGTTTAAATGTATTGTGTAATGGTTCAATATAAGGCAAAGATATGTATTTATGATTCGAAGTTTGTCTAATGTTTTTAGAGACATTTGAATTTTGTAAGTATTTAATACGATTCTTAATTACTGATTCAATAAGATTTATTGGATATTGAAAATTTAAATGACATATTTTGTAGTTTTCTGGACTCTTAAACAACATATAGATCTGTCAATTAATTAATTATATATTAAAAAAAAAAAAAAAAGTAGCTTTAATTAGTTCTCGTTACTTTTATTCCGAACAACTCGTAGTTTAGTTTAAAAATCATGTTACCTTTTCGTTTCTCTTGACGACTTGTTTCTCTTGACAACTTGTTTATTTACTTTTTTTCACTCCTGACGAAGCTATAAATCTATAGCGAAACGTTAAGTGTGTTTCCCTTCATTTTTCTGTCCGGTTTGAGATTAAAAAAACTTTGTACTTACTATTTTCATCGGACAAGAACAAACTTCAATTATATTTTTTATTAGCGTATCGTGTTCAACATGTCAAATTAAGTATTTCTCTAAAATATTCCCCTCCTAAGCCTACTATTTTATAAATTATTTGGTAAATAATAGTATTAGACATTTTAACACGCTTTCAATATTTGGATATTATAAATATTATATTCGTGTATAAAAAGAACATCGTAACGATACGCTTCTTCCCGCGAATATCAAGACTGAATTATTTATGAAATATTCTGTTTTGAGAGATATTATTTCTCAGACATACATCCTGAATGCGATGCCATGATAAAAATCATAATATTCTATTTAAAAAAGTTGAAAACGACTGAAAATCTCGAAAACCTGATTGTCATTTGTTTTTCCGAGGGTACCATAAAATCAAGCAGGGAAGGTCCTGAAACTTTCCTGATTTAAGCTACTTCGTAAAATTTCAAATAAAAAAGTTAGCTATTGTAGCCATTTCCCGTGAACACCAAAATTTTGTTACTAAATCATTTCTAAAATAGTAGGCTTTGGGAGATGATATTTTAGAGACATAATTAATTTGACATCTTGAACGCGATGCGATGATAAAAAACCTAACATTCCATTTAAAAAAGTTGAAAACAATTGAAAATCTCGAAAACCTGACTGTCATTTGTTTCATTTGTTTTTCCGAAAGTACCATAAAAACGAGGAGAAGAAGTCCTAAAACTTTTCTAATTTAAGTTACTTCGTAGAAATACAAATAAGAGAGTTAGCTATTGTAGCGGCTTCCCATGAACACTCTGTGTATATATTATATATATATAATTGTAATTTTGTTGCAGAAACACTACCAAAAGCTGTTCCTATTAAGTAATATATATATATATATATGTTAATCCGTATATATATATATATATATATATACGGATTAACACATATATATATATATATATATATATATATATATATATATATATGTTGTAGTATTCTTCCGGGTAGTCCTCCGCGTTGAGTTCTCTAAAGAACTATTTGTCTTCTGACAACGTTTCGGCAAGGTCTCACTTACCATCTTCAGGTCTTCGCTGCTGCTTGCCTGCTTCTGCTCCTCGTCGTTACTCGAGTCACAGTGGCTTCTGGTCGCGCTGGTGGTGGTTTAAGTACCGTGTTGCGGTCACGCGTCGTTACGCTTGGTGGTTTTTCCGCTTGACTTCTTGTTGTTGGTTGATTGGGTCGTGCCTGTTGACTGCTTTCTCCTAATCCTGATGGTCCGGGGTTCGCTGGTTTCTGGCTTCGGGTTACTGGTCCTCGACGGTCGGTGGATTTTCGGATCACTGGCCTCCAGGTGGGTGGTAGTCGTAAGGCATCATCTCTGGTGTTTAAGTTCATCTGATGTTTCTCGATTTCTATCGCTTCTCGGATGATGCGTTTGGTCTTGTGTTCTACGCTGGCAATTGTTCTGGTGTTGTCGAAATCTATTTTGTGTGAAGTCGCTTTTACGTGTTGTGCCAATGATGATGTTTTCTCGTCCTTCTCGACGGCCTTTCGATGTTCTTCTCTCCTGACGCTTATTTTTCTATTTGTTTGGCCTATGTAGACCTTGTCGCAATCTTGACAGGGAATTCCGTACACGCCTTGGCTTTCCAGTTGTATTTTAGTTTTGACTGTTGGCAGGATGTTTCCAATTTTCTTGTCGGTGTTGAATGATGTCCGGATATTGTGTTTCTTGAGTATTCTGCTGATCTTCTCTGTTGTCCCTTTAACAAATGGTAGGCATGCTGTTCCTACTATATCTTTTTCTTCTTCCTGTGTCTTGGGTTTGCGTTGGTGTTCGGCTTTCCTGATTTGTTTGTCCTGATATCCATTTTTTATTAAAGATGAGCGGATTTTCTTCATTTCTTCTACCTTGTTTTCTGAGTCAGCCAATCTTTGGGACCGGGTGACGAGGGTCCTTACCACTGATTGCAGTTGTGCTGGATGGTGATGTGATTGTGCGTTCAGGTACCGTTCCGTATGGGTTGGTTTTCGGTACACGGAATGTCCAAGGCTTCCATCTGGTTTTTTCTTTATAAGTACATCGAGGAATGGAAGTTCGTTGTTTTCTTCGATTTCCATCGTGAACTTGATCTTCGGATGGATTTCATTCAGGTGTTGCAGAAATCTTCGTAGTTGTTCTTCTCCATGCTTCCATATTATGAAGGTGTCGTCCATATATCTGAGCCACAGGTGTGGTTTGTGACTTGCGGTATCGATGGCCCGTACTTCGAAATCCTCCATGAATAAGTTGGCGATTACAGGAGATAATGCTGATCCCATGGGTGATCCTTCTACTTGTTTATAACGTTGGTTCTTGAAGATGAAGTAGGTGTTCTTCAAGCAGTGCTTCACCAGGTCCATGGTGTCGTCTGGGATGTGGTGTTTTAGATGAATGATATCCACTGCTTCGTCTATTGGTATGTTGGTGAATAGTGAGACCACGTCGAAACTTACTAGCAGATCTCCTGGTTCTACGGTGAAGTCCTTTATACGCTCGATGAAGTGGCCTGCGTTCTTTACGTAGGATTCTGCTTCTTCGGCGTATGGCTGTAGTCGTTTGGCCAAGAATTTTGCTAGTGGTTGTAACGGTGATCCGATGGAACTGACGATTGGCCTCAGTGGTATCCCTTCCTTGTGGATTTTTGGTAATCCGTAGAGCTTTGGGCATCTGGATGATTTTTCCCTCGGGATCAATTGTAATTGCTGCTCTTGACTGATTGAGCTGGCTTTGATTTTAGCTTTCGTTGTCTTCTCTAAGTATGTCGTTGGATCTGTGGCGATGGTGTTGTACGCTGGGTCGTTTAGTAGGACCTCCATCTTCGTTTCGTAGTCGTTACGATCCATCACAACGGTGGCGTTTCCTTTGTCGGCTGGAAGTATGACGATTTGTTCATTTTTGTTCCATTCCTCGATGTACTTATAAAGAAAAAACCAGATGGAAGCCTTGGACATTCCGTGTACCGAAAACCAACCCATACGGAACGGTACCTGAACGCACAATCACATCACCATCCAGCACAACTGCAATCAGTGGTAAGGACCCTCGTCACCCGGTCCCAAAGATTGGCTGACTCAGAAAACAAGGTAGAAGAAATGAAGAAAATCCGCTCATCTTTAATAAAAAATGGATATCAGGACAAACAAATCAGGAAAGCCGAACACCAACGCAAACCCAAGACACAGGAAGAAGAAAAAGATATAGTAGGAACAGCATGCCTACCATTTGTTAAAGGGACAACAGAGAAGATCAGCAGAATACTCAAGAAACACAATATCCGGACATCATTCAACACCGACAAGAAAATTGGAAACATCCTGCCAACAGTCAAAACTAAAATACAACTGGAAAGCCAAGGCGTGTACGGAATTCCCTGTCAAGATTGCGACAAGGTCTACATAGGCCAAACAAATAGAAAAATAAGCGTCAGGAGAGAAGAACATCGAAAGGCCGTCGAGAAGGACGAGAAAACATCATCATTGGCACAACACGTAAAAGCGACTTCACACAAAATAGATTTCGACAACACCAGAACAATTGCCAGCGTAGAACACAAGACCAAACGCATCATCCGAGAAGCGATAGAAATCGAGAAACATCAGATGAACTTAAACACCAGAGATGATGCCTTACGACTACCACCCACCTGGAGGCCAGTGATCCGAAAATCCACCGACCGTCGAGGACCAGTAACCCGAAGCCAGAAACCAGCGAACCCCGGACCATCAGGATTAGGAGAAAGCAGTCAACAGGCACGACCCAATCAACCAACAACAAGAAGTCAAGCGGAAAAACCACCAAGCGTAACGACGCGTGACCGCAACACGGTACTTAAACCACCACCAGCGCGACCAGAAGCCACTGTGACTCGAGTAACGACGAGGAGCAGAAGCAGGCAAGCAGCAGCGAAGACCTGAAGATGGTAAGTGAGACCTTGCCGAAACGTTGTCAGAAGACAAATAGTTCTTTAGAGAACTCAACGCGGAGGACTACCCGGAAGAATACTACAACATTCAACACCCGCGGAAGCCTACGGATTAACATATATATATATATATATATATATATATATTACTTAATAGGAACAGCTTTTGGTAGTGTTTCTGCAACAAAATTGTTCATTTGAGAAAATGAGATGTGAGAAATATTTTACATTAGATACCAACCAAGTTATCTTCTTCCTGTTTGATTAAGCAAACTGCATCAAATCGCTAAGTCAACGTGAGACCAAACCAACTCGGGGGCTTTATTTTCGAATCGAGGGAACAGATTCGCAAGTGAACTTGACATCAAAATGACGTAGACTTTCATACAAACCTTTTTAATAAATCGGAGGAGAACTGCGTTACATTCTTAATAATTTTAATAAATCAAAAACCCAAAGACCTTCTATTGCCATCTAACATTAACAGCAACATAATTATAATTCTACAATCGATGCTTATGCGTATGGGCGCAGTCTACACAGTCTTTTCATTGAGTGTCCGCCCCTTTGATGGTTGTGTTTTCAATGTTATCACTGTCACCAGTCAATTATTATATTTAAAATTTTGCAGTACAATCTCTGAAATTTTTTAAAGGACGAAAAGTGTGCGTTTTTGCGTTTAGGAATAGATTACTTCTTCACTTCTTCACGAATCCGACGTTGCCGTCAACTTTCCCGAACTTCTCTATATAAGTTAATTGTTAGTGTATATTTAAGTGCATATTTTTGATGATTTTGGTGCATATTTACATGCATATTTCGGAGTTTTTTAACGCATATAATTATCCTGAGCTTATGATCATTCAGCGGTAAGCATTTCAAAAGTTTTAATAAAGTTTTCCCTCAATAGAGTTTTATCTCGGACTAAGGCTTTAATCTTCTTGAGTTCGTGTGAGTGTAATTTTGTCATGTTCTGAATTTAAAAGATACATTTGGTTAGTGATTGTAAAATTTTGTTGGAGACGTGAATGTAAATTGACCATTGATGACTTAGTCTTACGAAGCACACACATGGATGTAAGCTATGATAACATAAATTACTCGAAAACGAAGAAGAAACCTTTTTTGTCATAAAATATGACACACGTGGTCATACCAGTTTAGTAAATCTCTTTCACTCTCCCAGAAAGTAATTCTAACAACGTTCGCGGAATCAAGATTATTTACACCAGCTCGAATAAAAATATCCGGAATGTAGATAAAATCGAAATACTTTCCAAATTGTATTGTGGAAGTCAAACTGCCGCAGAATGAATGCGCGAATAGCGTTTATTTAGTACAAATCTAGAAAAATCCCGTCCAAGTTTCATTTAAAGCGGGCTTTTATTGTACTATATGATACAGTCGTGCAATAGATAGAAGTTTAAGCAAGTTACGGTTGCAGTATACGACGCCCACTTCCGAATGGCTTGGCACTGCGAAAGTAAACTGCACATGAACCGGTCATATACATGTCACCCGGAGCTTGTGTGTATCTTGATATGGGTTGCTCGTGCATGCATTCGGTAGTTCTAAACAAGGCCGTTAGAGCGTGTGTAAGCTGTTTCCAGATTGAAAATCTTGCTTCATTAATCTTAATTTCTATATTAACAACTCACATAAAATCTTTAGATCGTGGTTAATATCACTTTTTCAAAATTTATTTGTTTTGTGAATAGGAAAGCATTTTAGATATTTGTGTTTATTGGAAATTTGAAAAATACAGGAAATTTATTTATCTAAAATTCGAGGAATGATGATTCCCTATTATAGGATTTTGAGTTCCAAATACCGATTTTAATTAAGTTAATTAAGTTTCTTATAGAAAGTGGGATATAATATACATGGAAAAATAATAGTTAGACGGTAACATTAAAATACATCCCATCTCCATTTCTGCCGTGTAATCATACTCTAGTTTTCGCGTGAGACTAATTCCAAATAAAATTAGCATTTAATTCCGATCGCAAATAGTTATTTCATGGTCTGTTTCGATCAAAGTTTAATCTTTTCAAATTAAAAGGAGTACTAAATGAGTCGGTGCGAATCCAGACCAATCGACTAATTACTTGACTAATTCTCTGACGTATAGTCAAAGTAGAAATCAGTTTTACTACAAAATCGTTTTGTAGGACCGACACTATCACTGAAAGCAGCAGATGATGATGTTCATGTACAACCGTGGCCCTTGAATATACTGAGAATTGACAAAAATTAAAAAATTGGAATTTCGTAATATGCAAATCAAACCTTCATATATGATTTTGATGACAGTGTCAAATTTGACAAATTCATATCAAAATTTAAATTAATTTCAGTGCTGTTTAGCAACTTCAGATTTATGATCAATTTACACCACCAAAACGTAGTATTTAGTATTTACGTGATTAGGTTGAGGAATGATTTAGACAACCTTTATTTTTTCGAGCCAAGCATAATCATAAGTAAGCTTTAAAATATGCATGCACATATGCACCAAAATCATCAAAAATATGCACTATAGAATAAATAGTATTTTTTATTTTAGAAAAATTTTGTGCAAATCGTTTTTGATTGCAGTGAGAACCTCGAGCAGCCTCTGGACAGCTGTTTCAGCCCTGCTTGGGGCTTCTTCAGCAGAAACGTAGCTCGACATTCCCACTGCAGACCAAAAACGACTTGCCCAATTTATTCGCAAATGCGATGTAAGAATGATGAACATATAAAATAGCGACATCTTACTATCGCTTTTTGACCTAACATTGCAGTAGGATAGACAAATTGAAGCGGGATTTGCTCCTAATGAGTCCCCCATGCAAGGCGGCCATGCTTGCTGTCAAAGCATAATGAAAGATTTTAGAAAAATTTTGTGCAAATCGTTTTTGATTGCAGTGAGAACCTCGAGCAGCCTCTGGACAGCTGTTTCAGCCCTGCTTGGGGCTTCTTCAGCAGAAACGTAGCTCGACATTCCCACTGCAGACCAAAAACGACTTGCCCAATTTATTCGCAAATGCGATGTAAGAATGATGAACATATAAAATAGCGACATCTTACTATCGCTTTTTGACCTAACATTGCAGTAGGATAGACAAATTGAAGCTGCAATCAAAAACGATTTGCACAAAATTTTTCTAAAATCTTTCATTATGCTTTGACAGCAAGCATGGCCGCCTTGCATGGGGGACTCATTAGGAGCAAATCCCGCTTCAATTTGTCTATCCTACTGCAATGTTAGGTCAAAAAGCGATAGTAAGATGTCGCTATTTTATATGTTCATCATTCTTACATCGCATTTGCGAATAAATTGGGCAAGTCGTTTTTGGTCTGCAGTGGGAATGTCGAGCTACGTTTCTGCTGAAGAAGCCCCAAGCAGGGCTGAAACAGCTGTCCAGAGGCTGCTCGAGGTTCTCACTGCAATCAAAAACGATTTGCACAAAATTTTTCTAAAATCTTTCATTATGCTTTGACAGCAAGCATGGCCGCCTTGCATGGGGGACTCATTAGGAGCAAATCCCGCTTCAATTTGTCTATCCTACTGCAATGTTAGGTCAAAAAGCGATAGTAAGATGTCGCTATTTTATATGTTCATCATTCTTACATCGCATTTGCGAATAAATTGGGCAAGTCGTTTTTGGTCTGCAGTGGGAATGTCGAGCTACGTTTCTGCTGAAGAAGCCCCAAGCAGGGCTGAAACAGCTGTCCAGAGGCTGCTCGAGGTTCTCACTGCAATCAAAAACGATTTGCACAAAATTTTTCTAAAATCTTTCATTATGCTTTGACAGCAAGCATGGCCGCCTTGCATGGGGGACTCATTAGGAGCAAATCCCGCTTCAATTTGTCTATCCTACTGCAATGTTAGGTCAAAAAGCGATAGTAAGATGTCGCTATTTTATATGTTCAGTATTTTTTATATTAACACATATTTATTTTTCTGTTAAAAAACACAAACATTTTTTTTTAAATAAATATCGTTCTCTTCTGATGTTTCTCGTAGCGGAGATAAGTTGCGTGCTGTAAAAATTTAAATTTAAATTTTTCGCGCCATTTAAGAATCGACTCGTGGAAGAATGCGCAGTGGTTAGATTGAAGACACAGACATTAAAGGTGCCGACACCTAGTGAAAAGGCTGTGGAAACTGTATCCATGTCAATTTGCACTTGGCAACAAGAAATAATGGATCATTTTCAATTAAAACAAAAAATGCAACAAATTATGCATCAATGCCCTAAAGAATTAAAATACGCATTTATTTAAAAAATGTTAAAAATATATAAGGACAAAAAATTATGAACAATGTTTGATTCAGGTCCAAATAACGACCGGTTACTAATTTCTTAAAAGAGGAGAAATCTTTCACTTCTGGCTCAAGCTGATCACTGGTATGCTGATGGTACTTTCAAAACTGGGCCACACCTATTTTACCAACTTTTGACATGGGTTGAAGAATAACGGCGCCATTCTCTTGATATACAGAGAGATTCAGGCAACCCATTCATTAAAAGTCTACGGACTTCCTCTTTGAATTTCTACTTCATATTTTTCGGTTATATGTTAGCGATAATGATCTGTTAAAATATAATATTTCCAACTTTTGAGCACCTCCACTTGTACCGGAAGTTGCTGTCAACTTTCTTATTTTAAATGGAATATCCCATTTTTTATTTGCTTTTCTGAAATCTTCATGAAATTCTAGAAATATTTTGTGTAACATGTGATACAAGAACAATTAGCCGTTTTAGAGATATTTATATTTTTTAAAAAAAGCTCAAAGTTGCAGTACCTTGTTTATGATACTGCCATCTTTGTGTAACAAAAGCCATAATTTCAATTTTTGGCCTGTAGTAGGCTATACTCATAGGCTTTCAAGTCATACGTAATTTTACACAAAATTGATTACGGGCTGGTTGAAAAGTAACTTCTATTCGAACTGATTTCAACTGTCGAAAAGTCATGTTTTCTAAATAGAACACCCATTATTTTTTATAGCATAAGAATCAGAATTAAATGTTCTTTCGAACTGTATTGGCATTCCCTATAGCCATCACTTACCTTTCTCTTTCTATTCATGATTTTCTCTTTGACGCATCAATTTTTTCACTTTTCAGTATTATTCCTGAATAGTGTGCTATCAAAATTAAAAAAAAACGAAAAATAATATATATAATATATATAATACATATCTATATCTGAAATTTTTATTTACGTATGCCGAATGAGTTAGAATTCTTGGTATGACTATTTACAAGGAGAAATTTACTCTTACAATACAACAAACATACATGAAAACTGATAAATAAATCAGAAATATTAAAAATAATACACAAACTGTTGGTTATAATATTGGCTCTAAGTTGTCCTCGGCTATTATTTATTAGTAATAACTAAAGCATCGAGGAAAATAGCCCGTCCAGTCTCCCATATGCCGAATACGCATCGGAACACCCCCGGCGTAGCGCAGCTCTGAATCGTTCGATTGCCCGGTTTAACGGAGACGCACGTTGTTAAGTATTTTCAGGTATTCGAAGTTCGAATAGGAAAGAAAGTACTAAAATTTCTTAGCTATTAATTGTTATTAAAATTAATTATTAAATAATATTCCAAATTTTCGTTCGTTCGTTTCGATTTGCCGTAAGAATATCTTGTCTTTTAAAGCGATAAAATGATCTCTCGACATAACAGGGTGTGAGAGACGCTTTCTCTAGGTAAAATTTGAACTCTTCAATATTTGTGGAGAGACTGAGCAATCAAATAAATGTCGAATCGTCGTAATCTAAATTAATGAGACGCAGAATTCGATCGTAGAATCCCCGTATCTATCGGAAATGCAGAGAGAAATCGAGCCCCGCCACACGCGAAATACAACGCCTCTGAGTTCAGATTCGAGGCCTTAGTAATAACTTTCTACTGTATCTAAATAATCACGCATTTTCCTGGATATAACAACTTTTTTTCTTAACTTCTTGAATTGTAGATTTTTTTTATCATCAAATAGGTACATTTAAAATGTCTGTGTTCGATTATTCGTTTTTTGGTTCTTCGTAGCGATTAAAATATTTTTCTGTACTTCCTACCAGACGGATAATTTCAAAAATTATAATAAGAAAAATGGAAAAAAATTACGTGTTAAAAAGAAATTCTTGATAATGAGTAAACTATAAGAGATAGGTATAGGGAATGCTAATACAGGACGAAAGAACATTTTTCTTAGTCACATGGTAAAAAAATATACTAGGCGTTCCATTTAAAAAACATGACTTTTCGACAGTTGAAATTAGTTCGAATAGAAGTTACTTTTCAACCAGCCTGTAAGCAATCAAGTGCAAAACTGGACATGATCTGAAAGAATGTTACTGTAGCCTACTACAGGCCAAAAATTGGCATCGTGGTTTTTGTTGCACAAAGATGGCAGTATCATAAACAAGGTTCTGCAAGTGTGAATTATTTTTAAAAAATGAAAATATCTCGGAAACGATTAATTTTTCTTGTTGCACAAAATATTTTTAGAATTTTATGAAGATTTCAGAAATGCATTAAAAATTGGGATATTCCATTTAAAATAAGAAAGTTGACAGCAACTTCCGTTCTAAGCGGAAGTGTCCGAAATTTGAAAATATTATATTTTGATAGATCCTTGTCGTTAACTTTTAACTGCAAAATATGAAACAGAAATTCAAAGTAGAAGTGCGTAAACTTTTAATGAATGTGTTGCCTAAATCTCCCTGTATACTCTGCTATCCGATAAAACCGAAGGTTTGGATTGATAAGTGCTTTATTGCAAGAATTTCCATAATCAAAACATCGTGGTTCTTTTTCCATTTTTGCAATGTGTATTTCGGAAGATTTAAGTGAAAGGTTTAAAAAAACCAATATGAAACGGATCCAGAGTTTGCTCTGAAACTGCGACTTTTAGCTGCTATTGTCGCCGCTGACAGTGTTGTACACGCCTTCGAATCAATTTGCGAAGAAAGCATCCTACCGCCGGACACGGGAGGCGCAATCAGTTATTGATTACTTTGAAGACACCTGGATCAGACCTCCACAGAGACGTCATGTTATACAAAAAACAAATAAGTACAAAGTTTTTTTTTAATCTTGAAGCGGACAGAAATATGTTGGGAACACACTCAACGTTTCGCTATAGATTTACAGCTTCGTCAGGAGTAAGCTATAAATGTGTTCCCAACATAATTCTGTCCGGTTCAAGATTAAAAAACTTTGGACTTACAATTTTCATCGGACAAGAATCAACTCCATTCAAAAATAAATAGTTCTACAGAAGGATGGCATCGAGCATTCCAGCAACAAGTTGCTTCTGACCACCCAAATATATGGAAATTCGTAGAAACAATTCAAAGAGAACTTCAAATAGAACAATATACAGCAGGCATTGAAGATCCAGCTATTCGAAAAAATACAGAGGTTGAAAGAATCGCAGGCTTTGTAGAAAATTATAACGCAGAACATTTATGCTACTGTTTACGAGGCATAGCACATAATTTAAGCTACTAGAACATATTCATGTATATTATTGTATACCTATAGTTAATTTTTTAAAATAATGTAATGCGTAGGTATTAATTTTCTTATAGTTAAATAGTAAATACATTACGCCGACAATTTTCTACTCGGTCAACTGTTTCTCGAGCAATTGTCTATTCGGGTAATGTTCCATTCGGGCAGTATTCCTGTCAGTTAATTGTATTCGGGAAATTTTCTGGTAGCGCAAATAACTTTCCAGGATTTTCAGTTGCTTTCAACTTTTTTAAATGGAACGTCAGCTTTTTATCATCAGGATGTCAAATTAATTATGCTCCTAAAAATCATCTCCCAAAGCCTACTTTTTATAAATGATTTAGTAACAAAACTTGGTGTTAATGGAAAATGGCTACAATAGCTATTTTTTTTTGGTTTAACTTGAAGACTTCCGTGGCCGTCGTCCATGGTTGAATTCCTGGCTTCCGGTTGGAGCCAGTCTCAACGATTCACAAGAAGCAGCAGCAAGACCACCAGCAGCAGCAGGACCGCCACCAACAGCAACAGCCCCGAGGAAGTTCTGCAATGGAAAACGAAACATCGGCAGTAGAAGGAATCCAAAAGACGCGGTTCCAACTGTAAGCCAGGAATTCAAGGACAGCTAACTTTTTTTATTTGAAATTTCACGAAAAAGCTTAAATTAGAAAAGTTTCAAGACCTTTCCTCCTCGATTTTAGGCTACGTTCGGGGAAACAAATAACTATCACGTTGTCGACATTTTCAATTATTTTCAACTTTTTTAAATGGAAAATTATATTTTTTTTTATCACCATAGGCAGTATTGTTTTTTTATTGCCACAGAGGATTTAACTAGGTCTATATCCGACGCTTTTTGAAGCGATATTTTAAATGAGAAACACTTTGCCTTTAAATGGATACATCATTTCAACTTCATCTTCAAGTGACTTTCTTGACCCGCGAAGTAAACTAACCACTACCATGTGATCACTCATTGACCCACTGTAATAATCACATGGTGGATAGAAAAAAGTGTAAAACTTTACTATTGCAACGAAGCGGTCCGATGTTATAAATAGATTGTGTACACGCGTCAACATATTTGCCGGCGCAGCGCGTCTAGCTGATAGCGACCAATCGGTAAGCCAAAGTAATAATGCATTCGTTAGGACGGCATGATTCACAATAATGTCGCGGTTGATGCGATGCTCGGACACGATGCGCACGAGAGAGTGTGCTGCAGAGACGTGTCGTGTTTCTATTTAATTCAAATCAACTAAATTGTTGTTTCTAAATTCAAGAAAGAGCTGTTATTAGCTTCTGAAATTATATCCGCGTTGTTACCATGGCGATATTAGACTGATTGATTAAAAATCACGTATAAGCGGGCGGAACATTTACGCGTCGATTTAGACCCCCGCGTCGAGTCGGACTGCATCTGTCTCAAACTGGTTTCAACCAGTTCACTTTCTTAGATCCTTCCTTTGGTAATAATGTTAGATCGGCAGAAAAAAATGTCACGACTGCACAATAGTCATTGAAATAGAGTTTATTCTATTCTGTTCGTTATGCTTGATATTAAATCTAACAACTGACGTGGTTGGTATATTATGGTGGAGTGATTAACACTCACTTGAATTTATTTTTTATGATATACTTTTAATTTATTATTATTTACGGAAATCGTTTGCTTTCCTTCCTGATTTTGGAAGTGACGCCTGTAGATATGGCGGACTGATAACACGGCCTGCGCTTGCTTTACATTGACCTTGATATTTTTTTGCACCTCTCTGGTGATACTGTATACCGTACAGCTTCCTACATCAATACAAACGACTGACAAATGCAGAACGTTCATATTTCTTTTTCAGTGCTTCCCATGTTTCACAAGTATTGTCGAGATGTGTAGAATTAATGAGTTGTTTTTCTTCAACGCTCAGCGTGATGTAAGTCAAAGCTTTATTGCTCCGCTTTTGCCAGTTACTATTTACTATTTTCGGTTTTGACTCACTTACAACGTTTCACCAATCATGACGAATCCAAACTGCTCGCAATTTCGTTTTTCAGAAAACATAATTTCCGCCATTTAGAAAGGGATATTCAATCCGACACTTTCCTGCGTCATACTTCTCGTCTGTCACCGAATCTCAAAAAAAAGGAAAATTTAACTTTCGAATAGCGTTACTTGTGGTGTCTATTTCTTATATTATCGCTGGGACCAAAACCTGATGGAATGCAGTTTATTTTCTTTTATAACTTTTTACATTTATATGTCAATTACATGATTTGTTTTATGACATTTTGTCTCTTAAATACACAAATTAGCTGAGACGCCTAATACCCCCAACATATTCCTTAAATGTTAATTTTTATTGTTTGTGTTTTGCGACTTTCCAAATCATTTTAAAATGACCGATGTACTTAACACTTACGAAATACGTGCCGAAAATAATAAAAAGAGTGATAAATTTAACAAAATAATTTAATACTCTTAATTGGAATAAGAGTGATGAAGGTTGGGAAAGAAAGATTAATCAACAAGAAACGCCAAGGATAAAAACCAACAAGCGAAAAGGACAAAAAGATACTTTATCTGAGAAACAGCACGTAACAAATGTGCAATTATATTGCTACCTAATTACATTAATGTGCATTAAACATTTTTACATGTTAATATTATGATAAAACTTGCACAGAAATTTAATGAATTTTAAAATAAAGGTGAATATACAGCTTGTTCCAAGATCAATGTCAGCAATGATGCTACTTTTAGAGTTAGCAACTCATTCAGATTATCAATATTTCTTTCCGCTAATTATAAATATGAAAACAAGAAAAAAAACAAAAAAGTGTAAAATTTTCAAGGTACCACCTACTTTGTACAGTTTTAGTCTAGACAACTGGTATATTATTTTCACAAATGAAGATAATTGATTTAAGTTGTTCACAAATATTCTAAAAATTAGATATTTTAATATTTTATGTAGAAATTGATCTGCTTTTAGAATTTAGAAGCAACGAAAGGATTTTTGAAAAAAGACATTAAAATTAAAAAGAATTTATAGTGAAAGATAATGTTGAATTAAATGCCAGAGCTTTTTCATGCTATTTCCTTGCAAAAAAACTGAAATAATGCAGTAGTTTCTTCTTTTGAAGATATCCGACCCCTTTTTAATGCGTGATAAATATGCTAAAACATGTTGAAATATTACAATAAAACGTAACATCAAATTGACAGCATGTCTATAACAGTAAAAATGATTCCTTGGAGCAATATTCCTGTCGGAATAATATCCGTATTTTGGGTTTACCTGAAAATTTACAAGAAAATGTGGAAAACGTTGTTAATTTTTTCACCAAGAAGCTGGAATTGGATATACGATCGGAGGAAATTGAACGCTGTTATCGCCTCGGTCAATTGAACAACAACCGACCTCGTCATATTTTAATAAAATTCTTGAGTTATAAAATCAAACAGTTAGTTTTAATTAACAAGAAGCGTCTGAAGGGTAGCGGTTTACGAATAACTGACGACCCGGCTGAAGTTACACGAAGCACAATATAAATAAGGTCAATGCAAACGTTTGAACTTTGGATGGTAATAATATCGCGCGCTTTAATAACAACTTTTTTTTATTAAATCCTCATTAGACTCAATAAATTAGTACATATGTATTTACTTAGACGGCTTTTTACTCCTCCTCTTGCAATACATCATTTATTTTATTATTATTATTTGCCATAATTAGTTGATATCTGATTTTTCTTGTTGTTTTCGACTTTGCAATAAGTTTTACAGCTGTTAAGAATTAGTTTGCAATCCGATGTGAGTGATCGTTGTCCACGCGTGCAAAATAATCTAGAATATTATTTTTATTTTAGTCTTAATTTACTCTAAGCCACCTATTAATTAAGCGGTTGTCATATTTCATATTTCTTTTCTGTTAATTCATTTTTTTTCTGCATGACATGTCAGATCATGATTTGATTTTTTGTGAAATTCTAGTAGACTCTTTCAAACCTCCACCCGCTATCAAAACTTATAGAAATTTCATACATTTTGATTATCAGCACTTTTACAATGATTTGAAAGCTATTCCCTGGCGTAACGTTTACGATCAACCGGGTGTCCCGCACCATGTGCTCACCTTTCTAGAATCTTTATTTATTAATCGATTAACTTGAATTTTAGAGACGATAAACTAAACAAAAAATGGAGTTTTTCGACATACTGATAGTCGTCATAGGACTTCCGGTTTCGCCGAAAGTGATATCAACTTTCTTATTTTAAATGGAACACCTTATATATTTTTACATATTTAAAATCTACGGAACATTAAAAAAAACTTTTTTATTTTTCAATCTAGAAAACTATGAATCGCATTTTTTGGATCTAATGCGATCAATTGTTTCGAAAAAAAAACTCTTTTGATGGTATTTTGATTTTTAACATTTTTACAGTATTTGAAATTTTCATTAGCTCTTAACTCATTTTTTTCGATAGAACCTCATATGTTTCTTAGCTTAGTTCAACTGAACATTTTCTTCTGAGTACGCTGATACCAAATACGTCATATTTTCTTTGAAAGTCATTTGAAATAAAGGGAGTGTAAAATTTCAATAAAACATGCTCTGTCTTTAATTATTGTGAAAGAAAATATGACGTATTTGGTATCAGCGTATTCAGAAAAAAATGTTCAGTTGAACTAAGCTAAGAAACATATGAGGTTCTATCGAAAAAAATGAGTTAAGAGCTAATGAAAATGTAAAATACTGTAAAAATGTTAAAAATCAAAATACCATCAAAGGAGTGATTTTTTCGAAACACTTGATCGCATTAGATCCAAAAAATGCGATTCATAGCTATCTAGATTGAAAAATAAAAAAGTTTTTTTTCTCGTTGTGATGGAAACCAAAATTAACAATTGATACGTATTCGGACTTGTAATGCTCCGTAGATTTTAAATATGTAAAAATATATAGGGTGTTCTATTTAAAATAAGAAAGTTGACATCACTTCCGGCGAAACCGGAAGTCCTATGACGACTATCAGTATATAGAAAAATTCCATTTTTTGTTTAGTTTATCGTCTCCAAAATTCGGGTTAATCGATTAATAAATAAAGATTCTAGAAGGGTGAGCACATGGCGCGGGACACCCGGTATATGATATTGATGCAAAAATTTAATTTTTTAATGACAGTCTGACATTACTACTGGATATTCACGAACCGTATGTAAATTCCGTTTCTCTAAACCGCCGGCTCCCTGCTTAACAGATAATTTAAAAACAGTGATGAATCTACGTGACCGAGCATCTAAAAATTCAAACGGACAAAGGATCCTAATGACTGGCTTTATTATAAGGGGCTACGTAACTTAACCACCACAGCTTGTAAACGCGAAAAAGAAAACTTATTACAATACTCATTACACCAGTACCAATTCCACTGCTTTCTGGAATGATCTAAAAGAGTTAGAGATTGGTGTCAAAAAATCTACTAATTTACCCGATCACCTAGGAAACTGTGACGATATCAATAAATTTTTTATTGAACCTGTGCCTACCACGGATGCTGTTCTAACTCCCCTTTGCAACTTTTATCAAAAGAATATGAAAGTACATAACACTTTAGTTTTTAATTTCTCTCCAGTTACAGAGTCCGATATTTTGAAGGAAGTTTCAGGAATCAAATCTAAAGCAGTTGGCTATGATGGCCTAAGTATTTATCACTTATCCCTATGCTTGGTTACTTGTCGAATATAATAGTTCATATGTTTAATTTTTGTACATCTCATTGTGTATTTCCTACTTGTTGGAAGAAAGCTATTATTAAACCGTTACCGAAAGTTAGTAATCCTCTATCACATAGTGATCTTCGACCCATTAACGTGTTACCGGCTTTAGATAAAGACTTTTAAAAAATAATTGAAAAACAAATGAGAAAGTATGTAACAATTAATGATATTCTGAGGGACAATCCAGATTTAGACGGGGTTACAGTTGTAGCCAGCAGCGGTTCTAGAATGCCCTGGGCAAGTTTAAAAAGCGAGGCCTTTTCCAAAAATTTAAATTTTATTAAAAAAACAGCAAGAAATCATAAAGTTACGCCTATTCAGATACTTTTTTTTATAACACAGTAAGAACAATAATTGGAAAATATACTAATTAATAATAATAATATTATTAAACTCAATAAATCTCTATCACGTAGAATTTAAAAGCATGTAAAAGTGTAAAAGGTAAAATTTCAAATGGCTGAATCTGACTTATACCACAGTGACTATGGTCTTTTTTCTTTTCTCTCATATTTTACATCTAATAAAACGAAACCATGCAATATCGCTTGTATTGTATTGTATTTATAGTTAAGTTGCACTCTGGGGGTTATTTTACGTTTTCGAAGACCTTTCAGAGTATGAATGAGTTACGTAGAATGAACAAATATTTTTTACATATTGGAAATTAATTAGAATGATTGAAACACTTATTCACTCATTCACAAAACTAAAATACCCAATACATTTTATTTTAATTGTTTGCCGGTTAAACGAAAAAGTTAAGCAGAGTGCTGTTTGTAAATTTTTTTACAAGGGCAGCCTAATTCAGTTTTCTAATCATTGCAAAGGGACCGAGGGAGTGGGTGAATAACTGTTAGTTTCCCGCTCCAAAGCACTGATCGTTCAAAGATCGAAATTAAAAAGCAAAAATACACGGACAAGGAAAATATTCTTAACACGTACAGAGCAACAGATTTACTCTCTGTGCACTCTGTGTTTGTAATTTGAGAATATGGGACCCTTACGTAACCGTACCATGGCTATAATTTTGGAACGCGAGGCCCTTGAAGAGCGAGGCCCCGGGCTTTTGCCCGGTTTGCCAGTGCCTAAAACCGCCACTGGTTGTAGCACAACACTTTCCCACGTAATCGATGACATTATTTTTGCAACTGATCATGGTGACATAACAGCTCTTGTGTTACTTGATTACTCACGTGCTTTCGACATTGTAAACCATGACTTTCAATTTTGAACTTCATAGGTTTTTCAAAGAACCCAAAATGTTTGATTTTGAACTATTTGATTCACAGGTGTCAAGCTATTTATTATTCGAAAATTACCTCGGATTTTTTAGTGTGTAGGTCAATCTTGAGTCTCATTTTATATTGCCTTTACGTTTCTAATTTCGGTTCAGTTTTCAAAAATTGATTTTGATTCATTTTTACGTAGATGATGTTCAAATTTATAAATCTTTTCCTCCATCTCAATTATTAGAAAAAATTAATGATATCAATGCTGGTGAGATTAGCCGTTACTTCTACAGAACGCTGCCTGCGGCTGAACTCAGCTAAATCCAAACTAATTTTCTTTGCCAATAAGAAGTGTAGAGAACAAGCTACGGGCAGCGTTTATATCATTTTACAGGGTTTGAAATTGACGCCTGTGAATGTTGTAAAAAACCTAAGGTTAATAATAGATCCTTCTCTGAGGTTTCGAGAACATCTTTCTCGTATTGTCAGTAAAGCTTATTTCGACCTTAAACCAGTATACACAGTCAGACATATTTTTAACTTGAAATTTAAAACTATTTTGTGTAACATATTTGTCTTATCAAGATTAAATTACTGCGACATGGTATATGGGCCTTGTCTAGATTCCGTTTCTATTACAAGGCTGCAGCGTGTTTAGAATGCGTGCTTACGATTGATTTTTGAACTACGCAAATTTGAGTTAGTCATAAATTAAAACAATTAAAAAGGCTGAATAGGAAAAACGTACGCACTCTGCATGCTGCAAGCTTGTATTATACGATTTGAGAGTTCAAATGTTCCCCATATTTATATTTTAAAATTCCATATTGAACGGACGTGCATAATTTAAATTTAAGATTTAAAGGCTTAATGACACCACCGTTATATTCATCGGAAATTATTAAACGGTCTTTTACATACAACATGTATTATCTCTTCAATCGATATCACACGTTATATAATTCTGCTTCCACTTACAATTTTTTTAAGAGGTTGCATGAACTACTCTTCGAAGATTGATGGAAAACAAACGAACCAGCTGACATTAATAATTAGTTTAGCTGTTTTCCACAGCCACCTTATACAATTATACGTTTTAAAAGAAATAACTCGAATGGATATAAGGCTCTCGAAAAATATTGCAGATATGAATAGAACATGCATGACAAAAACGAAAGTACTGTATTAGATGAACAATTTAGGATATAAAAATATAGGGTATGCTATTTAAGAAATTAGACTTATGTGATTTTGAAATTTCTAATATTTTGCTTAGCACCATGATCACCCTGTAACTATAAAAATACATTTAATAATGGCTTAGAATAAGCTAAAGTACCAACTACATCTGTGTAGAAAATCTTTTCTCTAAAGTTAAAAATAAATAAAATATGAATAAATAAAATAATGGCTGCAACCGACAGTTTTTAAATAAAATGTTAAATATCTTCACAACGGTTAGAATTAGACATAGATTATGGTACATAAAAAATTTGTAGAATTTTATGAGCAATTCAATTTTGATATCATATATAGGGTATGCCATTTGAAATAGAAAAATTGCATTCAGTACCGCTGTTTTGATTCACCCTGTATAGGTGAAAATAATTTTATGTCGTAGACCTTTAAATTTCAAAATAAAAATTTCTTGAAACTTTTTTTTATATCTGCATTAGTCATCGAGATATAGTCCGAGAAGACACTGTTGAGACAGCCTGTATATGATTGAGATATGAACGCGGCTAACAACGTAACGCAGATTCCGTACTGGGACTGCCGCTGTCTGAAACCAGTTTAATCCAGTTCACTTTTTTAGATCCTCCGTCTGGTTATCGTACACATAGCGCGGCGAACCGCGGCGCCGAAAATTTCTTTTTGCTGTATTCTTTTGAGAGTGCGCACACTTATGCGAAACGCGGCGAAGCAACCCAACGTATGAAAGTACAGCTAAAAAAAAGTCGCTGCTCTTCGCCGCACTGTAATGTGCCACAACCCTTAAGTGGCGGCGTTATCTCAGGGTCGGGATGTTCTCCCACCTATTAAATCAGGCCTATATGCAGTGAGCGTTGCTATAACACGTTTCTACAATGACAACTCGTTTGAAATAATCAAATCTGCTAGTTTCTTAACTGACAGTCACCTGTGCCTGTACAGACATTTAAAATCAAACTGAAAAAATTGATTTAATAGCATACAGGATAATTCAGAATAAGTGTCCGGCCAGTTAGGAGCGTATTCACTAAGGTCAAGCAAGTGCGAAATTGCAGGAAATAAATCTATCAGCGGCATTCAGAAAATCAACCTCCTTTGAATCCAAAATGGAAATCATGAGTCATTTCTTACACACAAGTCCGAAATTCGAATGAACGAATTGTGTATTATACCTCTTTCTCCGCAGAAATAAAAAAGTTTTACAGTCTCAAGATAATCGATAGTGTTTCGTTCTATTCCACGCGAGTTCATTGTTCTTGTGACCAATACAGCTAAGCTAGTGCCCATCAGCCAATTTATATCTGAATCTTTAATGCATTTTATCTCAAAAACTTTGTGTATTAGACCCCTATGTATATTAGAAGTGTTTTTTTTTTCTGTACTACCTGTTGTTCACAGGTCAGACACTTATTTTGAATCACCCGTATTGATTTCGACGAGTTAAAAACACTATAATTTTTCTACGACCAGATTTACTATTTAAATCACTTTCTGAATCAGAAAACATGATAAAGCTACGACGAACAGCATAGATGGAAGTAAGTGAAAATTAGTAGGATTATGACATTTTTCTTCAGTGACGAAAATTAAGTTTTCACCGGAAGTATTCGGTGATAAAAAAATCTCTTCATGAAGAGTCGCAGAAAAAAATGTTTATCGAACAAGACCGGTGTTAAAAGAGAATGATGAAAGTTTATGTTTTGTATAACGCTATTATTTTGCCAATGACTTCCATAGCAACTCACTTGAAGAACCGCCGATTTATTTTTTTCCCAAGCTATTAAAGACCGACGCGCACTTATCCTACCCGGTCGGCAGCGCACCGGTACACGCCGGCCGTCAAAAATTAGAAGTAAAGCCGGCAATACATGTTCCAATAATTTCACATAAAAATTCATGTAAACATGTGTGTATAAGTTCATGAATTGTAATTCGCAATACACGTTTCAATTATATTAATAAAAAGATGTTCCGGTAAATAGTAATTTAGAATTTTAATGTTGGTGAAAATGGTAATTCATTAATGCTTCTAACTTCAAGTTATTTTCTTTGAATAGCTGGGAATGTTGGATTATGTTATCAAGGGTATCATCCAAATGGAGAGCACTTGGTTATCAATGATTAAACTATCACAAATTACATGTAAAAAAAACTGTCACAAATTACATGTAAATTTCATGCAATTTATGATCGTCTATTGCGGGCTTAACTCGCATTATCCGGATCGTCACCTACATCAAATGATAAAATTCTATGCACTTGAGCAATAAATATTGGTATTCTTTGAAATTTAAACAAATTTGGATGTTCATTTAGATCCTAAAATTGTGATTGTGGCGCTATTATGTGAAGGAGAAGAAAAGCTGAAAAATAATGATGGGAAGAGTAAGTCAGTCTCGGCAGCCGGTTAAATTATTCTAGTCGTATTATTCCGTACGGGCCGATTCCGTGCAGAGTGATGCGATTCCGATTAGTGTGCGTTGTTACATATCAAAATAGGTAAATAATCAAGTGCCAGCCGGCGTAAACCGGTGCGCTGCCGGTCGGGTAGGGTAAGTGCGCGTCGGCCTTTATAAGGACAGAAATTTTCTTGAATTGCATTTTTAATATTGTGAGAACAATCATATTTAAGTTAGAAGAGAATTTTCAAAACTTTGTACTAACTGAAATAGTGAAACGATTGGAAAATAAACGAAAAGAAAAACGTCGTTAAGATTCTTTATGGTTGTTGAATAAATACATAATACCATTATGGTGGGCGTGCAATAGAAGTCTGTTTTTATTTATAAACGACGTAAGTTTATATAATTATTTACTTTCCCAATTTTATTTATTTTTTGAACGAATGTTTGTGTTATCAGATAAAAGCGAAGATCTGAGGCTCCGGGAATATATATTTTTAAAATATGAATGAAAAATTGATTGAGTACAAACATAAAAGCGTTCCTTTTCACTACTCTTTATCAGTGTTTAATAAATACAGCGTCAACTTCAAAGTGCTAAACTAAAGAGATAGCATTAATCGTTGCGATAAACACTATCAATCAAATCAAAGTAATTTTTACTACATCGTTTATATTACACGTCGTTTTTGCGATTAAAAGAAGCGAAACACGTTCAGAACCGACATTAATTTTAAATATATCGCCCATAATATAACGATATTTATTTAATTTATTACACTGTGTTGGCATTTGTATGTTCGCAATAAGTACAAATGTAAAACACTCACGCTGTAATAAATTTCAATTTTATAGGTTTCATTATAATACTTTGTTGTTCCTTAATACATTTTAACGTTTCACAGGTTCACATATGGCTGTAATTATCTGCTTGAAATATAGGTATACAGCAATAAAAGTTGTAATCTGTTTTGTAGTAGTGATGAACACTAGCGAATAAATTGATATATGAATTAACAAATGAATGAAACCAACTATCGAATAGATTCATTCGAATAAATATAATTATTACTAGAAATTCGAATTAATGCGCGAAAGAAACATCCGTCTAGATGTCCACTGTTTACCCGATTTGATAACATAAATTCGTTTTTGATAGATAGATATAGATAGATTTTGATAAATCTAAATTTCGTTTCGTATTTGTTATCAAACATTGACTCAGTTTGATTTACTCTTCACTGATCCACACGGTATACTGCTAGTACAAAAAAAAACTGTGGCATCTAGAAGTCCCAAGAAATCCAAGAAACCCACTTCAAGCAATACACACAGGAAGTCGTCAGAACGTAAGTCGTACTTAATAAACCAACAAAGAGCCGTTACCAAAAGAAAATTGGTAGTAGAAATAGATCGTAGCCCGCAATAAAGCCTGTAAGGGAATATAAGTTCGAAAATGGTAATTTGCACGTAAAGAGAAAGTAACAATCGTAAACATACCTGTCCTGAACTTCGAGGACGAGGCTGAGACAACAACGAAGAGTTTCAGTTCTCCAGTACGGCTACGTAAAAACCGCCAGATGTCGTACACAGAGGAAATCTCCAACTATGTTCCTCTATCCAAGCAAACTATGTACCGTCCTCTAGAGGACGTAAAAATTTGGTACAAATCAACCAGGCCTTGGAGCCACCACAAATTAATAAAGCCAAAACTGCCCATATGCCTAATGCTCGCAGAAACGGTTTGCACGAGACAAAAACATTGTGACAGCATAATAAGCCAATCGAGTAAAAACTGACATAAAGGAAATTGCCTAAAATATCAAATGTGAACGTAGTTTAATCTTTCCATCGAAATAACAAACGTACAAAAAACTATAATTCTCAGGACCTTACAACGAAAAAAAATGAGGCGACCCCAGAGACATATGGCCGTCTAGACGTTTTAAAGTATACAGTTCAATCAATTTTAACGCAAAACTCGAAATGCACCTGCAGACGCTTGAAAAAGATGCAGTTATATCTAAAAATAGAAACTCCGGCGATATTGTTTCGTGCGTTTGACCCGCTCTGGAGAAGATAGAGGGCCTACGCCAATTCCGCAACTTACGTTGGCCCAGAAGTCAGGTCGGTCTTAATTTTTAAAATGAGATGAAAAATCAGAGATGCATAACGGTGCCCACTCAGTGGAGACGGCCTGGAATATCTCTAAAGATGTTACGGAAAAGGGCGCCACCCAGCAGTGATTACGCGACCCAAAGATGTCAAAAACACACGGCCGGAAAGGTGTGTTGTTAGTCGTTCTCCTCAAGGACAACACCCTTGGACCCCCTTCCTCGACAGCGTACCTCCCTCCCTAAAGGTAGACCAACCCAAGGTTAATAAATGGAAACTCAATAAATAAACGAAGTTCGTAACGAACATATAAAATAGCGACATCTTACTACCGCTTTTTGACCTAACATTGCAGTAGGATAGACAAATTGAAGCGGGATTTGCTCCTAATGAGTCCCCCATGCAAGGCGGCCATGCTTGCTGTCAAAGCATAATGAAAGATTTTAGAAAAATTTTATGCTTAAGAAGCCCCAAGCAGGGCTGAAACAGCTGTCCAGAGGCTGGTCGAGGTTCTCACTACAATCAAAAACGATTTGCATAAAATTTTTCTAAAATCTTTCATTATGCTTTGACAGCAAGCATGGCCGCCTTGCATGGGGGACTCATTAGGAGCAAATCCCGCTTCAATTTGTCTATCCTACTGCAATGTTAGGTCAAAAAGCGATAGTAAGATGTCGCTATTTTATATGTTCATCATTCTTACATCGCATTTGCGAATAAATTGGGCAAGTCGTTTTTGGTCTGCAGTGGGAATGTCGAGCTACGTTTCTGCTGAAGAAGCCCCAAGCAGGGCTGAAACAGCTGTCCAGAGGCTGCTCGAGGTTCTCACTGCAATCAAAAACGATTTGCATAAAATTTTTCTAAGAAGTTCGTAACGATCAAAAAGCAATTTATTCGACCAAGTAAAATTCATAAGCGGTTTACAAATCCACACAGACACCTTGACGGACTGTTCCGTCGAATTTTATTTAACAAAGGAACACTAAATAGAAATACAAAGGCCAAAATAGGGCAATCTTTGCTTCTGCAAGAGTACTCTTGCGTCTGCTATTACAAATAGCAACGGAAATATTTTTGTAACGTCCGCATGTAAAAAAGACAAAGTAAAACGTTAAAAAAAACAAAAATAACGCTAAATATACTTCTACACTGAGGGAGCCTCAATTTAACAAGTAAAAAAAAACGATACAAAATAACAAAATGTAAACGGGACTTCAACGACGGTAAAATTACTCGGACATGTCCAAAAGAAATTATATAACCAAGCAGAAGGTAGAAGCCCAACACATTGAGGTTGCCGCCGCAAATAAATCCGTAGGATCACAAGTTGTGCCGTTAGAGTCGACGCCACACCCCGCTTAGAGCCGGTGAGGCGGTTTCCCACTATCCAACTGGGTCCCACCTGCGATGGTTCCGGATCGATCGAGTTTTTCTTCTATTTTCCTCCCTGCATCGACGTCACAAGGTCAAGAAAGGAGGAACGAGCCAAAAAGGCTGAGCTGCGTCGTTGAATCAACCAACTTGAATCAACAGGCGTCCTCACGAACGGGGGTAGAACATAGGCCGTATACAAGTTGCTCATGAAAAAGCAGTGAACCACCCCGGAAACACATGTCGGCAGATCCGCAAACAGCGGCCCCAAAAGCACACGGGGAAAACTCTCTTGCGGTGAGAAACCCGAAGAAAACGGGGGTCCACTTAAACTTCTAACGCAACAAGAAAATTAACCAACACCACAAGTCCTCTAAGCGAGAGTCCATCGTACGCACCCAATGAGCAAGAAAGTTTTCATTCACCAAACAACTATCCAAAAAATTGAAAATATGTGAAACGCTCATTGTATAAAAAATGTCTCAAAAGAACAATACAAGCGACCATTAAGCATGCCAAAATATTAAATCAACCGTTGCTGAACAACAAAGGTTACTGTCTCACTATAGACGGTGAAGCAAACGCCAAAGCAGACTTTGCTTCGCTCTAAGAAAATTACTGCTACTCCAGCTTTGAAGAGAATATTCTAGACAAAGCAGAAACAATTATTCAATAAAGAAAAATTCCCGAAAAATATCTCGTCTGGCAGGTAACCTGCCAATGCGGTAGACATTATCTGCGACTTCAGGTACGATTAATGGAGACATGTAGATGTCTCCATTAATAGTCTCTCTGAATGTTTACCAAAAAGATCATGCCCTTTATTAAAGAGCACAATTGCCGTTAGTTAAAGAAGGCTATAAAATGGTACAACAAAAATTCTATCGATTTTGTATTCAAAAAAGCAAATTCTCCAAATAGCCCTTAACTTCGCTCTAGGGAAAAATATTGAGCCAACATAAAAAGTAAACCTAAAAAAATAAACATGTAAACCTGCTAGTTCTTTAGATTTTCAATAAAAATGAGTTTAACATAATGGTGCGCCTTTACATTTATACTGCATTTTGGGTAAATGCGCTTCAAACACGCCAATTTTAAGCCACATTCAAGTACCGCTACCGATTACTGTTAGCACTGCTTCGATAATATAATTTATAATGTACTTTTAAATCTATAGAATATCTAGTCTGGGCATTTTTTGTAGACTTCTTCTCTTCAGACATCATAATAATCATTAAATAATTGTAAGCGTGGAATTATTAAACGATAATTTATAGGAATACAATTTTTATAACTTTGTAACATGAATAATTAGGTATTAAAATTGAAATTTAATGACCGTGGTGTAACAGATATTAAAATTAGTGGTTCTGTTAATTAATAACGTTTAAATAATATTAATTATAATTTGTAACTTCCTGGAATTGCACATTCATTTCAATTTATGTCAATTAATAACGTAAAAGTTGCAATATTTTACTCCAGCGATAATTATTTTATAACTCTTCCAGATTCTCCTTTTACGAGAATTTATCCACTGCGACAGCGTAAATTTTGTTCGTCCATCAACGGAGTAAATTCAAAAATCAATTTTAATATTAGTGAAATATAGTATCGCGGACCAGTGTCAAGTAACATGATAAATTATCCGACATGTGTGTAATAGGAAAGTTTATCTGCATTCAACAGAGCTGTTCATTCATCGTTATTTTATATCTATATTCAGCGTGACAGTGATGTATGGTGTATGCACTTATTCATTTCACGACAGGCGCGTCGGGACGGCTCGCCCTAGGTTTGCTCGGGCGACGCGGCGTCACTTCCTGCTGACATGCTGATTGATTGCACCCGCTACATTTACTAAATAACACAGTTTACTGCTTTATTATTGTGGCAGGAACTACATTTGTACGCTCTACGCTTTATTGAATGTTGCTCTTAATCACATAAATTTTCGCTCTATTATATCTCCATATTAAAAAAAATAACGTTTTTAAGGCTGCTGTTACTCTTTCCTTTTATAGCAGCATAACATGAAACACTCGGTTTCATATCAAGTTCGTGTGCTATATACCAATTTTAGAGCTATTACTAGAAAGAAAAAAAATTATTCCTAGTCCTATTGTCCTTCGGATTATACTTTAACCCAAATATTTCGATATCGGAATTGATAAAGACCACTGAAAACCGTTATGCATATACCGAAATAATAATTTCGGTTACGTAATTCTTATATATCGGGTTTTACGAACAACGAATTCCTACTTAAGCTATAGTCAAGTTAATTAATCGACATAGTCCAGACAAATTTCAGGGTAAGAATTTTCTTAAACAGTACGTCGCGATAAACCATAAGCGCATCGAGCGATTTTTTTAGGTATAGGAAAATGTTACAATAACCACCTTTATAAAACCCGAAATCCAACTGCGCGCCGCTGTTACGTTTAAAAGCGACTTCGGTTCGGGTGGAATAAAAACATTAAATAACAAAAACGTGTAAATAAGCTCGTTAGGATTCTAGTAGTACAATAATATGAATCATACAATTATAATGCTTACATTCAAGTGCGAAAGTGAAATAGGGCTATACCCATTTGTTGTTCCGATTTAATTTTTGTACATCTCTTATGATATATGATTGTCATGGTCACCCCTTTGCACATATTCGAATTAAATTCCTTATCAATAAATTTGTGTCAACTCTGGCAAAGAAAGGCTTAAACAATATATTTGTAAATGAAATAAATTAATTACAAGTCAGTTTCGACTGCAGTAAACCGTAATATTATTTCGGTTAATACCGGTATTATGTCTGTAAGAGAATTACGTTGTTGTTTCGAACAGATAAAACAGCGACATCCTATGATCGCTTTTTGACATGACATTGCAGTAGGTTAGACAAATTGAAGCGGATTTGCTACCTCATAAGTCCCCCATGCAAGGCGGCCATGCTTGCTGTCAAAGCATAATGAAAGTTTTAAAAATTTTGTTGCAAATCGTTTTTGATTGCAGTGAGAACCTCGAACAGCCTCTGTTGTTTCGGTTTTAATATAACGATAACGGTTTGATAACATCTGACAAATTATGTTACCGAAATTAATTTCGGTTGGATACATTCTCACTTTTATGTTATCAATATTATTACAGGTATAAAGTTCCTGTGCGCAGATAAAGTGGTGGTTTAGGTAATATCTTAGTCACAGTCATCGTATATCCCACATTTAGCAACAGGAAGTTTCACAACTGGATAGGGATTACATCCATAAAATTCAACATTTTTATTAACAGCAATACAGACTGATACTATATACCGGCTGTTTCAAATTGGGTGTGCACTGAAGGGATCTCCTAAACCGTAAGAGATACAAATTCAATTCGGTTAAATGGAAGAAAAGTTGCATGAATCAAGGCCTAATTCGTATCCATTGAGAGAATGATTTTTTTCTCATTTCTTCTTGAGTTATTAATAAAAATGTGAAAAAATCGATTTTCTTTCTCTCTCTGTATTTCTTTTATTATACATAATTTTGAAATTCTGATTTAACTTTCTACGGGCACTTTTTTATTCTGCTTCGAATAAGAGTAATAGAATTGAAGTCAAACGTTTCGTCTTCCCACGACCATCATCAGTTTCGATTTTTTAAATACAACTTATGTCTTTTTATTATTCTGTTCGATAGCATTTTTTCTCCTGATTACAATGATATATACACTTAATAGTTGATATTAATTTGAAGCTTAGATAATTCAGATTTTATATGAAAATTTTATTTAATACATAATTTCAAATTTTTGTTCCTTTTCTTATCTTTTTATTATTCTAGACGAAAGCATTTTTTTTCTTTTGATTTCAGGGAGTGTAATACTTAATACCTTTTTTTCAAGTAAAGTTGGAATATGACAAAAAAAACTGATATCGTTTCGTCATGTTTTTCTTAATAAGTAAATTTATTCCTAACCTCTTTTTTTTATTTGTTAAGTACTAGCAACAACATTCAGTTGTCGGAAGAGGAAAAGTCAATAAATATTGACTAAATGAAGGTGGTTAACACAAACCAAATAAACATCAGTATAAACATATTAAATTACAAGAACAGAATAAATAAATTGAATAAAAATTATAGACGAAGAACATGACTCTGTGAAATAAATAAAGTAAAATAAATAAATTAAAGTAAATCCTCGAAATATGCTCCAATGTTTTCAAAACACACATTCATTCTTAATCCTATGTGTTGTAGCGTGTCGAACATGAATTCGCGAAACATTTCTGTGACAATCTAATATTCGCCTTCTTAATTCCTCCTTATTATTTATCTTAATGCTAGTCACTGTTTCAATGTCCAAAATATAAAGCCTACTTTATCCTGTTTAAATTATGGATGGTGGTTCCGATATAACGTGCCAAACTTCAACTGGTTAAAACGAGTGAACTTAACCATATTAAAAAAAAAAAAAATAAGATAGTCAAGTGTTGAGAGCCACTGAGTGCTAAAGAAATTAAAAAAACATACATTGTTATAGAAAGTATTTTTCAAATTTATTACAAAAATATTCGTTTTAGCTGCCAATGTATTTGTAGAAGGCACTATTCAGTAATAACTAAATATTTTTATTATAATTAGTATTCACTTGTTCTTTTAATTCAACAGTGTGAGTCAAAAGTTAAAAACTAGGCTTTTCCATTCCTATACTAAAGCTGAGATACTGATCTAGCAAGTTATATTAGAACCACTAGATATTTTTCGGTAAAAATTCATTTTCGTAAGTGCAGTGCATTATTAAAATAACCATACAGAAAAACTTTAAATAGTTTATTATAATTTACACTATAGCTAAGAAAATGAACTAAAAATTTGAAATTATGTATTAAATAAAATTTTCACATAAAAATCTATATTATTTAAGCTTCAGATTAATATCAACTATTAAGTGTGATATACCGTTACAATCAGGAGAAAAGATGCTATCAAATAGAATAATAAAAAGACATAAGTTGTATTTAAAAAATCGAAACTGATGATGGTCGTGGAAAGACGAAACGTTTGACTTAAATTCTGCTACATCTATTCGAAGCAGAATCAAAAAGTGCCTGTAGAAAGTTAAATCAGAATTTCAAAATTAAGTATAATAAAAGAGATACAGAGAGAAAAAGAAAATCGATTTTTTCACATTTTCATTAATATCTCAAGAAAAAAATCATTCTCTCAATGGATACGAATTAGGCCTTGATTCATGCAACTTTTCTTCCATTTAACCGAATTGAATTTGTATCTCTTACGGTTTAGGAGATCCCTTCAGTGCACACCCAATTTGAAACAGCCTGTATACAATACTATACTGATATGTATAGACATAAGGATTTTATATCCCAACTTTTATAATTGTGTTTATACTTTAGTAATGTTATCACATTTCGAATGATTTTACTTCCCTACTGTGGGACGTCATTTTGCTATTTGAACAATTTTACCAAATAGAATGCCGAATCGATAACTAATAAAGATGTAGGTAGATACAGATTGTAGGTATATTGTTCTTATACTCAATAAATTTCATAATTTCTTCTAGCAGCGGTAAAAAATGAAGGTTATGAGGAAAACACAATGAGTGCCACTTTGTTTTATTATTTTGAGATAATTGCATTTCTTTGATTAGAAACTTAACGATACCGAAGTGTAAAATATCACAAAAATTAATTCAAGTCAGAAAACATACAGTAATAGTGTAAAGTTTGGAATAATTAGTTTAGCTTAAATTATTGATTTCTGAGAAAATTTCAAAAACAGGTCAATTTTTGATTTAAATTGCGCGTTGTGTGGCATTGCACCTGAATATACAGAGTGTTACAAGTAAGAGTGATGACGTCACTGACAATCGTTTTTAATGATAACCCCCAAGTTTGAGTTGATATTTCGATAGCCCCCGCGACTATCAAAAAATACGAAAAATGTATGTATGTTGACCTCTTTTTTACGAAAATTTTTGAGAAAATTAATAATGAAAATTGGAAAGCAGATTTTTAATTTTAACGTTCTCAAATGCATTTCAATTACGGTAAGTAAACTTAGAATATAAAACATCGTAAATGAATAAAATTATCTGAAATTAAATGTTCAAAATGTCTTCCACCGATAATTGGTGAAGCGACAATAATAATTAATAAGTAACCTTCCTCACTTTTCAAAATTTTAGACAAAAATGAACATCGCATCCGTAGGCAAGTCTATCGGTTTTTCGCTAATATGTTTTGTACTCAATTAAGATGTGATTTGAAAGTGTCGTAAAAACATTTTCTTAAAAGTCCGCGAAATATTTTTTGAAATAATTTCGGCGACTTCTAGTATAACCTGAAGCGATATAAAAATGATTTTTTTTTAGTCTGAGAGATCACTTCCCGGGCCAATAGTGCGTATTCGGTGGATAGCGCCTATATTAATGCAGATTTTTTAAATCTGTTTTCGTTATTACTTACCTGTGATGTACATGCATGATTTAAAATTAGTTACAATTATATAGAGTGTTCCGTGTGGCTGTCAAACCAAAGTTATGTTTTTTTAAATAGAACATACTGTATATTATGGTTTATTTCGATTCGTCTTTACAAGTAGATAAATTTATTATAAGGATATTATGAATAGTCATGGACTTTAAAGACTCCCAGGTCTTTACAACCCCTGTCCACGACTTTACCGCTCGACTATATTAACCCGACCGACCTAAAATTATTTACGATGGGTACTCTTGCAGCCTTTCCAACAATTATCTACACGTGTTTGTATGTATTCATGCTTCAGTATAATACTGTTTTACACGCCGTGTCCGCAGATCAGGTTTACTATAAGAAAAACGTTTTATTTTTCATTTTTCTGCTTGCCCTAAAACGTAATAAATATACCAAAATAACAAATTCCCATTAATAACTGAAAAAGTTAGGATATTTATCTTTTTACTTTAACAAAATGTCAATCATGTCAGCTAGGAATTTGCGGTATTAAGAATTTGATACCTTACCACATTTTCATTCAGAATATCTTTGTTTTATGAAAATGTTTACAGGTTCTTAAAATTTAAAAAGTTAAAAAATGAAAACCTGTTTTTAAGAGAGTTTATTTTAAATTATTTTATTCTACGTACCCCTTTTACATTTATAGTAATTGAAGAGTAATTTCCAACTGGTCTAAGTGTTCTATTTAAAAAAAGAAACATAACTTTGGTCTGGCACAGCCACACGGAACACTCTGTATAATTGTAACTAATTTTAAATCATGCATCTATAGCATAAGTAAGTAATAGCGAAAACAGATTTTAAAAATTTGCATTAATATAGGCGCAATCCATCGAATACGCACTGTTGGCCCAGCCTGTATATTCCTGTTTCCGAAAACTTTTGTATGCCACTCAACTTGGGGTACCTGCATATTAAACGTGCGAGGAACTGCAGAGTCTACGATTATTTCAGATTGTAATTATTCTTCAAGCAATTGAATTTATGTATACGAGGGATCTGAGAAAAATTTCTCGAAGATTTGATTTGATTTTTATCTTAAAATGTTTTGTACAATTTTAACCTTTTCTATGTAGTCTCCTTGCAAATCTACTCATTTCTGCCATCGATGCTTCAACTTTAAAATTCCTTTATCATCAGGAGAATATGGTGGATGTAGCAATATTTGAAAACGCAAGTGTGAGACGAAGCTTTGTCATGCTGCAGCAGAACACCGTGGCTGAGCATTCCCATGCGTATCAATTTAATATTTTCCCTAAATATATTCTTTATGAAAGCTCCTGCATCTTCCCAAACTAACGATGTGTGTCAAAATTTGAATACCTCCTGCCATATACCGGGAAAATCAAAATATTTGAAATCGATAGAAGAGTAAAGTACTTTTATTTTTAACGCTACGCGGAAATTTTATTTGGAAGTTACTTAGAATTATTATGAAACCTCAAATATGAAATCATGATTATCTACGATGGAAAAAAATATTTTGGCTACAAAAAAATGTAATTTTTAGGGTATCAATGTTATTAATCATAATTTCTAGTTGACAGTTGAGAAAAAGATAAATTTTAGAGCATACAGGGAGATTCAGGAAACTTATTCATTAAAAGTTTACGGACTTCTCCTTTGAACTTTTATTTCATATTTTGAAGTTATAAGCTCACGATAAGGATCTATCAAAATGTAATATTTTCAATTTTCGGACACTTTCGCTTATACCGGAAGTAGCTGTGAACTTTCTTATTTTCTTTCTTATTTGGAATATCCCATTTTTTAATACATTTTTTAAAACTTCGTAAAATTCTACAAATATTTTGTGCAACATGTGATACAAGAAAAATTAACCGTTTCCAAGGTATTTCCATTTTTTAAAAAAAGCTCAGACTTGCAGAACCTTGTTTATGATACTACCATCTTTGTGCAACAAACACCACGGTGCCAATTTTTGGCACGTAGTAGGATACATTAACATTCTTTCAGATCATGGCCAGTTTTGCACTTGATTGTGTAGAGGCTGGTTAAAAAGTAACTTCTATTCGAACTGATTTCAACTGTCAAAAAGTCATGTTTTTTAAATGTAACGCCTAGTATATTTTTATACCATATGACTTAATATTAAAAGTTCTTTCGTCCTGTATTAGCATTCCCTATACCTATCTCTTATAGCTCATTCGTTATCCATGATTTCTTTTTAGCACCATTTTTTTCCATTTTTTGGTATTGTTTTTAAATAGTGGGCTATGAAAATTAGAGGATTTATAATTTTTGAAATTATCCGACTGGTAGGAAGTACAGAAAAACATTTTAATCGCTACGAAGAACCAAAAAATGAATATTCAAACACAGACATATTAAATGTATTTGATGTTAAAAAAATCGACAATTCAAGAAGTTAATAAAAAAAATTGTTACATCGAGGAAAATTTGTTATTAGTTAGACACAATAGAAAGTTATTACTAATAAATAATAGCTGAGGACAATTGAGAACAAATATTATAACCAACAATTTGTGTATTATTTTTAATATTTTTGATTTATTTATTAGTTTTCATAAAATTTTGTATTATAAGTATAAATTTCTCTTTGTAAATGTGTAAAAAGATTTACCAAGAATTCTAATACATGCGGCATTTGTAAATAAAATGTTGATGATAGATATGTATGTAAATATTATTTTTCGGTTTTTAAAATGAAATTGATTTTACAGTCTGAAATTAATTTAAAAAACCTCTGTTTGTTAGATTTTCATAGCACCCTGTTCAGAAATAATACTGAAAAGTGAAAAAAATTATGTGTGGAAGAGAAAATCATTAATAGAAAGAGAAAGGTAAGAGATGGGTATAGGGAATGATAATACAGTTCGAAAGAACATTTAATTCTGATTTTTATGGTATAAATAAATACTGGGTGCTCTATTTAAAAAGCATGACTTTACGATAGTTGAAATCAGTTCGAATAGAAGTTACTTTTCAACCAGCCCGTAAACAATTTTGTGTAAAATTAGGTATGACTTGAAAGCCTATGAGTATAGCCTACTACAGGCCAAAAATTGAAGTTATGGCTTTTGTTACACAAAGATGAGAGTATCATAAACAAGGTACTGCAACTCTGAACTTTTTTAAAAAAATTGAAATTTTACACAAAATATTTTTAGAATTTCATGAAGATTTCAAAAAAGCAATAAAAAATGGGATATTCCACTTAAAATAAGAAAGTTGACAGCAACTTCCGGTACCTGCGGAAGTGCCCGAAAATTGGAAATATTATATTTTAATAGACTATTGTCGCTAACTTGTAACCGCAAAATATGAAACAGAAATTCAAAGAGAAAGTCCGTACACTTTTAATGAATGGGTTGCCTGAATCTCCCTGTAATCATGTCACACTTGAAGAAATGTCCAGCTCTACACATTCAAAGTTCTGTTGCACACGTCAGTACGAAAAAAATTGAAAAATACGTGAAATTCTTTTTTTTTTTTTCATCGTAGACAACCATGATTTCATATTTGAGATCTCGTAATAATTCTGGGTAACTTTTCCAAATAAAATTTCCGCGTAGCGTGGAAAATAAAGGTACTTTTCTCTTAGATCGATTTCAAATATTTTGATTTCCTCGGAATATGACAGGAGATTCTCAAATTTTGACACATGCATCTTAGGTTTGGAAAGATGCAGGAGCTTTTATAAAAAAATACATTTTTGTGAGAAATCAATAATAAAGAATTTTCCCATAAGTAGCCAACTTTCGGTCGGTCACTGTATATCTTTTCGGATGATTAGATTGTTGTTAGTTTTTACACTTTTATGACTTTATTAGGATGATTAGGTTGTTTTTAGATCTTTTTAAGTGCTTTTAAGTTGGTAGCGTACTGAAGATGGCAGCGAAATACGTATCTACGGATATAAAATTATTGTGGGCGGAGATTAATTTTCAATTATAACGTATTTCTCATTTGCTGACGGCATTTTACAGATTTCTCAAGTATTTTAAGATGGTACGAGTTTTCGTCATCATTGACGTATTATTTTTGATTCCTGATTTTGACTATACAAAAAATATTATTGTGTCATATGCGGCCTAAAGCATTTTTTTTACTAAAAAGTGTTAGTCAATTCAAGAAAATTGAAGAAATAACGACAAACCTAAATAATCAGAATTACGAAAGGTCAAATACGTCAACGTTAGATGACAGGAATATATAATTATGTTGCTTACATTTTATCGTATTTCATTCATTGTTTGCCGAACTAATGTGTTGACACACATAAAGCTACTGAAATCCGCATACCGGCTATTTAAAGTAACCACGCTAATTGTTGGTAAGACCAGAAGCATCATTTAGTATTGATATAGGTAAAGTGAAGTCTTTGTCGGCGCTTGTCGCCCGATTAACAAAACGGTGCTGAAAGGTTTGAAACGTCCTGGTCAAACACTCGAGTATGTTTACCGCGCGTCTGCTCATTCCATCAGAATGGGTAAACAAGGCCCCCGGGACGGGGCGACCCACTTAACGCCGGCGACAAAGCAGTACTAACCACTCCCCGATCAAAGTAATCATTCGACCGCACTAACATGTCAATCTTATCCTTTAGAACGGGGATTTAATACAGGAGCGGTAAAACATTCCCAGTGCCATAATCTGAGCGGCGTCAGATCACTATTATTATGTGCTACCGTGTGACAGCTCGAAAAACCCTCTTCATGCGTTGTCTAAAAGCGGTGAGCACCAGAAGAGTTCCCGAGATGACAGCCAGCCCGGTATTACATCCGGCTGGTTGACTTGTCCCTGTCAATTAAGCTAGGCCGCAAGGTTTCAAGTCGACTCATGTTACCTGGTGACAGGACAAACAAAACAAGCCGTCGTTCTCCTTAAATTATGTTTGCGATGTGATAATTTCTCATATTTCTTAGCAGATGTCACCTCTCAAAAGCAACACCCATGCAACAGCTTCAGATAACGTCGAATATTTCGGAACAAGCGAATATTATTTGCTCCATTTTCTTTCTATTAAAAGAAAACTACGTTTCTATATCGAATTACGAAAAGCAACTGGAGGTAACTCTAAAGTCTCGCAGATATTTTAATACATTTAAAAGTGTTTCTAGAGAGTAAACTTACAGATTGAGTCATTGGTATTGAATAAAAACTGTTTGTTTTAACAGATCTATGGAATTGTGCAGTAAAAAATGGTACATTCCATTAAAAAGGGTATAAGTTTGGTAGACAACTCGCTTACAGAACACGTTGTATACCGGATGTCCCGCGCTTTGTGCTCACCCTTCTAGAATCTTTATTTATTAATCAATTAATCTGAATTTTGGCGACAATAAATTAAACAAAAAATGGAGTTTTTCGACATACTGCTAGTCGTCATAGGACTTCCAGTTTCGCCTTATTTTAAACGGAACACCCTATATATTTTTACATATTTAAAATCTACGGATCATTAGGAGTCCGAATACATATCAATTGATAATTTTGGTTTCCATGACAACGAAAAAAAACTTTTTATTTTTCAATCTAGAAAGCTATGAATCGCATTTTTTCGATCTAATGCGATCAAATGTTTCGAGAAAATCACTCCTTTGATTGTATTTTGATTTTTAACATTTTTTCAGCATTTGAAATTTTCATTAGGTCCTAACTCATTTTTTTAAATAGAAACCCATATGTTTCTTAGCTTAGTTCAACCTGGTTGAAACGAGAAAAGAAAATGCTATTTAATCGTGTAAAAATCCAATATGGCGTCCATTTAAAATAAGAAAGTAAAACCTTATTTTGATAATTTTGATACACTTATTTTGACTTAACTTTCCACTGTATTTTATCAAACCTAGTATCAAACTTTTTTCATATTTTTTATGATTACGAAGTTATTAGACATTAAAGAAAATAGCGATTTTCAGTTTTTCTGCGATAATATTGGAACTATTCGGAATTTTCAAATTTTCTCAAAGGCAACTGAATTAGCACATAAAACTGCAAAACTTTGCCCGTTCAACCAAATCTCTATCTTCGCTAATAAAAGAGTTACCCATGGTAGCCTACTCAATCTGGGACACACTGTACACTTTACATTTGGCACAAAGAATTCTGCTTCTTCCATTGCAACCTTCTAAACGGCAACGATTGCGTTGTTCAGAATCTTGAGACCAGTGACCAATACCATCTAATCTTGTTTCAAATGAGGGCTGAACGACTTTACATTTCTTCTTTGTCTGCTTTGTCTCTTGTGAAACACTACTGGGTCTTCCTCGTATTTGCATTATTTGCCCCTAACGTAGTAAGTACCTGCGCTAAGTCCGTCTTGAATCCTAGTAGCGTCATTTCTTCGTAACTCTGAGGTTGATCCTGACTGTGGTACTGTGAACCAAGTGTTACAGACAACAATCTCTATCATATGAAAAAATAGCCTATGATATCACTTCTTGGATCTGGTACGAATTTTATAAAGACCAAGTAGGGAGTCAAGCAGATCGACTCCCCCCATGTCTTGGTTATACCCCTTTAGATATGTGGACAATTAATATCATTTTTAGCTTTGACAAATTTGAAAAACCTTTGGACTTTGCGTAATGGCTGATTGCCAGCAACGTAGAAAGCAGCATAACCATTTTATTGTCATACCATTGTACAGCTTTCATTTGTTGATTTGAAACAATATAAATATTGTTTTTACTTTTTCTATGTAGGAACCTCTACCTTTTTTGCGTCCAAACTTTTTCAATTGGAAAACTACAACCTAAAAATCTATTTGTTCTCACAGTTCCTACACTATCAATTCCCTTCAGTGACAAATGGAGGGATAAAGGAATTTTTGTGAAGTAATTATCACAGTATAACTTGTGACGTAATTTTTTGAGTATATTTTTACTCATTCTGAGAACGTTACGTGCGGAACCAAAAGCTTCCTCAAATTCTGCCGCATCTGTCTTAACCGTAAATAATTCGAAATCATAGGATAAACCAGTAACTCCAGAGAGTACCCACAACTTGTAACCCCCACTAATGGGGTTTCTTGGGATTGTATGTCTTGATAGAGATACAGAGATAGAGAAATTCAGTAGTAAAATGCAGTTTTAAAACTGAAAATTTTTTACAAGTTTCCTGTGGTAAATCAATGTCACCTGAAAACCGTACATTATCGTCTTCTGTAAAGGTCTCTCTCTTCTTTTTTCCAGGCTAGCTTCTTATGCTTCAGTTTTGTAGATGTGCCACTTGCAAAGGTACACAACAGGACATCGTCTTCAGCGTCAAAACCGTTAAAATTTACTTGAGGCTGAACCCCATTTTCACTCTCGTCCCGATATTCTGGAATTTCATCATCTACTGCTAGAATGGAGTCTTCACTTTCTAATAATATCTCTAAGTTGATAAAACTATTTGTCTTTCTATGAAATGCTTTTGAACAAATGGGTTTCCAGTTTTCATCCGTTTTATATTTTGTGCAGCTTATGCACGGCGGTCCCAAACGGACACAGGTCTCTATGCCAAAAGTTACAGGTAAGTATAATCTAAAATAACAAAAATGAGACCATACATACATTTACTAAACTATAATGCAGCTCACAAGGTTCTTTTAAACCAAAAACAGTCGGTAGGTAGCGTAATTGGAAGAATAATTTTCCTAAATGAGAACCGTTGGTGTATTAAGATAATTTTAATATATGGTATGGTGTTCCCAGTTGGGCACAAAATGTACACAGAAAAAGAAAGTTGTAGTAGAAATGGAGACAGAAACAAATTGCAGGAAATATGTGAGGCAAGACGCTATTCTTATGGTAAGATTTATTACAATTGTTCTAATATTTGCTGTAATGTGTGTCTGTCTCCATTTGTATTACAATTGTGTATACTGGGTGTGTCTCACAACGTACGGAGGAGATTGAAAGGGCAGCTGTTTTTCTTAATTCGCTTTTGACCAAAACACAATAATAAGAAAGTTACAGCAGTTTAACTTTCTTAATTTCTTCATTAATTTACACCTATAACTTCTTAATAAAATTTATTTCACAAAATGCAACTTTATTGTTAAATAAACTCCAAGTTTATCAAAACCACCATTAATAAAATGTCTATGTTAATAGTTTTGTTTTTAATTAGTAGGCGGTGCACAACGACATGAAAACCAGTTTTTGGGCATTAAAAGAAAAAATGAAATAGCTGTAACTTTAAAAGTTGTAGGACCGTTACATTTTACTAAAAATAGAAAAAATATTCATATAAACTTATTATTAATTGATGACAACAACGGAAATACTCACTATTGTTGGATTAAAAATTTATCACGTTTAGTGTCAAAACAGACTTCACATCACGGTCACGAGAAATATATTTGTGAAGGATGTTTAGTGTATTTTCCATGTATTGAAAAATTGCAACGACACGAGAGGGAAGACTGTAAAGTTATCAAAACAGTTTTACCATCGACAGAGTTAAAAATAAATAAGTATGGTGAATCTTTGCCAGAGAATATATTACAATTTGAAAATTTTGAAAAACAGTTAAAACTTCTTTTTGTTATATATGCCGATTTCGAAGCATTGCTAAAACCACTGGACAGAGTAGAACCAAATCCAGATAAATCTTTCACTGTTAAGTGTTATGAACACGAACCTCATTCATTTGCATATTACATTAAGTGCAGTTTCAATGCAAATTTGTCAATGTTAAAGTTATATCGCGGAGAGAATGCCGCCGCTGAGTTTATAAAATGGTTAGAAAAAGATATTAAAGAAATTTACGATAAATATTTAAGTAAAATTGAGCCGATGACTGATTTAACACGAGAAGAAAAAGAGGCATACGACCGTGCAACAATGTGTCATATTTGTGAAAAACCAATATTAGATGTTAAGGAGAAGGTGCGTGATCACGAACATTTATCGGGAGCGTTTAGAGGTGCTGCTCACTCTGTGTGCAACATTAATTTTAAAATACCAAAATTTATTCCAGTGTTTTTTCATAATCTTTCTAATTATGACAGTCACTTGTTTGTAAAGACAATGGCATTAGAAGGTGAAGATGTGGACGTGATCGCACAAAATAAGGAAAAATATATATCCTTTTCGAAATTAATACACGTGGGGGATAAGAGAGACTGTAAAGGTAAAAAGCGTAAAGTATATTTCAAAATAAGATTTGTAGATTCTTTTCGTTTCATGCAATCGTCTTTAGAGAAATTAAGTTCATACTTGGAAGATTGGCAATGTAGGGAAATTAGAAAATATTTTAACGATGAGGAGATGTTTAAATTAATACGTCAAAAAGGAATTTTCCCGTATTGTTTTATTGACCCACTCATGAAATTAGATTTTGCCACTTTACCTTCTAAGAAAGATTTTTATGATGTGCTGTATGATGAACACGTAAGTGATGAAGATTATGAGAGAGCACAGCGCGTTTGGAATTTATTTAACTGTAAAACTATGGGTGATTACAGTGATGTATACGTAACATCTGATGTTTTACTGTTGGCAGACGTATTTGAAAATTTCAGAGACCTTTGTATTGATAATTACAAACTAGATCCTTGCCATTTTTTCACCGCTCCAGGATTAAGTTGGGATGCAATGTTAAGAATAACAAAAATTAAATTAGAGTTACTGCAAGATGTTGATATGCTACATTTTTTTAGAATGGGTATACGCGGTGGAGTGAGTATGTGCACTAAAAGAATCGAAAACGCTAATAATAAATTTGTGCATGGTTTTGACTCTAAGAAGGCAACTAAATATTTACTATATCTTGATGCTACAAATCTGTACGGTCACGCAATGTGTTCCAGATTTCCGTGGGGAGAATTTACTTGGTTGTGTACAGAAGAGATTAACAATCTTAACATTTCAGAGTTAGAAGAAAATTCAGATGTCGGGTACATATTCGAAGTAGATTTGGAATACCCGACTCATTTACATGACAACCACAACGAATTACCATTTTGTCCGGAAAACATAATTGCACCAAATTCGAAATATGGTAAACTTATTCCAAATCTGTACAACAAAAGGAAATACATAATTCACTATTTAAATCTGAAACAATGTTTGGAAAATGGTTTAATATTAAACCAAATTCATAGGGCAATTAAATTTAAGCAATCTCGTTGGCTAGAAATATACATAGACTTTAATTCACAAAAACGAGCTGAAGCTAAAAACGAATTCGAAAAAAAATTTTACAAATTATTAAATAATAGTGTTTTCGGTAAAACTATGGAAAATGTTGAGAATCGCGTCGACATTAAATTGGCCACCAGCTGGGAAACCCATAATCGAAGACCGGGAGCTGAATCATTGATAGCTAAACCAAACTATAAATCGAGTAAAATTTTTAGTGATCACCTGGCCGCAATAGAATTATGCAAAGTACAAGTAAATTATAATAAACCTTTATACGTAGGGTTGTGTGTTTTGGAAATATCAAAAACAGTAATGTACGATTTTTATTACAATTTTATAAAGCGAAAATATAACAATAGAGCAGCTTTATTATATACTGATACGGATAGTTTAATACTGACCGTTAATACTGATAATGTATACGATGACATAAAGCAAAATTTAGATAAATTTGATACTTCAAATTACCCACCGAATAATGTACATGAAATGCCTCGAACTGAATCAGTTATTGGACGATTTAAAGACGAATACGCAGGACAGGTTATAGAATCTTTTATCGGGACCGGTGCGAAAGCCTACTGTGTAAAGCTTATTTCAAAATGTACCAAGAAAGCAAAAGGTGTTAAAAAATACGTTATAGATAAATACTTATCTGTAGATGACTACAAAGAAATCATTGAACGAGATGGTTTTATTTTTAAAAAGATGTACGTGTTTCACTCGGATTTTCATACGGTGTATACAGAGTTGAAAAATAAAATTGCCTTAACATCTAAAGACGATAAACGTTATATTTTGGATGACAAAATTCATACTCTGGCGTGGGGTCACCATAAAATTGCTGATATAGAAAGAGATAAAAAACTAAAAGAACTAATTGAAAAACTGGAAAAAGAATTAGAAAATAAATAAACTATGTTTTATTTATAAGTTCTGTTAGAAAGTAAATAAATTAATTTGTAAAATTCATTTATTGTGTATTGTGAGTATTGTATGTTTACAGTTGTAGTTAATAAATATTTATTATAAAACATTGCGTTTTGATATCCATGAATCATGTTTAGAACTCCATCCTAAATAACTTACGAGCGCTTTATTAACTTTTTCTCTCAATACATTAATTAAATATATATCTGGATGTTTTACTTTTTGTAACTCGTACTCATAAAACCCACCAAGAATGGCTTCACCATCAGCGTCTTTAATTAGATATGTTCTGGGATTAGTATTCTGCACCGACGAAATGGTAAATATTTCGTTGGACCAATTCGGAGTGTACATCTTCGAAAATGCTTGTCTGTATTTACTGATGCGCACATGATCTCCAACTTTAAATTTTGCAATTTTTGGATCCACAATTTTAAGGTTGCTGTAGACGGACTGTAAAATACTTTGCACATTTCTTTGATTTATCTTGCTAGGTTTGTAACCCGTCGTACTGTGAACAGTGTTATTGTATTCTTCAATTAGCCTTGGTAATAAATTGAACCATCCGAAATTTCCTTGCATGCTAAATTCTTTCCACATTTTTTGTTTTAGGGTTCTATTAAATCTTTCGACTATCGAACTTTTTAAATTAGAGTATGCGCTATAGTGATTAATTCTATATTTCTTCATTAAATTTTGGAACTCTGCATTGTAAAATTCCTTTCCGTTATCTGTTTGTATATTTTTCGGTACAGAATTTCTACCTTCAGATAAAATCGATTGAAAAGCTTTGGTTACTTCTTTACCTGTCTTATTTTTTAATGGTATTCCCCAAGCATACTTGGAAAATGCGTTGATCACTGTCAGAATGTATTTGTATCCTTTGTTTATCTTGGCATAAGGTAGCATTTCAATTAAGTCTGCTTGGAAGAGATCTCTGAGTCCTTTTATTATTACTCGACGACGGCGAAAGTTTTTCCTTGCTGGTTTGTGCAACTCATTAACAACATCACGTTTCACATTAGAAGATAGATTAGACATTTTCAGTTAGAACTCGTTTTCTTACGATGAATTCAACAAATAATGGAACTGCACACACTAAAGATGTGCAAGTAAACGAGATTTGATCTCCCACATTCAACGTTCTTCCAATTAAAGTATCAGTACAATTTATAGCGTTGATGGATACTGTAATGTTGACAATAGTAGGTTGATGAATAAGTACTTTTTTAACAACGCAAGTTTCTTGGATCGTATACGTCGTTTGGTGACCTCTATTTGAAAGCAAATATACACTTTCGGCGTTAAGCTCTTGACTCTGAAAGTCTAATAATGTTTCGTAAAATAATGGTGTAGCAGCAATGTGTTTGAAAACTGTGTGTTTATGAACGTGTCTTCCAAACTTATCAATAGTCATTGTGAATCAATCAACAACTATGTGAAACTGAAATGTGTGCTCGCTTGCACTCCACTAAATACTACAATTTACAAAATAATTTTAGCCTCTTTTAATTCTTCAATGATCGCTATGATTTCATTGTTATGTGCGGAGTGACCTGCTGATTTGGATGCGTTCAATAAACGCAATCGTTCTACTAGTTCGTTAGGATCATCCCAGTATTGATACTGCAAACATTTGTTAGGTACAAGCTTTTTCTCCAAAGCTCCACCTGTTTTCCAGCTTCGCGCCCACCAAACGTTTGGTGGTTTTCCCTGAATTATTGGTTTTATAATATTCACATATTTAAATCCTCTGCTTGCAGATATTCGCCCTGAGGGATTATAATTAACTTTAAACGCACTAGTTCTTCTCAATATATCTCTATAGTCTCGCACATCGTGAAACGTAAATTTCTCTGGATTTTTCTTAAAAACCAGCTCGTATAAACCTTTAGTACCCTTATACGCCAAGTCTCCAATTACAAAATCGGGACCGTCAAACTTAAGCTCCTGGTTCCCAACAAACAATCTCTCATCTTCTTCTCTTACACCGTATTTTGTATCGAATTCATTTTCTACATCAGTGTCAAATCGTGTAACATAATCACGTGCTAACGAATGATACGATTCTAAGGCAGCTTCCACCAGCGGTGATTCTAATCTAGTCTGAAGTATTGATTTTCGTTCTTCTAGTAGTGTACGAGCATGAGCCAGGGATTCGTCCGCAGGGGGGTTACTGCTTTCGGTGTCATATTCTTCTGCTTCTTCATAAACAGATTTTGAAGTTGGAGATGTGGACTTTTCATGAGGAACCTCAAGAATTTCTTCATCTTCTAAGATGGAAGGTTGTTTAATTTCACGTCCAAGTGGCGTTGAAGTACCCACATCATGCTCCTCTGACAATCCAATTCGCGACGAAGGATCGGATTTTAATTTATAACTCGGTCTTCTTCGTATGAAAGAAGGATCAGATCTCAATTTATAAATCGGTCTTTTTCGTAGGAAAGAACTCTTTGGCTCCTCTTTCAATCTCTTTTCACTGGCTTCGTATGACTGTTGCTCCTCTTTCATAGGTAATACGCTGCGAACAACATCTAGCTTATTGACAATATCTCGGAGTGGCTCTACAATAGGTGAATAAGTTGTCTGCAGATACTTTTTTGATTGCTTCGCATGATGTTTTGCTTGTGCAATATCGGATTTAAGTGTTTTTAATTAAGTACGCAAACTTTCGCGCGCAGTGGCTAATTCTGCTTTAAGTTTGTTACTCATGGTGCATCCGTATCCTTTAACGTCTGTTACAGTACTGAAGAACTGTAGAACTATGTAAAAATGAAAGAACTATGTAAAATGTAGTGGTTTTAAAGATATATGTACGTGTCGAATCCTTTACGATATCTCCCTGCGTTTATGGAACAATCGGTATCAATAACTAAGAAACCAAACGGTTCCTTCCAACAAGCGTAACAGATATAACGAAACTGGTCCATAGTCATATCTCCGCTGACATAATCATCGTAAACGTGTTTCAAATTTGTGAAATCTTGACGAAATAGTATTAAGAAATTACAATTATCACGAATCATTTGTTTGGGTATTGCACTGTAAGTTTGACTTAAATAAAAGCAGTCAACATTTCTATGACGTCCAAAGGAGAAATATTCTTTAATTAAATTTTGTGTAGTACACTGAACATCATCAAAAACAACGACTGAATATTCTTTTACATTTGTAGGTGACACCATTTTTTCAATATCGGAAATTTCAAAGTAACCTATTTCGGGCACTGTTGATAGCAAATGTCGGAGAAATTTATACTTCCCCTGAGATAAGGTCTTACAGCAGATGTATAAATTTTGGAAACGTAATCCGTTCGGATGGGTTAATAATGTCACTAAGGAATTACTTTTACCAGCCCCTGAGCTCCCGCTAATGATAACGCGTTTACTTGATCCTCCGAAGAGAACACTGTGACGTTTAAAGGTTTCATTTGCGATTGCATCGTCGAAATTTTGTACGGTAACTTTAAAGACTGTTGTTGAAACTTCATATTTAAAATAATATTTTTCAAAAATATTCAAAATATTTTTGCTCCTTACAACACGTTATTAATTTCCTCTTTACCAAACGCGATACTCTATTACTGTGTTGTAGTTATCAATATCAACTGCTATATAAACACTCTTTAAAACTCATAAATTATTTATTAAAATAAATATAATAAATTAATGTTCCTAACTAAATTAATATTTCTAACTAAATTAATATTTCTAACTAAATTAATATTTCTAACTAAATTAATATCTCTAACTAAATTAATATCTCTAACTTAAACTCTGATTAATGCTCCTCACTGTAAAAAATAAGATGTTATTAAAATGTTGAAAGGTAATGAACGATAACGAACCCAAGATTCATCCATCGTGGATTCCACTTCCACCTCTCCCCTTTCCTCCTCCACCTCCACCTTTAGTGGTAAAGGTCGTGGTAGAGGCTCCAACACTGGCGGCGCAAACACCCTCTTTTTTAGGCGGATGCGTTGAGGCGCCGCCACTTGCTGCACCGGCGGCCTTCGTTCAGGTGTGGCCGCCGCTAGCGGCGTTGGAGTGTAGCTGGGTGAAGGTGACCGTTCCAGTCGTGGATGAACCATCCGATAATTAATGACCGCGGTTTCTGCGCTAATCAGAGTTCCGTCCATTAACTGAAAAAGTAAATAATCAAAAATGTAAACCGTAAAATACAAATTAGATTACTCACTTTCAGTTCCACTTGCCTCATGAAAATTGATTTGACAAGAGGTGTGGTTGGTGAAGAACTCATCTGTAAAACGAATAACAATTATTAAAAATTGTACAAAGAAAAATAATTTTTTATATCCTCGAAAACATACCTAATACCTCGACAACATTTCCAACTTCATGTGAGGAACAAACCATTGAACAACAATATAATTCACAGACATATCTACTTAAGAGAAGAAGTTAAATCTTAAGACACTAAATCAAACTTAATCTTTTAAATAGATATGTCTGCGACAAGATTATGAAACAAATCTTGGATCAGGCTCAGACGGTTGTGAATGAGGGAAATTTTGTCATATTGTTCGTTTAAAGCCTGGTCAGTCGGAGACCTTAAGCGAACTGTACGTAAAATTTCACGACAAGATTGCAACTCATCCGTGACTTTTCTAAGATTTTTCTCACCCTCTAAACAACAGTTCCTGACTTCAGGCATAATTCCGTCATAATAATTTTGGACTGCTGTTGAGATAACTCCCACTAAATTGGGAGAGGGTGAAGGAAGGGGTATAACATGTTGTGATGAGGAAAGGGATCGAATAGGTGTAGAGGTTCGGACACTAGGAGAGGATATTTCAAGCCGAGAAGGTGAAATCTGAAGTCGAGAAGGTGGAATTTGAGAGGGTGGGATAAGTAGTTCCGGTTGTGATTGTGAAGATGACAAATTCTGAATATTGGATATAATATTAGCAGATTCACTAACATTAGTCCTCGGTAGATTAATAGTCCTCGGTCGACGAACAGAAGGAGAATTATTAATCATTACTAGATTAATATTATTTGATGAGTTCGTGTTATTATTATTCCCAATTGGTGATAATTGAGATATCTCCATTGAACGGTCTGATATACCAATTATTTCAGAAACTGAGTCATTAGGATTTAGCGGGATATTATCTGCAACAACACGGGGTTGCGACTGACTCAGTTGACCTTGCAACTCCGCACTATGCATCAAGTCATCATTTGAACGCAAAGAAGAAAGAAAAACTCTTTCATTAGCAATTCTTTCCAATCTACGTTCCATTGTGCGTTCCCTTCTGCGTTGCAAATATTCTGCTTTAGGCAACCACACTCTTTCATACTTGTCGCTAACGGTCCTTAGACGAGAATATTGGTTGCCACGTAGGGTGCGTAAATATTGTGTGGGTTCACGAGTATTAGAAACGGATTTAGAAACAGATTTAGAAATGGAACTCGGAGTTTTTGATTTAGAAATAACAGATCTAGAAATGGCACTCGGAGTTGTAAAGACGGATGTAATAGGAACAGTTTCCGATGTAGCAATAGGAACGGATGTAACAGCAACCAAAGTAGTAGAGGCTGATGTGGATGTTACAACAGGAGTAACTATTGACTGTTGAGAAATGAGGGGTTGAGTAGGTTTGGTTTGCGTAAGGAAAGAAGAAATAAGGGGTTGAGTGGGTTGTTTAAGAATGGGAACTGATTTATTTGATGGGGAAACTGGTTTATTTGGTGGTTTCGAAGTTTGATTTGGTGGTTTCATTAAAGAAGAAGTAGCGATTAATTGTTGTGGAATAATAAAAGGAGGTTGGGTAGATTGCTGATTAAGAATAAAAAGGCTAGGAACCAGCAATTGGCTAACAATTGGTTGACTGGAATGAATGTCTCGAGAATCCACACGATCTATTACGTCACCAACTGCGTTCAGTGTAGAATCATTGATAATTCCTTTTTGCAACAGGAAAGAGGAATTATCAATTTCATTCCACCATGAAGGCGGCACATTTGCTTGAGTGGTAAATGCACTCTGAGAAACATTTACTTGAGCAGTACTTGCCACTCCTGTTTGTGTTTCTCTAAATGCAGATTCCACGCTAGTAGTTACTGTTGAAGAAGGATTTCCTTGTAAATATTGCTGTAAAATTGGGCGTTCATTTCCAAAGGACATTACTAGCATGCAAAAATACGGAGTATATTAAAACATTAAAACGTAAATCTTACTTAATAATACTTACAGTTAAATTGTTAAACAAACAAACAAATATAGAACAGATATATCTGGAAAAAATAGAGTATCATACTATAGATCTATTAATGAATTAAGAAGTAAAAGCACTTACCAGTAGATTCACTGTACAAATAACTTGTGAGTTTATTCGAACTAAATGCCTCTTTTTATACTCGAAAAGTTGAAGGTAAACCTTCTAAAACTGCACGTAAGAAATTATGTAATATGTAATTCAAAATTAACATTATAAAAGGTCACATAACAAACACGCGTAACCGGACCATCGAAAAGTGAAAGAACACCTTGCCCAGAAATGATGCAATACGTATTTTGTATTACAACATCCTGAACATAATGTTATTCAAAACTAAAGTTGTATAAGGTCAAACCGAACGCGCATAATAAATTATTTTTATTATTTATTTTATCGTGTTTCCATTTACAGTAGCAGTAAAAGAGGATGAATGGGAGGAGACTGGGCGGGACTTAGTGGGCGGTGGGCGGAGTTTGGTGGGGGTAACTTTCTGTTTCCGCGGAATCTGGGTCAACCGGGAGGGGGGGGGGAAAGAAAGCCCTCTCCCCACTCCCATCCCTACTCTTCCCTTTCCATTTTCTGGGCGTCACGAAGGCGTAACGAAGGCGTAACCACGGCCCACTGGAACTAACCTTTCCTCTTTTCTTCTTTCCTTTCTTTCCTCCTTTTTTCCTTCCTTTCTCTTCTTTTTTTCTTTCCTTCTCTCCTTTTTTTTCTTTCTTTTCTCTCCTTTTTTTCTTTCCTTCTCTTTTTTTATTCTTACTTGCAGTTATTTTGAAAAAATTTCAATAACTAATTATTCTCTCTAACGACTTTAGAATTTGAATAACATTTACGAAGTTTAATAATAATCTTATTATAACCAAGTTGAATAGTAATTCTAATCTTATTATTACCAATTTTATAATAATCTTTATTCAAATGAATGTAAGGAAAAAGTGTATCTGTCGAATAATAATCTTTATTTGCAAAAATTTTCCTAAATCAAACTTGCAAGTGTCACACAGTTTAACGATACACATTACACACACGAGCACTCATCTTCTAGATACCACGATTTCATCGAACAGTCAGCCCCTAATCTTTATTTGTAAGAATCGTGTAAATTTAAATTACATTCTTAAAAATATTCTCTTACTTATATTCTCTTAGTAAACACGCACTAAGCTTTGCGAAAGACCGATTAAGACTGGTGTGTAATAATATATTAGTTAAACGATTTCTATGCAAATTGAATTTGAATTTTAAATCGACGGTGAATGCTCGTAAATATGTTAATTTACTATTATGCAATTCTTGCTAGTTTGGCTCGCTTTAAAACGTGCTTGTTTTTATTTATTTAAAACGGTATTTATATTCATTCACAACTCGGAATACATATGTAAATTTTTTGTATATTTAATCGACGTTCGCCTTCAAACATGTTTATTTTTTCTATGCCACTTAATTTATTATACGACGGTGTGTGAATCTAAATCCTTAAATTTTAAATTGATCGATTAAAATTAATAACGTCTCCTTTCTGATTTAGTTTATTATAATTTTTATACAGATCACTTCTCGCTATGATATTTTTAACGCTGCACAGTGAAAACCATTTTTGTGACTTTTACATCGTAGAAAATTCGTAAATTTGACAACGTTTGAAATTTCAATCGAATAAAGCGATACTTTCAAAGACAATCTGTCAAGCTAAATTGCTCATCAAGAGTTAATCTAAATAATTTAATAACGCAATGTATTTCTAAATTCTTTCTTAAATCCTTAAATTGATTTATTAAAATTAATAACGAATAAAATAACAACTCCTTTCTGATTATAGTTTATTGTATAATAATATATTATTAATAACAATATTTAATAATTAATATTTTAATAATAATATTTAAGAATAAGTACACAAATAGCAATTCTTCTTCCGTGGAGGTGGAACATCTATTTCATCCAAAGAAAATTCGGTTTGATTCCAATGTTGGTGACAGAGTCTCTGACTTTGTAGATATTTACAGCGTTGATAATGAATCGGCAACTTAGGCCAGATGTATTCTAGATCTACGGCTGTGACTCTGGTACATAGATACGATTTTGGAAAGTACTTCAAATCCTTATCTGGTATACTACTGAACGAACAATCTTTTTCGTACTGGTCAATAACTTCGCCAACCTTCTCTACAACATGCTTTATAATGTTCTTGCAAAATAGACGGGAGAAGAAATCCATTGCGAAGCTGAACTTTTCTTATACTAACTAAGAACCAAAGTTTCCTCATAATATATCACAAATGTTTAGTGTAAAAAATCCTTCATATAACTTTGTTTGAATAAATTTATGTAAATCAAACACGTTCGTTAAAGTACACATGCAATTTTTTCTTGAGTGAAATGGACACTTGGGTTCGGATTTTTGCAATTTTTGTACATCTTCGTAAATTTCACCCAAATCTAACACAGGTACACTTTCACCATTGCTTTTCGCTAGAATTTCACATAGAAATCAAGACTTCTCCACTCCTTTAACGTAAACGACTTTGGCTGTACAACATAAAAAGGTGATGATTGCGTCAAACTCAGATAAGGGGACGAATCCTCTATTCCAATCAATGCAATGGTGATTGGTCATTAACCAGTTTGCAACATTTTGAAATTTTCTGGGGATCATTGACAAACTTGTGGGTGGTTGAAATAAAAAATGACTCACTTTTCTTTCACTATCGTAAGAAGCCAACTCTTTTGGTATAAACTGATTATTTTCCACTTTAAATCGTTGAATGTCAATGACAATAAATCGTTTTTTCATGGTTCGGTTGATGTTGCTTCTTATAAAATCAAATGAAATCAAATAGTTTTAGCTTCTCTGTTAATACTGCCATTCACGGTTTACATCAACTGACGGACAATTTTGGTGAGAGGTGAATAAGAGAACGCTTTGTCATGCAGAATTAAACAGTAAGCAATAGTATCAGCTTTAATATTTTCTTTAGTTGTAAACTCAATTCTTATTTCTACTGCACTTTTATGCATTACATCTCTCTGAAAAGTGCAGTCGATTCCTATTAATGGGCAACTAGCTAATCCTTTTGGATTGAACCAGGGTTGACTGCTTTCACGATGATAATAATTTTCCTGAAATCTAGAATACATGTCGTATATAACGGCGTATTTGTTATTTTCAATATCAATTTCAATATTGTCGTACGGATAGCGTTCGCCATTTAGAAATACCGTTAATGATTTTAACTTAACGTCATCAAACAGACTCATGTTTGCATCGACGACACCCTTTCGCTTAGTTTGAAAACCGATGATTATGTACCTTGGCGTTTTCAACTGCGGAGCCGTTTTTACTGTCCAAGAATGACTTGTCGTAGTTGGGAGGGACGGATACTCGTGCAACTCCCAGCTTCTGAAAGGAATTTGTATTTCAACATCTCTGTCTGTCACTCTCGTTAAAGCCAATTGCTCACGTAGTCCAACAGAAATATGAGGTATACGCCATACAATTTTGTCAATTATTAATTTAATCTTTTCCGTCTTGTTTGTTTCCACAACTGCATCAACGTCATCATTTGCTCTGATCAATACTAATTCTTGCCTCATATTCAAGACGATCTTTTTATAATCTTCCCCAAAACCTAATAGTGTTTTTAAAGGTACACTTGCTGAGAAATCTCCCTTAACGTTGAGTATATCGCTCATTTTATCATTCTCCTGAATCCATCCTGCATTTTCCAATTTTACTGTATCGTTGCGAGTAAAAGAAAAATACCCTTTCATTGTTGATGTTATGCCAACATTTCTTACCGAATCCACCTGTACTCCGTTCAGAAGATATCTAATCTCGCTAAACATATAAGCTACCGGATTATTTATCAATTGTGCCGTCGCACTGTGTTTAGTATTATCACTAACCAAACGCAGTCTTCCCTCTACGTACAAATAACTTTCGCAAGGGAGGGTGTAATTGTCGATCTCAGGTACGGTGATACGCACTTCATCGTTATTACCAAATGATGAACTGAATGGTAAGTGTGAATGGAACTCCATACTGGTTATTGAAGTGTCCAATTTAATTTTATCAGTTACTCCCAAAATATCCATGTCGTTCTGTTTAGATGATGGTGTAATGATGGTGTTCACCCTTTGACGGTTACGTTTCTTCTACAGAATAATTCCCCCTATGTTAGCACCTTATAACCTAAACTCTCTAAATATATTCGATTTCTCTGTGTCAATTTCAGTTTTTTTTTGTCGACAACAGTTCAGTATCTGTTTCCGTGGTTTAAATAATATATTACGTCTAATTCTGCTACACTCTTTCCGTTTCGAATAATTGCTATCGTAAATAATCATTATGTGAATCTTCTCAAATGAAGTCTTAGAGTAATTACTTCGTTTCTAAAATTTACTAATCGATTCTCTTGATCTAATAGTCGAATGACTATTCTCGTAATCACGTTCACGGTCACTGGAAGATAAATAGCTTGAAGAGGGGATTCTATTATTTTAAACCCTGGAGGTACATTTGGAAAGAAATGATACAAAACATGACCGGGTTCTCCGTTGTTATAAGATCCACCGGTTAGATTACATTCTATTCTTATAGCATATACTTTATTTATTTCCACCGGAAAATCACCAATGTTATTATCATTTACTTTCAACGTTCGCGGTTTAAAACCCAACAATTTTCCCAATGAATTTGGTTTACTAAAATCGAGCTTAACCGAACTGTGTATGGTTTCCTTTAAAGTATTATTATTTCCTTTGATGTTTATATAATCAGGGATATTGTTATTTTGAAAATAATCTTTCAGATATTGGTTGATATCGTCTAGTTCATATGTACCTGTAGGTATAACGATAGTTTTCCAAACCGTCGTTTTTCCTGTTTCTTCATAATGTATCAAATTATTACTTTCAACTATGTTAGGTATTGCATTAAACGTTTCAAAATTTAACAAGCACATTTCATATGTTGCCTCTTCATCGAGGTATAGTGGTGGATTCAATTCACAAAATAAAACTGATTCAGTTCCCGTAAGAGTGAATGTACACGCAACGGGTGAAGATTCCATGTTGACCATCTTTCAAGTACTATATTCTTACTTAAGTTGTAAAGGACTTTAAAAACTGTAGACATAAGTGTCCACAATTTTGTGTATTTTGTTTCTGATACCTTTCATAATTATAGTTAATAACTCCCAATCCGTTCGACAAAAGATATTTCTCTACTTCAACTGGAGGTCGTAGATCTCCATAGCTGTCAAAATATTTTACGATTACTCCTCTCTTATAATATGCCACCCAATGCGTTCCTTCACCAGAATCGCTATCTAAATTCACTACTCCACTTTCATGCTTCCATATCTTTTTAGGTAAAGTATCTCTCATAAACACACCTCGAAAGAAAGGTAATTTCCATATTTTAGCATATTTCAGTATGTCAATGTTAGTCAACGGTCGCCGAGGCAAATATTTCAGTTTTTTGGATTGAATCGTAAATATAACCCACACCCTGTTTTGTAAGGTTTTATATAGAATCCGCTTCCCACTGCTTTTGTTTCCATAGCGCGATTATGTCGCTCTGCCTCTTTCAGTTGCTCTTTCGCAGCTTTTGCATCGTTTACCGCCTTAGCAATTGCAGCTGCACCGCCGCCGAGCGATCCTATTGCGCCCAAAGCCGCAAATAATGGAATTAAAGGTAAAAACCTCCTCTCTTAGGAATTGGTATCACTCTTTGACGTGGAGGTCTTATTTTCTTGTGGTTCTTCTTTAAAACAGCCTGCGCCAATTTCACATTTTCTAACAGACTCTTGTTACCATTACGTGAAATTGCATGTTGTGCTTTCCTTACAGCTTGTCGAAATGATAATTTACCACTACGCTTCTTCCTTTTACTACGCTTTCTCTTCACTCCGTTTCCCATTCCAAGCTTTGTCTTAGCTTTCATTAAGGCGGCTACAGATAACGCAGATGCTTTTTCACCAAATCCCGCTTCTGTACTCTTCACTCTTTTCACTGCCGCTTGATACAATTTTTTATCTGCTTCGTGACGTTTTTCTAAATCGCTACTTACAGAATATGCGATATCGTGTTGCTTGCATGCCTCATCCAACGCATTCACACCTCTGTCTCCTCTTTTAAGTCGAACGTCTAATTTTGTGCCCGGACCGCAGTAATTGTAACCTGGTAAGTGTAACTCTACTGGTAGTTTATTAATTAACGTATTAAGTAAACCACGACCTTTTCGTTTTAAGGTGCTTCTCGCAGTGTAATCTGTTTTGACACGACGTCGCATTTATGGCTTTTCTTTCTAACAGTCAACGATGTTACATGTGTACTACTTCAATACTCACTGCTTATCTTTATATAGCGTAAAAATTTCTCTTCATTTTTTGGTTAAGTATCGTTAGTTTATTAAATAAAGGATCAAACAGTGTTCTTAGAAAATTTTATTTATAACTGACAGTGTCATATCTAGAAATATATACATATTAAATCACATAACATTTACATATTAACAGCTTTATGCATACTTATATCAAAAATTAATTTACTAATTCCTAACATCATTAATTCATTTGTAATTGCTCCTTTCTCAGATATTTCATTATTGAGAAATGATTTAACATTTGTCTTCATATCACTTTCCATAACACTCAAGCATGGAATCATGTTGCTGTAGAATGATTTATAGTTCAAATGTTTCAAAACTTCTAAACGATATAATACAATATCACACAATTTCCAGAGTTCCAATAGACCTTTATAAGATATATATAATGTCTCCACTCCTCTTTCTAATTTCAGTATTTTCGTTCCTTCGATGCGTTCGAAAGACGCCTTTACTGAGCTGATTTTCATTACCGGATAAATAGTTTTCTCCTCAGTAAAATACGACTTCAAAGTGTAGTTATAAGAACAAAATTCTTTCCATTCCTCTTCTAAAAACGATATGCTCTGCCTTTTGGAACCCATAATACGTATTATCGGATCAAAAAATGTTTCGGTACACAGTCCGACACAAATCCACTTCGTACGGCTCTTATTTAGAAAATATACACTTTGAGCTAAAAGTGGCAACTGATCTACGTCAGTCACCTCTCTTGCTTCTGAAATCTCGGAAGGTGCTGTCTCATTAGTATCACATTGACGAAAATCTTCATCTGTGAAGTAAGGCTGGGAGAGTATTTCAAATTGAAACTCGTTTCGAACTGAGGGCATATTCAAACCGTGCTCATCCGGCTTTTCTTCTTTTGGTTTGTCAACGTTTTCAGTCAGAAGTCTTTTCTTCTGTACGTCATCAAAAGGATCGTTCACGTGCCTTCTCTTTTGCTTCAGGAAATAATCCACTTGTTTAGATGTCACTGTTAAATACAATAAAAATTATAAATTATTACAATAAGATGACTTAAACTTACTTTTATGTATGTAGGTAGGTGATTAACTTAACAACACAACTCACAGTTCTGTAACAACTGAATCTATTCCCAAATGAAGAACCTTATATAACAAGATTTTAGGTGGGGGTCCCTACCTCCTCCAACCTTACGGTCGTATTCAAGATAAACCGTTTTTGGATCCTCCGTCAAGTTAAGGTCACGTCAAGGATAGGTAATTTTTGGAACCTTCCTCTGACCTCGCTTTTAGAGGTAATGATGAGGTCACGTCAATGACATTGAAAATTTTGCAACCTCCTCTGACTTGATCCTTAACCTGGTAGTTACATCGGCACAAAGCAAATTTTAGAACCTCCTCCGATCTTAACCTTGAACCCTCAAGGTCATTTCAAAGTTACCTCTCGGTTACGTTAGGAACAGGTCGATTCTGGAACCTCCTCTAATCTTGACCTTGATCGAGGTCACCTCAAGGTCGGAGGAGGTTCCAGAATCGGCCTATTCCTACTACTTGCGGTCTCTGAATTCTGGTCTGGTACATTAAATTTTTCTTATAGCCTCATAGATAATAATGAATAAAGTTCTAAAAATTTTAAACATTATTTCTAAAACGGTTTACCTTAGAACCAAGCTTTATTAAAGTTTTTTTACTTTGTTTGAATTGATTATCACATAGGTGAAGTGGTGACATTACGTAACAGGACACCTTGTATGCGTGAAGCAAACGATACCTGTAAACTACAAAAGCATATTTCTCTTTGGATTGACTACTTACATGGTAATGTTAAGAAGGTTAATAGCGAAACGAGAAATGACGTTAATACTGTTTAACTTTTGTCTCTATATTTGGCAAGTGAATAAAGCGCAGTAGATATTATGCAAATTCATGTGTATGTATCTTAGGTGTATGTAGGCCGACTCGATAGGCTTTTGTTACCGCACTGATAAAATGTAGAAAATTTATTGCCATTATATTCTTTATTATAAAAGTACGGTAGATCATACCACATGTACATACCAGAAATGGTAAAATTTCGTTTGTACTCTGTTCACGCTAAGAACATAGGAGGAATCCAAGTTAGTGTTGTTAGGAATAAAACAGTCTACGCAAAGCGTCAACGATGGGAGGAAGAGTGTGCGATACTTCTACTATGTTCAAATCGTGAACAGATTATAGTGTTGCTAAGTCCTAGGTATACCTTTTTTCTAAAGATCTAGTAAGATAACGACGAAGATAATATTGCAACATTTTTCCAAGCGTCTTACAATGATTATTATTTATTGTTAACAAAGTAAAACTGAAAAAAAGATTAACGTTTTCATTTAAATGTTAATTTCTTTAATTGCTTGTGGATTATCCTACTTCTAAAAAGTAGCAAGAATTGTCAAAACTTTAGGTTAGAAAAGCTGCTGAAGGGTAGTGTTAAGCAGGGCATGTCTCTCTCATGTCACCTTGAAGAAATTTATGTTGAAACTGATTCTCGGAAAATGAAGGGAATGAAATTAATTACTACTGCAGCTTAAGAAATAGCGCTACTTACATTTTAAACTTCTTGTGTTCTAAGCCGTTTCCGTTCGACTTTATTTATTCGAAATTGTTTTTTCATAACGTTGAGTTTTCTTCGTTTTTTCAGTTGCTTTGAAATTGTTTCCGCACAAATGAAAGGGACAAAGTTTTGGCAAATGATAACAGATGGCGCCATAAATGTTCGTTTTACATTTAAACAGCTCCCGAAAGCCAGTGCTAAGCAGAAATATGTTTCGATTGTTTCTCTCAAACACTTTCTCAAACGAAGAAGAAGTGTGTTTTCAGATGCTTTGAAACTTTCTTGGAAATTAAAGAGAACAAAATTAATTGCGATTACAGTTTTACTCACATTATAACTTTTTTGTGTTCTAAGCTATTTCTGTTCGACTTTATTTATTCGAAATTGTTTTTTGTAACATGTTATGTCTTTTATGAATCTTCTTAGCGTTTCCAGTTGCCTCGAAGTTGTTACTCAACCCTCATATATACAAGAATAAAGAGGACAAAGTTACGACTCAGGGTAGCAGATGGCGCCGCAAATGCTCCTAAATTCTTTCGCTTTTTTCGAAGTTGTTCCAAATCTAACTTTTTTCAGTTTTTTGAAATCGGGTTGGATGGCGTCACACTTGCCTATTATTTATTAGAAAATCTCCCGAAAGCTAGTGATAAGCAGAAGTACGGTTCAATCTAAAACACTTTCTTGAATGAAGAAGAAATACGCTTTCAGCTCCTTTGAAACTTCCTCGGAAATTAAAGAGAACAAAATTATGTAATTGCGACCAACAGATGGTGCTACTTAGATTTGAAGTTTCTTTTAGCTATTTCTGATTGACTTTATTTTTTTCGAAATAGTTTTTCCGTAACGTTAGTTCTTGAATCTTCTTAACGTTTTCCAGTTGTTTCGAAATTGCCGCGGCCCCGCTACCAAAAATAAAGAGGACTAAGTTATCACTCAGAGTAACAGATGGCGTTGAAAATTTCGTAAATTCTTTCACTTTGCGCTTAAAATGTTATTTTTTCGAAGTTATTTTCAGAACTTCCTAATCCAACGTTCTTCAATTTTTTGAAATATCTCCCTGCAAATTGTGAAATATGTAAGACGCGGGTTAACAGATGGCACAACAAATGGCATAAATTCAGAACGTATTCGTCGAGTTTTCCTAGCGCTTTTCAGTTGTTTTTCGGCAGTAACATTTCCGAAAATTAATCGTCCCAGTTTTAATTTAAACGCGATTCAGTAAATTTCTTTCTTTCTTTTTCTCATTTCATAAGCACATTCTATATTTGAAAAGGTGATCACCATCAAAAATCTTTGACGAAGAAATTTTTTCACTTTTCCGCGCTTGTGAATCTTCTCAGAGATCAAGAAAATATGAAACTCTATACGCATTTGCTTGCTAATAAAAAAAAATTGATTTTTACTTTATGTTTCGAACGGACGAGGCGCCTATGGCGTCTTAGCGCCGGGTTGCTTTACAATCTCTGCAACCCCTGTAGCTACGCCACCGATTAGGAAATAGGTATATCGCCTTTCTCCGTTCGCTAAAGGTAATATTAGTTCCCACTTAATCTCAATAAAGAAACTCTTTTTTTATAATATTATTACAAATTTGGGGACTCACAAATTATAATCGTTAAATTTCAGAACACTAATTATAAATTGTTGCTCTACATAATCAAAAACACAATAGTAATGAGCTGTAACACATATCTATCAAATAACACTTCTACTATTCGAGGTATAAACGCTTCACTTGCTAACTTATAACTGACTAACTGGCGCACCCATACGAGCTTTTATAGTAGATCCCAGTAATCTCGAACGTACTGGAATCATCGTGATTCGTACTAAAAATAGATTTATTTGTGCGTCACAACTGTAACAATATCGTGACGTTGAAACAACGGCGCTTCACCAAATAAATGTTGCCTTATTGATAATCGAGTTTTTACCAAAAAGTAAGGTATAATTTAGAGGTTGTGGGGCGTAGTCAGAATTTCACATAATACAAAATAAGGTACATTTAACAGAAATATAAACTTACCTGACCAATTGTAGAAGTACTTTTACTTTACTTACTTTAAGTTATTGCGGAATATGTGCACTGTTATATGCAATCTTACTAATAAAAACAAGTAATTTTGCAAAATTTCCAAGCACATTCGTAATACTGAATACGAGTTGACGATTATGAAATCTTACTATAGGATTTTAGTCATTTTCAAAAATTGTAATGCGTTAAAGTTTAACCAACATCATCCATCATCTTTAGAAACTTTACAAGGATGGTTTTAGTGTTAGATGAATGGCACATGAAGGACGTTAGCTTAGCTTTGAAATTACTGTTGCAGTTCTACTAGTAATTGAAACGTTTTAAGGCTCAATTCTCACACAACAGCGCGTCACCTCGCGTAATTTTGCTGCCTCTGTAAGTTTTCATGGTTTTAAATGGAGTTATTCTTATTTGGCAGCATTTTATGTCAAAAAATTACATATAAAAGCATAGGAACCAAAATGACGCGACCTGACGCGCTGCCCACAGGAGAATTGAGTCTAATTTGGTTATTATGACAATAGGTTACAATGGAGTTAATGTGAAACAAAAAAAAAGAAGTTAAATGCTTTTTTTTATTGCAAATAGGTATTAAGTGTTGACTACAAAAAATCAGAAAAATATTTCCGTAAGCCTATTTCGCAGTTCATTTATTTAACTAAACAAGTTGAAGACTGATGGCAGTCACTTAGAAAAAATAAACACACTCATCTCCGACCGATGGTATCTAACATAAGTTGTCAAAGTAAAGTAAAAAAGTATGCACGTTTTCGACAAAAAATATCTTATATTATCTAATTTGAAAACAAAGCTAATGCTAGGTATTACTAAAACCATCTTTGCAAAATGTCTAAAGATGGTGGATAATGTTGGTTAAACTTTAAGAGATACCCAATCTTATCGAAACGCATTAGAATTTTTGCAAAATAACTAAAATCCTATAGTAAGATTGCATAAACATCAACTCGTATTCAATATTACGAATGTGTATGGGAATTTTGCAAAATTACTTGTTTTTGTTAGCAAGATTGCATAACAGTACACATATTCCACAATAACTCTGTGTTTTGCAAAATTACTAGTGTATTTGCAAAAATACGGATTATTCAAAATTCCTGCGACATCTACATAACGTACATAAAACTAACTGACCTACGTTCCAGCTACATAGGCTGTGCTAGTTCTTGAACGTCGTGAAAAATTCCGATAATCCATTTTTCTCGACCGCCAGCTTCTGAGATTGTATAACTCAGGTAGAAGATGTACGAATATACGCCAACGTTTACTGGCGATGTACGGATGAGTCAGGGACTGATCTTACATAATTATTTCTTCTGTTGCAATACCTATGAGTTCACATACGTTTCTTTATCGATTCGTTGTTACCGTACTTTTCCATTAACGCCTTTCGAATATTGGGGATACTACTTGCTGGCTCTTTTCGAGCATTTGCACCCAGGCATGCTTCAGATTTAGTTATTATAAGTGCCTATGCCCTATGCATCTCTTATTCACTGTAACCCAGGCGTCGTATATGCAGAAGCTTTGAAAACAGACGAGTATCCTGTCCATTAATTAAATAGCTTCGTTCGCTTAAGACCTTAAAGACAGAAGAATATTATTTAAAGTAAGGAGCAAAGATTTTACCTTTAATTCAGATTAATTATCGGAATCTGAGTTAATTAGTCATTAGATTTTCAATAAGGTCTGCTTTGCATACATAAATCTTCCGCGTAGGAAAGATCCGTGTTCTCCTTAATTTCACACACCTCTCGAGATTACTTCGTCAGTGAATAGATCCTGTAACGTGTGAACGATGAAGCTTGGCGGAGCGCCGGGGCGACAAGAGGGCGAACAGATAAGACCAGAAAGATGAATTGACGGGGTTACGGGGCAGCGGACACGGCGGCGGAAGAGCAGACAGCACTCTCTTACCCCGGTGGCAGGAGCGATTACTCACTCGGCGACCTGGCGTGTCCCGACGGGAGCTCGGAAGTGGCTCTCCCGGAGATAAGCGCTTTACATTTGTAGCCTTTCAACTAACAAAGCCACGATACAGATAAACGCCTGGGTGGTGCCAGACGTTCTTTATTTATTTTCCTTCGTTTAATTATCTTTTCAAATTTAAAATCTAAATAATAGATTATGGAAATTCACTGTCAGATCGAGTCAGACTTCACAATTCTGTGTAAATCAAGTAGAGGATTGGCATGTGGCGAGGCGCGCCCGACAACTTGACAAAGATTGATCTGCCTAACGGCAGAGCACGATATGCTCCCATTATTCACTGCCAGGGCTGGGCTGCATCATTGACTCACCCTGCCACACTAGCACTTTACCATCAGCATAATCTCATTTACTCTCTGTTTAAATGCTATCAACTTAAACATATTATGCAGATTTGACCCACTGAAGCTTTTCGCTAATCGTTATGTGCACAGCTTAAATATACTATAAAAACTACAAGTATTGAATAGATAAAACAGCGACATCTTACGATTGTTTTTTGATCTGACATTGCAGTAGGATAACAAATTGAAGCGGGTTAGCTACATAATAAGCTACCCGGTCATGCTTGCTGTCAAAGCATACTGAAAGTTAAAAAAAAATTGTTGCAAATCGTTTTTCATTGCAGTGAAAACCTCGAGCAGCCTCTGTACAGCAATCAAAAACGATTTGCAACAAATCTTTTTTTAAAACTACAAGCATTTTAATCAGTGTAATATTTGTTTTCAATTTGTGTTATATTCGTTCTTGTGATATAATAAGTATTCAACAAGGAGTGGGCATATTTTTCTTTAAAAAGTAAAAAGCAATAGTTACTTGCCGAGTTGATTAGACCGCTAGGCAACGGATTTGTCGTTCAGTTCGGTCTGTGTTGGTGCGGGTTCGAACCTATCGTCAATACATGTGAGTTCTATGGGAAGCAGAGCTGTACAAAAATTTCGATTCACAAATCTATTATCGAATGCCAATAAAAAATTAAATTATATTATCAATACATCGATTAATCGATATACACTGTGAACGTATAGTGTAGAACAATCCATATAAATGAGTGTCAGATCATCTGTGGCCGAAATCCTCGGACAGGTATCGATTTTCATTAGCATGAATATTTTTTTAAAGTCATCTGTTTTTTCCACCCTCACCCCTCTCCACAATGACGTCATCGACATATTTTTTAATAGCACGCCCCCAATTTTCTAGCAGATTTGGGTAAATTGAGAATTCTGATTTCATCAATATGCATAATTTGACATTCGCAGTGACGGTACCCGAGATATTAATTACGAAAAGTAAAAACAAAAAATGGAGATTGCAAGAACTGTCAAATTTACTTGATGCTTTTTATTTTAACCAAGGCGTTGAAACAATTGATCATTTTGAAACAAATACGTTTTCGGCAGTTTTTCATAGTTTTGCAAAAACACAGTTTAATTATTCTTGTGAAGTTGTCATATTTTATGTTGCAATTCTAAGCTTGATCATAAGCCTTGTAAACTATTCAAGGCCTATACACTTAAATGGACTGATAATACCTTACGATGCCTACGATCACGCTTAGAACTGTGGTTCATTTGTTTTTGCGGTGCGTATAAATATAATATAATATAATATAAAATTAATTTTAATTTTTTTAATGGAAGAGCAGTTGCGAGTAATAAATTTTGGTCATCATTGATTTTCAAAGATATATTCTTGACTTGAATTTTATTAAAAAGAAGAAATTTGATATCATAATTTTGAAAACTAGGAATAATCTCTTAAAAATATAATTTATTTTGGATACCTTTTTGGTAAAATGTAGTATGTATATTTGTACGAAAATTAAAATTACATTTTTATTGACAGGGTCGACGAAAATTGAATGCTCCCAACTGCACATTTACAAAAAAATAAACGATCAAGCAAGATTTTTTTTTGAAATATTGAGATAAATAGAAAGACATTAATCTCTTTAAACGCATGCAATTGTTTTTGAGAGCATAATATTTATAAAAAGAACAAGGCAGCAAACAAAAGAACACAGACACTAACTAAAAGTAATAAACAATAAAATGTTAAGTGACGGAAAGCACTTTGAACATTTATGAAATACGCTGTAATCAATAATGATTGAAGGTCTGCACCTAAAATATTTTTAATATATTATTGATCTTCCATTTCGACATAGCCATTTCCTATCCATTAGAACATCAACAATAATATCTACACTATGCTATGCGGACAATAAAAAAGTATACAGTACAACCTCTTTAATCCGAACTAATAATTGCATTGGTTAATTCAGATTTTTCAAATGTTCGGATTATCGAACAAAAAACAAAATATAAATTTATATTATTATATATTTATATTTATAAAACTGAACTCACAATCAATAAAGTTTTAGCTTCCTAAGACAGCGGTACCGTAATGTAGTGGCAGTCATATGACCGCAAGTGACACCATGTAGCGTTGAAAATGGCGTCACGTAACATTGAAAAAGTGACGTACATTGGGTAATTAATAAAAAAAAATGAAAACCAATGATCTGTATTCATTTTCATATTCCATAATAGTCCAACTTTATTTGACATGGTTAACAATTTGTGAAAATGAAAATTCACCAAAACAAGAATTCCAAACGTTTAAAACATACGTTTTCTTACGTGGCGGTAACATTTCTAATAAATCACATGTGCTGAATGTGAGTAGATTTTTGATGTAAGGAATGGATATTTGGTTGCACATTTTAGGAATCCCGTGCAGTTGCTGACTTCTTACGTGATGTGCACCGAAGTGTTTTTTTTTAATAAACAAAATGTGTTCGTCTGAAGCCCTTCCAGCTTGGACGCATCTTTCTCTTTCTCTCCCTAATTCTCCAATTGATTAAGTTCCTATATTTTAAATAATTACAATTCGAATTTTCTTATTTGAATATTTAGTCAGGTCGAAAAATTATTAATATAGAACACGTTCATCATCATTTTAATCAACATTTCAAAACATTAATGCCCTTTTAAATTAAGGGTATCTACTGTAAATATAAAATAGTTACCAAGAGGTTGGTTGTGAATTTTTGAATTTCTTAGCAGTTATTGAGTAATTTCAGGACAGTCGGCGATATATGTAATTAGTATTAACATAAACAAAGAATAATATTTTTAAAATTATTTTTATCCTGAAGTAATATTTTTAACACTGAAGGGGAAACTGTTCAAATTATGCATATTGCTGCGTTATTGTTTATTTGGATTAAAATTTTTATAACAATTACAGGAGTTCTTTGCAGTTGCTATAAACTAATGCTCAATTTATATTTGAAATGATATTCATTCAATTATTTTTCAAACTTTGTTTTTCTGCAATGGTTTGTTGTTTGATATTGGCAGCAATGAACCGCAAACAAACAGGTTATTTATAATAATGGTTGAGATTTAATCTTCAAACTTTAATAGGACAAATGAGTATAATCTTATCTTTTTCGTGACTTTCCATGAAATCGGGGTTTCTCCACATGTAAAAAATGACTCCTGCCCCTTAAATTGCCCGTCTTACGACGTCATATAGGATTTAGCTCTCATATATGATTTTGATCATAGAAACTTAATAAAACTGTTCAATGAAATTCTCACTCATCACGCAGATCAAATAAAAAATTCCGTTCATGTACTGGTTCTGTTGTACTCGAACTTGCATTTTCTTGTTACGATGCTTGTGGACTTTCTTAAGCTGATGTTGAGGATTACAGTTGACGATATGTTTATCTTTCGATTTGATTTTGGAGATACCTGCTTTGTACAGCAAATCCTGTGGGGTTGTAGGCATCGTGTTGGCTTCAAGCCCGATTTAGTTTTTGGTCAGTTGTAGTTTAATGTGTTTTATTGATCCTCATATCAAACTACAAAATTTTTGTTGTAGTATTAGTATTATTTGACTCAAAGTTCCACCTTGGAATTACAACTGTCCCTTGTTATAAGGAAATTATTTAACGTTCAACAAAATCTCAAAGGCCCGGTCTCTATCACAATTTAACTTTAATCTTAAGTTTTTTTTTTTTACTTAGGAACAGATGGAAGTTAAGTGAATTATTAACAATACACTCCAAATCGTAAGTAAAAATTCACCACAAGTAAAATTCAAATTTTTAACTAAAATAATATGGTAATATGTTATTATCATCAAACCTAGGGGAAATTTAGGCGGAAAATCTCGCTAAATGTATAAGAACTACTAATATGCTGAAGTGGTCATAGACGCAAGAAGTACGCGTCTTCGCAGTAAAAGCAAAATAGACATCCATAATATCAAGTTTTAAAAATTTTGTTGCAAATTGTTTTTGATTGCAGTGAAAACCTCGAGCAGCCTCTGTGCAGCTGTTTCAGCCCTGCTTGGGGCTGCAGAGACGTAGCTCGACATTCCCACTGCGAATAAATTGGACAAATCGTTTTTGTTTGCAGTGGGAATGTCGAGCTACGTCTCTGCTGACGAAGCCCCAAGCAGAGCTGAAACAGCTGTACAGAGGCTGCTCGAGGTTTTCACTGCCATCAAAAACGATTTGCACAAATTTTTTTTTAAGTTGTATACATAGTTTGATAAATATCTAACGGACACTTTATACAAAAATGAGGAAAAGTTTTGGACTTGTTCCGCTTTGAAAAAAAGTCGTGATTTGAAGAAGACAGTTTATTAAGAAAAAAACATTTATCAAGAGTAACCGAAACAAAACTTACAAAATATCTAAATATGAATGTTACAATAAAAAATCTTTAATATTACTTCTTTGCGCTCCAACGATTGTAGCAATGAAATAAGTAGAACACGCTAACTATATAAGAATATCGGCATTCCTGATTAGCTGAATGGATCTACTGCTGTTAGAAAATGAAAATAAGCTGGATTTATTGCAGTTTGAAAATATAAGAATTATTAGCCATCATGTATAATCGGATTGATTGTATTGATTGAAGATACAATAACCAACTTATAGAGGAAGTTATAGACTACATAATGACACCTGTATGTCAAAATTTCAAGTTTTGGACTTATTGCGTTTTGAAAATAAGCTCCTTAAATCATCATTTTTCCAGGAGAAAAATAAAAAAAGTATATTTCACCTTGTTTTTCCTTTTAAAAATTAGAAAATTTCATGTACCATCAGGTATTTCTTCTGGCTTTTAATTAGTTCCAAGTTTAATACATTTCTTGATTGAATATTTTATGTGAATATAAAAGCTTCGGAGTTTGTAAGACAACTAGGGTTTTAAAACGATAAAATACTTTAAGAGTTATAACATATAAGCACTTTCAGCCGCTTTAAACATGACTGTCATTGCTTGAATTTATTATCATGTGCTTGAATTTATCAACGGCTACACAAATTTATTATACTATCTTGCCCAACAGGGTTACAAAAACGCACATGATGAAGTGGTCGGCGTGTTTCACCGTGTCAGACTCGCGGCGGTCCAATCTTGTCTAATGAGTACAGGACACGCTAGAATGTAATTACTATTGGATTACTCTTTCATACACTGACAGCATTATTAATACGTTGCCTCAATCCAGTGTTTATGTTTACATTAAATTAACATTAGTTTTAGATGTTGTGTTAAAAAAAAAACACCGAAGCTGAGAAAGGTAGCCCACATGAAACTAGTTATCTTGAATTACGGTTTTTGTCAGCAGTTTGATGGACCGAGTCGGTATTTAAACCGACTCGTCCGTCTCGTTAGAATAAATTTAAATAAATGCGTTTCTGACAGATTTATTCAGTTAGAATTACGGACATAAAAAATACATTATACATTTATCAGCTTCCGCGATTAGTGGCTTTTTTAAATATGTGACAACTAATTTGAAAATTCTAACGAGCGGTCCAGGAGCAGAACAAACTAGAGCCCCCATGTGTTTTTATTATGAATGACTTGACAGAATGGTGGGCAAAGATGTCAGAGTCGGGCAACTGTGATTAATAACTCGCCTGCGGACCGACTTGCCCGGCTAGCCTACATATTACCCGGCGAACTCGGTAATAACCACTCATGCTGGATATCCATCAATCATGTGCAAATTATACGGCCGGGGCTCACACATAAGAATTATGACTGTCATTCGTGTAATTCCATGGCACGCTACAATAGTTGGTTTATAATCAAACTTTTTTTCCAAAAGCACATTAATAATATGCAATTCACATAATTATATATCAAAAAATGAACAGCCCTAATTTAACCGACAATAAAAAGCGTCGTTATGATAATCACCGTGTTCAACAGTTTGAGTCGTTAGGGAACACGTTGATATAAAACTTAATTACGAAGAAAATATATAGTTTAGTAGCATTTTGTATGTGCATTTCGTGAACTTTAATGTAATGTATTTTATTTATGTAAGCCAATCAATAAGTAATTACATATACCGTTTACGAGTAAATTACACGCTACGAACTTCGAACAACACAATGTAACGTTTTAAACTTATGTAATAACATGAGATTTGTCTTGCAAAGTAAGTATTGCTGCGGTTTTCAATCAGAATCTACATGAAAGTAACCATTAAGCTTTGATCGACTGATAGCATTATAGATGTGATACAATCTACTAATAATACATTCCTAACTTCTAGGAATATATGCTTTCGCTGTAATATCCGCTGAAAAATTGCTAGTGCACATAAATATGTTGTGGAGAAATTAACTTTATAATAGAATTCCGTTTTTAATTGACTGTTACAGTTAGAAGTTGTTTATAACTTACCCGGCCATAAAACTGACCGCCGTATAAAGTTTGGAATAAAATATTTATATGTACTAAACATAAAAGAAAACTGGTACCTCTTAAAAGTACTCTTGCAATTCCAACCTAGATTCGTAACAGAAATATAATATAATATAAGAAGAATATAACATGAAAATATGAAAAGTACAACACTGAATTATGTAAAATCAAAAATTGACTTAAGGGAAAGTTCTAATAACTGGCATTGCTTCCAAAGAATCCAAACATCCAAAAATATTAATATTCGGTTGCATATGCCCTGACTAAAAGAGGTACAAATTTTGAATAAACTACATGTTGTGGAATATCTTAACTCTTTTTATAGTGTGTTCCATAAATCAGCTATTGATATCAACGGTTCGGTTACGGTTAACCTACTAATTTACATAAAACAAAATTTGACTGTACAATTTCGTCTATTAAAAAATAAAATTACGTTCAAACAGTCCATTTCTTTGTACTACAATGCAGTACTTTTGTAAATTGGCGCTTTTTTGAAATTAAACGTAACTTACCACGTTTGTTTCGTGGTTAGCTTGGTTATGACCAGAACTTACCGTTGTCATGAAGCCGGTTTCATAAATAGACAAATTTCAGCGGTATCTTACTTCCAGAACTTACAACCGAACTTATAGTTAAAATAGTTGATTTACGGAACACATTAGTTCATCACAAAGGTGTTGGATAATAACTCTTCCATCTCATGCATAAGCACAAATACATCTCCAAAATAAGGGGAGCAAATGGACGTCTTCCATATTTACATCTAAGTTCCTTCATTATGGAAACTCGAAAATTGAAATAAACTGAGAGATAACCTTCAAACTTTAACATCAAAGCTAAACATATTCCAGTCACTTGTTTTCAAAAACATTTCTTTAATAAGAAGTACAGATGTTTCATGTGTGCAGGATGATAAAATCTTCTTAAACCAAAGGACCGGTTTCGGCTAAAAGTGAACACTGAGAAGTTGTTGTAAATATTTTGCTGCAATTCCAGAAAGCGCAGAGTATGCATTCACTGCTTCCGAACTTCCGAAAATGCGGACAAAATTTACAATACAATATAAATTTAAAACAATAAACACTAATTCTTGACAGTAGCTTGGTTGGATTTAATTAAGGGCTATGAGGACGCCATTCAGCAACCATTATTTTGAAGAGCATTGCCGTCATGTGAAGTGTTGTCTCAAGAAGTATGAGCGACAGGAAGTTTAAGTTAATTGTTCATATATACACTGAGAATCTTATAAAACTGCACATAGCAATCATCAATGGAAGCTTTATTACATTATTATTTCCAAATTTATTTTCTTTGCTGTGGTTACCGTGCGTTGTTAGTAATGACACTACTGATTTTGAATTGTCAGACTGAATTAAATTGTTCTTTTGATTTATTGTAAAATGCATACAACCGCCGAAAAAGTAATAATGTAGGTACACATTATTATCAGACGAAGTTCATTGACAGAGATCTTTGCGTTATTTGCCGCCAAATTTCCGGATAGATCAATTATTCCGATCTTTAATACTTCCTTTGTGCAATTTTTAAATGATTCAGCATTGAGAATTGAGTGGTAACTATAGCAACGTAATGTTAAAACCTCTATGGGCAATTTTATATGATTCAGAAATGTATTATCTGCTCACGTAATTTTCGTCTATGTGCAGCGTTACAAGATTCTCACTGTATAGTAATAAAAATAATAAATCATTTGTTAACACATCTGTTATACTGAGTGTCTCACAATGTACGGAGGAGATTGAAAGGGCAGCTGTAGGACATCAAAATAAAGCTTTTTTCTTAATTCACTTTTGACTAAAACCCTTAATTATTAAAAATGAAATTATTAAAAATTATTTCACAAAATGTAACTTTATTGTTAAATCAACTCTAAATTTACCAAAACCACCGTTCATAAAACGTCTATGTTAATCTGTTCCGTTGTTTTGTTTTTTATTAGTAAGCGGTGCACAACGACATGAAAACCCGTTTTGGGCATTAAAAGAAAAAATGAAATAGCCATAACTTTAACGTGACCATATTTTTTAAAATAGTTGTTTATTGTATAGCAGTGTTCAATTAAACGCCTCAAATTTGAATTTACAACGTAAAACGTTACTATAAGAAGTAACTCTTGCTTGTTAATTAATTTCATCTTAAACTCTTGTAACTTTTTAGTTTTAATTTTTTTTTTCAAAAACTTATTAAGAAAAAAGCTTTAATTTGATCTTCTCTAGGTACCCTTTTAATCTCCTCCGTAGGTTATGAGACACCCAGTATATATTGTTATAAAACCAGCATTATAAAAATATATATATATATTGTTTAAGGTGTTAATGGGTTGTATTTAGATTGTCTGTCAAATATAAACATCAAAATATTCCATGTAACCAAGGAATGGACTGACGACTGTAATACTGGGCGATCAAGTATAACTATTTGAGTTGTCAATACAATTAAGAGCATTTTCTTATTCAACTATTTGCAACACCAAACTGGATAAATTTTGTTGATTAATTTAACAGATATTTGACTTAATGATAGCATTGTAGGTTATGTTGAGCGTTCGTTTACTTTCAGTCTCAAACACTTGTCAATATTGAAGGCCCTTAGCAATGGCCCTTAGCATCAAGCTGTCAACAAACAGGAAGTTAATCCAGCTGTACCATTTCAAAATAAAATTGTATGTATCAACTGGAGTGATCGGTCCCTGTATGTATTGTTGTATTCTTCGCCCCACGTTACGGTGACAAAATATTTATATGTAGTATTGTCTGTGTAAGTTAGGTGTGGAGGCCGAACGTTTATTTATAACAAACTTAAAAAAAAATCACAAACTGAATAAATTATTAAACACCTCTTTCACAATTAGGCATGTAATAACTACTTGATATATGAATCGCTCTTCCGCAAAGTAGCGTTCTTATAATTCGGTTTATGAATAGGTCTTTCGCAAGTGACCATTCGATGTCAAACATAGATTAGGGAGGTTTGGTAGATAGGCAACTTAAATATTAATTTTTGTTCTTAATCAACTAGCGCCATTACGACCTGACTCAAAAGTAATCAACGGAACGGGTAATTTGATTTAATATTGAAATTCAGAACCAATGCACACTTTTTGTAAAAAACTATCACGTAGGTACCAAAGAGAGATTTAAGCTTTGCATACTAGAAGAATACTTTACAACAAAATATGGACTATTATCTACTAACTATTAGTATTGTATTGTATTAATTATTGATAATTTTTGTCAAACATGCACATGAGATAGTTGACAGTTTGACAATTTTTCATTAGGAAAAAATTGTTCACATAATTTAATATTAGTACCTCTATATCTTTTAGCACAATATCCATGCTTTCAAGACAAAACGACGTAATCACTACTGATTGTTGAGAAATTAAAAGATACTTTAGAATAAGAAAAACTGATCGTTGAAACAAAAAAAAGTGAACTAACTATAAAGTGTGGTTTATACAGTCACTTAAAACTAATAACTAAACATTAATAACTATCAACTAAGAAATTAAAAGGGCGTACTGATATGAAGCGGTTTATACAACTTCACTAAAAATTAAGAATTCGTTTATTTCAATTCTTAGTGGAAAAGACGGGAAGACCGTAAATTTGACTGTACTTTCTCTCCAGTTAATATTCCCTCCACGGAATTTTCACAGCTAGGTGTGCAACAAGCATTCGTATTTTTTGCTTGTATAAACGGAAAATTTTGCATAGTTTTAATTTTAGTTTTGGTTAATTTTTAGTTTTAGTTTTAGTGACTGTATAAACCAAGCATTATTACTTACTATTTAATTAGCACTTACATCGTACGGTTTGTCTTGAGTACAACGATATGCATTTACTTTCGTCTGCATAACATACTGCAAAACTTAGCAAGCAATACTTCATCATTGTCAATTTACTCAATTTAATAATAAATTAATCTACAAATTAGAAATAATAATTTGCGTATTAAAAATCCCCGATGTCAAAAATAAATAACTTCAAATAAATTTTAAAGGCTAGCAACGTGATTTTAAATTCCCGCAAAGTCGGTGGCGACACCGATGACCTGATTCAGAACTAATTGCCACAGCTAACTGCATTTAAAAAATTCGTAGCATTAAGTGCGTATGGAATGATGTCAAAGTAAAATTTCAACCCTGTTTTATAATCAAAAGGGTTGTAATAGTTACCGATGTTTTAAAAAATTTTGCCCTCTACATTCTAAATTTTTAAGTACAAAGTCAGGAGTGACGAAGCTATAAATCTATAGCGAAACGTTGAGTATTTTCCCTTCATATTTCTGTCCGGTTCGAGATTTAAAAGAACTTTGTACTTACAATTTTCATCGGACAAGAACAAACTTCCAACTAAATTTTTAACTATTCACAATTTCAAATTTTTCCTAAATTTCAAAATTCTAAACTTAATATTAATTGTCACTTATTCTAAATATTTCAATTTCAATTAAATTATTTACAATGTTCTTTAAATAAATAGATAAAACAGCGACATATTACGATCGCTTTTTTTTAATACTAAAAGTTCTTATAATTTAATAATTTTGAGAATTTCATTTTGACGCTTACTCAACCTTACATTTTACTGTCAATTTGACATAATTTAGATAGTCAGGCCTAAATGTTCCTCCAACAGATATTAGTAGTCTACACACATGTCTTTAACACAAAATTTTAACATTTTCTTTTGATACTGTCGTCTCAAGTTGTACAAACACTGTTGCGGCGGTGATGAGTATACATGGGAACATCTGTGGTTACTCGATGTTGACTGTAGCCTCGTTAATGATGTGGTGCTGTTGTTGTTTCATGTACAAACACTGTTGCAGCGGTGTGGAGAATACATGGGAACATCTCTGGTTACTAGGATGTTGACTGTAGGCTCGTTGATGATGTGATGCTATTGTCTCAGGATGTAGCAGTTCTTCGCCATTTAGGTTCTTCGTATATTACGTATTACAATGTAACGTGTAAATTTTGTTGTAGGTATGTAGACTTATTTTGTTTTTCTGAAGTGAAGCTGATAATTCAAATTTATGCATCCTAATTAATCTTGATGTTGTTTCTTCTTAATGGATCCCAAAGGTAATATTTTTATTAAGTTTCCAAGTATTTTATTTTTGGTTTGGCGAGTTATTATCGCAGTACGTATGCTTATGGGTAACTAGAAATCGTTATATACAAAGTTGGTAATACGTATAAAAGTCGCAGAATATCGTTTCGATGATTTCGAGTGACTTTTTATAACAAGTATGCATTAATAATATTTAACCCTTGCCCTTAAAAAACTGTCGAGGATTGTCAACGCTATGCTGTTTGTATAGTCACAAGCACTACATGTTTTCTCAATCACTTTATCATGTAAAAAGCAAATGGAAAATACATTAATTGAAATTAACCTAGCTAGCAACTTAAAAGCACTAAAAAATGACTAAAAACAACCTAATCGCACTGACAAAATGATTTTGTCAGTGTGATTCGGTTGCTTTTAGACATCTTGAGTACGCTACCAACTTAAAAGCACTAAAAAATGTCTAAAAACAACACATTTTTTAGTGCTTTTAAGTTGGTAGCGTACTCAAGATGTCTAAAAGAAAGAGATAATTGAAATTAACCTCCGAACACAATAATTTTTATATTCGTAGATACATATTTCGGCAGCTAAGATGCCATCTTCATATACGCTACTAACTTAAAAGCACTAAAAAATGTCTAAAAACAACACATTTTTTAGTGCTTTTAAGTTAGTAGCGTATATGAAGATGGCATCTTAGCTGCCGAAATATGTATCTACGAATATAAAAATTATTGTGTTCGGAGGTTAATTTCAATTATCTCTTAAACCACAGTCTCTTTTACTATTTTGGAAAATACATTGTTTTAACTTGCTTGATTTGTTTTATTTATTTATTGTACGATTTATTTCACAGTATTAGCTATCCTGGTCAATCAATATTCCTCCATATACCAGTTTAACTTTGATCAAGAAATCGAGGTATTGAACGTCATTGTGAGTATATTAATGGAAACTATGGGCTATTAATATGAAAACGATTTTCTCATTCGAAGTACCTACAGTTTGATTTAGGTATGATACGGGAAACGTATAATTCACGAACCGAAAATTGACCGATGTGACACTTATCAACAACCATTTGAATTTCATTTTTGTTACCTTCATCAATCACGAGTGCTATTGTAAGGTGGTAATATTGCTTCCTCATCTAACCTCGTTTGAGGATCGGATGCGGAGGATCATGCGATTCATTTCTGTATTCTGATTGGTCCCCATTTTGTGCTGTTGCAGCGTTCGCTTTCGAAATTCGCCTGCAGTGTTACTTTGTATTTTGTTGCTACTACAAGGTACAGATATACCAGATGAACATTTCTCGTGAATTGTTGCTAGTTTGAGCAAAACTCTGATTTAAGTACAGTGTGACTGGAATCTTTTATACCTTATGTAAGATTTGGTTTGTTGTAAGGAAGTTTTACCAAGCAGATAATCCGTTTCTACTTCAGATGGAAAGGTAATTAGTGACGCCTTTAGAGCGATCCATGTTTATACTCGATTTCTTTGTTTCAACAGAGGAATCCGTTTCTTTTCTTCGCTACTTCTTTCCTGTTTACCGTTTCCCGGTTTTTGTGGCGAATCTCTTCCTGCCGAGGGCCTATGCGAACCAAGTGTACAACGAAGTTCGACGTGAGGTTATCGCTTCGCATCAACGTGCCTTTCTCAAAGGTCACCGACATCCGGCTGTTGGCAGCAATTGGCGTCGACGTATCGACGAGTGGTGGCGCTACAATACGACAGTTTATGGGGCTACATAGCGAAGAGTGAGTGAGTTACACCATTATTTTATTCCGTAAAAATTAGTGATGTGCCGGATCGTTGAAAATCCGCGGATACGAACATGGATATTCATATCTATATCCGTGGATGCGGGTTCCTTGTAGATCCGCGGATATTGCGGAATCGTTTTTTTCCGCGAATATCCGCGGATACGGATACGGATACGAATGTTCAGAACATCACTAGTAAAAATACACGTCAAGATTTTGTATTCTGTATTTTTAACATGACTACTGCGATTTTTTAAAATTAGTCGCCAGCCCCCCCCCCCCTCCCAAGTAAACTGGTTCCAGAAATGATACTCTTTTTTCTTCGCCCCAGGGGATGTTCGTAGAGTGGAATTGTCTCACTTACGGTCCAGTTCTGTAAAGGCTGGTTCCAGGAACGTTACTTTTTTTTTGTTTCGTCCCAGAAACTTTTGGGCCTTCACTGCAACAACTTGTTACCTACCTATACAGGTATCAACAAGTAATCGCCGTGACAGACGTTTCGGCGTCGCCGGCCAGCCCGAGTGGAATAGGGTGGGTTTATACTAAATCTTTACTAACAAACAACAACAAAGAAAAGGGCGCCAACAACAAAGAAAAAGGCGCCACTTAATTTCTTTTTGGCTATGGGGAACCGCGGAAAAAAGAAGAAAAATGCGACTCATCCAGGATACTAGCAATATTTGTTTTATTTAGTAACAATGAAACAATCACAAAATGTAATTAAACACAAATAATCAATTCAAAAATGAGAGCGCAAATTCTTCTTATATGAAACAAACACAACAAAAAAAATTAAATATGATATTCAAATATAATCGAGCTTATAACAGACGATACGGAGACAATAAAGTTAACATTATACGACACAAACATCGACTCTATTTTAAAGCGATACAGAATGTAACTAGAGCGTTACGCAAAAAAGTGTCAATAAGGCGAATTAAAATTGATTTATCGTGTACCGCATGTACACACGCCTTTCCGGAATCAGTAAATGAAAACAACTAATAAAAGTTAAGCAAACTTTGTCCCACCTGTGGGCGTCGTGACAGCGTCGCACTGAGGCGTCAATCGACGTGTTGTCCGGCGGAGAAGGGAAGAGAGCTGGGCACGTCGTCGCTTGGGATGTATCCGAGTCCGAGGACCTCTAATTCAAGTCGACAGGAGAGGGCGCTGAGTCCGAAGACCCCGTGTCTACAGCGGCGAAGCAAGCAGCTCCAAGGGAGGTAGGTTAATGCCCACGGGACCGTGAAGTTACGGCAAACGGGCCGGCAACGAATAAAGCGGATTCGTAAAGAATAAGGGACAGAGGTAAAGGTAAAATTAAAGGTACAGCTAAAGCCTGTAAGGAAGAAAGATACACTATAGAAACATTCGAAGCGAATCAGAATATCAACGAGTAGACTCAGCTGTTCACAGAACAACCTGGGGGGTGGGGGAACAGGCGTAGACAATACGAACGTATTAATATTCTCTCGACTCACCGAATTAATCCAGAAATACAGCTGAAGATGAATTCCCCAACACAAATTTTGGGCGAAAACACACACAAAAAACACAGCAACGCGAGACGTGTCACGTCGAGAGAAGCAGTCTGAATTGCGTTCTGAAATCGCTCCGCGCGGACGTGTGGAAAAGAGACGGGGTAAGGGAAAAGAAGAAATGAACTGCAAACACCAACCGCTACAGAATCTTACATCAACGAGGACCAATGGGCTTAAATACCGAGGTTCAATTTCTAGACAACTTTCGTGGGAACGGAATCATTGATTTCACAATATGGTGCAATAATGCGTAAACTAAAATGCTAAATAAAGAATCTATTCGACCGAAAAATTAACTTTCAAAACCCAAATTTTCCTTATCCTAATTTTTACAGGAAAACTCATAGTAATGGGGAATTACTTTGAAAGCAAATCGGCGAAACGCAAAGAGTTCGCCGGGCGATCTGCGAAAATATTTCATGGGAAGCAATAAACAAACTTCTTGAATGAATCCTGGTGTCATTTTTTTGTTCCGACCGTTAGTGCGGGAAGCTCTGCTTGTGGTTGTGTGATGTTACGTATAAATCTATTGTCTTCAGAAATCTTTTTAATTAAAAACTGTTTGTGGTTTGTTTAACGTAGTACAGGTGTCCTTAGAGTTTTTAAAAACCCTTGGATTGGTTTTGATAGAAAGCATAAGTTAGCGGTTTGTGATTCATATTCCCTCCTTCAAGTGTATGCTTAAAGAATTTTATAGCAAATACCTCGTAGTTACAGTCGTGAACTCTGCTGTCCTTGTTTTAGCACGTGGCAGTTGCCGAGCTTGTCGCTGTTGACGGGCGTAGCTTGTGGCTGTTGCTAAACTCTTTTGGCATTGTTGTAGCTTTTGGCGGTTGCCGAGCTTGTCGCTGTTGACGTAGCTTGAGACTGTTGCTGTACCTTATAGCGGTTGATGTAGCTTGAAGCGGTTGCCACTATTAGCGTATCTTCTGACTGTTGCTGTAGTTTGTAATAGTCGCTATAGCTTGTACCTATTGCCGTAACTTGTAGTTGTTGCCCTGTTGCCGTAGCCGCTGCTGTCGCTGGTGCTTCTAGTTTGATTCGGAGACATTTTCTTTGGAAACCTGTACGGTACTCTTTTCACTCATATCACGTCGATTCCATTGAATCACGTTAGGGTCGCCAAATCATGGGGCTATTTAATGAAGAGTGAACGAGTCACCATTATTATTTTATTTTATTCCGTAAAAACATACAAGATTTTGTACTTGTTGATATTTGTCTACTGGTTTTTAATTTGATTGAGAACAACCCTTCGTAATTCGACAAGTCGTAATGTACTATTTTATTTATGTTATTTGATTAATGCATGTTATAATAATTATAGTTACGTTTTATTTAAGACAAAGAGATTATAGATTCACATTTGTGTAGACCACTACTGGATCAGAGAGAATTCTATTTAAGTACGTAAGTCAATGTTTGCAACGTCTCTTACATATGTATTTATCTTAGGTCGGTGGGCCGTTGACATTCGAATATCTCTGAGTTTAATACATGTTTTAAGTACGATCTACTGTTTTGCTGCGACGACATATTTGTTTTGGATGCAAGAGTGGAAAGTTCTCCTGAAAGTTTTCCGAAATTTTGGCGCAAGCTGCGAAACCTTGGGAGGCGGTTCCGCGGTGGCGTAGCAATCGACTGGGATCAAATTCCCTGGCGCCCTTAAAACTCAACCCAGCCCATCTCCATCTGAGTTCTACTTCAGGACAGCTGACAGTCTTCCGCAGTGCTAACTTGCCACCGATTTCGTCATTAAATCAGGAGGTAACGTAATTTCATTCAGGTGGTAGCAATTGGACAAGAAAAATCACTGGGAGGATAACATCAACACACTATACACAAGAACACAGTTTTCAGATTTATACGTATACTCATAAATTATCTACATCCTATTATTATATGAGATTAAAATGACACTAGTTTCTAAGAGTGCTCCAAATCAATGAAAGTAAAACGCGAATAGACCTAATAATAAAAATTAAAAAATTCTAGATTTGAAAGAAATATAACCCTTTCAATGGGAATTAGGAAATTATTGTAAAATAACTTTCTATGTTTCAGAAAGTTCATACGAGAAGAATTTACTAATTATTTAGTATGTTAAGTTTGAACACATTTTGGTTGGCTAAAGCAGCAACGATCGCGAATTTTAAGAATTTAACAAGAACGCAACTCTCCATTACAGACACTTGCTCCAACATTCCAGGCACGGCGACTTCATCAAAACCCTAAGCCCGTGTTGATAACAACCAGCTAATCCCGGCCTTTGAGAATGCAATCCCCGCTCGCAAATTTATAGTAGTTCTGTCCAAATGCCGACCTCAATGGCACCTAGAAATCTGCTCGGTGCAATTTGCACTAAATGAAGAGAGAACGGAGTGAGGAAGACGACGAATTATATTAACGCAAGTATATTCGGATTTTCATCGGAATATTTTTAGACTGGAGCTTAGAGCTGGTGATAAATTATATGCATTAAATTTGAGATACACGTGTTTAAATGAATTTTATCTTCTTGGCAGTACTTTCCACGGCCGAGAATATTATTAACTTGAATCTCTATATCACCTCATTAGAAAGTTGACTTTGGCACTAAATTACGCAACTTTGTAGTAACTCTAGGAAGCAACATTAAATGTGGGTGCTCAAGATTGTTGTTATGAACCAAGACCTTATGTCTTTTATAAGCGAAAGTAAAATGTGAAGCCATCTAGATAAACTCAAGTTGACCACCTTCAATAACTTTCTTTATAGTGTTTAATGATTATTCTTCTCCGCTAACTAAACTAACGATTTAGTTAACGATTGAAGTCTCAAATTCGGTTTAGACTATTTATATGGGTTCGTTCACAAAAATTTGCTTGCTTAATTCCATCGCGAAATAACCCTGAGTTCACAGAATACTTGCCATGCTCGCCTTCCAGTTTTATAACCCGCGCGTTGGTTTTCGCAGAATTGTGTCTTTCATAGTTGGAATGTAATTACGCACTGATTATCTATAAAGTTTAAGTGGGTTAATTATATCCGTAATTTTTAAAATTGTAATAAAAAAGTAAATAAATAATAAGTATTATTTTTAAATTTGATTACTATTTAACTATTCGTTTATTAAAATCTAACCGCATATTTAAGAAAATGATTTTTTAAAGATAATGTTATTTAGACAAGCAGGTTATAAAGGAAAAAGTAGAGAAAGTAAAAGCAGTAATAGAAATGAGAACATGCGAGAGTATATCAAAGCTTAGAGTCTTTTTAGGAATGGAAAATTATTATGCCAAATTTATGCTGGTCAAATTTTGTGCTAATTTTCAATGAAGTGTCCAATGTTTTAATAATGAATAACAAGACAATTAAAGAATATTATGTGCCATCTTTTTACTTAACTCATCTAAAAATATTTCCCTATCTTATTTAAATACCTCAAGGCTCAATCTTATAACAGTTTTTTGCTTTTTGGGATTGTTAAATTACTTATTTATGTCAGAATTAAATTTTTTATAAAACAGTTTTAAAAATTTCGAATATAATAAACACACTTTAACTTTATGTATTTTTTTCCTCTCCCACCTCAACAACATTTCTTGCGTCTTCTTATTTAGTACCCATGTCTGACAGCCGTACAGTACAGTTGGTCTTAATATTGTTTTGTACATTCTGATTTTCGTACTCCTGGAGAGTTCTTTCGCACGTAATAAGTCATGAATCATTCCAGCGCACTTATTCGCTTTATTTATTCTAGCTTGGATTTCTAGTTCTTTACTACACTTATTTGTTATGAGTGCTCCTAAGTATGCAAAGTGATCCACTTGATCACAGAACATTTTTTCTGACCCTGTAGTATCTATTTCGAATTGTTTCATTGCTTCATCATCTCCCCCTATTTTCATCTCTTTACTTTTCTCTTGATTTTTGTGTAGTTCTACTCTGTACGCCGCTTCTGTTAGGCCTAGTACATACTTGAATACAAAGTCGCGCGACTTTGTTTCAAAGTCATGTTTTGCGATTGTTTCGAAACAGTTACGAAACAAAATGTGGTGTATCTCAAGTGTTCTGGGACAAAATCGCAGAACTTTTGTATCGAAACCTAGTACACACTTGCTCGCTCACAATCAATCACCTTCGTATTTTATCGGCTTTACTGTGTTTTTTTTTAATTATGTGGTTTCAAAAATAAAACTAGATTTACATGGTACAGCTTGCTTGTAGCCTTGTAGGACGTCTTTTTAGTAGAGTATAAAAATCGAATAATAAAAATAGATATACAGGATGTTATCGAATAAGATGACAATAATTATACTACGTATAGACCACATTAAAGTATTACAATTTAACCTAATTTATCTACATACAAAACTCTTTCGTTCCTGAGGTATAACCTCCTAAAGAGGTGACTTGAAAAGAATATTTTCTCAAATATATCTGCAACGATTTGAGGTAGATCGTTGAAATCTGACATGCAGTAACAGTGAAATACAGGGATGGATATATCATACGGAAAATTGAGCGTTCTTCACCAGTGGGGTAGGTCCGGGAAAGTAGGTTATTATTTTAGTAAATAAGTTACTTATTGTCACTTTTAAAGACTATTGAAACAAAAATTAAAATGTATGAACAAAATTGTACTAGAAATGAACTAAGTTCCATCTTCGTCAGATTAACCGTTTTCGAGATAATTAGGTCGAAAGATTTTATTGCAGCAAAAACTCGAAATTTCGAAAAACTCTAACTTACCTTGAAAACATTAGTTGGAATTTTATCTGTCAATCTGCAATACTTAATTATTGCGTAGTTCTTTTTCTCAAGGTATGCTTTTCAAGTTGCTTTTGTAAGTTATATCACAGAAACGAAAAGAAATTGTATATAGATAAATTAGGTTAATTCGTAACATTTTAACGCCGTCTATACTTGGTATAATTATTCCCATTATATTCGATAACACCCTGTAGAAGATTTAATCAAAAAATACAAAATTGTAATTTTTGAAGCTGAAAAAGATTTATGGACTTCGCCGAGAAAAGAAATAATTCAATGTTTTGGTTTTCTTTTATTTTTAACTTTTACTGAGAATGAGAACCATATCAAGCAGCGATGCTACAGGCAGCAATTTCAATTTGGCTAGCCGTGGCAGTGCACATACCAAAGGTTGAGGTTTGAATGACCGCAGCTTGTCATTCTAGACCACGAAGTTTAAGGCAAAATGACGTAAGCTCTTTTAATTCGATTGTTTAGAAATCAAGAAAAACTATTTTTGACACATTTGGTTTTTGATGAAATTTGATATAACTGTTTATCTAATGCATTAATGAATAGTTCAAATAGTGACATCCTACGATTGCTTTTTAACCTGACATTGCATTAAAATTGACGAATTGAAGCCAGTTTGGTACATAATAAGTCATCCCATGCAAGCTGACTATGCTGGTTGTCAAGGTATAATGAAAATTTTGAAAGAATTTGTTACAATTCGTTTTTGATTGCAGTGGATCCGTCAAGCATCTTCTATACAGCTGTTTCAGCATTATTTAGGACCTCATTAACAGAAACACAGCTCGAGAGTTCCACCGCAAACCAAAACGACTTGCCCAAGGATATTCGCAAATGCGATGTCAGGTCAAAACGCGATCGTAGGAGGATAGCTATTTAAGCTATATATTACTATTACATAGCATTTGCGAATATCCTTGGACAAGTCGTTTTGCTTTGGAGTGGAACTTTCGAGCTACGCTTCTGCCGATGAAGCCCTAAATAGGACTGAAACAGCAGTACAGAGGATGCTCGAGGCATCCACTGCAATCAAAAACGATTTGTAACAAATTTTTTTAATGCATTAATGTTAGTGCTTGTCTTTTTACTATTCTAATAAGCTTCAAACAAGAAATATTCGGAAAAATGGCCATTAATTTATTTAAAACTAAAAACAAAAGAGAGGCGCAAAACATTCGGGTATAAATAACTAAATTACTATTCACTTGACACTCAAAGGGTAAAATTCATATTAATTATTGCGTTTAACGGTAAGTTTCCAATTTTATAGAAAATGTCGCTTACGTCGCGTCGGCGTCGTTTTGCATTGAACGAACATACATCCGGATAGGTAGGCTAAATTTTTATTGCGAATCGATTGGTTCTTTCAAAGAAACCAACCAATCAAAAACAATCAGCAAGAAATATTTTGCGTATCCAGAACTACGCTTAAGAGTGGACATGCGATAATGTATAGAAACAGTTTCGATACTTTGTCTCGCAACAATGTTTCGCGATTGTTGCGCGACTTTGTGTCTAAGTATGTACTAGGCCTTAGTCGCTCTACTGTTCTTTTTAGCTCCTTCTCATTTCTCCTCACTATAGCAACGTCATCGGCATATCCAATCAACTGATGACCTTTATATACTACGTTTCCGTCTGTGTTTAACTGGCTCTCTCTTACTATCTTCTCTAAGTGTTTAACTGGCTCTCTCTTACTATCTTCTCTAAGGCTGTATTGAATAGTAGATTCGAGAGTAGGTCTCCTTGTCTAAGGCTTGTTCGTTCTTCAAAGTCTCCTGTTGTTTGTTCTTTTATTCTGGCGTTACATGTCGGTTTCCTAAATGTCTTGTTCACCAACTTTACCTGTTTTCTTGGCACTTTTAATTCGTTAAGGATTCTAATGCTTTGACCTTTTGACAGAATTGAAGGCTTTCTTAAAATCTATGAAGAGTATTACTGCCGGAATTCCATATTCATAACATGTAAGTGCTTCTTTCAGTGTGAAGAGTTGGCATCTTGTTCCTCTTCCCTTCCTAAATCCAGCCTTGTATTTTCCTATCTGTTCTTCCATTAATACCTCAAGCCTTATTTTAATTACCGTTGCCACAATCTTGTAAGCTACGTTTAATAGAGATATACCTCTATAATTAGTACACTGCATTTCGTCTCCCTTTTTAAATAGGGACACTATTGTGACACTTTTCCAGCTTCTCGGCATCTTCTTTTCTTTTCAACTCGCCTTTATTAACCTCCATAATTTGTTTTTTATAATTTCTCCTCTGTATTTTATATTTTCAGCTACGATTCCATTTTGACCCGGACTCCTGTTGTTTTTCAGTTTTTTTAGAACTTGTTCAAATTTCTCTTCTTGTTGGTTCAGTATTTACCTTTTCTCTTCTCTTCTTCTCTTATGATTGTTTGCTCATCGTCTTTTAAGTTTGGCGCGCTGCTTATTATATATTTCATTATTTCTCTCTTGAATTGCTTGAAGTGCTTTAATTCTTAGTCTCTCTCGTATCTCGTTTCCTTTACACATTCTTCGTCCATTTTTTCCAATCTACGAGAAAAATAAATATGATTTGAAAGAAGAACAAGCCAGGATATTTATGATATATGTATACCAGGCGCCGAAAATAGATTTAGTAATAAAAACAAGAAGGTTGCAGTGGCTTGGGCACCTCGAAAGAATGGCGGAGCGCAGAACCGCAAATGCAGCAGGTTGGAAAGTACCAGAAGGAAAAAAAAAGAGTGGAAGACCACAGAAAAGATGGAGGGAAACGGTTTAATCTGATTCAGAAGAGAGAAACGTAAACAATTGGAAGAAGAAAGCAAGAAACAGAAAGGTTTGGAGCCAAATTACAGAGCTATGGGCCGAAAAGGCCTGTTAACGGCTGTATATGCATATACAGGGCGTTTCAAAACTTTTGTCTTTTAAGGAAACTGTAAGTTCCTCATTACATAAGAGATTAATTCTCCAAATCTGAAATTTTTTGCCCAAAAATGAAAAACTGACCTATCACCAGCGAGCGCAGTCCCTTTGTTTTGAAACCTCTGCTTGGTTTACGACTTGTTTCAGCAATTTATTTCTATAAAAGCAATAAACCGCAATAAAACTTTTTATTTACGTTTAGAAGAATTGGGTCGAGGTCTTAATGTACACGAATATGAATCCGTACGCTGATTTTGTAACTGCTTGAAATTGCCTGAAATTATTTTTTAATTATCGCACTAATAGCTGTAGAATAAGTATTGTAAGAGCAGAAACTATTCCTAATGTAAAAACGGAAAGCAAGAATTAGATAAAATAAATACGATAAAAAATTTAAACGAATTAGATTGCCTGTACACACAATAATCTATGGGTTCAAAATAAGTGATTGAATAACTTTGCTAACTCTCAATCGAACTATTTTATTAATTGTTTACATTCCAACACAAAACACATGTTTTTATAAGGATAATATTGAACTTGAATTTCTGCGCCGGCTTAAACCAATAAAGATATAAAAAAACGTAGTTACAAAATTTATCTGCTTTAAAAATTAACAAAAAACACGATACTTGAACCTGCCTTAAGTACAATATCTGTGCATTAGTCATGGTCTGCGTTTTTATGGCTTTTTATGGCCCTGAATGTCCAGAATATTGAAAACCAAGCTCAGCTGCGCCGAAATATTTAAGCTGCATTCAGCGACCCTCAAACAATTTCTATGAAAAAGTAAAACAACTTTTATCTGCGTTAATGTTACTATCTGACCAATAGTTGTATAACAAATTTTGCTTCTTTTATTGACCACTATTTGTGGCTTCAATTATAGATATAGGTTTAGAGACACGCTGTATAAACTTTATGCGGAATCAGTGCGTAATTACATTTGTTAAGCCATCCACAACTCAGCGAAAAACGACGCGCGTGTTATGAAACTGGAACGCGAGCATCGTAACTATTTTTGTAAACAAATCCGAATTTTGAACTTCGTTAACTAAATCATTATTTCGATTCACATCAAGTTTCCACCCTTAATGGGTCGCTGTTGCCCCTGAACCTTTAATCACGTCGCCGTCGGACCTCGATTCAACATTCAACTTCTGTCGTTGCCTCACCGCCAGAAGTTAATTGAACACCATGGAGAAACCCTCGGCCAGCTACAGCGAAACACTTCAAGACCACCGAACTCCCTACAAGAGCGCGAAGTACGTCCACTCCACACGACACCTTGCACCGTTTGCGTCGAAGATAAAGGGAACCCCGGACTGACCAAAAAAACCCGAACCCCAGAGAGTTTCCCGATATTTTCAGGGTGAATAGAACTCAAAACTGAATAATAAGGGAATTTTGTTTTCTGACAATATCTTCTGGATCCTTTAACTTATCAAACTAATATTTTGAACACAGATATAAGGCACCTATTTGCGCATTAGCAACATATTTGTCAGAACCACTATCATTTTTAAAGGGTAGTTTTGTAGAGGTAGCTTTCAGTATTTTATCCCTTTTATTTTTTACATATTTCCGTCGAGAATTTGGTACAAAAAAGGTTTTCTTATTGCATTTCGTTACACTCAATCGTTCTGGAGTAATTGAGGTTTAAAAGTTCGTATGCACCTATTATGTAATGTTAATACCCTAAAATTTACCAATTTTTTATTTTTCATTTCTTGAAAAAATTTATATAAAAACGTGACCTTATTTTTCGATGTTCTATTCACCATCAAAATATTAGGAGACATTTCTGAATCACGGTGTATAGTTGTAATTTCATTGTTTGAGAGCTCTACCTATGCCCCTACAACCCCGGAAGCTACTTGCGACATAGGTGGATCGCCGCATAACGTGATAGTCTCATTTTTAATTCAACACGATTAGTTGATTTGAAACTTTAAGTTCCTCTAATATATGCTGAATATTTTAGGTATTATCATGCTCAATTAAAATGGCAAATTTCGTGGCTATTGTTTTAAATACTTGCCGCTGTTTGTTCATAAGGGTGTAGTAGTTCGCGAGCAGGAATATCATTTTTATTGAACACGATAGAGAGGGAGACTTTGTACGGAAACCCTTCTCCATCTCAGTATTTACTAAACTAAAACAATTTTTAGTAAAGGCAACTGGCTTAAAATAGTAAATGTGTACCAGTATATGAATTCATTTTTCAATAATTCAAATAATCCACTACAATGACAATAGGTGCTTTCTTTCGCTTAAAAGTTTGAATTTGTTTTCGACTAGTTTGAATCTGGATTCTGTAGTTGTTGCAACAAAACACCTCAGCTTTGAATTATTGATATGATAGTTCGCCTACAAATAACTGCAATTCATTCCAAACGAAATATAAAAATAGTTTAATTCTAAGGGAAAAGGGTATTACCAATCTGAACTGAAATTTCAAGGAAAGTGGGGTAATCCGTTTGCAAAAGAACGTCTGTCTTTGAATCTAAACGCATTTGGACCACGTTTTTAAGAGCAAAAGAAAGCCTACAATCTGTCAGAGTAAAAGTTGTTAATTTCGTAAGTTCATCAAATTGAACTTTACTCAAATACAATTTAAATTCTTTACATTTTATCATTGTATTGAAAAGTAAAGGGTATAATCTTCAATTCATTAGATACTCGTTACGAGCAACAGATTTGAAGAAATTGAAGCACAGTTTTAATCGACGTAAACAACTTCGCTTCATACAATTTAAGCTCAAATTATTTATGCAAAAGGGAGTTCGGTTTGAGTCCGTGGAAAAATTTGTTTACTTTGGAAGTAGTTTCTCAACTACGAGCTATTAAGCATTTTTTTCTCGTCAAAGTAGGCCAGTTAGGGTGACATTTTTGTTGTTATATTTATTTTTAATTTCAAGTTTATGATTTTAGTACATTGACACCACCTCGACTGCAGTAGTAAGTACCTTATTTATGCCAGAGTCGGTCACAGATGGGTGCTTCTTCGTATTTGGCAGTATGGTCAGATTACGAGTTTGAAACTGTCATAATATTTTTCTTGTCAGATTCTGGCATCTATCAAAATTCATGTAAGCAACCCAAGGTAACTAGAATACGGCCTGCTCTGACGAGAAAAAAGAGTGGATGCTTATTACGCTTAAATTCACCAACTGATACTTTTTGTATTGCATGTGCTGAGTTTGACCTACAGAAGTTCATTAGTTCAAATCTTTTTTTGTTACTCAAGCAGATTTTTAATAATGTTCTGAAACTTTTCTTTATATCATTACTTTTAGTCTGATATTCTTTGTAAGTAAACATTAATGGTATCGATAACTAAAAATAATCTCCGTTTCCTAAGTAGGTAGACTGTTTCACTTCGCTGTGTCAAAAGCGAAATTGATATTCTTAATTTAATCTCTTTTCAAATACTGTCTGTAATTCTTTAACAGTTTTGTTCGCGGTCTTACGGTTCTACTAAGTCGGACTGCATTTAAACCTTTCATTGTAGCGTAAGTACTTTGCTCGCCGAATAATATTCTAGTATTGTCCCTTAATCCGAAAGTACGGAGCACATAATCCCCTTGAAATATATCGGTTTAACGGTTTCAAGAGAACGTTGGGACTTCCTACTGGCTGTTTATAAGCTCAATTGTGTAAGGTGAGATTTACTTGAAAATTTCGAAATGGAACTTATCTAACCTGCTTCACATAAATGTATTTAATGAAAAATAGTATTACGATACGTTTCTTGTCATAATTACAGTCTGGAATTTCTTTTGTAATAAAATTTGTGCTTTTCAAATGTTGAAATGTGTTCAGCATACTTATAAAGGGTGAAGCTTACAGCTACAGTTACATCATGAACTTATATAAATTCTTTTAAGCTTGTGTTATGGGCTTGCTAACTTATCCATTTTCGTAGTCACTAATGCAGAAGTTTTAAGTTACAAAATATTCGTCTAAACACTTTTCGACTGCTGCTTCGCTGAAAGGGCGTAGCACTACTAACTCACGTAATATAAAATTTCTGTAATATTTATCCTCAAAATGCATATTCCTTCCTTTCACTAGTTACATCGTGATAGGTCTTCGATCGAATGTATTACATAATTATACTATACAAATAATAGTATATACATCGAAGGAAAGCAATGACTCATTTTTCCTCAGGTGTAATTTATCGCCGGAGAGCTACAAAAGCATCTAGAGAAAGCAGCATTCTTTCCAGAAATGTGTATAGTACTTTATTCACGATCGAGAATCACAAAACTCCAAGCTCTTCGGAAGAAAAAAATTGTAACAAATTAACCTTTTTGATAATTCGATTAATTAGTGAAATTAATAATAATAGTTGAGATTCATTAATTGACAAAATAAACATACCTTTAAAACGTATTTAAGACGAAAAATTAGTAGCAAGTACTGCAATAAATCTCGAACATAGCAAGTTAAGTGGTGTTAAATTTACTGAATGAAAGTCTACGATTAAGCGTAGGTAAATGTCAATCTAGTGCAAACTCCGTAAGACAGCGTCATACTAAGCGTCTGCCAGAACCGGCAGAAATGTTAACACGTAAGAAACTATTTTATTCCTAATTTCTCAGAAATATTAATTGTGCTTGAAAGTTAATGCCTTTTCTTATATTCGGAATAGGGAAAATTTTAATAGCTTTTCATATCCTGTAATAAGCGGAAATATTGTTTAGAATTGTTATTCCCAATAATTATGAGACTTTGAATATAAAAGGCGTGTTCATTTTACCAGAATTTCAAGTTGTAAACTGTCGATATCAGGCGCAATGATGATATTATATCTAAATTCGTGCATTGCGCTTGTTCAGTATGGATTTTAACGGTTCAGAATTTGAAATTCTGGCAAAAGGAACGAACCTAAAATCATAATCTACATTGGACGTGGCCTTTCTAAAACCCAGTCCCCTTTTAAGTCTGTTTAATTACATTTCATTAGATTTCTTTTTGCTCTTAGTAGGATCACGCCGTGTAGTTTCTGCTAGTGCTTCTTGTAGTTCTAATACATCTGCGAGTGTATCTTTTACTTCTGTTTCCTTTTGTACCTTTAACATTTCTTTCAGTATATCCTCATTACTCTCGGCTCCTAAGGATACATCTTGACTCTCACTTTGCACCTATTCTATACGTACAAGTTCATATTCTTCACAATAACTCTGTTGATTACTACATCGTCTTGGTTCGACTGACGAACAACTGCTACCCTCTTGGGATTCTGGGGATTCATTTTTACATTGACAATTTTTATGTTCGTTATTGATTTTCATTCACAAATTCGGTTCCAAAAAATTAAAGCTTCATAATACGGCTACATGGTTTACATTTCTTAGCCCCTGAACCACTTGCTACATAAGTATTTCTGCGTTTGCGATATCCTGACCGTAATGCCTGCCACTTTCTTTGAATAAAAAATAATTATAAATGTTCAAAAAAACATAAAATATTTGCTTTTATATACCTGTTTGATTTATTTTCACGGCAATACGATGCCAAATTTGATCATTGAAATCTACTACTGTGATTGGGGTTAGATTGATCATAAATCGCAGTGTGCTTTCGGATTAAATTAATTAGTTCGATCACATTTTCTCCCGTCCATATTTTTCCCTCGTCTTGAGCTACATTTTTGTAACAACGTACTATATAATACAATGGCTGAGTTGCACCGACCTTGATTAACGTTAACACAGATTAACTAATCTGAATTAGCGACTTTTCAGTTGCACCGACCTTAATTTGCCCTAATCTATGCTTAACAAATTTGAGTTAGTCGATTCGGCAATTAACGACCTGCAATTTCAGCCTCAATTAACTTTAACACAGATTAACTAATCTGAATTATACTTTCGAGTTGCACCGATCGTAGTTTGTCCTAATCATAATTAGTAAATCTGAATTAGTTAATTCGGTATTATTGTTTGATTAGAGCGTTTAACACGAATTAAACGGATATATTATAAATTTCTGAAGCGTACAGTAGTGTAAATCATGCATTCTTCTGAACGATTATAATCGAAAATGTTTTAAAAATGAATAATAATTTATTATTATATTGGAACAAGTAGCGGTGGTTTGCTTAACAGGAAGAAATTAGTAGCTGAACTTAAATAATTTGAAAACAATACAAATTTCTCTTTAAAAATTAAAAAATAACGTAAATTCATAAAATATACAGGGTGTTAATAAAAAAACCTGGATAAAGTTTGGCAGGTGATAGGAGAGTTCAAAACAAGAAAAAAATTCTAGTAAACTCATATCTAATACACAATACAGAGTGTCCAGGCTATATGTACACTCGTCTAGAATTTTAATTTTTTACATAAAATTTGGGACAAATAAATTAAATAAAAATTTTCTGACGTAGTACTGGCCACCGTACGATTTCCGGTTTCACCGGAAATTACATCAACTTTCTTATTCTAATTGGAACGGCTTTTACATTTTTACATATTTAGAATCCACAGGTCATTGTGAGTCCGACTACGTGTGACTTGTTAATTTTGGTTTCCACAACAACGAAATTATTTTCTTTTTCAAAGTTATAAATCATGTACTTTCTTTCTAATACGATCAAGTAATTCGAGAAAGCCATTCCTTTGAGGAGGAGGCTGGCTAGTTACTAATATCGCCCGTGGCGACTGCGACCGACTTACAGATCTTTATAACTCTTTCGGAATTCAACTTAAACCCGGAGAAACGCGGAAAATCCAATTCCAAGGAGCCGGTCAGAATCCGAACACTCACCGACACATGAAAATTGTTTTTCTCACATAGAATCCACACATACCAGGAAACGATTCAAATCCACGCCTAATCGTTTGGTCAAGCGTTCAACAACCAATAAAAATAAATGCTGAGAAGTATATTAACAGAATTTATGTGAAAAATAAAAGCAGCTTTATCAAAAGCAAACAACCAGTTTAGGATACGACAAGATATTTTCAGCTTGTTTGTAAAGTTTTTTATTTTTCACATCACTGCTCTAACTTATTGATTTAAAAAATATCCAGCATTTCTCGCACCACTTCTTTTGAAAATTTTTAACGCATCTTGAAATCTACATCAGCGTAAATCAATAATGGGTTAGTCCTTTTTTTTGAAATTTTCATTCTTGGTATAATCTGAATCCGAGGATCAACCGTAGGAATCTCTTTTTCAGAAGAAGACATAATTTGTATGTTCCAGTACATCCCAATACTTTAATAAACGCTTTTGGCTGACTGACATAGATGACTGACAACTGAAATTTATGCATTAATTTGTGTTAGTTAATCCGTGATTAAAATATAATTCATGTTAAAAGAAACGCTGTTGCACCGACGTATTTTTAACTCGAATTAGTTGATTTCCGTTTAAAGTGAAACGTCATTAGTATAGATGACGTGTCACGAGTAAGTACGACGTTACCGTTATGATTTGTCATTATCCAGTCCGTTTGTGTCCGATAGTCCATTTACATACAACTCACTTGCGGCTTCTCTTTTAAAAAGGGAACGTTAAACCAACTTCCTTAATTTAAATTATATTCATAATAGCAGTTAACTCTTGTTCGATGAATTATAATATTGTTTAATATTAGTAATATAATTAGAATATAATTAGTAAAAAAATAATTGAAATTAACCTCCGACCATAATAATTTTTATATCCGTAGATACGTATTTCGGCAGCTAAGCTGCCATCTTCAGTACGCTACCAACTTAAAAGCACTAAAAAATGTCTAAAAACAATCACACTGACAAAATCATAAAAATGTTAAACCTAATAATAATCTAATCATCCTAAAAGATATATATGTCTAAATGTAAGTAAATATAAATTAATATGTAAAAATCGAAAATAAACTATATATGTTATAAAAAAATTGGTGCAAATCGTTTTTGAATGCAGTGAAAACCTCGAGCAGCCTCTGGACAGAAGTTTTAGCCCTGCTTGGGGCTTCTTCAGCAGACACGTAGCTCGACATTCCCACTGCAAACAAAAACGACTTGTCCAATTTATTCGCAATTGCGATTTAAGAGTGATGAACAGATAAAATAGCGACATCTTACGATCTCTTTTTGACCTGACATTGCAGTAGGATAGACAAATTGAAGCGGGATTTGCTCCTAATAAGTCCTCCATACAAGCTGGCCATGCTTGCTGTCCAAGCATAATGAAAATTAAAAAAAAAAATTGTGTCAATCGATTTGCAGCCCCAAGCAGGGCTGAAACAGCTGTCCAGAGGCTGCTCGAAGTTTTCACTGCATTCAAAAACGATTTGCACAATTTTTTTTTTTTAATTTTCATTCATGTCATTTGCTTTGACAGCAAGCATGGCCGCCTTGCATGGGGGAATTATTAGGAGCAAATCCCGCTTCAATTTGTCTATCCTTCTGCAATGTCAGGTCAAAAAGCGATCGTAAGATGTCGCTATTTTATCTGTTTATATATGTTATGTATAAAAAAAAATATGTGAACACCTAAAATTAAAACCTTACAAATAAGAGCTAACCAAACAACACGGAAATGCGAAAATAAATAGTCCAAAGACCCGAAAAAACTTCTTATTCTAACGAATAAGTATATAATTCCCTGTTATTTGATATCTAAAAATCCTGAAAATAAAGGTATCAAACAATAATGCCGAATTAACTAATTCAGATTTACTAATTACGATTAGTACAAACTACGGTCGGTGCAATTCGCAATTCGAAAGACTCTAGTTCAGATTAGTTAATCTGTGTTAACCTTAATTGAGGCTGAAGTTGCAGGTCGTTAATAGCCGAATTAACTGACTCAAGTTTATTAATCATAGATTAGAGCAAATTAAGGTCGGTGAAACTGAAAAGTTTCTAATTCAGATTAGTTAATCTGTGTTAACGTTAATCAAGGTCGGTGCAACTTTATTAATTATTAAGCATTCACTCTTTTGTCTCGTTAGAGTAGGATAGTTAGGACGACACTTTTGTTGGTGTCACAATGAAATATGTACGTCAGATGAAACGATTAATGTTTATTTTCAATTTTAAGTTTATGATTTTAGTACATTCGTCCGTATTCGCTCACAGTTTCCAACACCTCGGAAATTCAAACACTACTGCTGGCGGGTGACCGTGAGCTACGCCTGAGGAACGATCAGTGTGAACATCCATTGTTACGGGCGCAGATTGCTTCAGCCGCATGACACTGATCGCATATATCATCTAAATCCGTCCATTTCTCTGCTAGTTTTTTTTGTGCTAAATTCGACCAGAAATTTTGCTTTCTGGAAACCTATCGCTCTTTGATTATGTAGGTTGGCTTCTAACTTATTTGCTGCTTCAACTAAGCATGTTAAAGTCTCCACTTTATCAAGTTTTCGACCATTTTTTTTTAACGCGTAGCCATATGTCTAGAGATTGGGTTAAAGTAAACGGATCCAGTCGCTCCGTATACGATTGTAACTAAGTTTTGTGGTCTGTATCGTCCAGTTGGCGACTCCTGGTTAATTATTTTTAAATATACGGTTTTTGTGGATTTCCTCTTTTACTCTACGCCCTCTCCGACTATAAAAAGCTGCCGTTGGTATCATGCTGTGTTCCTCGGTGATGTCAATAAATCAACTGCAGGGAATCCCATGTACGCAGGTAAGAACTACCCTGCTCTATGTACACATGTTGAGGTTGTTTATTTACTTGATGTAACAATTTGGACCCTAACGAGTAACACCACATTAAAAACCCATTGTTGGAATTTTGGCTGAGCGAGAGCGGCAGACAACGGACGCTTAGTGTGACGCCTGTCTAAGGATCGTATTGTCACTTTTACTCCTTAGGAAGAAATATATTTTTTCTGTCAAGATAGAAACTGCTTTCTATTCCCGGTCGTGAACACTCACCGGCAGAAAGTTCGATCCAAGTGATAGTTTTTTTTTTAAAAACAAAAAGATTTTCGTAATTAATGAACGAAATAGCTTTATAATCATTTCAATTAGTGCTATTTATTATTTTTGGCGAACATACAAAATAAACAATGGCTTGCAATTGGTAAAGTGTAAAAAAACGGGTTTATTGAGTTTTAATTTTATTCTTTTTTGCCTTATGTACCGTAGTTTTGTTGGTAGTGGTATTAAGATTGTCTAAAATTTGTCAAATGTAGATCACATTTGACACAATAATGGTCTTAAATTCAACTGACACTACACGGGCAATGCCCTAATTCGGAATGGCCGCTCCCAGTATTACGCAGCAAGCGTTCTTGGTGTTTTAATATGCAGTGTATAACGAGCAGGGGAACGGTTTAAGTGAGAGGATAGTAATTCGACGCTTGGAGGAAGTTGGATTAAGGGTGCGTTGTACCAACAAGAGTTAACTGCGAGTTAAATGTAATCCTGGTTTAAACGCGATGTATGCATTGTATGAAACTTAATTTGCTGATAATCTAGGAGTCAAAGCTGTCTTAGTTAACCCTAGGAATTTGGCCGATTAAGTCAGAGTTAACGTTAACCTTAAAACTGCGACTGTCATTGAATAACAATTTACTGCTTCCTACAAATGGATTTACGAAATTTGTTGGAAGTCAACAGATTAGAAAATGAATTAACGGATGATGAAGATTTTATTGAAGTGATAAATAATGTTTTAAGAGTGCCTCGCGTTTTTCGTGATAGAACAAATCATTTTGAAAAGTGGAGTGACTTCGAATTTAAAGAAAGGTTCAGATTATCAAAAAGAGTTGTCAGTCATATCGTGGATAGAATCAGAGAAGATATTTCACCAAAAACATACAGTAGGAACTTTTATAAATGTACTTAATAAAAATTAAAGTGATAACTTTTTAGGAATCATGCTTTAAAACCAGAAGATATGGTTTTTATAACCTTGAGATTTTTGGCAACTGGATCTCTTTTAAGGGTTGTTGGAGAGCTTATTTATTTATTTATTTATTTATTTATTTCATAGAAACAAACAGGTTTTACCTAATATTAATGTTTCTATATAAATCAGAAAAAAAAATATATGTAAATTGCTACAGTTTTTTAAATGAAGTTACAAAACAAAAAAATAAAAAATAAAAATAAATAAAAATAAACAGGTAAATTACTTTATGGGGGACTATCCTATCCTGAGAACCATATTAAATGCCAGGGGATGCGCAAGCAAGAAACAAAATTGATTGTCAAATTAATTGTTCGGGAATAAAATTAGAGACTTGGCGGATTTAATAAAATTATATTTAGATACATCAAAAATTTCTAAGAACTGATAATGATCATTGTATAAACTACAAATTTTGTTAATTGGCGACAGAGCATTTGAGTCAACATGCATAGGTGGTTGAGGCCTAATACTGTAATAGGGAATATGCAGTCTGAATAAAGATAGCAATCGAGCGTTATCAAAAAAGTTATTGAAAACTTTAAACAAAATGTTTAACATTGCTAGTTCACGTCTGTGTTTGAGTAGCGGTAATCTAAATTCATTTCTTATATGCTGGTAAGATTCGAAGGGTGGATTTCTTTTGTATTTTTTGTAGTATAAAAATTTCAAAAAGTTATTTTGAACTTTCTCAATCTGAGTTTCGTTGATTTTAGTTATCGGACACCAAATCACAGAGGCAAATTCTAACTTAGAGCGAACAAGTGCGTTGTATAAGGAAATAATTGGAGGTAAACTAGAGAAATCTTTTGTATTGCGTTTAATAAAACCCAAGTTTCTAAATGCATCATTAGTAATATTTTGAATGTGTTCGGAAAATCTAAAATTAAAATCAAAAGTAACCCCGAGATCTTTTGTTGAGGATTTACGTGGCAGAGATACTTTATTTACCTTATAGTCGTAAATAATTGGAAATTTATTTCTATTAAAAGAAATAATACAACACTTACTAATGTTTAGCGGCAACTTGTTGTTAATACACCAACTAGATATGTTATTGATATCAAGTTGTAAAAGTAAGGAATCATTAACAGTAGTAATATTTTTATAAATCTTGCAATCATCCGCAAAGAGTAAGCACTTGGAGTCCTTTATAACTGATATAATATCATTTATGAAAATTAAAAATAAGAGGGGTCCCAAGTTACTTCCCTGGGGAACACCCGATGTAACTTGGAAAACATCCGAAAATGCACCTTTGTAAAAAACAAACTGTCGTCTGTTATGTAAATAGGAACCAAAAAAAGTGACTAATTTATTTGAAAAACCGAAGGAATTTAACTTCTTTAACAATACATCATGATTGACTCTATCGAAGGCTTTCGAAAAGTCTGTATAGATGGTATCTACTTGATGTCCTGCTTCGATGGCCTTCGACACGTCTTCTGAAAAAAGCAGCAAATTGGATTCTACAGATCTTCCACAAAAAAATCCATGTTGTTCAATAGCTATTTTAGATTTAACTTGTGCAAAAATTTTGGAGTACATAATTTGTTCAAAAATTTTCGAGACTACTGATAATATAGAAATTGGTCGATAGTTGGACAATGAACTGGCTTCCCCAGATTTAAAAATGGGAATCACTTTAGCCAATTTCCATCGATCCGGAAAAACAGCGGATTGGAGACATAGATTAAATATATATTTTAGTGGACCAGTTAATAACTCAGAGCATCCTTTATAAATATACGCAGGAATGTCATCAGCTCCAACAGACTTTTTTGCTTTTAGTTTCTTTATTCCGAGTTTTACATCGTCGTCGCTGATTTCTCCGATAGAAATATCGTTGCCTGTTTTAATATTTGAAAAATTTACATTATATGATGAAGGTTGTACATCGTATATACTTTCAAAGTAAGATGCAAATCCATTTGCGATGTCTTTGTTGTCTGAAAGTGTAGAGTCATTATAGATAAATGTATCTGTGCTTGCGAGGCTGTTTTTCTTGCTCTTGACAAATGACCAAAATAAAGTGGGATTACTCTGTACAGATGTTTCGGCAACCTTACAGTAATTTTTATATGCATTTTCGATTGAGGTTTTAAGTTGCGCTCTATAAAATTTATATTTTTTTAAGTTGAAATCATTGTATTTTCTTCTTCTGTGATATTCTTTAATTTTTAGTAGCGATTTAATCTCAGATGTGAACCATATTGGGTATTTTCCCTTATTAACATTAAAGTTATAACATGGTACGCATTCCTTAAGGATTGCATAAAAAGTACTATAAAATACTTCCACCGCATCATTGATATCAGAACATGAAAACAAATCTTGCCAATTACAACGCTTCAAAAGCCAGTAAAGTTTTTCAAAATTTGCTTTCGCATAATTGTATTTAATAAAGTTATTGTTTTCCAATGAATAAGTAGGTCGAACATAGGTTAATAAAATGATGTTTAGCGCCGGATGATACGCATCAGCTGGAACCAAGGGTGCATCACTTGGAATGACAGATACAGTGATATCAGAACAGATAAGATCAAGAGTTCTCCCAATATAATTTGACACATTATTAAACGATTTCAAATTATATAATTGAAAGAAACTAGACAATAATTATCATATAGCGCGATTATAGCAGAACTTAAAGTCAGTACCTGTTATATATGGGATATTAAAGTCGCCCGCAATGAATATATTGTGACTGGAGAGGATATTAGAGAAAGACTCAAATAGATTGAAATAATGTTCATAATCGTTTAACATTGTGTTAGGTTTAAAGTACACAACATTTAGGAAGTAGGTTCTGTCATGGATTCTAGTTTTGACAAACAAGGTTTCGATGATGTCATCAATGTAGACCAAGGATGAACAAAATCTTTTGTGAATGGCTATAAGAACACCACCGCCCCTTTGGCTAGTTCTGTCTCTTCTAAAGACCGTGTATCTATTATCTATAATTTCAGAATCAAAAATGTTGTTATCCAACCAAGTCTCCACCAGTAATATAACGTCAAATGAATTATTTAGAATATTTGAATAAATTAAATTACTCTTCGTACGCAAACCCCTAACATTCTGAAAATAGAGATTTATTTCTGAATGCATTGACATTGAGCAACTAAATCAAAAAAATAATAAGTAATCTTATATGTTAATAATGTAAATGTTACCTATACGTTAATAATGGAATTGATAAAACTTAATAAATTCTTCACTCATCAAAACAATGCGATTCTTTGCAAAATAGATAAATATGGAAACAGAAAATCAAACTTATTGTATCATATATACAGGTAACACGGAATTGATTAATGATTAAAACATATTACGTGGAATCTTGAATTCTACGAAGATCTTCCAAGTTTTCTATTATATATCTAGCGGACTTCTCGCGATCGACCACCTTTACGTGCACTCTTCCATTCGAGACCCAGACATTTCCTTTTCCAAATGAATTACGACATTTTATAAATAACTTATATCTGGCATTTGTAAGATCCTCACTTATATAAATTTGGGTATTTCTTAAAAATCTTCGATTAACAAGTATATCTTGGCGAGTTTGTAAAGTTGTTAATTTAACAATAACTGGACGTTTCAGGGCGCCCTGTTTCCCAATTCTATGGCAAATACTAATGTCATCATCCTTTACATTCAACTGCAAAGTATCTCGTAGTAAAGAAAGTACCGATTTATTTATGTTTTCATCCTTGACTTCCTCGATACCGTTAATACGAATGTTTGATTTGCGGGTATATTGTTCAAGTTCGTCTACCTTTTTATTTAACGCAATGTTTTCTGCCTCGAGTTTGGAAACTTTTTCATTCAAGTTGTTTATTTGTTTTTGCAATCCCGATTTCTCGTACACACGTTTGACCAACGTCGAAATGTACTCCTCATCGGTAAATATCTCCTTGAGAATTTCCTTGATCATGGATCTCATATCTTCTTTTTGATCTCTTGTTAGAGGCATTTTCACAAGTTACTTAACACTGCGTGTAAAATAGTTTCAATAATTCACAGTCCTCACTAAACTCAGATAAGAAACACAAATTTTGAGAGCGAAGCACGCGTGTGTGTTACTCTGCAGCCATAGCTCAACTCATGCTTAGCGGAATAGACAAGGCCACTGTTTCACGAGCCATAACTAAAGTTACACGAGCACTAGCACAGTTACGCCCAGAATATATAGAAATGCCTACCGATGAGGAAGAAATTAGACGAGTGCGACAAGGTTTTTATAATATTGCCAAGTTTCCTAGATGTGTGGGGGCGCTTGACTGCACCCATATTAAAATCATCTCACCCGGTGGTGAGAATGCTGAACGTTTTCGAAATAGAAAGGGTTTCTTTTCTTACAACGTTCAAGCTGTCTGTGACAGTGAATTGATTATAAGAAATATTGTATGCCGTTGGCATGGATCTGCACATGACTCCAATATTTTCAACAATTCCTTATTAAAAATTAAATTAGAAAATGGAGAATTTGGAGAAGACAGCATTGTTGTAGGAGATAGTGGCTATGCCATTAAGAAATATTTGATTACACCACTGGCAAGACCTGAATCAGCAGCTGAACATCTTTTTAATGAAGCACAAATAAGAACTCGTAACCCTATAGAAAGATGTTTTGGCACTTGGAAACGACGATTCCTCGCACTCGCTTATGGGTTAAGGTTAAAAACAGCGAAAGTAGAAGCTGTGGTGGTTTCTGCAGCAGTATTGCACAATATTGCCATTTCTATGAATGATGCAGAACCAAGAGTTACTGTTGAAGAAGAAGCAGCCGTAGATCTGACAATGAATGTTAATAATTATGAACATGAACCGATACAAATTCGCAATATTAATGAAAACAATATATGCAGACATGTGTTAATTACTGGACATTTTGCAGGACTTGTAAGAAATATTTAATATTATGCAGTCTGAAGAATAATAATAAAACAATTTAAAGAATATATTTACATATATATTTATTGTAGATTATAATTAAAAATGTAGTTACCTATTCACAATGATTTTGTTTCTTTAAAATACACATTTCTAATAAATATTTTTCTTTAATCATTTTCCTTTCATTTTCGAATCGCTCGCGTTGTTGCAAAAGAAACAAATCATGTTTCTCCTGCATATGTCTCATTTTTAGCTGATGCTCTTCTAATAAACATGATTTTTGCAGTTCTGCTACTTCCTTTTTTGTATTGGCCCACTTGCTTAATTTTGTTCTCAAGGAATTATCTCCTACAGATTCACAGAATTAGAAAAGAAAATTAATAAAATAAATAAAATAATACTTGCTGTGTTGTCTCTCGGCCGCAGTGATTTAGCAACGGGTGCCCTCAGTTTACGAGGACTGTAGGTACTCCAAGAAGAAGCTAAAATTATAAAAATATTTCAGGTTGGCTTAAGACGATTTTTTTTATAATTACCTTTATCCTCCTTGTTTTCCTTCTTTTCTGCTTCCCCTAAAACAAAAAGCATATTCAATCGCCATTGATTCATAAAAACTTTCTTATCTAAGCGATTTACTGAAATGTTAATAACATACTTGACGATGTTGAAGGTAATGACTCTGGCTCATTACAATTTTTATCTTCACTAATTGTATTGCTAGATTTATTATTTAATATGTTTGTATGTTGGTTTTTTTCACTTGTGGTGGCTTCCTGTGCCTCAATTGTATAGGTGAAGATGACATCATCATCAAAATGTGACAATTCCCCTGTGAGTTCACTTCCTGTGATTTCTAAAATATCTTCATCTACTGAATCATGATTTATCTCCTTAGGTGGCCCACCGCCTGTTCCCGTCATGTATTTTTTTTGTTGAATTAATTTGTTTGAAGTAATTTTTTTCAAATTTTTATATTTAGTTTTTAAAGTTTCCACGTCTCTGTATTTCTCTCCGCTCTGCTGATTATACATATCACATACTTGTTGCCAAGCTTCTTTGCGAATCTGGTTATTATCAGCATCTGTTTTCCTACTTTCAATTGCATTTGCAAATCTTTTTATTATTGACATCAATAAATCAACTTCTTTATTAGTGAAATTTTCAGCCCTTTTTCTTTTTTCAGCAGCCATCTAAGGTTAATAAAATTATGTAATATTCCTTAATAATACCACTTTGTTAAAACATGCACTTACCTTTATTTATTTCAACTTTCAGGGTAGCTAAAAACACATTTACACTAAATACACTAAATGCACGTGGCGTTGTCATACGAACCGGGCGTGCGCAGTGAATATTTCTTCCATTTCATTGTAGCCAACCTTGGAGTAGCAACGAGTTAAGGAACTTCTGTTAAATTCGGAGATATACAACGAACTCTTGATTTAACACTGGCTTAAAGTTAAACCAGGTTCAGCTAACTCCTGAGTTAAACCTGCGCTATTACAACGCACCCTAAGAGCAAGAAGACCTGCACAATGGGCTAGATTTATCGAGACAGCATCGAGTAGCCCGACTAAACTTTGATCGTGAACATCAGAATTGGGGCGATGCGATTTTGTTTGAGGTCCCACGATGATCGCCAAAGAGTGTGGCGAAGAAGTGTTGAAAAATTCTTTATTGCAGACAGGTGCATTAGGGAAATACTAAAACCCCATGTTGTACCTTTTGTGCCATTTATTGGTAACGACTTCATGCTAATGCATGATAATGCACGCATGAACTGGCCAGCTTGAAGTCCTGATCTCAACCCAATCGAGCATGTCTGGGACATGCAGACATATTCGAAGTCGAATTCCTGCTCCAGAGGATTTAGCGGCATTATCGGCATTAACGGTGGTTGAAGAATGGGAAGCAAAAAAACATTCGCCACCTGATTGATGGTTTGTCCAGCTTGTCCAGGAGCATAGAAGCTGTTATTAGGATTAGAGGAGAGAATAGTTGTTACAAGAGCCATTACATAACTTTTAGGAACATTTTTTCATTTAAGAGATTATTATAAGTTTTATTATATTGAATAATTTAAATACACTTAATTTAAGTTTCCACTAATTCTATTCAATGCGACCTAGGTACCATGTAAAATTGCTATAGTTCAGGTTCAATATCATTAAAGGACACATACATAATATACAGGGACTATAATTATATTCCTAAAACTTAGTGGATCGAATTTTCTGCCGGTGAGTGTAGTATGTTAAAAAAGTGATTTTAGCGCAGGCTTCCAGTTTTAGAAAATCAAAAACAAGTTTTCAACTTAAACATTTCCCAAATTTTGAATTTTGATAGTCCAAATTTAATTTTCTATCTACAAATTCTCTCGGCACAGGCTTTTGTAATTAACATCCACATGGCGTAAGTAGGTTGGCATGTAATCGTACCCTCCGTCCATTGGCAAGATATATAAGCCTTCTTTTCAGGTATGTGAATTGGGACATCACTCTTCCTTTGATATACTGTTTAATTGTCTTGTTTTTAGTTGTTGGTAGCACATAGTCTTTTCATATCCGACCACTTTTAGTCAACACTGAAGTGAAATTTCGCACTTACTCGAGTTCAACATTTAAGTTTCTTTCGAAATCTGCAGATCGATTTAGAGGAGTTATTGTTTAATACACGGCTTCACTGTCACTTTATCACTTTAATATTTAACAAGTATTTCTTGATATCTTTTTTTTAATAAACTCAACATAAATTATTGTTCTTTTCCATAACTAATTTAAAATTTATTTCAGCGGCTCCTTTCTACTTATCTAAATATCACAGCAATATGTAATGTAATTATGAAAAGAACAAATTATTTAAGTAAAATTAACTGTGATATGAAAAATAATTTCTTTTTATACTTTCCCTCTCGTCTTATCTTTCACATTGAAAGAGCTGACATTGAGCGGTGTCGAGCTGTAAAAGAGCATATGAGCAAACAATGCATATGGCGGCAACTTTTGTTCCGTATTGCGTTGACAGAGTAAAAGCGAAAAATGTTTCCCCGGGCAATTTGTAAAACTGCCCCGTTTATTTTAAGTGGAATGTTATTTGCCAATTGCCATAAATCAGTCTGACTCTTTAACACATCAGCTGCTCGATTATTTTTCATAATAATTTATGAGCGCTTGCCGGGAGAAAATCGCACGTTTCTGAAAGCAAAGTATTTGTCAGCGTCGCGGATAACTAGCAAGACAAATAAAATATAGTTTGTTCTGTTTGGAGATTTATTGAACGGATTATATGTTAAATAATAAAAGCGCGAATGAAAGATTTATCGGAATGGCTAAGGTTAACTTCGTGTGCAAGGATTCAGTGTATGTATTTATGTTTGTCCTAAAATTAGTTTTAGGAATGTTGAGAGTTGCTAATTTGGAAATTTATTTCACTTATTAAATTTGTTGAAACAAAAACCGTGGGGGTAAAAGAAATAACATACTCCACAAGGTGTTTTCATTATATTGATACGTACGGTTACACTTTTCTTTATATTGATGGTAGTAAATTTAACAACACTTTACTGATTACTTTCAGCATTATTTTATAGCACTTGTTTTGTTTTTTATTATTTTTCTTTCAAAGGAAATGCTTCGCTTTGTCAAGTAATGAGTGTCAACGACTACTAATTTTCGAAATTAATATAATTTAATAATTTAATAAAAGTTTGGAGTTCGTGAGAAATCTGGTAACTTGTCTGTGAGAAATTAAGTAACTTTTAGAAATTAAAATGACTTAATAAGTTTGTTCGTACAGAGTTTCTAGATGGTCAAGCTTATTGACTCAAGGTTACACTGATCGATGTAGAATTTGAATCTGTATCACATGATGCAAAAATATATAGTGTTCTATTTACGAAAACTGAGTTTTGGGCAGTTAAACATAACAGGGTTCGACACCATATTTTTGACCATTCTGTGAATTTTTCAGGGATAACTAGGATATGATTTGAAATAATCTTCTCAAATTCTCAAACTAATTTCGTCTATATCGCCCACTTTGAGACTCAATTATTTTTTAGTGCCCCCTAAATTAATTTTACCACGTCTTGAATATCACAATCGCAATCATTACGTTAATAACTTTAGTTAAATTATAGTCTGCCATATATGAGTCTTATCTTGTCTCTGATTTTAAACTTCCGTTTTAAATGAGATTGTTCTAATGAGAGCAATAAAACTCAACTTTATAAATAATATTTAGCAAAACTTTGATTTAAAGTAAAACAAATATTTCAATTTAAATTTTTAAACTAATCTACAAATACGACGATGGGAATGCAATCAAAAATCTTTGAATAATCGAACACAATCCAGGGTATATTTTCGGGATTGGCTTTTGTAACCAAAATTCTTGGTAGCCATTTTTGAATTTGACTTTTATTTCCTCGTTTGTTGTCCGTTCTATAAGTTCTTCTTCCAGCTGGAATGATTCTACTATGTTGACATTTGAAAAAGGAACCAACACCCAGTCTATTATTTCTAATTTCAAAATGTCATAGAATCGTTCTTTGAAATCACTGTGAAGATTCTCCAAATGTTGACAGTAAACAAGCAAGTCGTCGTTGTTGAAGGATGCTGCTGATAAATTAGGGAAATTGTAAAACTCACGTCTGCCGATATTTTTCTTGTGTAAGAGCAGATTGCTACGAAAGCAACAACGACATTTTTTGTTTTAATCAAGTTCAAGTCGTCACCTTGGAGTTGTAGATTTTCATTAAACAATTTATACAGATCTGTCAAGAACGCAGTATCATTCTTTAAAGTGGTGAGGTTGTCATGCAATTTTGAATCTGTTTTCCAAGAACTCTAGCACAGAGTTAAACAGATTCTAAAATCGAGTCAAACAAGTACCTCTTGATAGCCAACGCACTTCTGTATGAAATAGCAATCGGTTGAAATCTTTCGTCATTAGCAATACAAAGCTGATTAAATAATCTTTTAAAGGGCTGTTTCGGATTGTATGACTGCTTTGATGTTGCGGTGATTGAAATAGCCGTTTACTCAAATTTCTCGCAACCAAATGTTGTCCATCCGTAGCATTCGTAGCAGCTAATATGATAATCTTCAAGGGAATTTCTTTCTCATCATAAAACTTTTCCAGTGTATTAGATATGGTTCCTCCTTTTGTATCTGTCTGTAAATTTCTAGCAAATAATAATTCTTGACATTTTTCTCATCTTTAATAAACAGCACGTAAGACAACAACGATTGGTAATGTGGACTCATCCAACTGAATTGAGAACTGACTCGCCTTCAGATGATTACACAATGACTCTTCAATGTTTTCCGCCATCTGATCAATTCGTCTCTGCACAGAACTATTGCTTAAAGGAATATCTCCCGCTGGTTTATGAAGCACAGCTGTTAATATTTCTCTTATTGCTAGTAAAATTAGCTCTTCCCCAGCAGTATGTAGTTTGTCTATTTGAGCAATTAAAAAAGAGATATTGTACGAAGCTCAAAGTCCGTCATCGTCTTGCTTAGAAACCGCTGAAAAAAGTTTTGATACAGTTGGCTTAGCTGTATACTTCTTTTCCAGGCCTTGAAAATAGGCCACAATTTTGTATTTCTTACATGAATGCATTTTATTCAAATGATCGTGTAGTGTAGATGGCTTCATCGCTTGATTCGAAAATGTTTCTTTTTGAGAAACAAGGCACATAGGCACATTTGACAAACAAGGCACATAGGCACATTTGACAAACAAGGCACATTTGTGGAATTTTCAATAAATACGTATTTAATATATTCCGTATTGTATTGCCGTCTCTTCTATTTTGCTTCAGACATGGTGGTTTTGTCGTTACAAACGTGAGTAAAGAATCGAGTTTAAGAAACTTGCTAACGATTACGCGTTGAGAGCGAAAACGCAAATGAAAATAAAAGAAACGTGGATTTAAAATGCAAGTTAGAAAAAGTTTACTATCGATGATTCTGCCTCTTCATACAGGATTGCACAAATCGCGTTATTTACCAAGAACTTGTCAAAACTTGATTGCTCACGAGCTACCTACGAAAGCTACGATAAATATAATTTATTTATTATAATCAAACTGGCAGGAACGTTATAATCGATGGGTGTAGTAGGTAGATTTTTATACTTTAATTAAAATATTAGAAAAAAACATATCAGCCATCGCCCCCCTAAACCGTTTCAACACCCACAATGTTCTCTTTGGTCTTTACTGCCCCTCTGTAGGCCTCTAGCGCCTACAGGAGGGTCGCCCATTTTGAGAAAAGGCAAGAAGCATCCTTCCCCCAAAAATTTGGGATATCCTTCCTGTATATGCAGGATAGCTGCCGAGGTATCCGAGATACTTCGTATATGAAATCTATGACTAATTTTAAGCAAAAATGATTCTATACACACTTTCTCTCTGAGAATTAACGAACTGATGTTCAATAATTTTTTAAATTACTTAGCCCTCTATAATGTAATTTACTCTTTAGTCCATTTTAATTCGTACGACCTGACAACTTCAAACCCCGATATAAGAATCATTGGGAATTCGGAAAAAGTGAATAGAATCATTTTTGTTTCAAATTAGTCATAGAATTCATATACGAAATATCTCGATTACTTCGGCGGCTACGTTCTTTACATGGGTCTAATGGACCGTATGGTTTCTGATAATAATATTTTTGTTTGGCAATCTAAAAATGGTAAAATTTATACAAATAATTAAATATTTGATATAAATGATAAAAAATATTACTAACAAACTTAATATAGAGTTAATTCATTCTTGCTTAATGAAATATGTTAAATTAATATACGCTTTTGTGTAATTGTGAGTATTCAGTTAATGATGTGTTTAGACATGAGAAAAAGTGTAGTACGTCTCTATAGAAGGAAACGACGTTGTATGAAGCCATTTATATGCTACTACCTGAACCGAAACTCTCCGTTAACTGTTTAAAAAAAAAACTGGTTCCTTATTAAAGAAATTAACGGCGGCAGTGAGACCATTTAATTCTCACTTCCACGTGAAAAACAGTTCTTGTTAAACGGGGTCTTTACGTTTCTTGACTTTCATATTTTATTGACGGCCGTCCTAAAAGGAAAAAGCAACATGAATTGAGCAGAGCAACGTTAGTGCGGAAATTTAGCGTGTTTTGTTGGGGATCGTGCAGATAATGAATGACAGCCGTCGAGTGAACAAATCCCCGACGCTGTTTCGACGCTTGCCACATAATTACAGCAGTCGCCCTCCGGGAAGGCATTACTGGCTCGAAGAAGGCATTACGTGGGATTGCTCTTGTCAAACACACTTACGTCTGATGTATCGACCACAAGCAGCTGCCGTTCCTTTATCTGTATCTTTTTAAACCACTAAAAATAAAACTCGTATAGCTCATTGTTTTCGTTTTTAACTTCTGATGGTTTGTTTACTTTTCAGCGGGATAAATACATCCCAAGAATTTTACGCGTTGGTGTTCCATTAGTTTTCTTCAACGGGTAATAGCAATAAAGTATGTAAACCAGAGACATCTATTTTATTTTTTCTAAATAGTAATTATATCTTTCAAGAAGGAATAAAAGTATAAATATACAGGCAGAGAACGACCCGTTTATTCCTGAAACCGAACGCATTTGTTACATTTAATTAGAAGCTCGATATAATTAATAACTCCGCCATAAAATAAAGCTCGCTCCAGAAACTCAAACAATTAAACTTCATTATATAGCGTCATTAAACAGAAACGGACTCTGCTATATCAAGAAGTTCATTACTTTTACCTTGACTTTAATTGAAAACTACTAGACTAATAATTAATAATTCGTTTTAATAAATTACATTGATTATAACTAATGGCGGAGTCTTTCTGTTTGAACTGTTTCTTTAATAATAATTAATATGGGAATTTGCACGTTTCCAATTGAAAATTCAATTGTACATTGACGTTGATGTGATACTATTAAAAGGTAGCAGAAGTTAAAATGCATTTATTCCCGTTCCCTCCCCCACACAAATGACCATGCCTGTAATTAAATTCACATCTTTAATAATGGAATGAGTATTGACAGGATTTCATATTCTCTCCCTTCAGTAAACAATAAATAAATTAATTAAGCGCCCCTCATTGCACCGATATTTTTAATTAGGTACCATGCACGCGAAAATAATTATTGGATCTATTCTTCGCAATAATAAGTACATACGAAGCTATTAATAAACGGAATTAACAGAAAGATTTCAGTTCTGATGTCAGTCGGTTTTGAGCCAATCTGTATAAGCGACACTGTGCCTTTAACAACAATAACATAGTGCGTGTGCGCAAATTTGAAACGGTAATGGGTATTAATAAATATGTCACATGAATAAGTAACAGACAATAACTTAGAACCGGAATAAGAAGGAAAAATAAATGGATGAACGTAGAATGCAAAAAAAATAGAGAAAAAGAAAAAACTGACGCAGAAGATGCTACATACAAGTACAGAAGAAAACAGAATAGCCTATATGTTGAGACATCAGTAAGTAAAGAATGGATCGCAAGCCCAAGAAGTGGAAGAAATTTTAAACGCAACGAAAAACAATAAAAGTATTGGTGAAAAAGGAATTACTGCACAAAATCTAAAATACGGCGGAAAGCTTTTAACTACCAAATTGTTTGAATTAATGAGCGATATCGGGAGAACAGAGACAATACCTAGCAGCTGGAACAAAGCAAACTTACTACTGTTACATAAAAAAGGAGACCCAGCTAACTGTGGTAATTACAGAGGAATAACGTTGCTGAATGTAACATACAAGGTTCTTGCTACAGTAATTAAAAGGAGATTAGATAAACAGAGTGAAGAATTACTAAGAGACTACGAATGTGGATTTCGAAAGATCAACAATGTACCGGATATTCATGCTAAAGAACATCTTAACAAGTAGTTATGAATATGAAATCCCAACATGGACGTTATTTGTAGATTTTAAAACGGTATATGACACAGTAGACATGGCTAAGCTTACACAGGTATTGAATGAATTCGAAATCTTCAAGAAGCTAATAAACTTGGTAAAACATCGTTGCACAATACAACCTATATCGTTAAAATATTAGAGAATTAAGATATTGATGAAGACAAAAGAATTCTCTCGCAAAGCCAAAATTTGAATATAACACACAATCGTAAGACCGACAGTAATATACAGCTGCGAGGTGTGGGTCATGAATAAAAAAAAACAGTTAAAATTAGAAATACGGGAAAGGAAAGTACTAAGAAGAATTTTTGGAAGGAGAAAAACAGAAGAGGGCTGGGAGAGGCGGGGTAATTCGGAAATTTATGTTCAGTATAATGAATCTATAATCAGCAATATCATAAGGTCAAGCAGACGGCAGTGGTTAGGTTTATGCGAATAATGGAGAAGAATAAGATGGTAAAAAGTATAGTATGGAACAAACCCGAAGGACACAGAGAAAAGGGACGGCAAAGAAGAAGATGGAGTGAAGCAGTAGCACAAGATTCAGAAAAAGGATCAGAAATTGGAGGGCGAATGCTGAAAACAAACGCTAATACAATCAAAGTCGGCATAAAGCCGTGGCGCTAATGATCGAAACCTCCCACCTGATTTATCAGATGCTCTCTCAGATGCTCGCAGTACGTCGAAGAAGCGTCATACTTTGATCTAATAAAATCGGAGGTCGTCAGTCGCACGCCATACAAAAATAAGTCGTAATCTAATAATGAGCCGACTCTAAAAGCCTGTAAGGGAAAACAACTTACACGAAAGAGAAAGAAACAGTGGCAAACATACCTGTCCTGCAAGGAAGGACAGTATGCAAGGACAGGTAAGTTTGGACGAAGCTGAGACAACTACAAGGAGTTTCAATCCACCAGCACTATGTCGAAGCCGACGAAATATCGTATAACGAGGAAACCTCCCTGAGGCTCCTCATGAGAACCAACAGTGTGTATCGGCCTCTGGACGAATACACGCCAAAAGTTCCTCCGACTCCAACCAGGTACTAGGGACCCCACAAGACGGACTCTGCGTGCTCTTGGCACTTCGCAATATAATAAACATAAACTTACCGTACCCATTTTCGGAATGAGGAAAGGAAACATTGTAAGAGCATCACGAGCCAATGGAATCAAAGTAGAGGTAGGTGAGGCCAATGGTACGAAAGGCCAAATGTAAGCGCGAGTTAATCTGTCCGCAGTACAACATTTTTGACAATAGAGGAAAAAATGTAAACAAACCCTTTCCTTCGGGGAATAGTACTCAACTATTTTTATCGCTGCTTTGAGTAGCGGGCAGATCAATCATCCAGTTCCCACCAAACCAAACGGCTATAAAAAACTTCTCGCCAACCGTCAAAATGGGTCTTTGCTAGTGCTTTTCCATAATCTGGCACATTACTTATACGAGCGGATGCTTCTGTATAGCCTAGCTACACTGCCCATACATGCTAGGGCTTGCAAATATACTTTAGAGCTATGTATTCAAGCTAGTGCTTCCATATAGTATAGCGTACAAACACGCTAGTGCTGCCATCTGCATTTAGTGTAAGATTACGTGCATAAACAACAGCCTAGCGACCTTTTCACATGCTGGTGTTGACTAGTGGTATCTCAATGGATCTTCTTACAAATACCTCAAATTTCAACATCTATAACGTCCCTCCACAACTTGTTGTAACCTAGAAAAATTTCGTGGGTAACTTCACCTTCTTGTAAATTCCGTAGCATTCAGAGAAGATACAGCAAAAACGCAAAGACTTGCCAAAAACGGATAGTCTTTGTGGTCTGTCGTCTCTGTGAGACGTCTGTGTCTCACAACTCAACAACCCTTTTGCCAGGGAGCAGATCATTCGAAAACTACTCTTAAATACAAAACATTGTCTATCTAATGAACCTATGGACAGCTGTACAGGGTGGATTAATTTCGATGTCTCTTATGGGCATCTCCGTAACTATAAGAGATAGAAAAAAACTAGTGGCCAATTCTCGATCTCTTTTTTGGAGATTAAGTCAATAGCGTAAACAAAAATCGGCTATCTTCTTTTGTTTTCAAGTTATGGCCAAGAATTGACATTTTCGACTTTTCGTTTTTCGGTCATATCTCGTTTATTTCTAGAGATATTAAAAAATTGCTTGAACATTATTAGGACACTTTTTGGAATACAATTCAGTGGTGTAGTTGATTTTTTAATATTCACTTAAATTTTCAAGTTATAACATAAAGTTATATTTTCTTAAATAGAAATCATAGAAGGCAATGCCTTCATTAAATAGAGATTTTTTTTGTTTTCAAAAATATATATTTTGTTGGGTTTATTTCTTATAATTAATAGGAAAAACTGTCATTTTTATTATTATCCTTGCGTAAATATCCTAGTCTCACTAGGCTGGGTTCAATACGGAGCCGATTTTTTATTTTCTTAAATTTTAACGAGCTTTCAAATATTTTCAAAGTTTTGGCTGCGTAAATAATTTCGTATTCGCGTTAATTTGCACATTTCCATTTTATCGTTTTGAGCGACCCTTCTGATAAGAGTTCCTATTGAAAATGAGTTTATCATTCAATTTATAGAAAATTGTTTTCAATCTTTAAACAGTCAAAATTGCTCGAATACTCAACGTTTCACTATCGGTTTATTGCTTCGTTAGGAAGAAACGTTGAACTTTCCTGTAATTTTCACAATGTCTTTTTAAAATTGAAAACAATTTATACAATTTCCATCAAGACAAGAAACGACTTCAATAAAAAATTTGTAATTGAAGTCGACTCTTGTTCGATGAAATACGTGAGAGAAAATAGTTTTTAAACTTTAAAACGGACACTGTGCAATCGCAAGAACACTCTACGTTTCGCTATCGCTTCATAGTTTCATTAGGAGTGAAAAAATCTAAATAAACAAGTTGTCAAGAGAAGCGAAAAGATAACATGATTTTACACTAAAATACAAGTTGTTCGGATAAACATAAAGGTACTAATAACTAAATTAGAACTAAATTAAGCTTTCTTTTTTTTGTTTCTCTTGAGTTATATTTCATTGAAAACACGAAAAACAGAAACAAACACACAAATAGTAAAATATAAACAAAATTGGACATGTATCAAACTAAATTTGCATGCATTCATATTTAATAAAAACAAAAAAGCTTTTGCCAGATCGGTCGCGATGAGTGCTACATTTCTCAAACGGAATTTTGTAAAACAAAGTGCATGTGAAATTCTTTAAGCGACCAAAACTGTCTAAAGGTTTGAAAGTTCGTTAGTATTTAATAAAAACAAAAAAAAAATGTCAACACTGCATTGAAGCCAGCCTGCTGAGACTAGAATAGGGAAGGCTAATAACAAAAATGGCATTTTACCTATTAATTATAAGAAATAAACCCAACAAAGTATATATTTTTGAAAATAGAAAAAAAATCTCTATTTAATGAGGGTATTTCCTTCTATGATTTCTATTTAAAAAATATAACTTTATGTTATAACTTGAAAATTTAAGTAAATATTAAAAAAGCAACTACACCACTGAATTGTATTCCAAAAAGTGTTCTAATAATGATCAAACAGTTTTCTAATATCTCTAAAAATAAACGAGATATGACCGAAAAACGAAAAGTCGAAAATGTCAATTTTTGCCCATAACTTGAAAACTAAAGAAGATAGCCGATTTTTGTTTGCGCTTTTGACTTAATCTCCAAAAAAGAGATTGAGACTTGGCCACTAGTTTTTTTCTATCTGTTATAGTTACGGATATGCCCATAAGAGACATCGAAATTAATCCACCCTGTACATATTTTTTGCTTTCAATAATTATTTATTGCTTTAATAAAGTTTAAGCGTCCTATTCGAATAATGATATGCAAGCTGTCCATATGACAAATATAAAATAAACCTCTTGATAATTTAAATTAGTTGACGCTCTGTTGCCGAGAGATAAATGGCGAGCTGAACTGTGTAAGGCTGCCCCCACATAAATAAAGCAAAAACAATTTTCTGCAAAACTTTTCTGACTAGTTTTGTTCAAACATAATTCGCATTCAGAAATATTTATTTATAAATTAATAGTTACTACTTAAAATGCTTAAGACCCACATTCCAAATAAAATAATCATAGTTGCTGCTACAAACATTTCTTAACGTTCTAGTAACAATAGTCGCACAATTTTCCTTAATTCCACCTCTGAACTCGTTCAAATTGGGGCAAGTTATGATAATTTTTTAATTTTAAATAAAGTTACAAGAAATGATTCAAACAAGTAGTAGTACTGTTGGATGTAAAATACAAACCCGCATTCAATATGCTACTTTTATTAAGGATAACTTCAATAGGGAAACAGGAATTTTACAATTTAAAAAGTTGCATTGAAATCCATATGGTGCCTAATCAAAGTGGACCCCCGATATGTACTCGTATGTAAATTATAGATTCAAAATAAGCAATGAATTCACTTGAAAATATGTCAAGCGTCAAGCTCAAGTTCATTGCGACAGTCGAAAGCAGAAAATATTAATCGCGTGTACTTTTAATTTGATTGATTGGCTGGCGAATAATCAATCCTGATAAAATCATGGGACGTCTACATTAAAGTAAACATATCACAAATGACATTTTACAAAATCGATAAATCCATTATGCATAAAGTGATTGCAGAAGTTAGTATTACAATACAGAATTAATTTACAACAAAACGTTGTAATAAATTAGAAAGCATACTCACAGAATTAAAAGAGTGTATTAAATTAGACCTTGTAATCTAGAAAGTATATTAAGCAAAGCTGTTTCGTTTTCTGACTATAAAAAAGAAAACAATTGTCCTAATTATGTATGTATGTCTTTTTAGAAGCTACTTGAAACAGATATGCATTTGTTTTCAAGACAGCTGCTTTCGTTAACTAGTGCACTGCGTGCATGTATTAGACTCAGTTCTCACACGAGCAGCGCGTTGCGTTGCGTCATATATTTACATGTAATTTTTTGACATAAAATGCTGCCTAATGAGAATTGCTTCATTTAAAACCATGGCAACTTTTAGAGGCAGCAAAATGACGCGACGCGCTGCCGTGTGAGAACTGATCCTTAGTCTTTAAGTGGTATTACATAATATGTAATTACTTATTTTCTGAGAGCATTGAATTTTATATCTGTTTTTGATGCACACCTGATTGATGTCAAAATTTGGAATACATGTGATTAAGAATATCTGTACAATGGCTACTTCAAAAATGGCGGCTAAATTCTTCAGTACCTTATCAAATAGTGTTAGTAGAAGGTAAAAATATATGAAATGTAATAAATATAATTTAAAAAGTTTTCGCTTGAATTTTGTATGGAACAAATATTAAATACAAGAAACGTTATGTAGAAGTCCATTATTTTAAGCTTTTTGTGAGTTTTAAGATGTTTTAATAAAACCTTCACTTTTGAAAATTTAGAGATAATATTTTTTTCAAAATTCTTCTGGTAGTGGTAGATTGTCTAAGATAACGTGCTGGATAGTTTAGGCGCTACTTTTAAATTAGCCAGTATATCAATTGAAATTAACCTCCCTCCACAATAATTTTTATATCCGTAGATACGTATTTCGGCAGCTAAAACCATCTGCAGTACGCTACCAACTTAAAAGCACTAAAAATGTCTAAAAACAACCTAATCACACTGACAAAATCATGAAACCTAACAACAATCTAATCATCCTAAAAGATATACCGGGTGTCCCGCGCCATGTGCTCACCCTTCTAGAATCTTTATTTATTAATCGATTAACCTGAATTTTGGGGACAATAAACTAAACAAAAAATGGAATTCTCCGACATACAGACAGTCGTCATAGGACTTCCGGTTTCGCCGGAAGTGATATCAACTTTCTTATTTTAAATAGAACACCCTATATATTTTTACATATTTAAAATCTACGGATCATTACGAGTCCGAATATGTATCAATTGTTAATTTTGGTTTCCATGACAACGAAAAAAGAAACTTTCTATTTTTCAATCTAGAAAGCTATGAATCGCATCTTTTCGATCTAATGCGATCAAGTGTTTCGAAAAGATCACTCCTTTGATGGTATTTTGATTTTGAACATTTTTACAGTATTTGAAATTTTCATTAGCTCTTAACTCATTTTTTTCGATAGAACCTCATGTTTCTTAGCTTAGTTCAACAGAACATTTTTTTCTGAGTACGCTGATACCAAATACGTCATATTTTCTTTGAAAGTCATTTGAAATAAAGGGAGTGTAAAATTTCAATAAGACATGCTCTATTTTAAATTATTTTCAAAGAAAATAAGACGTATTTGGTATCAGCGTATTCAGAAAAAAATATTCAGTTGGACTAAGCTAAGAGACATATGAGGTTCTATCGAAAAACATGAGTTAAGAGCTAATGAAAATTTCAAATACTGTAAAAATGTTAAAAACCAAAATACCATCAAAGAAGTGATTTTTTCGAAACACTTGATCGCATTAGATCGAAAAAATGCGATTCATAGCTTTCTAGATTGAAAAATAAAAAAGTTTTTTTTTTCGTTGTCATGGAAACCAAAATTAACAATTGATACATATTCGGACTCGTAATGCTCCGTAGATTTTAAATATGTAAAAATATATAGGGTGTTCTATTTAAAATAAGATAGTTGATATCACTTCCGGCGAAACCGGAAGTCCTATGACGACTATCTGTATGTCGGAGAATTCCATTTTTTGTTTAGTTTATTGTCTCCAAAATTCAGGTTAATCGATTAATAAATAAAGATTCTAGAAGGGTGAGCACATGGCGCGGGACACCCGGTATATGTCTAAATGTAAGTAAAAAATCTAAAATAAACTATATATGTTATAAGTACAAAGTTTTTTAAATCTCGAACCGGACAGAATTATGAAAACTCAACGGTTCGCTATAGATTTATAGCTTCGGCAGGAGTTACTTTTTTTCACTTCTAACGAAGCTATAAATCTATAGCGAAACGTTGAGTGTTTTCCCTTCATAACTCTGTGCGGTTCGAGATTTAAAAAACTTTGTACTTACAATTTTCATCGGACAAGAACAAACTTCAATTATATATGTTATGTATAAATCGGAAAAAAAAATATGTGAACACCTAAAACTGTCAGAAAACTTTACAAATAAGAGCTAACCAAACAACACGGAAATGCGGAAATAAATAATCCAAAGATCCGAAAAAACTTCTTATTCTAACGAATAAATAAGTATATAATTCCCTGTTATTTGATACCTAAATTTGCATTTGCATTTGCACTGGATATTTCATAAGGACAGGCTTCTCCGAGATAAAATTTTGCTCTTAACTTGCGGTGTGTGGGTGTGATTTACTCTCATATGTAGGTTGTCTTTTGACGATTTATACCTAATATATGCAAATTTTATTTTTCAGGATTTTTAGGATTTTAGATATCAAACAACAGGGAATTATGTATTTAGAATAAGAAGCTTTTTCGGGTCTTTGGACTATTTATTTCCGCATTTCCGTGTTGTTTGGTTAGCTCTTATTTGTAAGGTTCTCTGAGAGTTAATTTTAGGTGTCACATTTTTTTTCCCGATTTAAACATAAACGTATACCGGCTGTTTCAAATTGAGTGTGCACTGAAGGGATCTCCTAAACCATAAGAGATACAAATCGGGTTAAATGGAAGAAAAGGAATCAATACCCAATTCATATCCATTGAGAGAATGATTTTTTTCTTATTTCTTCTTGAGAGAGTAATAAAAATGTAAAAAATCGATTTTCTTTTTCTCTCTGTATCTCTTCTATTATACATAATCTTAAAATTCTGATTTAACTTTCTACAGGCACTTTTTGATTCTGCTTCAAATAGGAACAACAGAATTGAAGTCAAACGTTTCGTCTTTCCGCGATCATCATCAGTTTCGAATTTTTAAATACAACTTATATCTTTTTATTGTTCTACTCGACAGAATTTTTTATCCTGATTGTAATGGTACACACACTTAATATGTGATATTAATCTAAAGCTTAAATAATACAGATTTTTATATGAAAATTTTATTTAATACATAATTTCAAATATTTTTAGTTCATTTTCATAGCTATAGTGTAAATTATAATAAACTATTTAAAGTTTTTCTGTATGGTTATTTTAATAATGCACTGCACTTACGAAAATGAATTTTTACCGAAAAATATCTAGTGGTTCTAATATAACTTGCTAGATCAGTATCTCAGCTTCAGTATAGGAATGAAAAAGCCTAATTTTAGTATAATTTTACTAATTATACACAAAATATTTAGATATTACTGAATAGTGCCTTCTACAAAGACATTGGCAGCTAAAAACAAATATTTTTGTGATAAATTTGAAAGATACTTTCTACAACAACGTATTTTTTTTTTAATTTCTTTAGCAGTCAGTGGCTCTCAACACTTCACTATATTTAATTTTTTTAATTATGGTTAAGTCCAAAAGTAGCACTAAATATTGTCACTTGTTTTGACCACATAAAGTTTGGCAAGTTATATCGGGACCACCATCCATAATCTAAACAGGATAAAGTAGGTATTTTGGACATCGAAACAGTGACTACCATTAAGATAAATAATAAGGACGAACTAAGAAGGCGAATATTAGATTCTTACAAAAATATTTCGCGAATTCATGTTCGACACGCTAAACAACACATAGGATTAAGAATGAATGTGTGTTGAAAACATTGGAGCACATTTCGAGGATTTACTTTAATTTATTTATTTCACTTTCTTTATTTCACAAACTCATGTTCTTCTATAATTTTTTATCAACTTAATTATTTTGTTCTTGTAATTTAATATGTTTACACAGCTGTTTATTTGGTTTGTGTTAACGACCTAATATCATTTAGTCAATATTTATTGAATTTTTCCCTTCCGACAACTGAATGTCAGTTGCTAATATTTAACAAATAAAAAAAGTGGTTAGGAATAAATTTACTTGTTAACAGAAACTTGACGAAACTGTGTCAGTTTTTTTGTCATATTCCAACTTTACTTGAAAAAAAGGTATTAAGTGTTATGCTCACTGAAATCACCAGAAAAAATTCTATCGACTGGAATAAATAAAAAGATAATAAAATTAACCAAAAATTTGAAATAAAACAACTGTACAGAGGCTGCTCGACGTTTTCACTGCAATCATAAACGATTTGTAACAAAATTTTTTAAAACTTTCATTATGCTTTGACAGCAAGCATGGCCGCCTTGCATGGGGTAGCTTATTATGTAGCAAACTTGCTTCAATTTGTTATCCTACTCCAATGTCAGGTCAAAAAGCGATCGTAGGATGTCGCTGTTTTATCTATTCACCACTATTATATCGTAATTGCGAATAAATTGGTCAAGTCGTTTTTGGTTTGCAATGGAAATTTCGAGCTACGTCTCTACTGACGAAGCTCCAAACAGGGCTGAAACAGCTGTACAGAGGCTGCTCGAGGTTTTCACTGCAATCAAAAACGATTTGTAACAATTTTTTTTTATACAGGCTGTTTTATACTGTGTGCAAATAAAAAAAACAGTATAAGTAAGTGAAATCTAGTCGCTAGCTATGCCAGCAGTTCTCAAACGGTTTGGTGAAAATCTTTCAATGCATTTTTCTCGAAAACTATTAACTTCATGTTAAGGGTACATAAGTTTAATCGTTGCCATTTATGGTGATGTATTACAGGTTTAAATATTTGCACGCAGTGAAAGTATACCCTGTATAATTAACGATTCGAATATTCACTTCACACTTTGATGCAGATTCATCTGTGTCATGCCTTAAAACGGATCTTTCACTGTATGTGAAATGTGAACAGTTAACAGCGAATAGTTTTCATTCTCTGGAAACAACGTATGGAACCTACTCTCCTAATTTATTCACCCAGTTTATCACCCTGACGCCCCGAAACGAAAATATTGCCGCATCAATAAAAGTCACCAGGCGCACATTATACGTGAAACCTGACCCAAACACATACTTCTCTGATAGATTACAAATAAATTAAATCACTGGCCTTATCGAAGTGATTTGCCTCGATCCATCACAATCATATTTACCTGTCAGCGCATCTTAACGTGATTAATTTCAGCGTTTTCGAAAACAGATCATTCAATCTAAATTATTTTAAATGAGAAATTATTTCGGAAATATCACAAGTTGGCTGATTAATATTACATATAGATATTAGAACTGTTGGAAATAAATCGAAAATTGATAAATAAAGAATGGAATTTTCAAATACTGTGAGGGCAAAATAAGCAAAGCTAATAACCAAAAAATATTTCAAGTACCTAGCATTAATCGATAATAAGAAATAAAATTAAAATGCCTTCGAAAGAAAAAGTTTTATTAATCCTTTGTCAATATTTTTTTTTATATGAAGCAGAGAGCAATGATTTTTGTTTCAAGTAGCCGCAAATAAACTAATATCTTACAGAGAGGAGAGAATTTGTTCAAAGACAGAATAAAAGTAAACTTAAACCTGAAGTAGTGAAATCAGCTGCAATTCGTTTTGATTCTTTAGAAATCCGACATATTGCGATAACTCACCATACCAAAATAAAATACGTGGAAACTTAGTACATATATTACCTTTGAGAACCATTAAGCAGAAACAACATCAAGATTCATTGAGATAACCGGAGACGCTACTACTAAAGGAAGTGTTAAAATTTTGTGTTAAAGACATGTGTGCAGACTACTAATACCTGTTGGAGGAACATTTAGGCCTATCTAAATTGTCATATTGACACTAAAATGTAAGGTTGAGTAAGCGTCAAAATTAAATTTTCAAAATTATTAATTTATAAGAAGTTTTAGTATTAAAAGAACATTGTAAATAATTTAATTGAAATATTTAGAATAAGTGACGTTTAAAATTAAGTTTAGAAATGTGAAATTTCGGAAAAATTAGAAATTATGAATGGTTAAAAATTTAGAAAATACAGGGCAATTTTTTTTTTAAAACGGTAACTATTACAAACCTTTTGATTATAAAACGGGGTCGAAATTTTACATTGACGTCAGAGACAACCACTGAAACGTCGGACTCAAAAGTAAAATTCTATTCGCTCAAATAAATTGGTCCACTGTAAAATGAAAGGAGAACGTAGAGGGGGGCGTTCACAGCTATACAGCGCGAAATTTAAAAATCTGCATTTTTATTTTTTAAATTTATTTCAATATTTTTTTGGCAACTGGCACAAATAAAGCTACGTTTAAAATTACATACATATATTTTTTTACTTTGCATGTAAATATGATACTGCCATAATAATATATTGATTATGTTAGCGCAGAGTATTTCCAGAAAGTATAGTTTCGGCTTTTCTAGTCTCAGATGTGATCTAAGAAATAATAATTTACGTTAGTATTGCGTGTATGGCAATCATTTCATTTAATATCTATGTATAATCAGTCTAGAAAGTAACCGAAATTTAAGTATTGAGGAAACCAGTGAAACGATTCGGTGGTCATCAGGTGCTCCGGACCTTACAGTAGAAAACATTAGGCTTATTCAAAACTAGCAATTAACCTACCAGATAAAGTAGTATACTTACTCAGGAAGTAATTAACAAAAACCACAATGTTCGCTGTGCAATATTTTGAAAGTAAAAATCACAGGGTAGCCAAAGACGCGTGCATATCTTGAAGCCATCAGCTGATCCGAAACGAAATCACGAGCGACATTAAATCCTGAAATTGACCAATGACAGATGTAGGCGCGAAAAATTAAAGTTCGTAGATCCATCAAAATATCGCAATTGGTAAAGACAATGATTTGGAGAGAGAACAATTGGTAAAGACCATGAGTTAGCGTGAGAACTATCGAAAAAGAATCAATATGGCGCAGTTGTCAGATGATTTACCGTTAGCTTTAAAATTTGTTGAGTTTCAAGCACAGTTGTATTTTAAACGCAAAACATTTATGAACACCTATTTAACTAAAGCATGCGCGATTCCTTGCGTTTTTGAACTTATCTGCACGCTCAAATGGGTAAAGTGTGGTTTATACAGTCACTAAAACTAATAACTAAACATTAATAACTATCAACTAAGAAATTAAAAGGTCGAACTGATACAAAGCGGTTTATACAACTTCACTAAAAATTAAGAATTCGCTTATTTCAATTCTTAGTGGAAAAGGCGGGATGACCGTAAATTTGACTGTACTTTCTCTCCAGTTAACATTCCCTCCACGGAATTTTCACAGCTAGGTGTGCAACGAGCATGCGTAATTTTTGCTTGTATAAACGGAAACTTTTGCATAGTTATAATTTTAGTTTTAGTTAATTTTTAGTTTTAGTTTTTGTGACTGTATAAACCAAGCATAAGAAAAACGGCTCTTGATAAGACTTCAAGTTTCGCCGCATTCACCCTCAACAATCAAGATACTTCGATATTATCAATAAGGTTCGTTTATTAAGCACTAAATCAATAGTGACTATAAATTTAAAAAGCATATACATCAATTACTACGAACTGAAATTAATCTTCAGAAAAATGCCACATTCACAGGTATTCCAAAATAATCAAACTAATCGAATGCAGAGGATGTCAAGGACTGTAGATGCCGAAAAAGAGCTACAAAATTTTGCTTCCCTAAAATAAGAATACTTACGAATTACATGCGGTTTTATTTATAAAATTAATTATTAGATATTTTGTGTGACATAGGTCGTTCTACACAGTAGTTATTATTCACCTAAAGACTTGACTAATTTAGTAAACGACTGCAAGAAACTTTCAGCTGCCATCAATGTTTTGACGTTGGCGCAAAACAGGGAATCAACATGGTGGCAAGTTTGCGGTACTTTTGGTAGATCTAGTGACATTACGAAAAATTAAACTCACTAGATCCATCAAAGTACCGCAGTAAGTAAGTTTGGGTTTTGTTTTGTTTTTTCTGAATTTTTCCATTGATTCACATTGACAAATTTCTTATGAGTTAAATATATTTATATACACATTGAATATTTTATTTATTTTGATATAAACTATCTATAAATAAACGATTGGACTTCACACCTAACTTACACAGAACACAACACTACATAAATATTTTGGCACCGCAACGTGGGGCAGAGTCTCAACATCAATATATAAAAATTTGGTTCCCAAACGTGGCGAAGGCCAACTCCAACCTTCGAGAAACTGCACATTCTGGTTTAGTCCTTGTATAATTTATACATACATACTTCTAACAAAAAGACTGGTAGAAGTATAAATATTTCCAAATTAAACAATTTTTAAATATTCGTTGTAATCGTTGAAGTTCCTTTCTTTTTGTTCCTTTCTCTTTCTCACCTCACATTGTTTCTTTTTATTTTTTAATGCAATTCTTTTTATAATTTTGCTGATACTTCCAAACGATTTTCAGTTTTCATTCTTCTCTTTCTGAGGCCCGGTTTTTCCATTACAGCTTAACTTTAATCTTCAGTTAATTTCCACGTGCTTCTACTGGAATAAATTGATAATTTTAAATTGAAATGGAAAAACTGATTCAAAGTATTTACTTTTGGTGTTATTTACTTATTACTGAATTATTAATTTTAGATATTCACTTATTAAGCACAGAGTACTGCATTTTGAAACGCGACAAGGAAATTCCAATATTTTATTTAAAGATGCTCGAGTACTGGCTTTCCTAATTATTTTACAGCAAAATTCCATTTAGGCTTTTTAAATTGTTCTCTCTTCATGATAAATCTGCCTGTGAAGTTTGAGAATTTTTTATTTGCTCAGTTTCAAGATATTTAAAAAAGAAGTAATGAAACTCAATTTATACCAAACTATCAACACGGCCTTGAACAGTAAATGTTAAAACAAATTACTGGAAAAGCCTTTTCTTTCTATATTTTTCAAAAACAAATAGATTTATTAATTATTTGTCCAGTTTTCACTAACAATGATCACGGCTGAGTTGATAGTTTGCTTGAAATTGAATTTAGTTACAGAATCTATTTCTATTAATATCTTAAAACTCAGCGTATGAAAATTTCTCATTCATCTTGAAGAGTATTTTAAAAAACCTAAACGGAATTTTGCTGTAAAATAATTAGGGAAGCCAATATTCGAGCACTCTTAAATTAACATGGGATTCCCTACATTACGTTTCAAAATGCAGCACCCTGTATACAATTTTTTGTGTACGAAGAAATAAAGTAGATACTTAACCATTGCTAGTTCTTTTCAAATGGTATGTGTTTTTCATACTGTAGATACTAATAATAAACCGCAAGTGCATTCCACGTTTGTTCTATTACCTGTTATAAATTAACAGGCATTAACACGTCGACATTTTGACACTATCATAATATTGAGTGGAATAAAGAGCGATCACTCTAATCCGTAAAATATATAAGTCCTGGAAATATTTCATGATTGATTGACGGACCTACTCGAAAATTGACGCCGATCCATCACGTTTTCAAGCCGGTGATAGCTGGCTGTTAACCAACACGACAGGAACTAAATTCAATAACTGATATGATAGAAAAACATCTTTATCTCTATTTGTGTTTACTATCAAAATGTTTTCTATTCATTACTGACGCTGAATGCACGTTGTATTGTTATTTACATAATTTATTAATGACGTTATTTGCTTTGTAGGGGAATTTTGCCAAGTCAACAGAAACATAAATTGCGGGAAAATATTTTCTGCCAATTGAGATATCAAAATAATACTGAAAAAGTTTATGTAGGTATGATTTACACTGCACATAATCATACATTTGCTACACAAAAAAAATATTATTAGAGGAATTCTTTTTCAAATACATTAAAATGTTCTTTTTTTGTAGTCCAGCTTCTGAGTAAGAAATTTCTTTCTATTAAAATTTCGTCAGTAATCTTATTTAATGTGTTAAAGTCGAAAATATAACAAAACTATTTTATATTAGTAAATATGCTAGATACTATTTTAAGACGTGTTGGCGTATGCAAATATCTTAGTGTCTTATAGCACAGCTTTGGGTACGTTTCAGGATCTTTATTGATTTGCACTCTTTTATTTTAAATACTGGGATGCCACATTTATGTGAGACATTGCTTCTCACTCGCTACGATTAGATTACGTAAACCCTAATACAAAATTTCAGTTTTATATAAAAAATTAAGGTTTATATTTTTGCAATTTTTATTTGCGAAATTTATACCTATTGTTAATTAGTAATTTAAATAACCAGTGAAATATTTGTTTCAGAATGAACAATAAGGGAAAGGGGAAAAAGGGGTGTGAGGGTATCGTACTGTCAATTAGAAACTCTGATCCAATATTTAGAGGGGAATCATGTATTGGTGTCTGGCAAAACACATCCTATTTCATTAAATACTACAAAAAATAAGTGGGCTGCACTGGCAGAAATTTTAAATAATTTAAATGGCCCTAAAAAAGGAGAAGACTAGAGCCGCCTTTTTATTGAATATAAACGAAAAATTTATTGATAAACGAAAAAAAAAAGAAAAAAAGCAAGGGACCTTAAATATTCATTGAAAGCTGATTGGAGGACATACAAATGTCATTAGACCTAAAGTTCTAAATCGACACACTTCGTGTTCAGGTAGCGACATTAGATTTCTTTTCTATCTATCCTTGTCGCACAATAATCTCATCTAGGGTCAAAAAACACAGACGAAAGTTTGTTATTCAAAGTGACGTTTCACAAATCGCATTTTACTACTGCCGCAGAGAATAACATAACTTAATACATTTTTGACTAGACAGTCGGCCGTAAACTACTACCATCATAGTAGTAAGAATTCCCTAAGAGTGCTGATTTCCTTGTTGCTCTTGGATTTGTATCTTTGTTACACAATAAACTTCGAATGGGATTGGGATGGATGTAAGTAAGTGTGTTGATTTAGTAACCTTAATTAGATCCCATTGAAGAAGTAGAAAATCAATAAAATGTAATAGAAGTAGAAAATATGGCAAATGTACAAGCAGACAAAAGTGAGAATATTTTCATCGAGTTTCCTGTTCACTCACCTGTAGAAGACTTAACATAGACAATCAAACCCGGTCAGTTGCTAATGTAAACAATAATCCAAAAAGACCAAGATTGAAAAGGCGTACTGTACGAATTCGAAACAAATAGGATTTTGCATTAAAACATAGTAAATTTACCAAATTGTGTTTTTTTTTAATTTTTCATCAGAATTTTTTTAGATAAGATTATTTCTTCAGTGACAGTTTTTCTTGTATTTTTTTTGTGAGAATTGTATTTTAGTTTAAGAGAATTATCTTTTCAGTTTTTTAAATGTGATATTTTGGATTGATGATTTAGTCATGGGACCGAAATGAAAGGTAAGTAAGACTTAATAGATGTAAAATTATTAATTATAATGAATAATATATATAATATATATATATAAATAATAAAATTATTAATTATTATTAATTATAATTAATAATATATATAATATACTGGGTGTCTCGTAACCTACGGAGGAGATTAAAAGGGTAGCTAGGGGAGATCAAATTAAAGATTTTTTCTTAGTAAATTTTTGATAAGAAAGCAATAACTAAGAAGTTACAAGAGTTTAAAGTGAAATTAATTAACAAGCAAAAGTTACTCCCTGTAGTAATATTTTACGTTTTAAATTCAAATTTGAAGCATTTATGAGTTAATTGAACACTGCTTTACAATAAACAACTATTTTCAAAAACGTAGTCACGTTAAAGTAACGGCTATTTCATTTTTTCTTTTAATGTCCAAAAAAGGTTTTCGTCTCGTTGTGCATCGCCTACTAATTAAAAACAAAACTAGGAAACAGATTTACATAGACATTTTATGAATGATGGTTTTGATAAATTTAGAGTTTATTTAATAATAAAGTTGCATTTTGTGAAATAATTTTCATTAATTAAGAAGCCACAGGTGTAAATTAAAGAAAAAATTAAGAAAGTTAAACTGCTGTAACTTTCTTATTATTGGGTTTTGGTCAAAAGCGAATAAAAAAGAAGCTTTATTTTGATGTCCTCCAGCTGCCCTTTCAATCTCCTCCATACGTTGTGAGACACCCAGTATATATAAATAATAAAATTATTAATTATAATTAATAATTTAATTATTGTTAACATACATATAATATAAATAACTTTAAATGGTATTGTTACATATTTATAGTTCTTATTAATCTTGCTGTAATATTTTTTGCCATCCCCAAAAAATTTAGCTTTTCTAAAACAATCAAATTATATAGTAAAACATTTTACTCTCTATTGAAGACTAATTATCATTTTCTGCTTCTGCTTCATCGTAATTATCCCCCATACTTCTACAAATGCTATGAAGAATGACGGCGTGTTAAATTATAAGAATAGTTTTAGAAATGAAAATATTTTTACAAAACACATACCATTTGCCCATTGATTGTAGTAAGCTATGGCATTTTATTTTGGAGTCAATGTGCTCACTTGAGTACAGTTAATTGCCCCAATTACTCCAGAAAATTGAAATCTTCCATAAATCTGTAAACACAATTTATTTTAAAAATCTTTTTGAAATGTACAATAAATTTACCCTCTTTTAGTTTTATTAATATTTTCTACCGAAGTAGGAAATTGAAATTTGAGATTTATTTTACGTATTGCAGTTTACTTGTACTATAAACATGCGATTACAAGTCACAATTAAGAGTAAATTTGTACACGAACGTTATATTTTTCACTTAACGTTTAAACAAATTCACTTTTACTCCGTCGATACAAGCGACATCTAGCAACAAAGCAGTGCATGAACCCCGTTCAGTATTGGTTTATGTTAAGTAAATCTGGGCAAACACTATATAATAAAATATTAATTATTGTCTCCGAATAATAAGGAACGTACTTATCATTTTACGAAAGAAAAGAAAAAAAGATACTCTTTTGTACTATAATCTCTAAGGAGTGTTTGAGACAAATCGTATGTCTATCATCCTCTTTAATAAATTGTCTCCAAAAATTACTTTTAGCAAACAAAGTCCATCTCCGACAGGCATATTTATAAACAGAAATCAGTTAGTCGAGATACGCAATGAAAAATAAGTTGAACACATAACTTAAGAAATAAATCCTTCTAAAAGCAGTGGTGAAACTAGACCTTTTGGGAATCGAACGTATAAGAAGTTATCTACGACTTCACAGCTTAAAACTGGTAAATATTTTTTTACAATCTTTTCGATGCGGATCCACGTTGGAGCCGGAGTACAAAGGAAATATTTAATGTGTGTTTTCAAACTAGCTGGTTTTCTATGGTGGACTAAATCTGCTGTCACCGCAATGAATTGAAGAGCATTAGTCTCTTTCCATGCAGTCTTTCACGGGGCTGCCTCTGTATTGAACCCGGGTTACTTTGGCGGCCGGGATTGTCACTGCTTACTCTTCAATGCACTCGATTAGCCATTATTACCGGCCAGGTTCCTTTAATCCCCTTGGCGGAAGGATAATAGCGTCGCTGCAATTTATTGTTCTCTAAGTAGCTGTCTATTCAGACACTACTGGTAATTCCAAATCTCCTTTAGTGCTGAAATTTCTACATCTGTTCTCAAACATATTACAAGTTTTTTACGCGATTGTAAAAATATAAACGACAGCTTATCTCACAATATTTAACTTGGATGTAGATTTTTTATTGTGCTGTAATTTTTAACAGTAGCTACGTTAGTGAAAATGACAAAGGTAGAATTTAATATGCTAAGTACATACCAAAATCAATACCAATAACTAGCAGTATTAATTTGGCAATGGAGGTTTGGATAAAAGCACTAAAAATGGATAGAGCAGTGGGAAGAATTTTTATAATAAGAAAATGACAATACTAAGGAAAAATATGAAACGTGCCTAAGTTACTAGTCTACAAACAAGCAGCAATTCCAGTAAGTCATAAATAAGAAAGGAGATAAGAAATAAGATAAGAGATGAGAATGTTCAATAAGTAATGCATACACAACCTAAGATGGTATAGGAATGTAAAAAGGCTGAGTAAAAAGGAATAAAAAGAAAAATATATAAGAAGCTGTAAAAATTCATAATGTCTGGAAGGAATGCCATACAGACACAGAAGTGAGAAAAGCAACCGAGAAGAGATGTATCAAGAAGGAGAACGCGAAATGCCCGAAGAGGCTCTGTAGAAGAACTTCAAAGAGCTATTACTATTAGATCAGCAATCGTAGAAAATAGATTAACATTTCCGGTATTATCAATTAGAAAAATAAACATATACTGTCTGTCATTATCAATTGAAATAACGGTCTTTCTCTTTTGGTTTGCCCATTTTGTCAGTTATGTTTCCCAATGAATGACTTTCTTATTTGACAGACTTGACATTTCCTAAACTCAAAAATCATTTAACAAATTCGGAAACATAATTAACAAAAGGGGAAATACAAAGGAAATTATGTACTGTATTTATTCTTAAAATAGATAAAATAATAAGTAATGTTAATAACATCTGTCAATAACATGCTCGTCAATAATTTTCTTTATTTTAATAGGAATCGTGTTATTTAGTGGGTAAACCTTCGAGATTCATAATGTCTAGTACTACGGAATTCAAGTAATTTAATGACTACTTAGTGTTTATCACCACGGAATCATAAAACAAATATAAAAAAGAACTGTTGGAACATTTATAATCTATAATTAATTAATAAAAAGGGAAAATAATGAACGACAAATATTTTTAGACCACGCTTATGCACAGTCATTTCCAACAAAGAGTGTCGCGCTTTTAGCGCACGCACAAATCTCATATAATTCATACTCGATCCATCATTCACTCTGACGTTTCGAACTAATCTCGGCGATTGATCATGATTTTACTTTATAAGGATTACTTGTTCTAGTTAATGTTGTTGTACAAGTGATTTATAATTTAACAAAATTAATGACACGAAACTACGAAATACTGTGGTAACATAGAACGTTACTTTCTCTAATTTATTATTTTCATCGTCACCATCAATATTAACTATTCAATTGCTAATAACCAGTTTCTTTCTCCGTTGGTGTACTAACTCAGTGTTGAAGTGGCCAGACTACCGATCGAAGTTCAAACCTACTACAAAACAGTTTTTTAATAAGAGATTTGCAAATGAATTCAAAATTTACTCGGAAAAAAGTGGGATCATTTGACATTCCAAAAGTTTAAATAATGACAATGTTAACCATGAAGACTTCGGCCCTACTAAAACTGCGATTCTATTTGAATGAATATTGAACAAGTATGTCAAGTATGAGGAATTTAGATTTGTTAAAAAAGAAATAGTGTCAATTTGTTCTGGCAATATCAAAGAGAAGAATATATTGACTAAACAAGTAAATTGACCTGTAAATTGAACATGTAAATTAAAAATTTTAAAAATTAGCTTTATCAAAACTTTTCCGAATGTAGGTAAAGTACCGATCTGCATTAATGGAAAAGAAGAAGAGATCATATCGAGAAATATGAAAAAAAAAATGAATTTCTCAAATTTTAATTTAATTATTTTGTATAAGTTGTTGGAGATGACTTCTAATTAGTAAGTCGTACTTGCTTGCCATGAACGAAGGAAGCTAATGTACAGAATTTTCAAAAGTATAATTGAACATCTTGAATTATGCAACCGACAGGTAACGTACTATCAAAATAAAGAAGAAATAGTAATGTCCAATTGTGTTAGAGACAGGCTGGCGGATGCTCGCCAGGGACGAAAGTTTACGACACGAATCATAGAACCGCCCATGTTTAAAATCCAACTGGTCATTGCTGTATGTCTGACAAACGGTGAAGATCCAGATATGATACCAAATAGTTTTATCCAGTTACCTCATAACGGTCCAGTGGTAAGGGACCGGCCTTGCAATCGTAAGGTCATGGGCTCGCACCCCGCTCGAAAATTTCTCTGTATAAATTACCTGACAACATTGATTTAATAGAGATTATATGTCCAGGAGTGAAATACAAGGTTACTTAAGATCCTTCGAGGCAGTAATCAAGCATTATCTTCTGAAATGCAAATGCTATTTTATTCATGACCGGCAATAGAAGAATTAGAAATTTTTAGGAATAAAAACTGTAATAAATCATTTTTTCCCGAAAATGAGTAGTTATCGAGATTACGAAATTAAGTTCATTGTTCGAAAGAAAAAGTAATGAAAAGCGCTTTCTACCTTCAGCCGTGAATAAAATAGTATTTAAGTTGATGTAATATTATACCGAATGATTTTTTTTTAAGTTTAACCCTATACTGGATGTTTCATAACCTACGGAGGAGATTAAAAGGAGAGATAAAATTAAAGCTTTTTTCTTAATAAATTTTTGGTAAAAAATCAATAACTAAAAAGTTACAAGAGTTTAAAGTGAAATTAATTAACAAGCAAAAATTACTCCCTGTAGTAAATTTTACGTTTTAAATTCAAATTTGAAGCATTTATGAGTTAATTGAATACTGCTTTACAATAAACAAATACTTTAAAGAATGTAGTCACGTTATCAACCGTAACCTTACCATTATAATGGGAACCGAGTCCGTAGACATTTATAGAAATATTGTTCTTGCTTTCAAATTTCTTCACGTCACAAACTTTCAGTGGAAATTCTAGGTCAGTGAAATCCGCTACTGTGTTATAATGGGGATACGAAGACATCCTTTGAGGAAGACCTGTCGGTTGACACATCGCTGACGTTATCGCCCAGGCAAAGCAAGCGTTGTCGTTATTTCTAACATTTATGACAGCTTTCTTCGCACTTATTGAAGACGGTAATGGCATGAAGCTGGATGCTTTCAGTGGATTGTATTTATTAATGTTGACTTCCATATATAAAATTCTGCACAAAGTCCATCCTGTAACAATATTTGCAACTTTAAGTTTTATTCTAAACGATTGCACCTATTATTTGTTTTACCTGAATCTCGCTCCTGAAATTCCGACATTTTTACATGTATTTCGTTTACAAAATCACGATATATATTGTATATATCAGTTCCAAAACAAGTTATTTTATTCTTGGTGTTAAAAGATTTTATCTCAGAACTTTCTTTAGAATCTAAGAAATATACTCCGAAAATTTCCACATTCCACTTTAATGCTTTATGGATGTCTTATATACTTTGAACCAAAGTTAGTACTTTTTCTTGAATATTGTACATAAAATCCTCAACATCGACATAATTGTAAGGTTCCGTTATACGGTACGTTACGATTTTGTCTCCGAATGCACCAGCTATCTTCTCCACGCCGTTATCGACGACCACAAAAGCATTACTTTTATGTGAATTACTACACAAATGTGCTGAGAAACACTTTCTGCTGACGTATATTTCACACACATCACATTTCATAACGTTCACCTGGTCAACAACTTTGGACGGTCCGGCAATTTCATCTAATTTCAAGCGTTTTCCCTGGCATGACGTACGCAAATGACGATTCATATTATCGATTCGCGTAAATTGTTTGCCACACTGATTGCAATCAAACATGTTTTATAATTTTAATAAGCACTATCACGTTCACTACGTTCAATAAGTTGGTAAACTCAATCTGAGGGTCAACCGTCGTCTGCGGGTATCAAATTAAACACCTCCTTAAATAGGTACATATTCAATAACAGGTTGCGTCAGGGTTATTTCAAAACAATTACATTTGAGGCACCGCGCTTCAAGGTCCGTTACGAGGTCACCTCAGTCATTTCAAGGTCGCCTCAAGGTCACCACAAGGTCACCTCACGGTCATTTAAAGGTCACCTCAGAGTCATTTCAAGGTCACCTCGAGGTCATTTCAAGGTCATCTCAGGGTCATTTCAAGGTTATTTCAAGGTTATTTCAAGGTCACCTCAAGGTCATTTCAAGGTCACCTCGAGGTCATTTCAAGATCACCTCAAGGTCATTTCAAGGTCACCTCGAGGTCATTTCAAGGTTACCTCGAGGTCATTTCTAGGTCACCTCAAGGTCATTTCAAGGTCACCTCAAGGTCATTTCAAGGTCACCTCAAGGTCATTTCAAGGTCACCTCAAGGTCATTTCAAGGTCACCTCAAGGTCATGACCTTGACCTTGAAGCTCATGGTGGGGTCACGTCAGGAATAGGCCGATTCTGGAACCTCCTCCGACCTTGACCAATAAAATTCAAGGTCAAGGTCGGAGGAGGTTCCAGAATCGGCCTATTCCTACTACTACCGCATAATAATTACAAGAACAAATTCTTACTTACAAATACTTACACTCATTGATAAATGGACATAAATGGAATAAATATCCTATAAAAATATAAAATATTTTTGCAGGAAAACTTGCACCGTAATCAAGTCATCTTGATTACTGCCCAAGTGCTTTGCGAATTAAGCTACTGCGACAACCTGTGTTCGTATGTCATCATCTCAATCAGAATTTTAACTCACTATCACCTTTTTGCAGAATTGAAGTATCATAAAGAAAAACACTTTTTAATACAGTTTCGTCGTCGAACTAATAGGTACTTCCTGAAATCTGTAACATGTTCACCGTTTCGGAAACATTTAAACATGCAGATATTAGCCGTTCACGATTTGTTTAGACTCGATAGGGCTACGCTGTTTTTTTTTTTTGTTAAGTTTCGTCTAAAGGTTTGAAAGTTGGAGGAGGTGGTAAAAGAATTAGACAAAATTCTAAATGAGGTCCAACTGATCGGGAAAAAGTTCTGACACATCAGTAACAGCAAGAAGATTCTGCTAGGTATTTAAATTTCCATGCATATAATTAAGGAAAAAATAAATAATTATCAAGTGTTTGCTTGGGACGATACTTCTCGTTCTCACGGAATGCTTCAGTCTTGCATTAGTCGAGCTGTTAACAGTGGCAGTGATCGTTTTCAAAAATAAAATCACAAAAATAAATATGAAAGTCAATCAATTTTCTGACAACTGTATTTTTTGGTGATACTAACAAAAATGTCAACCTAACAACCTAATGTCTACCCTGAGTCTAAAAAGATCGTGAACGGATATTATGTTTATATTTAACAGCTCAAAAGTGAAATCTTTTTTGGTTTTATATATAAATATATCTGTTTTATCTATTTATAAATATATCGTTAAAGGTTTTGCCTACTATACAAATAGTTAAACATACATCAAAAAGAATTATTTTGGAGAAATATAATTGCAATAAATGAAAATTTCACTCTTTATACACTTTTAACTACTCTTTTTTACATCTCATGATTAGAGTCGTCTCTAACTAAAGCAGTGATTATAATAAACATAAACGATGTAGCTTTATGCGAATTTCATGAGTAAGAGAGCCAGAGGGAATTTAATCATGGCGCACAGTGGTCGAAAGCCTTTAAGCCTAAAAGTTTATTGATTTTAACGATTTCAAAAATTGTTTTTAAATAAAATTTATCCATTTTCACTCTCAGATTCGGTTTTCCTCATCCCAGACGAACTCGAAGAAAAAAATTGTAATTATTTGTGTAACTAAAGATAGGGTTTTTAAATGCATATAAAAAACAGTAAACGAAATTCTCATATTCGTCTTAAGCTTGAAAATCTTTTAGTTTTAAGATTTTGTTTCAATTTCGGTTTTCCCAAACTTTCCTCTACAGGTAATTGAACATTGAAGACACCATGATGTTAAATTTGAATTCTTCTTTTAAATCAACTCGCACGTTGTTAAAGTCCAATGTATAGTAACCACTTTTCGAGTTTAGATATGTTTGTGTAAAGTCACTATATAATTAACAAATAAAATAGCGACATCTTAAGATCGCTTTTTGACCTGACATTGCAGTAGGATAGACAAATTGATGTGGATTTGCTACCTAATAACAGCTGTACAGAGGCTGCTCGAGGTTTTTACTGCAATCAGAAACGATTTGCAACAAAATTTTTATTTAATTAATAATAGTTATTAATAATAATCCTACAATGTATTTATATGGCTGAGAAAAAGAGAAAAAATATATTATCAATCTGGGTAAAAAAATTAGACGTTGTAACTTAAAAAAATCATCACAGTCCCAGATTATGATGTCACAGTCCCAGATTATGATGTCACAGTCCCAGATTATGACGTCACAGTTCCAGATTATGACGTCATAGTCCAAAGTTATGACGTCACAAGAAAAATTAAAAACCCCAGTTTGTGGCAAATAATTAGCCATTTAAGTTTCATATAAAACATTTTTTTGGAAAACCTATAATAGCGACCACCCATTCCTAATTTTTATTCACACTGCATATTTATTTGCAATTTCTTGTACATACTTTTTTATTAATTAGATACACACATTGTTTGTTATTGTACACAAACATGTCTACTCGAATATCAGCGGATATGAGTGATTACTACATCATAAATTTCAACAGCGTGTTAGTTGACATAAAAGAATTACTCAAATTTAAAATAGTGGCTACTCAATGTTCATATTACCTGTAGAAGAATTATCCATAGTTTCGGAAAACACAAGTTGCAAAAGAATCTTAAAAACAGGACGCACACGCTTAAGAAAAGACAAACATGAGCGTTTCGTTTACTGTTTTGTGTATTTTGGGTTTGAAAGCCCCACGCTCAGTTACTTAAATAACTAAAAATTTTATGATATCGTCTTAGTAACTACTGAAATATATTACTTTTTTAAACTGGTACTGCTTATTTTTATATTTTTGCACAGCTAGATTATGCATTTCGCCCACTGTGCGACGTTGCCAGAGTGAGAATATGAGCCATTCTTAAAATAATAAAATTTTTAAAACCCCTTTATCGTGAAGTCATATGAAGAGCATTCACTCAAACCTTAATAAGTCAAAAATGACGAGTTAGATATGGAATCAAGGATTTATTATTGAGTTGCATTGTCTGGCAAGACCTGATTAATTAATTCCTGATATACAGACTGTTCAAAAATAACTCGGCACGATTGCTAACTTTTTTATTATTAAAGTTACAGATACGCTTAAATTAGCAAACTGAGTGAGTTTTGTAAAAATCTTTTAATAAAAAGATTTTTCATAAAATGCATGTTCTAGCCCAGAATTCTTGTTATTAAAAGATTTTTACAAAACTCAGACAAAAACACCTTTTATAATAAACAAATAAACCAAAATTAATATTTTCACATACATGCACTATTTTCAAATGTTTTATTTTTGAAACACAGCCATCCTAATGAATTTGTAAAAAATTTTATTTATTAATTTCCGGTAAAATGATAAAGAACAATTTTAATTCAGAATTTTGTTCTCTATCGATTGGTCAAATAATATACAGACCGTTCCGTTTAAAAAAGTGTTCTTTTCCCTTTATTTCATAAACACGATATACAATTGTTTTCTTGAATACATCGTTGCAATCTGGGCAAAAGTAGTTTGCTAATTTACCCGTATCTGTAACTTTAATTATAAAAAAGTTAACAATAGTGCCGAGTTATTTTTGAACAGTCTGTATAAGATGCTTTCTTTCGCTTAAAAGTTTGAATTGTGTTTCGAATAGTTTGGACCTGAATTTCGTAGTTATTGCAACAAAACACCTGACTTGAATTTTTGATTGACAGTTCATTCGCAAATAACCATAACTCAATCCAAACAAGTTTTAAAAATAGACACATTCAAAGAAAAGAATATCTGTTTTTGAATCAAAACCCGTTTGGATCACGATTTTGTGAGCGAAAGAAAGCACCTATTATGATATATTAGGGGCTATTCTGTGTCTAGTACGTTAAAATTAACGGACTGTTGCTATGGTAACAATCAATCAAAAAGCTTGGTTGTTACCATAGCAACAGTTCGTTAAATTTAACGTGTTCTATACCGAATAGACCACATTACATGAGAAACGAATGAATCAGACTTCACCACATGATTGAACTCAGTAATAAATCCTTGATTTTGTCTAATTCGAATTTCGTCAGTGTTGACTTATCAAGTTTTGCGCGAATGCTTTTCATATAACTTCTAGCCAAGAGCCAGGGGAAATGTGAAGATGGCAATGCCCTTATCTGTAAAGCAGGATTCATTGCTAGGCGTTTTTTTTCATCGCTGTGTTACGGGACAAATGTTTGGGTGGTTCGCTTAATTAAATAAATTACATACATTAATTGGCAAGTCGAATTGTCTAAAACTTTAACGCCAACAATGAGCATGGCTTAACGTCATCGTTAAGTAATGAAAATCGTTGGAATTTTCATCAATAAAAGCAATTTATCTAAATACTAATGATAGGATAACTGGATTCTTCAACATCCGATGCTGAACATGATGTTTGTTGAAACTTGAAGCAGCAAGATAGTAGAATAATTCAGCTTACTTAAAATCTAAGTATATCGAAATTATTTTTCGTACATTTTTTGTTAATAATAACGCCTATAAATTTTTGTTAACATGAAACTCTTATAGGTCCAGGATCGTAACCTTTTTGTTTATTGTTTATAACAATCTTTTGGGTTATTTTCTAATTGATTTTGCAACAATAAATGAAATGTATTTCTTTATTTTTAAACGGGTTATAACAAACTAAGTTCCTGCAATGGAGTTTCAATAATATAATAAATAAAGCAATCCTTTATTAAAATTGATAAGCGCTTTAAATAGTTTCCGACGTTATGTTAATAATTTTGTTCATCTTACAGCTTTTGTCCCATCTGCACTTTATTATTAATGTACACGCACGCACTCGTTCGTTTCTTTAATTCAATGATAATCTCGACACTGTACATTCGTTTTTAACTGACTTTTTTACATAATACCCGATTTGTTTGCTGGTATTATGATCACCTCTTTGAAAATACCCGACGCGGATTGTTTGCTGTTATTTTGTGACTTTTTTTGATAATACCCGACGTGGATTGTTTGCTGGTATTATGATCACTTCTTGCGAAAATCGCTTCATCCCCTTATACAGAACATACAAGAAAAACACCTCCCTCTCGTTTTCTGACTATCCTTAGAGCGCGTCATTCCCAATTTCTAGTAAACACTTTTTTGTTAAATGAGTTTTATTGCTTTTCACAAAAAAAAAAAACTACTTCCTTATTACTGTTGCTACCGACTTATGTAATGTTTTGAAATGTTCCCAAATGAATTCCCTTTACAGTTGTCAAACAATAATCTCCGTACATGTTTTGTTTTGTTACCACGAATGTGTTTGTTATTGTCGTGATGCTTGAAGACTTCTTCATCGAAGATGACCAATTTGGCTTACGATGTGTTCACCTTTTGCTAGGCTTAAGAAATTCCTTCATATCGGCAAAGTCCTGCAGTCCTTTGTTACATCGTAGAAGCTTCAAGACTGATTTTAGGTTGCGGTTCGATGTGTTTGTCGTTACCCATATCATTTAATTCATGGAACAAAATTTGTGTTTTAGTGTAAGCATTATTTGAGGCGAAATACCATGGAGTTACAATTCTCCCTTGATACATGAAAATTAAACTGACTTTAAACAAAATTCTGATGCGAAATCATAATAATACATCCCAAAAATGTAAGTAAAACTTATTTAACATAATCAAAATTAAACCTTCAACTAAACCTTCAGCTAAAATGACATTGCAATATGTATTTTTTTAGGTTAAAGTAACTTAAGTTAGTTACAAAAGTCAGAAGAGTTTAATTCCTTGGAATGTGATTTAGTGTAATTAATTTTAAGTCTCTTGTAGTTTTTTTGTTTACTAGTAAACAACATTGTAATTATTACAATATTTCCAAATAATTTGTAATCATTAAGCTTCTGGTTTCAATTGTTCTATATTTTTAAATTAAAATGCTGCTTTAATAAATTTGAAAAATAAAACTCTGTTGGTAACTATTCATACTGAAAATCATTTTCCCGATGTACATTGTTTCAGAGAAACAAGACTACAAAATGGTGTGGTTGCAATTTATGATTGAAACTAACAACTGCAGTGTTCTTTGAATTATATCATTTAATATGATTTTTGCAGTAAATATAGACGTGGATGTAATGAATATTGCCATCAAATTAGCATTCATCGTACTGTATGTCGAGCATTCAATTAACTGATCTGCTAGTGTGCAACTGCACGCGTAGAGCGTACACGTATGATGGCAAATGCATTGAAATTACATGTCCCTTCCATAATTCATATTTCAGTTCAAATTTTAATTCAGTCGTTGAATATGACAAGTTGTGATTAAACGAATCTAGATGGCAAACCCAGCGTATAACTTGAGCGCGCGTTGTTTGTTTTCTATCCGCAGGCGTCAGGGCACTGTAATAACTTGTCAAATGCACTCACTATTTGCATTGTTGGTTCGTATGAGAATTCAATATTTTTATTTCGGCCTGCATTATAAATCAATTAGGAGCCGCGTATGTTTGTGAAATTTCCCTGAAAAAAAAAATGAAAAATAGTTTTCGAACTGTTGTGCAGTTGTGCCCACAAAATCAGGAATAAATATTTGAATTTAGCTTTTTTGTTGGAAGTAAAAAATTAAATAAATAAATAAAAATTTATGAAATTAATTAAAAAAATAATGCTTTAACTCTGTTGGTATTATGCTTTAAAGTCTTCAGAGAAAGTCATCAGAAAGCTATAAAAAGAATTGTAAATATATACATATTTTCATTATAATTTTTTTTTACATTCAGCGATATGCGTCGGATACATCATGGTATAAATTCAAATTCTCCTCAGATATTTTTATCAGTTGTTCAGAGTTTCCTGGGTATACCTCCTAAAGTTTCCATATTTACAACTAAATTCTCATATCGTAGTATATTCAACTGATCCGTAACCAAAACGGTCTCATGAATGTTGTTGCCTCGCATCTTGGTATAATTTATCGAAACGCTCTACCACCAAAATAAAGTTTTCCAAAATATTTAAATTGTTCAAAAATAACATTTAAAGCCATAGTTCCAAGTATTTCATATAAATAATAAATTTATGCGAAAGTACTTCACAACACTTCTGTAATTTCTACATACCTAAATTACGTGTCTGAAAGCCTTATGTATTAAACGATGCAGAAAAATTTATTCAAATGGAACATCCTATATATTTTATGACATTCATAATTTACAGTGAAACAGCAGTTATCGAGCAACATAATTTATTTGAATGTAAAAACATCCTTTTATTTGTTAAGAATTTTTATTGAATTTTTTACATACCTAAATATTTAGGCGATTTAAAATAAATTAAATAATAATGCGATTTGTTTTGTTGAAGAGCTAATTTCTACGACGTTTTTCAAATATGCTATGAAACTCCTACGTTCCTACTTATATACCGTTTCCTTGTAAATTTTGATTTTAGTGTGCAATAATTTAATAATAATTCGTTTTAGCCGCTTGATTTTATTTCAAAACATCTGCGGCTACACAAGAAGTAAAATAAACAAGGAGTGCTATTATTACACGTAAAATACAAGACTGCGTTCAGTAGGTTGATATTTTTAACAATAAAATTATTTTTAACAATAAAATTATTTTTAACAATTAAATTTTAAACCTTCGAACTTCAGAGTCATGTTAGCTTAGTTGACAAAGCAATCGGCATGTAACCGATGTGTCCCGGGTTCGATTCCCGAATGTGACAGAATTTTTCTGTCCACCTGTTAGTGGTTCTTTCCTTAATTAGTTTAATTACAGTAACATATCCTTTCCTTCAATTTGTGAGAATAAAATTCCTATGATGCGTAATCATAATGGCATCCTGTATACAGTGAAAACTCTTTAATCCGAATACATTTTAATTTGAACATCCAGTAATCCGAACTCCAAAAATCATCCGAACGCTACCTCGATAATCCGAACGTTACTGGTGCAGAATTATTTAGCGTCTTGCTTCTTCGTCGCATTCTGCTCATTCTAACGTATGGATACTTTTTCCCCCGCATTAAGACGTCAAAAAGAAAACATATCACATGAAAATTGAAAAACAAAACTGGTGTAAGTAACTCCAATACTGCTTTAGAATATTCAGTGGGTAAAACAACAGTGTCTGATATTTAAAAGATATATTATGAAATACATAAGAACGGACAAAGACCCTAGAATCAACAAAACTTTAAAAATTAGAGCGAATTCAATAATCCGAACAATTCGCTAATTCGAACGACTCTTTACATTTTATTGTTCGGATTAAAGAGCTGCCACTGTACTTGTTGGTAATTAACAACCTTAGCTAATGCTGCGTTGCTATAGCGGATTTATTTAGTAAAATATTATGCAATCGAGAAAAAACACAAAAATAACCGAAAATAATCATTCATGTGACAATTAATACGTTAACAACATAAAATATTTTTTTTATCTGTGGTGGTTGCCCAAAGGGGTCCTAAGTCATAGACTTGTCAGGAGTGGGAGTGTATTTTGTGTGTGTAAACTGTTCCATGGTTTTGTTACTTTCAAACCTCCTCGCCATTGAAGAGGAAGCAGTTTGGAATTTTCTCCCCAACACTGAAGGGTACCTGAAGTGAGAAACGACCACCCCCGAGAAATATGCCGAGCGCGGTGCGAATCCACGACCTTACGATTGCAAGGCCGGTTCCTTACCACTTGGTCCGTTCAGGCGATTAGTTAAATTAATGTCAAATAAATGAAACTGTTTATAAATTGGTCTTGTATGAGTGCTTTATCTGACATTTATGGAATCAAGTTAAATAAAATTTATAAAAAATTTAACTAGTGTGTATTATAATACAAATTCAACAGAAAACTGCTGCTTTCATGTTAATAATTTCAGAACACATTTTTAGTTGTTTCAAATTTGAAGATTTCATTAACTAATTTAATTTTAAAATTTTCGAGGTAATGAAAATATTTCTAACAGTTCCATTACCTTTAACTGTAAAGTACCGACCCACGCTAAAATATTCTAATCAAATTTTATTATGCTTGGCAAGATTGTAAAATCCGACTAAAACAGTTATTTGTATCACTACACGCTTAAAAATCCCAACTAAATTTTTGTTAAAAAATTTTGTTGCAAATCGTTTTTGATTGCAGTGAACACCTCGAGCAGCCTCTGTACAGCTGTTTTAGCCCTATTTGGCGATTTCAGCAGAAACGTAGCTCGACATTTTCACTGCAAACCAAAAACGACTTGACCAATTTATTCGCAATTGCGATGTAATAATATTTTTTGATGTCACAACTAATTTTTTAGTGAAAATAGTCCCAGCTGATGGTGTGTTAGTTGTGAAAACAGTATAATATTTGTGATAATTTTGGTTAGCAACGAAATAAAAGTTGCAAAAACTAATTTTTATATTTCTTAATAATGAAAAAGTAATGACAGCTTGTAAAAAACAGAAATAACTAAATTTTTATTTTATGCAACTAAACTACCTACAGCTAATTTGTCTTATTTGTCACAAGCACAATGGAATTTCTAAAACGGTTTTTATAACTACATACAGGCAAAACATAAGTTTTCTAACTAAAAAAGTAAGTTACGATGGCATAAACACTACAATAAAACAAATTATAGTTGAAATTACCATGTAATTTTTAAGCGTGTAGGCCAGAAACTGTACTTTTGCGAGTATGAACACGTTTTGTGTGCAAATGTGAACACTCGCAAAAAAGTTTCTGGACGTATGATATACAAAATTTTTCGGGCCACAAACTTTTTAAATGAGGACATTATTATTCTTTAAGATAAAAAAATAAATAAAGAGTTAAAATAACGTCGCGATATAATTCAATCTAAAAATCGTTCGTGCAAAATCTCTGTTTTTATTTTTTGCCTTGACATGCAAATAACAGGGCAATTTAAACGAACGGAAAATCAGTAATTTTAGACGGAGACCGAAAAACAAAATTACTTTATTGAGCATGTAAATAATTAGTGATTTGTACGTCAAATAAAAAAAAAATTCTTGCATATTTTTAATTGCAGTGGATCCTTAGACCATCCTCTGTACAGCAATTTCAGCCCTATTTGGGGTTTCGTCAGGTTAACAAGCAATCGCAGGATGTCACTACTTAAGCTTGTCAAATATAAAGTAAGCATCTGAATAAGATTTGTATAAATACTAAATTTTCAGAATGGGTATTTCTCTGCGATTTTTTTAAAATAAAATTCTGTCCTATATTTAAGAGAATCGTACATATTTTAGAAACGACCTTTTGACTGTATAAATTTAAAGAGAAACATCAACTTTTATCAAATGGAAATAGTTTACAACCAATGTTTGAAGATTCTCTGCAGCCCACCTTCGGTAATTTTGGTTATTTATATAACCTGATAAGTGAAACCATGTTTCATCAGGAAAATGGTTTAAGTCAAGTAAATAGCCATTATTTCGTTTCTAGTTATACTATTTATTCATTGTAGATAATGACGAGGATATAACTACTGGACGGCAGAAGCTCGGTAGAGAAACACAGGCAAATTTTTATGCAGAGCTTTTGCGCAACTACACTGACAAAAATGGTAGTAAGATTACGTCATTCTTACAAAAAATTAAAAAAAAAAAAAAATTATGTGACCACCCAAAACTAACTGTCAGAAAACCTTACAAACAAGAGCCAACCAAACATATTTCCGCATTTCCGTGTTGTTTGGTTGGCTCTTGTTTGTAAGGTTTTCTGACAGTTAGTTTTGGGTGGTCACATAATTTTCTTTTTTTTCCGATTTATACATTACATATATAGTTTATTTAAAATTTTTACATATTAATTTATATTTACTTACATTTAGACATATATATCTTTTAGGATGATTAGATTGTTGTTAGCTTTAAATTTTTATGATTTTATCAGTGTGATTAGGTGGTTTTAAATCTTTCTTAGTAGCGTACTGAAGATGGCAGCTTAGTTGCCGAAATACGTACCTACGGATTAAAAATTATTGTGGGCGGAGGTTAATTTCAATTATCTCTTAAACCACAGTCTCCTTTACTATTTTAGTTTAATATTCAATATTACATAAAAATTTTGTATCATTACTTAATAGTCGTAGTAAAATAACATTAAATTTGAGTGTAAAAATAATGTAATTTTACTTCCATATGTAATCGCTCAGTTGATTTACGAGTACAATGTTTTTTCTCTCAAATCATTCTACAATCTAAAATGGCTAGTTTACATTATCCGATTTTGAATTCTATTTTTGTATTTGATTTTTCTTTTCGATTTTATATTCGAATTTGTCTCGAATGAAACTAGCTTCTCGAATGAAAAATCGAATAGTGTAAAGGCAAAAATATCACGTTTGAGCTACTCGAAACTGAAAATTGAATGCAAAATCGGATAATGTTAACTAGCCTTAACGTTTGTGCTAACTGAAAATGCATGGACACAAATTGTTGAAAACAAGATGGTAGATTACATGGCTGTGTTTCCCCAAGGTTTCAAGTTGGATTTCCAAGGTTCGTAAGAATATATACATCTTGTTCAGTCGTGAACATTTTTGATAATCTTGGAGAAAATTGTCAAATATATTAAATTACCTATTCAAATATAATTTGTAATTTATATTGTTATTACTTACATGTGATTCGCAAATTTTAATTGATGAAAGGAACTATTCGTAATAGTGTTTATTGGTCTACTGAGTAAACAAGTAATTTCAGAAAAAAGTCAGGTAATTTCATATTAATTACAGAACATAACAATACACGTAAGTTAACAGTAACGTAGAAAAGCAATTTATACTAGTGACTTTGTAATGTAAATTTAAACAAGTAGCAATACAGGTAAGTGAACAATAACATAGTAAAACAATTAAAAGTGAATTTACAGCTCATTTAAAGAATGTGAGTTAAAGGTAATTTCACACAATAAAAGAGTTAAAGAAAACTTATTGAACATAGCATTACAGGTAAGTAAACAGTAACATAGAAAAACAGTTACAAGTAAATTTAAGACTCATTTAGAAAATGTGAGTTGGCGTAATTCATACAATAAAGAAGTTACAGAACATAGCAATACAGGTAAGTTAATATTAACGTAGCAAAATAATTTATACAAGTAAGTTTAAATTTTCATTACAGTATGAGCTGAGATTTCATACAATAAAGGAGTTACAGAAAATATACAAGTAAATTTAAATTTCATTCAGAGAATGTGAGTTGAGAAAGGAGTTACAGAGCGTAAAAATACAGGTAAATGAACAATAACGTAGCAAAACAATTTATACAAGTAAATTTAAATTCTCATTATAGTTCATAGAGTAAGTTGAGGTGATTACTGTAAAGAGTTGCAGAACATACACAAGTAAATTTAAATCTGATTTAGAAAATATGAATTGAGATGATTTCATACAATTAAAGAGTTACAGGTAGGTAAACAGAACGCTGCAAAACAATTCACACAAGTAAATGTTCATTTTAGAAAATGTGAGTCTCACTAATATCCCTTATTTATTATTAATCCCCCTAATATCCCTTAATTCGAAATTAAAGAAATAAATATCAAAAAATTACATCAAAGATCTTCTGTAAGACTAACGAGCAAATACGATTCCCGAACTGCCAATCTACTCTATCGGAATTAATACAACTCGCATGGTTGCGACTAGAAAAGAATGTATAACAACTTAATTGGCGTTCAGATATTAACAGACATACTGAAGTTACATAATAAAACTTAAAAAACGCCTAAACGGTTTAAGTAGTAAAATTGTGTCCAATATTATTGTGTAAAAATTATTCCTAAATATTAATACTTTCGGAATATAAACTAAATTTTCGAATTTTAAACGAAAAATTTAATCGCCTATTTCAGATTTGAAATTTTCAGTTTTTTTAATTAATGTTTACGGAAGTATGGTTCTCAATGTAAGTTTACTATGTTCGGGTTTGAAACTTTCACCCGGTATGTATAGTTATGCAAATTTTATTTTATTATTTATTACGCAAATGAACATATCTGTATTAAAAAATTTTCTTGTTTACATATCAGTTTGTATTCGCTGCGAAATGTAACAATTACGTTAATTTAGTGTGAAATTATATCAGCGAAAAGATTGCCATAATAGCGGCTGAAAAATTGAAAAATTATTCAATCGTTTCACCTCGAAACCTAAGTGAGTGTTCGTTTAAGTACTAAATCGCTTGTAATGGTTGTTCCCGATGAAAAATAGTTTCCGCATCCGCCTGAATGATAGCTTATGTACTTTCTTCGTGCCGTGATTTAAAGCTCCACAGCCGCCTTGATTTATAGGGCCATAACTGACTACAGATTTTCCACAGACTCAGATAAAAGCCAACAAATCATCAAAATGTCATAAAGCCGAAAAGAAATCCATTTACTGCCACTTTCAAGTTGCGCGCCGGATAATTGACTCCCGTTTTCATTAGTTTTAGTGAAATGGCTTGGTGTGAGCGTAAACTTTATAGTTTGGAATGTAAGCAATAATTAATTATACACGTTCAGCTCTTTCAAAAATAAACGCTGCTTTACTTTACTAATACCTACAATTTTGTCTGTTTTCATTTTACAAGTTTTTGAAAAACTACTGACAACAGACAATATATTACGTTTAAGGTTGCCGCACATCTAGCGCGGCGAAGAAAATATCTATTGCTGTATTCTTACGAGAGTGCGCACACTGTTGCGACCCGCGGCGCCGCTACCCAGCTACCGCACACCTAGCGCGGAGAACCGCGGCGACCCTACCCCACCCTAGGACGACGCGGAGAAAATGTTATTTTGCTCTGATCTAAATGGATGAACACTATTGGTTATAATTTCTGAATTTTGTTACGTGATTGGCTAATAAATTGGAAGCGTAAACTAGTCCACGTGGACTCGAGAAAAGATTCAAACGAGGAGTTTTTATGATCCATTTATGATTTCTTTGTAAAAATAAAACCGCCACATTTATTGCACTGTAGCCCGGCACGATTGTGTCATACTTGCGGGGAGCCACGTGTGCGTGTTTCAGCTAGCGACGGCTAGCTACCGATTTTTGTCTGTGTAGTAAAAGTACTATTGATGAACGAGATCATGCGTTTATGTATCTAAATTATGTAAAGTATAAATTATGTATAGTATTATCGGTCGCAGATTACAATGAAAGGAAAATTTTTCAGAACGTAATATTGCAGCAAATTGTCATCTTCAACTTCAATTCAAAGAAACAGCGTTCTTGGTTTCCTTGATTTCCGACGACGTTCTAAATCTAACGAGTATGGAACACACAAAATTGCATTTTAGTGCCTAAAGTTACTTATTGCACGATACACAATTAAAACGGGGCACACGCGTCGTAAGTGGCATCATAAAGAAAGATTTAATATTCGTAGACTTGAGAAGATCGTAAGACGCAAATCAAATCAAATAAAGTTCTATCCTTACGCACAAACCAAGTACGGGCTGCACTAATTATGTGTGTCGCATGCAGTCAAAGAGTAGTTAAATTAATTAATTTTATTTTACTGTCAAAATGCAAATGTTTTTATTATCTATCATTTTTTTATCATTCAGGTCACAGTGCATTTAGAAAAATTATTAATGCAACTGAAGTTGTCGTAATACGAGCTGGGTATGCCAGTAAAACGGTTCAAAAATTCGGAATCTTTATGATGTTAAATTGTGTTTATTTACGGCCTCTTTTATGGCCCCGGCGAAGTTTCGCTTTCAATGTGCGCACGTAGCTTCGCGGCGCCGCGCCGCTCCTCCGTTCGCCGCGCTATGGTGTGCTACGACTTTTAAAGTAAATAAAATTAAGAAGCTCATAAATAAAAATTTGCATTTCTTGTCCACTAAGGTCCGGTATTATAAACGTAAAATAAATTTATTATGCAGTTTAATGCCTTAGCAGCAATTGTAAACACAATGGTTACTAAGGCATTAAACTGTAGAGTAAATTTATTTTGCGTTTATAATACTGGGCCTATTTCAATTAGAATTTTGGAATAAAAGTGCAACGGATGTGTTTAGTTGTTGCTAGGTAGTATATTAAGGGATTTTAGTAATTTCATAAAAAATAAAACTATTGTTCATCTTTTGCAATCGATAACATACACATACAGTGATATGTAATAGAATGTAACATAAACGCAAGTATTCACAGTCAAAGTATAAAAAATAATTTTGGTAAGTTGTTAGTAATTATCCATTTTAATGTTTATTATCTTTCTAAATATTCAAATTAAATGTTTCGAACATTACATAAAATATCGCATGAAATGTCTGTAATCGTTTTCTACGTTACAATTTTCAAAAGACAGACAATTAGTTTAGTATTCATCAACTTTTAAAACAAATGTGTTTCTTGATTAGCATTAGTCATGTCGAGTTTTATTTTGACCTGAAACTTATCATTTATTTAACACATAATATCTTTAATAATTATGCCATTACTTATCAGGAAGAAATAAATGTATTCTATGTTTATGACGATAATTAAATATTAAATAGCATATAAACAAGATGTTTATTTTGTTCCTCTTATTTAATACATAATATTTTAGGGAAGTAACTTCAACAACAAATCACTTTTATCTAATATATGAGGGAATGCAATTACACTTTTGTAAAAGTTAACTGGCTGGGTAGACTTCACTGCTTCACAAGAATACATTGTAGTCCTTTTATGCTTGAAGACAGTTGAGCTACATTATTGACCTCCCTATCGCCCAATAAATGGTTATAGCAACATAACTTTAACTCACTTTATACAACTTTTCCAATCTTATCTTTAAACATGACTTCTTTGCGAGGGATTTAGTTAAATTGGAGCTCATTTTAGAGCTCTTTTTATTTCTTCGAAAATCCATGAGCGGAAGCCGCTGACCAGCGCCGTATCTTCCAGGTTGATTCCGAGGCGGACGTGTCCTGCATTCTGCAAGGATTTTATTACCCTACGAATTGCGTTTATTTACTTTAGGATTTTTCATACATCTGAAAGTTTATTTGCAGTAAAATTTTACGGCCCCGATAAAACTTAATGATGTAAAGGAGGCGTTGTTTCTCTCGACTTTCGGAAATTTATCGGCATACTTAATCTTGGATGCCGTAAAATTAAAACCGAAATTTTAATTGGCACGTTATTGCTTTCGTAATGCAAGCGTTCGCTTTTCGCAAACTTATTTATCATAGCAGAAGTTTTTATTATCGCCAGCGCGCGAGGAATAATGTTGCAGCTTGACACGAAATAACATGGTACGACTATTTTGTTGGATTAACAAATTTAAAATAAAAGGAAAACTTCTTATTCGACGTTTTCAAGAGATAATTAGTTTCTTTGTTTAATTACCTACTTACTTTATGTTTCGGTACATTTTTACGAATTATCGTTTATCTTCTATTTTATTGAAATTTACACTAAAAGTACGATGGATGAGGATGCAAAATGATGACAATTTATTTCTGTCGCTTAAATCCTAAATTTGTTTATTAGGTTTGTTCCTATACAGTTCTAAATCGGTTCAGAACTGTACTGCTCATGCGCTCTTGCTAATGTTATATTGCGTATTTTAGTAAAAGCGTCATATCAGTACAGTTTCGAACTGATTTAGAACTGCGTAGGAACAAATCTATATTAAACTAAATTATTAGAATATCTTAATCCTTTCTCAAACAAAATACGCTTTGTGCTATACTGTGGTCAGAATGTAAAATATTTTCGTTTGCTCTTAATAACCTTTAACCTATAACTTAGAAGTAAATGCAAGTTTTTCTTTTAATAAAAATCTACTTGTACTGTTACTCACAGATTACACTTAAAACGATTTGACCTGACCAATTTTTAATTTCACCAGTGGTGGATCAATTTCTGCTACACTGCAGATTTAATGCGAATGTAAACCCAATTCTTTTTCTGAGTCTTTGGAATATTGTTCATGTAGAACTACTATCCTGAATCTTGGGAAATTGCAGAAACCTCACAGTTTATTATCTGTTGTTCTTCAATAAATTCAAAATTTAAACTGTGAAGACATTAAGAAAGTAAAATTCTTCATTTGAAAATGAAACAGGCTAACTTGTACTGAATATTTTTAATATGTTATGTTAAAGTACAAAAATTATTACTAAAACGTTACTAAAAGTCACCTGGCCAACAAGAACCACATTTAGGGACAGAACATGTTACACTTGATTTTCGCATTGGCCGTTCCAGTCGGGTAGACTTCCCTTTGTGCATTCGTGTTGAGCGCACTTCAGTTGTCGTCAGGTGCACGTCTCCACATGTCAGATGATACTGCTGTCTGGACATGGCTTTTCTTGTCTCGGACGGCGAGCAAGTAGGCTGCTAGGGGTTGTGCACGTTTTTAAACGCGTTATGTTTTAATGGTTTTTCTGGAGCTGGATGACGGATCTATGAACCTGTCGATGTGTTCTGATTCTAGCCACTATGTTGTTGTGTCGCATTAGTCGTGAGAATCGCTTTTCGGCTTTGAGGAACGTACGATTCTATTTCGGGCTTGCCTTTAATAGTAAGATAAACGCCATATTAGTCCTCCATTTTGCTATCTGATTATTTCCACGTACGTTTACCGTTCGCGGCTGTACTTTCACAAATTTTTTCCTCGTAACAAACAGTTCTGGGCAGATTTATAACAGCTGATTTGGTGCAGGAAGGCTACCAAGCCGCGCCGCTAGCCTGTGAACGTTGGTTGAGCTTCGAGACACCTCATGATTTCCTGGTGTATTGATGCAGAGGAGGAGGAAAATAAAGAGGGTTTAAACCATTTCATTTCCAGGCTGATACGGCCATTTTTTCGACGATTCACTGGAGGGATTTGAGTAAGATACTTCCAAATTTTATTTACTCATCTTCGGGATCATGTCGTGTTGGCGTTCCACGAAGGCTTCAAGCCAGTGGCTTCATAGGAGGGGGGGGGGGGATTTCTCACTATTAACCGACGAATTCGGCGGAAAGGTTGATTAGATTGTTTGTCAGTTCAGTCAGGGTAATTTTTTTTGAATGTATATTTACATTGTTAATGACACTTATTTTATTGAGATTTGCTCGTTCTGTTAAATCTTACAGCAGATTTAGGCTCTGTTTTGGGAGCAAGTTCGTGTAATTGTTGTTTTTTTTTATCCTTTCTGACTTTTCGAACTGTGCGTTTCACGCTATCAATTTGATGTTGTACTCATACACACTTTCCCCACTATTGCGCCACAATAAACATTAACTTAACTTCTCTTTTCTTGTAGGGTCACTCTTTTTTTTGGGTGTACTAACGGATAAGTGGGTCCTGGGGAGATGTACCTTCAGGGGGCAGACAGCGATACATTTTCCCCGCCGTGTATCACCCTTCACTTGTGAATTACGTAAGTTTTGATGAGTAGTGCCCTTTACCGTAATATCTTATGAATTTCTCACGCCGTCTTCACTACGTGGGCACAGTTACGCAGCTCTTCTTCACAACTTGTCTCCGAGGGTGGTGCCCTTTACCGTAACATCTTATGAATTTCTCACGCCGTCTTCACTACGTGGACACAGTCACGCAGCTCTTCTTCACAACTTGTCTCCGAGGAAACAGCCGCTTCAAGAGGCACCATAAATTACGGTTGGTGCAGTCCCACAAACCGTAAGTCAAAATAAGCAAAACGCTCCTACTGTTACCACGCAGCAAACAGGCCTCCAACAAAAAACCTTTGACCTTGGCAGATAATACAGAAGAAAAGCAAACTATATGATTGCAGAAAAATCTACAATTTTTTGACAGTGTAAATATATCTGTTTGAAATTCTATTATTTATTTTAAACAAGTTTCGGTAATTTAACATTAAAAATGTCTGAAATCTGAATTTTATTTTCGTCAAAACATTTGCGTTTAACCAAATTATAATCCTTTTACTTCAAAAATTTTGTATTCTACTAACTGGATGAGTTTCAAAACCCTTTTCATGGACAGGTGGCATCCGGCTAACGTTCAGTTACTATTGTAACACCAAATTATGAATGTTCCTGGTTTTCGGCGTAACTTTAAATATGTGATTGCTGGTCTCTGTACCATTTTAATCTCTGAGCTTTGAACTTCTTTATTACACCTTTTTCTTTTAGTTACTTCATTATTTTATGATTCATCCTTATTCTTTATTCATTGTCAGCAATTTTTACTGGTCCCATGTTGATCCTATAATTTTTCTTTCTAAAATTCTCAAATTTTCACCCTTTTTTGTGCGTGTCATTTGTGTCGTGATTCTGTGTTAGTCTTATAACCAATTTACAAATTTTATTTCTACCGTCATTGCTTTTCAAGCGGTGACGTCATCGAACATTTTTTTAATGACAACCTGCTTTCTTCTTAATCAATTTTGATAGATTGGCTCATCGGCTAAATAACAATGCAAAAATATTAATACCTTACGTAACAATTTTTTTTGAAAAAGTACACATTAAGTTCAAAAAAACACATTATATTCTTAAGCAAATTAATGTATAATTTATAAAATAAAGACAACAAATAACCAATAAAACCATTCTTAAAAAATAAATCTAACAAATGTGTTTCACTCATGCCCGGTTTCTGAAACGGTAAATAACTTCAGGTAAATATAAACTTTTCTTGACAGATAACTTTACGAAAAGTATACATTATTTACAAAGGTGTTAAGTCGGGTGACCGCAGAGGCCATTCAAACGCTCATCTTCTCCCTATCCATCTGTCAGTAACAGTATTATTAAAAAAAATACGGACTTCTAAGGCAAAATGTGGCAGAGTCCCATCTTATTGAAACCAAATTGTTTCAAGAACTGTATCGATATCTTTGGAGTTAGGAAATAGTCCGGTCAAAACAGGAAGCTAATCAAATCTTAAAAAAATCTAGATAGCTGGCGCCCGTTATATTTCCATCAAAAAAGAAAGGACCTATAAGACAATGTCCTATCATTCCCGCCCACATATTAACTTTGCCTTGACGTTGGCGATGGGTTTCTTCCAGGATTTTCCCGAGACCAATATCGACAGTAGTGGCTGTGGCAGTTTGCTGCTCCACTTAAATGAAACGTGGCTTCGTCAGAGAAAATAATGTTATTTAAAAAATTATGATCCTTATCACATCGCAACATAAAGTCTTCACAGAATTGCAAACGACGCGACGATCTGGATCATCTTCATTTAGCTCGCGAATTAATTGAACCTTGTATGGATGAAATTTTTCTTTTTTTCAACGATCTAACTTCTTCATAATTCCTTCGCCTATTCCCATAACCAACCATTATTAAAACTTCAATTCGTTTTTTTTTTTATTTAAACGAAACATTTTACCAAATTGAGGAACTTTGTTTTCAACTTAGAAAATTTTCAATAAACTATCACAATGAAGTGTCATTTTTATTTTTTGTATTGGTTTATAAATTATTATTAATAATTAATATCATTAATTTGCTTAAGAATACAATTTGTGTTTTTTGAAGTTACTGTGAAAAATTGTTATGTAAGATATTAATTTTGTTATTGTTAAAAATTTTGTCCATTTCAATAAGTAGAAGTTCAAAACATGTCATGTCCATTTCCAACTTGACATGTCTACACCGACCGACCTAAAAACAAAAGTCATTATTTTGGTTGTTATTTATGTAAAAATTAAAAAATTTTGTTGGCCGCCTTGCATAGGGTAAACTTATTATGTGGCAAACCCGCTTCAATTTGTCGCTGTTTTATCTATTCACCGTAAAAATTTAAGTTAAAAAGTTTATAGACAGTAATGGTTGTACAGAAATAAATTCAATACAAAATAAAGTCTAAAATTATCTTTGAAAAATTTTGTGCAAATCGTTTTTGATTGCAGTGAGAACCTCGAGCAGCCTCTGGACAGCTGTTTCAGCCCTGCTTGGGGCTTCTTCAGCAGAAACGTAGCTCGACATTCCCACTGCAGACCAAAAACGACTTGCCCAATTTATTCGCAATTGCGATGTAGGAATGATGAACATATAAAATAGCGACATCTTACTATCGCTTTTTGACCTAACATTGCAGTAGGATAGACAAATTGAAGCGAATAAATTGGGCAAGTCGTTTTTGGTCTGCAGTGGGATTGTCGAGCTACGTTTCTGCTGAAGAAGCCCCAAGCAGGGCTGAAACAGCTGTCCAGAGGCTGCTCGAGGTTCTCACTGCAATCAAAAACGATTTGCACAAAATTTTTCTAAAATCTTTCATTATGCTTTGACAGCAAGCATGGCCGCCTTGCATGGGGGACTCATTAGGAGCAAATCCCGCTTCAATTTGTCTATCCTACTGCAATGTTAGATCAAAAAGCGATAGTAAGATGTCGCTATTTTATATGTTCATCATTCTTACATCGCAATTGCGAATAAATTGGGCAAGTCGTTTTTGGTCTGCAGTGGGAATGTCGAGCTACGTTTCTGCTGAAGAAGCCCCAAGCAGGGCTGAAACAGCTGTCCAGAGGCTGCTCGAGGTTCTCACTGCAATCAAAAACGATTTGCACAAAATTTTTCTAAATCTTTCATTATGCTTTGACAGCAAGCATGGCCGCCTTGCATGGGGGACTCATTAGGAGCAAATCCCGCTTCAATTTGTCTATCCTACTGCAATGTTAATTCAAAAAGCGATAGTAAGATGTCGCTATTTTATATGTTCTAAAATTATCGGTAAAGACGCAAAAAGTTTTTTTTTCTGTAATATCCGCACATTTACTTTCTTTGGATATGCTTTGTTTTGTGAGAACGCTCCTCATTGATTAAATTACACGTAAATAAACGCTATGATAAATAAACATCAACTGTGATAAATTTTATTGTTACAAAACATGTATTTTCTTTAGCTCGGAAAACAATAATTTATGACCAAAATTTTCCAGAAGCAGCTTCGGACTGAAAGATATAATAATTCATGTGGAAATAACAATATGTGAATCAGCAAACCGTCTAACATTTTACAAAATACTTCTAAAATATTCATTTAGAGTTATGTAGTACGATTCCATAAATCTTATAAACCGATTGAACCCCTAACAGCTGACCACTCGTGTTCTTTCATTTCATTTCCGACACACCTTTCATATCGCCGTAGTTCTGTCTGCCGCAGAGTCTCCCTGCAGCTCTATATCCGGTGATGTATGGCCAGCACACATTGCACTAGATGGAACGCAATATGTCCGTTCGAGAAAGGCAATAACCATTAGGTTTCGAGAAAACTGCCCCATTCCGCATGACACGAGCGGCGAATATAGGAAAATTTATATCAGTCGGAATATCGGATAAGAGGAATGGGTCAGTCTGTTTCCTATGTAGTACTACAAAGTGCGCCTCTCAAACATTTTAATAAATAAAAGAGAAAAAAAAAAACAGTGCAGCAGATACGCGATGTGCCTACATATCCCACGTTCCCATCTTTCGTCGCGTTTCCCTTCAAAAATAAAGAAATAAAACTTGCAACGACATCTGTCTATGTTGTAAATCATTTCTTCGCAATCCTGCACCTTTCAGGAACAATTCTTGCACGATTCTCGCAGAGCATGGACCATTTATTTGTTTCTTACAAGCGCGATATTACTTTTTGCGCAGCCATCTCAGGCACCATCTTGTTATAACAACTTTCATAAAAATATACTAACAATAAGTAGAGACAGTATTTCGGACAGTGGTCACAAATGTTATTTTTTGGCTTCCGATTGTATTGGACGATAATACCTTTTCCAAATGTGCCATCGGGTGATCTTATATTATCACTGCCTAAATACTTATTAGGATTCTATTTAGGAGAATCCTAACATAATTAAATCAAATAATATAGGTTAAGCAAAAGAGTGTTATTAAACATCTTACTTCAACAGTATCTCCAAAATGTTAGTATCAAGATTATAAGAATTATAGTTGTTGTTACAAAATATGCAGTTATAATTAAATAAATATCAACGTATCTGTTGAGGCATGTCATGTTTACAATATACACAGGGTATCTCAAGTTGAGAGGCCTATTAAAAGTTTTCGAGGAAAGGAACATACAAATATTTTAAAAATCAATGCGTTGCCCTGGAAGGAAGTGATGTTTCAGAATAAAATATTTTAGCTTTTATATCACTTATGGTTATGCCAGAAGTCGAAAAATAATATATATAAGACTAATGTATCTGATAGAGGAGCTTTAGCTTTTAAGTTCAAGAAAGATCAGTAACTGTCTAACAATTTTAGCATTCCCTGGGACTTTATTCTTTTATGCGTACTTTTAGAGTTTGAGCAGTTACATTTCTGGGGACCTATTCTCGACAAGCGCGTTTTTGAATGCGCATACGCATTCTTTAAAAATGCGAACATGTGTATTCTTGACCGCTCGATTTTCCAAAACGTATGCGTTTTTGTTGCGAGTGGACATTACAATTCGTTTTTTATTATGCGAGTGCTTATAACTGTAATTAACGTCAAATTTGTAGGAAATTAATTTGACATTTTACATAAAAACTCACAAATTTGCACTAAATATGCTTCTTTTTGATAAAATTCACGTTTGAAGTAAATTGAATAAGTATTGTTAGTATGTATAATCATGGCAAAAGAATTTCTGTACTAGATGAACAGAGGAGGGATGCAAAGAGAAAAATCCCTCGACGAACTAGCTTTGCTTTACTTTACTTTACTTCGGAGACCATCTTGAGAAACTATGAGGATCTAAATATCTACTTATATTGGGATGACTACAGGTAGGTGGCCAGACGTCCTCTATTTTTAAAATAATGCAAAATAAGTCCCAGTATTATTTCTTAACCACTGCCACATTATAACATGCGGTATACATAGGTACGGCAGTGATGAGAATTTTTTTCATCGTGTCCTCTTTTCTTCGGCTTAGGAATCTGACCTAACAAATTTTTGTAACTCTGCAATTTCGTTATTGGTATTTAGTTAGCACTATATACGCAGCTTTTTTAGATGTTTCATATTTTCCTCTTTGGTACGGCTCTTCTTAACTTGAGGTAATAATTTGAGGAAAACTGTCGGTGCATTATAATCACTGACATCCCATTAATTTGCGTAATTTTAATGAGTACCTACATTTCGCAAATAGTGTTTTAAAATTCATTAAATTCATTTATAATAATATGTGTACCTATTACAAAATAAGTCGTACTTACTTATATTTAATAACTTTTAACGTAACGTGAGAAATCTTATGTAAATTTCGTAGAGTTAGATTTCATTTCAAAACGTAAAATGCTTTGCAATAATTGTCATTTACGACGACACGGAAGAATTTTGACAAATTCGCGACATTGCCAAATCTCGCCACTCGAATAAATGCGAGCGCTATCATTTATTTTCGAACGAAATTTTCGAGTGGTCTAGAATAACTTATCAAAAGCGTATACGCTTTTCACACTCGCATATTACAAATGCGAGCGCAAATATTCACTTGTCAAGAATAGGTCCCCTGGTCTTAGACCTGTCTAACAATATTACTGCAGACTTCTCCGGATCAATTTTAAGGCAATGTTTTTCAGCGACATTTTTTGCTTTTCTTCTGCGATCAGAAAATGAATTCTATCATCTGTCATCATAGCTCTGTTATGTACTTACCCTAAACGAGTAAATCATATGTGCCTATTATCAACTGGCAACGTATATTTACAAAGCCATTTCGATTATTCATGCTGTTTCTATTACTTTGTCTTCTATTAACTTACTATAACTAATAGACAGTATTCTGTGTATCGTATAGGTAAAATAGAATTGAATGTACAGTCACGCTTTTTAGTAACTTAGTCTCTCCTACAAATGCTAAGTTGTGGCTTAATGTCTTCTGATCTCTATAATAGAGAGACAAGCAAATGAACAAGCAGTTAAACAAACTCTAACTAAAAACATGAAGTAAAATTGAACACCTGATTAATTATCCTTTAGATTGCGACTTAAAATTTTATTGTGGATACATTACATTTATTATCCAGTAACACTGAAAGAAACTATACGATTAGGTAATTTATTATACATATTTTCAAGCACCTGTAATTAGGTAACTGGTAATACATTTCAAAGTACAATTATTTTGTATTTACTTCGATTGTTAAAAACTTTTGTTGTTGCAGTATTAGGTTCCGAATATGAACTCTCGTTATTTATATTTACTAAAATCACCAGTAAAGCAACATCACAAACAGTCAGTCCCATATCACATTTAATTTAGTTCTGTCGCTGAAGTTTTATTGCTTCTAGATGCGTGCCATTTCTTTTGCATCTGTTCATGTCAGGCAGTAAGTTTTGAACGGAAATTGCATGACGCCTTCGGCTGTGCCGTTTACCTCAGAACCGTGAAACGTACGTTTCTTAAAATTATTAATAACGAGTAATAACAATTTTTCTTGATGCGAGCTTCAGATTAGATTGTGCACAACAAAAGTTTCCCGGCTATATAAGACATAGATCCTCTCGACGTTCCCCGTATATTATGCCTTTACAAAGTCTTACAGCGATTGTGCGGTGTTCATCATGTTGACACCAGCCCGAGGGCTACGTGAGGTCATGTAGATAATTCTTGAACGGTTGACCTTTCCTATTCATCTTTATTTTTCTTTTAGCTCGTTTTATGTTGCAAAAATATTATATAATTATTTTATCTTGTACCATTTCATACCTTAACTGTATTCTTTGCGAAAAATAGTTAAATACGTTAAAATCTAATCATATTTCATATTATTATAAGTATTTTTGTATATTGCCGTATGCCATACATCATAAAAGTAACCATGTTGAATATTTGACAATAGTGAAGATATCCAGAAGACTTTCTTTAAGTCTGTATGTCCACGAATCGCTGTTACGATATTGTTAGGGTTTAGTCCCAAAGAAGAGATCCAAACAAAAGTGTTTTGTATTCCAGGAATATTAAAACATCGAATACTTTATTTGAAACAATGACATCTCACACTCTATTTATACTAATTATAAATAACTATTATCGATAACAAGAAAACTAATAGAAATACGTATATGAAATGCCACCACTAATCGATGTAGAATTTGATTCTCTATCTTATGATGCAAAAATACATAGGGTTTTCAATTTACGAAAACTTAGTTTTGGGCAGTTAAACATAACAAGGTTCAACTCCATATTTTGACCATCCTGTGAATTTTTCAGGGATAACTAGGGTACAATTTGAAAAGCTGAAGATTATTCTCTCAAACAACAGGCAACTTGAATCTTGAAATTGGATAATGTTGTAAATACATTCTTTTAAATGATACGTCACCGAAGTAATTTTTCAGAAATTCAAATAATTTTTCAGAAATTTTAAGATATCTCAAAAACCGTTACATTTCATTGTAGGGAAGGAAGCCTTAACAATTTTTACTTAGATAAATGTATAGAATCGGAATTTGCAATAAAAAATATAGCATTCTATTAAAATAAGAAAGTTAATGGCGACTTCTGGCATAAACATAAGTGCATATATATATATATATATATATACGAAGACCTGAAGATGGCAAGTGAGACCTTGCCGAAACGTTGTCAGAAGACAAATAGTTCCTTAGAGAACTCAACGCGGAGTACTACCCGGAAGAATACTACAGCATATATATATATATATATATATATATATATATATATATATATATATATATAAGATGAAGGTTATTGGGTTATGCAGCCAGAGGGAGGACTGAAGGAAACAGCCTTATTTTATTAATTCAACTAATATTTCGTGGAGCGTAGTCCACTTCTTCAGACAGATTTAATAATTGTCTATGAAGATAGCTGGTATCATTGCAAATTCAACATTTTAAAAACTGTCAACAACACATGTTTTTAAAATGAAATTGGATTTAACCTCCTAATCACAAAAAGTTTGTTTAAAAACTAGATACGTATTTTCAGTAGATGCATTCTTCTTGATCACAAGAGAAGTGACTGTGTCATGCCTATCGCGGAACGAATTAGTATATAAGGATATACTAACTCGTTCCGCTCCAATGAAGTGTGCTCTCTAAAGCGAGCGTTTCACTGGATTGCGTCAACCAAGTCAAGCAAATGGAACCTACTAAAGGTCTATGATCGGTGTTCATTAAAACTCTTTTATTTTTGTATATGAAAATGGTTTCAAACTCGTCTAATTCGCTTGATTGACGTTGCTTTTACTAACCTAAGATTGTTATATGTTGGGCAACACTGGATTTTTCAATTCTATTGTACATTAAATAAGCTAAGTGTTCTTTAAAACGTGTAAGTATATTTCTTTTTCTTTGCCCAATGTATTTTTTAGTACACCCTTGACAAGATATTTCATAGATTCCTAATTTCTGATTTGGTTCAGTTTTGTCTTTAGGGTTTGCCCGTAAACGTTTTAAAGTATTATTATTAGTATTTGCGATTGTGTACCCTTGCGTTTTAAAAATGCTATTTAAACCTTTGGAACAACACGGAATTTTAATGTATTTGGAAATGTTTGTTTCTGCCGGTAACAAAGTGGTAAGTTTTATGGCTTTGTTTACAATTTGCTTAAATTGTTGTCAGCTTGCTTGTTTAAATAGCATTTTTAAAACGCAGGGGTATACAATCGCACATACTAATAATAATACTTTAAAACGTTGAAGATAAAACTGAACCAAATCAGAAATCAGAAATCTATGCTGTCTATGAAATCTATGAAATGTCAAGGGTGTACTAAAAAGTATATTGAGCAAAGAAAAAGAAATATACTGACACGTTTTAAAGAACACTTAGCTCATTTAAAGTACAATAGAATTGAAAAGTCCAGTGTTGCTTAACATATTTTTGACACCAGTCATAAAATAGATTTAAAAAATCTTAGGTTAGTAAAAGCAACGTCAAGCAACAGGGAATTAAACGGGTTTGAAACTATTTTCACATACAAAAATAAAAGAGTTTCATGTTGCTTGACTTGGTTGATGCAATCCGGTGAGAGAGCGCGCTTCATTGGAGCGGAACGAATTAGTATATAAGGTTGCATAGGCATGACAGTCACTTCTCTTGTGATCAAGAAGATGGCAGCATTGCTGCCGAAATACGTATCTAGTTTTTAAACAAACTTTTTGTGGTTAGGAGGTTAAATCCAATTTCTTTGTACTACAAACCACAGTCTCCAATAAATTTTAATATATAATAGTTTTTAAAATGTTGAATTTGCAATGATACCAGTTATCTTCATAGACAATTATTAATTCTGTCTGAAGTAGGAGAAATATTACATGAATTAACAAAATAGGGCTTTTTGATTCAGTCCTCCCTCCAACCCCATAAACTTCATCGTATAATTATTACCCAGCCAAATAAAATAATTGTAAAATATATACCGGGAGTCCCGCGCCATATGCTCACCCCTGTAGAATCTTTATTTATTAATCGATTAACCTGAATTGATATCAACTTTCTTATTTTAAGTGGAACACCCTATATATTTTTACATATTTAATATCTACGGATCATTACAAGTCCGAATACGTATCAATTGTTAATTTTGGTTTCCATGACAACGAAAAAAAAACTTTTTATTTTTCAATCTAATATGATCAAGTGTTTCGAGAAAATCACTCCTTTGATAGTATTTTGATTTTTAACATTTTTACAGTATTTGAAATTTTCATTAGGTTGTAACTCATTTTTTTCATAGAACCTTACATTTTTCTTAGCTTAGGTCAACAAAACATTTTTTTCTGAGTACGCTGATACCAAACACGTCATATTTTCTTTGAAAATAATTTAAAATAGAGCATGTCTTATTGAAATTTTACACTCCCTTTATTTCAAATGACTCTCAAAGAAAATATGACGTATTTGGTATCGGTGTACTCTGAAAAAAATGTTCTGTTGAACTATTGAACTATATGAAGCTAAGAAACATGAGTTTCTATAAAAGAAATTTAATTACGACTTAATGAAAATTTCAAACGCTGAAAAAATATTAAAAAGCAAAATACAATCAAGCGAGAGATTTTCTCGAAACATTTGATCGCATTAGATCGAAAAAATGCGATTCATAGCTTTCTAGATTGAAAAATAAAAAAGTTTTTTTTTCGTTGTCATAGAAACCAAAATTATCAATTGATACCTATTCGGACTCGTAATGATCCGTATATTTTAAATATGTACATATTGTACGTATGTATATATTGGGTGTTCTGTTTAAAATAAGAAAGTTGATATCACTTCCGGCGAAACCGGAAGTCTTATGAAGACTAGCAGTATGTGGAAAACTCCATTTTTTGTCTCCAAAGTTCAGGTTAATCGATTAATAAATACAGATTCTAGACGGGTGAGCACATGGCGCGGGACACCCGGTACATATATATAGTTTGTCGTCACTCTTTAGATTCTATTACCTCACGTAGAATTTAATTTATTCAAAATTGTTGTATTAGATTCATTTATGGTATAAGAAAAGGACAATACATATCGCACAAATTGTAAGATCTTAATTGGTTAAATATGGCGAATCGGTGCACACTGCATTTTTTTACTTTGTATCACAAAACTATAACTACAAAAGCGCCTCAGTATTTGCATAACAAGATACCATAAAAGTTCATAAAACAGCATTTCGAAGTTTTACATGCAATGTTGCCAAACAGTATAACGGTCTCAATGTCAATTTTAAGCAATTATCACTATCATCGTTTAAATTACATATTAATAAGCGCCTATTACGAGAGCAAACTAAAACTTAGTTTTCACTAAAGGAATAGTAATTCAGTAATATACATGTGTTTATAATTTGTTTCCATAGATAATGTTTACTTAACCCAATTTTTGTAATCCAATGGTTATCTGATCATTACGCACATTTAACAGATAGTTTTTGTCAAAGTGGTCTGGGGAAAAGCGGTACCTCTATTTTATAGAGTATTTCTGATCACCACCTTGAATTATTTCGTTCATGTTGAATCAACATTATTTTATGTGCACCCCACATTGTATCTATGGAACGAAATAAAGAAATATTATTAGATATCATTGTTATTATATCACAGTGAATATTTATTAAAACAATTATTACTTACCATGTACTGTGGCTTGCAAAAAAACGCATACACCTGTTTTCGTTATATTAAGTTGGTCTTGAGATTTAATCTGTCAGTATCTAACAATTAAAATTCAGACTGACAGAAAACGAGTAACTTAGATGACGAATAGTGATTCACAGCAGTAGCGAATGATTATAGCTTAAATAAGAATAATATGTGCACCAATAATTTCTGGAAAGAGGAAAAATTTGCAAATAGAAAAGATGGTTGGAGATAGATATCCAAAAATTGTCGATCTTCGATTCGGATAATGCCCTTCTGAATTAAGAAAAAATCCATTATAAACCGCAAGGGACTCCATGTTTTAATAAATTTTTCTATACTCTTGTCACCAATACGTCGAAAATTACAAATTGAGCTTTGAAGAGTCTTGACAAGTCTTAAAAATATTATACGAATACATTACATTTATGGGCCATTAAATATTTGGAATGTCATGACATTTATTGAATAGCTAATGTCTGACTCATATCAGGTAAAATAGTAATAATTTCTACGGTCGTTCCTAACCTGTATGTTTCGAACACAAAATATCCATTTACAAAGCAAAAAATAGGTGAAAACCCGGCTAATTGATTTTTAAGGTGTACGCGATTTTATTGCAAGCAAGTGTATATTTTATTATTATTTCAACACATACTAAAATTATTCAAAATAGTACGTAATTTGATAAACTAATTCAGTGATGAGAAACAATTCTAAAATACATATAAAAACAGTGTGATTCACCATGCTTTGTTATAAGCGTCGTATGTGCATACTTTCGAAAGATATACTTTCATTATCAAAAGATTCGATAAATTAACCACTCGGGCGAAATGAATAATATTATTATAGTCAGATACTTACATACCTGTAACCATCCGCTGGATGTTTTGATTTAATTATATCAGCTTATTTTCTTACGAGAGAATCTGTACTGCTTTCAATTTTCTCAGAAAGGCCTACTGTTTTGATATGCGTCACTTTTTTAACAGTTTAAATTGTATTGGGTATTTTACAACCGAATGACCTAAGTGATATAAAAAATGCACATTTTTTTGTTTTTACGGAACAATTATCAGGTGTAAAATCGACTCAAAAAAACTGATTAAAAGTTTCCGAACTTATTCTTACATCGGTAAGGTAAAGGTTAATGCGTCCAATTTTACTGGTCCTTACCAAATTACAAGTAACTCTTACGACTATCTATTCAGTAAAATGGAATATTCCACTTACCGGGGCCGTTTGCCGACCCCACCCACTCTAGCGGCGAATCTAGAATTTGTAGCTTCCTTATATTGATATTGAGAAGCCATCCGCGCACGTAGACTTCTTACCCACGCATGTATTAACCACCACATTCACCTGTGGATATGAACACCCCCCCACCCCTCTTGCCATACGTTGCCACTCTAGTATATATTCTCTCAAGATCAACTGAAGTCACAGACCGCGCGAGTGTCAAGCACCACTCCGTACCGGTCTCGTAACATCATGTCATGTCAGACCGTTCTGGATAGCTCATTGCCACCACTTGGCCAGAAATGCAATCAACCGAATTTCCATTCACAGTGATTGCAGAATGCAGCTAATTGCCTTGCCGGTACCGTGCTCTCCACCAGATGTTGCTTGTCACCAAAGGCCACGATACCGTACACTATTGCAGGATACCATCCTCTAGCCAACAACCGGGGTCGCATCCCGGAAAATATTCTGCAACCAGAATACCTCCGCATAACTTCATGACCCTCATACCGCATTGCCAATAATGAGGATTTATCGCCCTACTTACGACTCCTGCCAGAACATACTACCTCAGGTCAAATTTTTCAGGCATCCTCTAGTTCATCCCGCAATACACCGCGGTAACCACATATAACATATCTCTAATAAACCATCGCCTTCTTCAAGCTAACATGTATATAACAATATATAGTTAACTAACTGAAACATATCCTAAATGATATTAATGAAGCGATTTCTCCAGCCGAATCTCAGTTGCCGGGGTTAGGTGATGCATCACCTTTCTCATGGTTAGTAGTTCACCTAGTTTGAATCACGTTGCCGTGAGAGACGTCATCGAGCATAAGCATGTAGTAACTCCTTCGAAGGGAAATCATACTAACAAGGTTAACAACGCCACCGAGAACGAACGACGAGCATATTAGGTAGGGACCTGATTTGGCGTTTCATAACACTTTTCTACAACGGCAACTTGACTGACATAGTCAAATCTACAAGTTTCGTATCTGATAGTAATATGTGGTTTAAGGTATCTAGAGCAGCTAGAAGATGGCACAAATTCATTTTTGAACCTGGATCGTTCATCCGCAACGTTTCGACAATAATTGAATATTTCTACCAGTTGAAGTGAAATATACCGCCGCTAAATATGCAACACGTGACGGCTACGATTGAGTCATAAAAGACAGGAGTAGAATATTTTGCTTGTTAATGGAGTAGGTACGTTCAAGTCGCCATTGCAATTTAATTTCAGGAATTTAATCTTTTTCAGTAATTTGCGTTTAAGAAATTATTCCAGATTTTTTTATAGCTTTTCATGTGAAACGTGAAGCAAAAATAATCTTGATAGAAAACAGAAAGTAAACAGCGCAATAATAATAACTTGATCTAAAGATATTTATGGCTTCGAGTTAAGCTAGTGACTGAAATAAATTATGCGGTTTTAGATAGGTGTGAAGAATGTTTGTGATTCGAAAATAATTAATGTTGTCCTAAAAGCAAGAAAAATAATCTAAACTTGACAACAAAGAATGTTTGTGGTGACAGTGTGTATTATTTATACCGCCTTCTAAAGTTGGCTCGTTTATCAAAGGCCGTTGTTCGGCCCGTATAATTAGATCGATGTGCGGATGTTGATATCAGTCAGGCCGGCACTCGACATCAAAGACTGTTATAACAGAACCGCCCGGCAAATTGACGCTACAGCAGCTTTATACATTTACGACGATTCTACAAGCAATTAACTTTAATTTATTTATGGATGTCATTTTTAATAAATGAATCTAAACATGTGTTCCCGAACGGTTCTGCGCTACGTGTTTATTTCTGTACAAGGTTAAGTAATTGTACAAAATATTAGTAACTATGATTTGTTGCTACAAAGAAAACAACTTAGGGGGAAGCGGGGCACATTGATGCAGGGGGCACAATTATACACCACCAACATCCGATTATTGAAATATGTTATTCGAACCGCGACATCACTAAAACGTGCCTGTACATGTTTAAACAAAGCAGTTGCGGCTGCGCGGCCCGCCAGTCAGCCATTGTCGTTTAAAGAGAGCAAGTGTATTTTTTGCACGTCCAACTAAAAAATCACGTGAAATGTAAAAGTGTTCCAACGCTGTTTAACGTCGTTTACTTGAGACCTAAAGTTACCAAAAGTAAGTAATTCCAGTCAGTAATTAGGCTTACAGGTGTTTTTTTAATTAATTCAATAGTTTAATTGTTATAAATTTTAATTTTTTGAAAATGTCCGTTGGGGTACATTGATACGCTAAGGTATGGGGCACATTGATGTGTATAAAAGTGCCCCGCTGGTGTATAAAAGTGCCCCGATAGTACATAAAAGTGCTCTAGTAGTATAAAAGTGTACGAAATTTCTAAACCGTTGTTTCTTTTTTTCAGAAAATGGTACGAACTTTTGTACCCAAGACTGATAGGAGAAGCATCGACGAAGAGAATGTAAGTATGCTATATCCGAAATTATATCGAAGACGTTGTCTATACGAAGGTCAGCTGACAAATACGGGATCAAACCTGCAACTTTGCAACATCGTATTGAAAAGTTCCGAAAAACTGCTGAAGAAAATGAAACATCATCTTCTAATAAATATGGGTCCAAGTACACTGTTGCACAGGTGTTCTCAACTCAACAAGAGAAAGCCCTTACTGAATATTTGTTGAACTGTAGCAAAATGCATTATGGGCTCTCTCTGGAGCAAGTCCTGGTTTTGGCTTATGAATACGCAGAATTCTTGGGATGTAAATTTCCTGAATCCTGGAGCAAGAATAAATGTGCCGGAAAAGATTGGGCGGCAGGATTTAGAAATAGAAATTAGGAACTAAGCCTTAGAAAACCCGAAATACTAGCGCAGCAAGAAGTTTTGCGTTTAATAAAAAAGCAGTCAATGAATTTTTTGACAATTACGAAAGAGTCGTTACAAATTCACGCCTGACCGTATAATAAACCTAGACGAAACTGGGATTACGACAGTGTTACCTACACCTAAAGTTTTGGCGGAAAAGAAACAAAAACAAGTAGGACAAATTGTATCAAGTGAGCGAGGAGAACTTGTAACATTATGTGGAATAGTTACTGCTACAGGGACTGCTCTTCCTCCTGTATATGTCTTCCCACGTGTCCATTACAAAGAACATTTTTTAAATGGAGCTCCGGAAGGAAGTCTAGGTTTGGCAAACAGAAGACGAGATGACGATTTCGCACCAATAGAAATATTTGATAAGAATTCTCAAGATGTTCCAAATGTTGCGGATGTGAATGATCAAAATAGACAAGAGCCAGATTTTGTGGACATGAATATAAACGAGAAAGATGATGAACTGGGCGAAAGTTTTGAAGCAGATGACGTACCAGCTGCTGTAGCCTCTGTAGACTGTTTAGGGAATGGAATGAAAGAGAATGTTACATCGTGTTTGAATATTGTTCCGCAGAGTTCTCCGCCAATAACGTCTTCCGAAGTAGTTAGACCATATCCAAAAAAAGGCATTGATAAAAATGCTTCCTCGTCGAAGAAAGGACGAGAGAAAGGGAAATCGAGAGTGTTTACTGACACGCCTGAAAAAGATAGATTACAGGCATTGTACGAAGAGAAGCAAAGAAAACAACAAGTTAAAATGATCAAACAAAAAGCAAAGGAGCTAAAAATAGCGAAACAATTATTGGGTTTATCGGAAACTAAAAAGATTAAGAATAAAAAACGTAGTCGTCCACAATCTGAGTCTGATAACAGCCAGAACGAATCTGTAAAATTAAGTGATAGTGATGGCGAAGATATTGAAATTGCATCTGATCCAGAAGATGAGGATTTAGATCTTGATGTACTCAAGCCTGAAAATATAAGTATTGGAGATTTCTTACTCATTAAATTTGAAATGAAAAAGTCCGTCGTTCACTACGTCGCCAAAGTAATTTCCAAATACAACTTGACCGATTATCAAGTGTCATATCTCAGGAAAAAACCAGGATCTTGTGTGTTTGTCTTCCCCAGCGTAGAAGATAAGGCAAGCGTAGATTTCAAAGATGTTATTTTGCTGCTGCCGAAACCAAATTTCTCAAAGGGCACGTCTCGAATGTCATCTCTTTACTCTTTTTCTATTGACCTAAGTGAATATAATGTGCAATAGAAGCTAAGGAAAGATTTGTTTTAATATTTTGTATAAAAATTTGCCAAAAAGTTTAAGTTTTAGTGTAAAATACTGAATTACAATACGATTAAGATTGTAACATAGCACTTTGTAAGGCTAATTATGATCGCTCACAACAAAAAATTATTTTCTTAGTCAACTTGTGTTACTATTAACCGTTCTCATACATTTTAGGCTTTGTATCAAAGTACCCCATCCAATGTATCTAAGTGCCCCGCAGGTGGGGTAGATTGGTACAAAATATTTTTTTTTTAATTAATCATATTATTTTTATTTTCTAACTCAGGGATTCTATAGTTTACTGTTATAATATTGATTAGTTATGCCATGCATAAAGCAAAGTAAAATATTTTTTAACTAGTTTTTGAGACCCATAACATAAAATTCAATTTTTTAGTATCAATCTGCCCCACTTCCCCCTATGTTTACATACGTGATGTAGAGATAGATTTTATAATCGGCCTATATTACGTTATTAAATGGAACCAATCTGAGTATTTTGCTTCCATTATAAACATGATCATAAATAAATATAAATATATAATAAATATCAATGCATTCTTTTGAACATTATGGAAATGTGTTACTGAGTATTACATAAATTTAAGTACTTAATCAAAACGCTTACCATTTCCTTTAGTTACTGGACACTATTCGTTCCATTCGTACAACAATAACGCGCGTTTGCAATAATTATTTTAAGCAACAACAATTATTTACCGTAGATTACCCGTATATTTTCTCTCCTAATGGACAGTTAACACCTCGCTACGATGACCCTATCGTCTCCACCTGGTACGTACACGTGGTAACAATTCCTTAGAGCTCTCCATCTATCATATCGTGTCCCTAAGAGATCATGTCATCTTTCTCTCGTTCGGTAACCCGGAACGAGAGTTCGGCGCGTTTGACCCACCTAGGCAAAATGACCTACGTCAATCCCGCAACTTACCTCGGCCCAGAAGTCGGGTCGGTCGTCCTTTCGAAAACGAGATGAAAAATCGGGGTTGCGTAACGGTACCCGCTTATCGTAGACTGCGTGGTACGGCGCCACATAGCGGTGGTTACGCAACCCAAAAGTGTCAAAAACACATGACCGGGAAGGTGTATTCTTAGATGTTCCCGACAAGGGCAACTCCCTTGGACTTGTTTCCTCGATGACGTACCTCTGAAGGTAGTCAAAGGATCTCCCTCCCCAAAGATGGAGCAAGCCGAGGTTGTTAAACAGAAGCCCAATGGATGAATCAAGTTTGTTGCGGCCAAAAGAAAAATTATTTGAGTCGACAAGGCTCGAAACAGTTCACAAAATCACGCAGACATCCTGAAGGAGTGCTAGGCCGACTTTTAATTAACAACATGACAGTAAATAGATTTACAAGACCCAAAAAAGGATAACCTTTGCTTTTACAAGAATACTTTGGCGTCTGCGCACAACAGCGTGTCATATAACCGAAGGTAACGGAATTTCTAAATGTAACACCGCAAGAGCGGATAATAAAAGTGAAAAATGTGTACGCTCTGAAGGAGCCTCAAAATTTTAACAGCAAAGGACGGTACAAAAATAAATAATAAAATGTAAACTACTAGGAGAACTCCAAAAGAAGTTATATAAACAGGCCAAACGGAAAAAGGCCACGCAGTGAGTCAAAACGTAAATTCACATCGGTGCCTCTCGATTTGACGCCACTCCCCGCGTAACGCTGAATTCGGGGCTTGGTCGATGAGAGAAAAAAAAATCAGAAAAGGTCGGCGCTTACGTGGTCCGAACGAATCCCATCTGCGTCGGTTATGGGGTGGCTGGGTGTTTTCCCTCTCTAGGCGTTGATAGTGTAGATGTCAGGAAAAAAGGCGAGTCAACAAAAGACTGAGCTAAGGCGTTGGATTTATCACTTAGAGTCGAACAGCTTCCACACGAACGGAGGAACCCGTGTAAAGACCCCACACAAGATGCTTTAATGAAGGGGGAAATGACATCAAATTAATATAACACCACCAACAACGAAAATATGGTCAACAAAATGGCGATGGTACAGAGAGGGAAAGGAAAAAAACTCACCTCATGCAAAGTTCAATAGCAGCGACGCACGTTGTTAATCAAATCCGCAATTAAAGCAGCCCCAATAGCGACTGGGACAAGTTCCTTGCATTGTAAAAGCCCGATGAAAACGGTCCAAATAACCTTCCAAAACGACAGCAAGGTGACCACCACTGGAAGCGACGTGCGTAACCTGAGCGAAACCAGCGCGCGTCGTATAAAGCACGCTCAATTCCCACTCAAACGGGACATGTTCCGCGATCTAACGGATAACTACCGGATTCGCAACAGTAAATTAGACACCTTCCCTTATGCAAAAAGCAAACTGTAACAATTACCTGAGACTATGAACAGAAGGTGCTACCTTTTTACCTTGTTAATACGATTCCTGATAGATGTCATATAGGCATTGCATTGCCAATGGGCTTCAGTATATCCGGCAAGTAACGTTCCGACGTCATCCGTTACTACACTTCGACCAACCTTTTGACAGCGGTCAAGTGACTTGCCACATGAAGGCTCATTCACACCACACAAGAAATACTTTGAGCTAATTCTCTACTTATCTGATTCCTCCTGAGTATAGCACAATAACTTCTAAAACACGCTAAATATCCAACCGTCGTGTATAATATAACATGGGTAAACTATAAATTAACACGATCTGCGAGCAACAAATTACAGATTGCAAGTTTGTCAATTATGCGCACATATTAATAATTATTTTCAGTAGCTTCTACGAAATATGTCGACTATGTCGTGTCTTCTATGCGAACCTGCAACGCTCGAAATATTGCTGCTACTACAGTTTGCTATCAACTAACTTTTACGTTATACTCCTGGACATTAAAGGCTCCTGGTGGCAGATAAGCGTTGCTTTCTCAACAAGTGTCCAGAAGCCAAACTCTGAAGGAGACGGGGTGGATTTTCTAATAAGTCGTTTTATTAAGACCGCCAGGTAAATAATCCGAGATGAAGATCGCACTACGAAACCGTTTACCAAGGCCCCAAAACGTGCGTGGGTGTGCTTGAACCTCCAGGGTTATTATTCACTACTTTTGCGTTCAGCGTAGGGTCAGACAAAAGATACAACTCAATAACATAGAAAATATCTACTAATTTAATCACGTAATACAATTAACACATAGCCCAAAAGGTCAAGAATACGTCATAAACGTTGGTAAATCACAAATTAAGTTCGATTGATTAAATAACAGTTAAACGCGAAGAATCAGAACTACTTATCAAACAGCTAGACCTTGAGTCCCAAAACCAAAAACCAAAACGGTCAACATTGACGATCAACTTAAACTAAACAAAATAATTGACATTCGTAGTTCTACTTAATTAAATTATTGCACTGCGTCATGTTCATATTATTTGCGCTTAAAAGGCTGAAATAAAATAAAAAGGGTACTTTACCGTGTGTGCAAGCGTCTTCGGAAAAGTCACCGGAAGGTGGCGCATGCAGTTCTCGTTAAGGTCATTCGTCGAGGTGGGCTATTCTCCTTTCGATGCGTGATTTGGACTCGTCCGAAATATATCGAAGTAGAGGTGGGTCGTTCGTCAAAGATTTATTCAAAATGAATGAATCTCTATACTGAATCGATTGAACTGGTACCCAATTTCGAAAAGTTTCGAAACTTATTGAGTCCTCTCACCCAAACTGCATCGAGTATCATTGCATGAATCAGCTACCGACTCCGACCCGATCTTACTGGATTCGAGGCGTCTACAACTGATTTAATCCGTAACGGTACAAACTTGCCGAAGACGTTTCGTTATTCACCCTCGATGTTTAGGATATCACCTTGATGTAAAACAAACGTACAATTTTAAATGGAATAATGCACGTCGAAGATGTGCTCTGCTGTTTACCTTCGATATGCATGGTTCCATTTAAAACTGTATATTTGTTTTACATCGACGTGATATCGCGGTATCGAGCGCGACCTAAACATCGAAGGTGAACAGCGAAGCATCTTCGGTATGTACCCTAAAGATGTTTAGCTCCAATTCTGCATCGAGAGCAAAAATACAAAATGGGAATTTTTTGAGGTGAAACGTTTTTTCTTTAATGGCTCTTCTTATAAGTATCTATCCGGGCAGTTATGTGGTACTTAAATGCATATATTAGAAAATCTTGTTCACGATAAAAATTAATAAAATAAAAGTAAAAAATTAGGAATAATAAATAATGTGATTATTTGCATCATCAACGTCCGGTATTGACGGTAAAGTCTGAATTGCTCGACTCGGTGTCTCCATTCCAGCAGGCCGCATTCCTTTGCCTTAAAGATTTAAATACAATTTGATTTGATCGATGCGGTTCGAACACTCGGACTCGGAACACATTCGGAATTGGTTTCAGGTTCGGATCACAATCGAGTGAATGAATCATTACTGAACAAATCTTTGTGAACGAATCACCTTTAAGAATCGAATCAAAGGAATCGATTCAACGAAAAAAATCGAACTTCCTCAACTCTACATCAGAGTCCGTAAGAAAACCGAATGACAGGAACGTGGTCACAGCATAAACCTCAATGAAACATATTTACGGCGAACGAATCTTCAGTTAGCACAGCATCAAACAAAGTGTGCCCCATAAAAGAACGAATCTGTCGCCAAAAGAAAATGTAACGTCGTTAAACGTTATTAACGACCGATCATACATACCTACCTGCTTTTGAACTAGCACTTCAATAGACACGCCGATTTAACTAAGTGCTAGTTAAGTTGTTTAGCTGAAGCTTGCAATCACATTTTACACAGTTTCACGAGATAGCGAAAGCACCGGTTACCTGGCGGAGTTATCAACAAGATTGAACACAACAGGAGTCGTAAACTTGTAAAACTTGTAAATTGTAGTACATTATCTAGCCATAGTTTCACTTTGAAATTGCAGTATGAAAAGATATCACGGTATTTCCACAAATAAAATCCCAATTGAGTCATAAATACACCTCTATGCAATTTATAGAAATTTTAGAGTCCACGTGGACTAATTTATACTCAGTAGCTAATAGATAGATTATAACCAGGGAAAAGGCTTCGAGCCACTTGTTCCTCGAACGGTACGAAAATTAAGTATTCGAACCGTATTAGCCTTGCCTACAATAATTTCTGCGAAGTGCTCGCGTTACACACTTCCCCTTCCCTCTCAATAAAAATTCGATGCACCGGAGCCACGCTTTGTGCGCAGTTGCCAAAGTACTCTCGCAGAAGCAAAGGTTGTCCTATTTTGGGCATTGCTCTCTTTACTACTCTTTTGTTAAATAAGAAATCGGCCGATCACCCCTTCAGGGCGTTTCTTTGGATTTGTGTATCGTATATGGCCTTTGCCTGTGTGAATAAAGTGCTTCTTAACTTTAACGAACTTAGTTCATTTATTGGTCATCTTTAAAACCATTTTAGGTAGATCTACCTTTGGGGAAGGAAGTTCCTTCATCACCTTTTGGAGTACGCTGTCGAGGAAGCGGGTCCAAGGGGGTTGCCCTTGACTAGAACGTCTAAGAACACACCTTGACACCGTCGGGTTGCGTAACCACCGCTGGGTAGCGCCCTTTTCCGTAACATCTCTAGAGATACTCCACGCCGTCTCCACTGAGTGGGCACTCTGATTTTTCATCTCGTTTTCGAAAGGACGGCCGACCTGACTTCTGGACCAAGGTAAGTTGCGGAATTGGCGCAGGCCCTCTCACTTCTCCAGAGCGGGTCAAAGGCTCCGAACTCTCGTTTCGGGTTGCCGAACGAGAGAGGTGACAGACAAGTTCTAGATATTCAAGGAACAACTCTTTATATTAACTTCCATTTTGATTGGCTATTCTCTGAAAATTTAGTGAATAACATAACTCTCTTTCGGGGGATGGAAATTTTTCCTTTAATAATTTAAAAAGTAAATAATTAAAAAAAAATCCTGATGTCAGCGAATAAAGCGGTGTTAATTTACTACGTTTAAAATCAATAAAAGTCTACGTTTAGAGCTAGTTCGTAAAGTACGCAGTATGCTTCTTGGGTAAACTCTTTTTCTCGCACATAAAATGATTTTACAAATATTGCTTTTCATTTTATTCACTCCTGTGCTACCAGTCTAAGCGTACAGGTTTTTTTTTTTATATTTTGCACCATATCCAAAGACTTTATTTCAGGAGCTAAAGAAAAAGTTTAAACGCAAATGTTGTAGGGTTTTAAGTCTATTATCTTTTAGAGTTATCAGAAGAAACAGAAGCAATCGCGAATTGGAGAAAGAAATACAATTTTTGTTTTTGTTTTAATGAAATACCCTGTATATTCCTTGTTAAGATCATTTTCTCCTGATTTCAGAAATATACAGCGTGTTCTTTTACTGTATGCAATTAAAAAGACCTCAGCATAAGTACGCGAAACGCTACCTTCTGCGGGTATTTTTTGGTGGCTACCGTATCATAGCCAAAAAATTTCGGATGGTCCATTTGTTTGGAACTGTTGAAATGTGCGAGAAATATAGGAAGGTCAACTTCGCCTTCCTCTCGGTATGAACCCGCCCACTGATACCGCACTCCTTGTTCACCGCAAAGTTTCGTAATAATAATCACTGATATCGTTTATTAATTATTTTATTTAAAATTTTAATTCACTGAGCGAATTAATATGTTTTACAATATCAACTATCGACGAATAAATGTATGCACCAATTAGGCAAGCGCATTAAAAATGTTCTTCCTTCACCCGGAAATTTTTCCTGAAATCTCGGTGCTAGCTATTAAAAGTATTACTACTTACGGTCCTTGGATACAAAGTAAATGTAAATTTTTTATAAGTCTTTTGAAAATAATATGGGATGAGAAATTATAATTTGTTTGTACCTCGCTTTTAATTTGTTCGGCAATTACGAACCGCAGCTTCTTGAATTGCACTAGATTTTAATTTAATACTTAAACTTGTAATTACTTGAGTGAAATTAATTTAGCTGGTCGGAACGGCGCTGTGTTACGTCGTTCCTACTTGAGATCCAGGAAGGCACTGACTCTGGCCAACTTCGGCTGCGGGTCGTAATTGAAGAGGCGCCCACGTTCCACTTTTAGCTGTGCCAGCAGTTCTCAAACGGTTTAGTGAAAATCTGCCACTGCATTTTTCTCGAAAACTGTTACATTTATGTTAAGAGCATATGAGTTCAATCGTTGCCATTCATGGTGATATATTGCAGGTTTAAATATTTGCACACAGTAACAGAACAATGTTATGTATTGTATAATATGCAGATATTTGGAGGGGCCGTTCATGATATAATTAAGTTTAAAATATCAATATAATGACGTTTAAAAAATCAAGACGGCCTGGAAGGGTGCTTAAAAATCTTCTAAATAGCTATTTTAGTTAGAAAAAAACAACGGAAATTCGAATACTGCAAAACCCTACAAAATTAATAAAAAAAGCAAAATTCCAGGCCACCTTGAAATTTTAAGTATTAATTTATTGATATTCTAACCTCAAATATCTCACAAACGGCTCTTCCAAATATCAACATATTATGTATTTTTTAAATCAGGAGAAAATTAAATGTTCTATTAAAAGAAACAAAAATTGTATATTTTTCTCTAATTTGCGATGCGCTTTTGTTTATTCTGATAACTCTAAAAGATAATAGATGTAAAACCCTGAAACTTCTGAATTTAATGTTTTTCTCTAGCCCCTAAAATAAAGCCTCTAGATAGGGTACAAACTATTTAAAAAAGAAAAACCTGTACACGTCAATGTAATGAAAACTCCCTATGGAGTATGTCAATATTTTAACTCCCCAAAGAGTAAATGACATGAAATTTTCGAATCATAAATACTGCTGTCTACCCTTGTAATGAGTGAAAATCATTTAGTCTTAATCTTAGTTTTATACTGGCTGTCCGTTTTTCGAGTGCCACTATGGATATCTCGATTACCTTAGGAGATACGAAGTTGGTTAAATTAGGACAAAGTTGCGCAATTTCGTGCTGAATAATAATCTGGAAAGAAATTTGAAATATGTTCAATAGTTTTGAAAATATCGCAAGAAAAAGAAAATTTCTGATTTTCGTTTTTAATTTTTCCACGATAAACTATAAAAAAAAACCATAAATTTTCAAGACGGCGGAGAAACACCTGGCAACTTCATTTTTTCTTATGGACGCCATTTTGGATTTTAACATTTCTTTTCTCTTTACGATATATCACACATGGTGGTCCAATATCGCATTTTTGCCAAAAATCCAATTCTTCATTTTTTGCAAAGAGTGCTTTGGAACTTGTGTATTTGAAGTTACATGGTAAATGCCCATAGATAGTGTTCAAAGTGCTCTTATTAATTTGATTCTTTATTAATTTTGCTTTGACAAAAAAATCTTAGAGTGATGTATTTATGTGTTCTCCTTCAGAATTAAGCAAAAACTTTAGTTTTGTAAGAAGCTCCTGTGCTTCTGAGAATTTCACAATTATAGTTTTAGCTAATTATACTTAATCATAACTGTCATTGTACTTACGATAGTGTCAATTATTTTTCTATATCTCTGCAAAAATATTAAAGCCTCTGTATTCTAAGCACTATTGAAGTTATCTTAAACTAATCATTAAATTGCTGTTTAAATTCCTAATTTCCAATAAATTTTCTGATTGCAGTTTATAATTGTATATGCATACAGATTGCGCTGCAGCAGAGTGTATGTATTTTAATATAATTCAAATTGAGAACACCATGGCCACTGGCAATGGGAAGCACTGAGTAATGGCCAGCATGACTTCTTGTGTACAGCTGCACGTAAGCATTATTAACAATCCGTTCACGCCGCGATGACTTCGCATAAGGCTCACTTAGAACATGAACTGTTTCGATATAGTATTAATGAAGGCCCAAACGACTTCTCTATAATGGATCCAGCTACCCACGGCGATGATGACGTGCTGAGTTCCGCAGCCGCATGACAGCGACGTTTGGCACTATGGCATTGTTTGCTACCCACTAGATATGATGCAGACCTCCTAGTGAGGACATCATTAAATTCATCGCTAGTCTGAGCTGCCAACTAAGCGAGAGAATAAGCTCAATGCGTGTGCTTCATCCACTATTGTTAAGACTAAATACGCTTCAAAATTGTACACCCTTATTGATCATCTAGGGTTCCCCATTCATACATTTTCCCGATTCACTTAAAAATTTACCTGTCAGAAGATACGGCGTATCCACATACAAATCTTCTTCTGTAAGTACCTTATAAATTTAGAAAATGCTCAAAAAGTAAATAAAAATAGTTTGGAGTAAGCGCTCAAACTTTTAATTCTTGTTTGAGAGAGCTTTTATTAAAATAATACTCCTTGCACCAGATTCACTCCATGCTCCAGATTTTTTACTTTTTTAAAACAAAACTTATCAACTTTCTTCCATTTTGATCTTCATTTGTTTTTTTACAACAATCCTTGAAATTATGTTAAGTCAAAACTTGAGCAATTATAAATGATATTAAATTGTTAATTTTTTTTCCAGAAATTTAAACTTTAATCGCAAGATGGTTTTGATTGCAATGAAATCCTGAAGCATCGTCTGGACATTTGCTATGACTTGAAAAACCGCGTTCCGAGTCACCCTATACGGGATGTCTGTAAATTCTGTGGACATTGCTTAACCAAAGGTTCCTGGGCTCAAGATAAGACGACTTAACCAAACTTATCTATGTCCATAATGGTCTCGTTAAGCCGGTATTCTTCTTTAAAGTTCGTGAAGAGTTAATTTTTCTTATAACGAAGGAGCCACTAGCGTGAAAAACAGGGTTGCCACAACATATATGAACTGAACTGATTTGGATGAAATTCGGCATGAAGTTTCACAAGAAGGTAAGTCACATTTACAGGTGGTTGCTAGGTAGCTAACCGCTAGCGGGAAAACAGGATTGCCACAACACATTTCTTACTATAACTTTCTTGAGGTTAGGAAGATAACTTTAGTTAATAAATTTTTAGAAAGAAGCATTCGATGGTAAACTTTTTCGTGTATTTGTAAAGTTTGATATTTCTTATGGTTTAGTTACAAAATAAGAAAATCTAAATTGACGGATAGTTGCTTATTGAAAACGGGTATATGCTAGTGTCTTCTAGGTATAATTCATTTTCAGAAGTTGTTCATTAGTAACCTCTTACGTATGTTTGCCAACTTTCCTATCTGTTACGGTTTAGTGAGAAAATAGAAAAATCTAAACGGTTGAAGTGTCTTTTTTTCAAAATGTTTTAATTTAGAAATTCAAATCAGCAGACTAAACAGAAAAACAAATGACTAATATAGTTTAATAATTAATGACTTTTTCTCAAAATAAATAAATTAAGCAGTTAAAAGACAATATACCTGTTTTCAATAAAAAATTGCTGCAGTCATTTATATTTTTTTTTAATTTGTGACTAAACCGTAAGAAATATCAAAAGTTGCAAAGACACGAAAAAGTTTCCTATCAAATGCTTCTTCCTAAAAATTTATTAGCTAAAGTTCTCTTCTTAACCACAAAAAAGTTATAGTAAGATATGTTTTGTGGCAACCCTCTTTTTCACGCTAGCAGTTCACTGCGAGTAACTAAAACCACCTGTAAATGTGACTTACCTTCTTGTAGAATCTCATACCAAATTTCATACAAGTCGGTTGACGCATTCCTTTGTTATAAGAAAAATTACCTTTTTCTTGAAGAACTTTGAAGAAGAACACCGGCTTAACGAGACCATTAAGGATGTAGGTAAGTTTGGCTAAATCATTTTATTTTGAGCCCAGGAATCTGTGGTTAAGCCATGTCCACACCCAGTATATTGGACGAATTTAATTGGGGAGCTAGAAAAAATAAGGTCTAGTCGAAGGTTGTGTACGACAATAGAAGACTTGAGAGGTGTACTAGAAGCTTTTGCCAATTTGACAGACATTCTACTAGAAAGTAGTCGTAGTAATTCGATTTTAAAGAGGTGTAATATGTGTATTACAAATAATGGTAGTTTTTGAACATCTTTAGAAATATTTTTAGTTTATTTTTGTCATTCATAGTTTAGACTTGTAATACTAAAGTCCTATTCTCCAACTCTGGTACTCATATTTGCAGTTCTGTGGTTTCAAAAGCTGATATATCAATCTTTTTAGATTTCGAGGCTTCAATGAAGATATGTCCTCAATGAGCTTGCGTACGTTGTAATAATGAATTTGAGATATATTGTGACAAAAGCAGATATGCCTCAGCTTTATTTCCGTCCCCAAACATTAGTTTAATAAGTATTGGTTTGTCTTTACGGCCTGAAAGAACTGTCTTGTAAAATTCGCCTCAAGTCACATAATTATCTTTTGCCACGGAGCCACAGAGTTGTTCATCCGGTGAATTTTGAAAGGTTCTTCTCAGAACCACAAGAATGATCTTCCAAGGTTTCGCTACTTCGTATTTCTTCCACAAAGTAATTCATACATACAAATAAATTTTCGTTTAAATCGTTTTTGATTGCAGTGAAAACCTTCAACAGCCTCCGTAAAACCCTATTTGGGACTCCTTCAGCAGAAACGTAGCTCGAAATTTCTGCTGAAGAAGCCTCAAATAAGGCTGCAGCAGCTATACAGAGGCTGCTCGAGGTTTTCACTGCAATCAAACAACTTGCAACAATTTTTTTTAAAACTTGCATTATACCGGTGGGTGCTTTGATAGCAAGCATTGCCGCCTTGCATAGGTGCCTTAGTATGTAGCAAACCCGCTTCGATTTGTCAATCCTACTGCAATGTCAGGTCAAAAAGCGATCGTAGGATGTCACGGTTTTACCTATACAAATAACCATTTTAACAATTTCGAAGGTAAAAAACTGCCCAATATCCGTTATTTTTTTAATAAACATATAGAATGATACATCGTTGGAAAGGTAAAAAAAATGCTATTTTTTGCAACCATGGCCTACTAGAGTTTCCATTAAAAAAACCGAAAAACTCGAAAATAGGAATTTATATGGAAAATTCGTTCGACTATTTAATTAAGAACAAATTTATTAACTAAAGTTATCTTCCTAACCTCAAGAAAGTTGTACTAAGACAAGTGTTTTGGCAACTCTATTTATCAGGCTAACGGTTTACTTCAAGTAACTAAAATAACCTGTAAATTTCTTATGGGACCTCATAACAAATTTCATACAAATCGGTTCCGGCGTTCCTTTGTTATAAGAAAAATTAACTCTCTCTTCAAACACTTTGAAGAAGAATACCGGCTTAACGAGACCATTATGGACATAGATAAGTTGAGTTAAATTGTCTCCTTTTTGAGCCCAGGAATCTGTAGTTAAGCCATGTTCACGGAATCTAGAGGCAGCCTGTATATGGCGAGCTAGTGTCGCATTTATTTTTAATAATGCAATAATCGGAAGGCGACATAGGTATTATGAGTGTTTCGTTCACCTTAATTTATTACGCTCGAAATAATTTTTATATTGCGATCCCCGCACAGATGTACATTTTTATAACGCTAATTACTTCCCACGTCCTCGATCTTTTTTTTTTGTTGCAATTGGTAGAGACCTTTTATATATCACAAGATATTCCAGCAATAAGCCCTTTTACGAGTTCTCTGTTTCGGCATTATAACTGCTTAAGTTAAACTTTTATCGGCCTGCAATCGACTGAAGCTATATTTCACACTATTTTGTGGGAATTAAATAGATTGCTTATTTCACACGTAAGCAGAGACTAGGTTACAAAACTAGACGCCGCGTTTGTTTTTTGTGTCACCTTGTTCCTATAAAATAAGCTTTTTGTTGGCTTACTATTCTGGCGGAGTTATAATTTGTTAGTTATAATTTGACATTTACCGCAAACAGCGTTTACTCGGTTTGGAGTTAGCTTATGTCACATCGTTTTGATTCATTCGAACTCCTTCTTCCGTACTTCTGGGCGAAGCCAATTTTGGTTTTATTAATTTGTTGCGAGCATATAGCATTCAGTCGTCGTCTCAATATCCCCAGGGTAAGGTGGTTTGTGAGGGGGCCTCGGCGCGCACAAAGTATTCTTGCGTCTCATGGGGTTCGGGCTTCGAGAAAGCCGCTTACACTTGTATGACTTCGAATGTTGCTGGTGTGCTCTGTTGTATCAGTTATCAGCTATCTCAGCTTGTCTCTCCTTTGAGTAGAACTCGGACAGATATGTTTTACGATTGTTGCTCCGTTCGTTCAAATCTTATTATTTTCAGATAAAATAGCGACATCTTACTATCGCTAAATTTTGTGCAAATCGTTTTTGATTGCAGTCAAAAACGATGTGCACAAAATTTTTCTAAAAATTCATTATGCTTTGACAGCAAGCATGGCCGCCTTGCATGGGGGACTTATTAGGAGCAAATCCCGCTTCAATTTGTCTATCGTACTGCAATGTCAGGTCAAAAAGCGATAAGTAAGATGCTATTTTATCTGTTCATCACTCTTACATCGCAAATGCGAATAAACTGGACAAGTCGTTTTTGTTTGCAGTGGAAATGTCGAGCTACGTCTCTGCTGAAGAAGCCCCAAGCAGGGCTGAAACAGCTGTCCAGAGGTTGCTCGAGGTTTTCACTGCAATCAAAAACGATTTGCACAAAATTTTTCTTATTATTTTCGTATTTCTCTTACAAGCTTTAAATGCTGGTTGAAGTTTACGTTTTAAGCTTTACGTTCTGGTGTTGGCTTACGTGACATGTTTGATAGTCTTGGATCTTTCCCGCTGGCCCCTTCGAACCAATTTTAGACTGTCATGTTCACACGGCAAGCTGTTGCGGTGGTAGACCAACAGTACGAGGACTCTCGATGCACCAACAGTCAGGAGGAAGATGCCAATTTTATTACGACTGCACATTTAGGCCGACTTCATCGGCATATTGAGTTTGTTTGGTGCTTTGGGCGCTTCACGCCAGTTATGATAATTAACGTACCATTTTGTTTTTGATTTACCGTTTATGTGAAACCTGTGCCTGTTCCGCTAGTATGTATGTATGCATGTAAATTCTGGTTTGGATATTTAATTACTTTTTGAATTTAATAAAGACTCACGTAAGGTCCCTTTTAAGAAAGGTACACATCTTTCTCGTGTTTTAATAGTTTGATGTATTGAGCATTTGTGAAATATAATTAAACGCAGAGGCCACTTTTTCGAAACAAAAATGAAACATGCTTAATTCAACAAGTTATTCCAAACAAACATGACTTGCTTAATTTAATATTACAATAAATGTTCGTTATGTTCGCCATTTTGTTGCAAACACAGTCTAACTCGCCTTTTAAAATTACCTTCCACAGTAGTCAACATTTCTGGTGTAATTTCTCTGAAAACTAGTGTTATTCGCTCACGCATGTTTTAGGCGGTAGTTGGAGGAAGCGAGTAAACCTGATTTTTAATAAAACTCCACATTTTGTCAGGTCAGGAGACCGAGCAGACGAGTTGATAGGTCATCCTTTCCCAATCCATTTATTTGGGAAACTTTGGTTTAATAATGTTCTGCACGTCTCTAGTGCAATGAGGTGGGGCACCATCTTGCTGCAGTGCTGCCAAAGAAACATCATCCAGCAAATCAATGAAATTGTTTTGATAGTAAGTATGACGTTCATGCATCAATGAAAAAAAGGTCCAATAACACGATTACCTAACGCTCCACCCCATACATTTATGGACCACCTATAGTGTCTATTAATATTTCTAAATTGAGTGGGTTTTCAGTATGTAATAATGAAAATTTTACTTCTTTAAAAAAAAACTATTTTTGTGAAAAGTAGCTTCATCCTAAAAGGAAAGATATTTGAAAAATTGTTCATCTTCCGTCAATGTTTCAGTTGCCCATTGACAGAATGCTTGTCTTGCTATAAAATCTCTTTCAAGTAATTCTTGGTGCATTTGAATGTGAAAAGGATATTATGTTTTTTTCAATGTTCTTTGCATAGATTTTAAACTAATTTCGGTTGTTTGACTAATTGCTCTCAACTAATGTGCGAATTTTCCTGGACAGATTGTAAAACTAACAGTTCGTTTTCTTCCGTAATAGCAGAGTTTTGGTTATTTGTTGAATTGTGTTTTACTGACCCTGTAGCCACAAATCTATACAAAACCTTTAGAAGAGAAGATCTCTTCAGAGGACGCCATGTTGGATAACGCAGTGTATAAATTTTGGATGCCAGCAGAGGGTTTTTATTGCATTCGCCAAGTATGAAAATCATATCAACGCATTCTTCTTGAATTAATAGCATATTGAAAGTACACTACATTTATTTTATGTTTCTTATGCATTGAGTTTATTATTTTATACACCTGGAGTAGTAACTTAACCGTATAACAAATTTATATTTGACAATTACCTTAAAACAAATGAATATTTCTGTAAATACTCCGAGAATAAATTATTGCATCAAAACACATATTAGTAAACAGTAAATATTTCTTTAACCGTTAATAATCGTTATAGGGAAAATGTATAGAAAATTAAAAGACAATTAAAATACTGGTTTAGGACTAGGTCTAGGAAACACTGAGTGGCGGTGTAAAAGTAATATCAAGATAGTTTTACGAACACTCAGTATAATAAAACCACGGTTCCACTTTTACTGTAGGTACCCCGTACTTAGGTTACATCAGTACTAAAACATTCGCTTTGAAACTTCTCTTGTTGACTGAATAATAATTTTTTAAATAGCAGAAAAACAGAAATATATCTTTTAAAAAATGTTTCCTAAAATTGTCTAAAGAATCTAAATTTACTATAAAATACAAGGTGGTCTATGGTATGTGTTCAATTTTTACTTATTCATCAATAACCTAATCTCACTAAATCCACTAATAAGGTTTCGTATTACGCTCTGAAGTAATAATAATAATAATAATAATAATAATAATATGTGAAATGGTGTAACTACCATTTCCAAATAATGTAGGTATATGGCATAAATGGTAAACTACGGTATGCTACGGGAATGCAATGGATAGTTACCGGCGTCGGCGCCGATAAGTAACTGACTGGTAACATGATTCTAAGGTCTAGAACTTTGAATAAAAGTTTACGAGGTAGGAATATAGTGTCGCTTCTGTTGTTTTGAAAGCAGCCTACTGCGCAGCGCGTATAGTGGCCGTTTTTCAATTAGACACTGTACATCTGCCGGACTTGTGCGCCACTTGTTTTCAGTTCATGCGCAGTGATACGTTTTCAAATCCACAGAGATAACACATTCATTACAATGCTAAAGTTGGCGTAAGTCTATCCTTTAATCTTGCCTTCTTTTCGTACATATTCTAGATCAGAATATGTAGTGTTGTTTCCACTACTTGAGCTTATTTTTATTAATAGGCAATAATGCAGTCTATATAACCGTTGGCTGGTATTTATGAAAGTTAATATATGAGAAATTATCTCATAAGCTTGGATTTACATGCATAAGGGCGAATGCCTGGTCGCCCTGGTGGGGGTGTCCGTGCGGTCTCTCGTGACGTCAGACTAGACCTTGGCGATTTTGATTGGTCGCGATCCACGGCGCAAGCACAGTCCACACCATTACCATAACAACGCTGATGATGATTTTAAATGGAGCTTTAGCTTGGACGAGTGACGTAGACCTGAGACCCACACGAAAAATGTCGAATCCGTCGGATTTTGCATGCAGCAACTTCCCATATACTAACTTTGTAACAGTAAGCGTAAGTTCTCAATCACGGCCAGCTGGATTGATATGTCATATACGGCCAGTCCATAGAGCATTAAAAATGTTTTTGTAAAAAATGAAAGGCGGGTGTCAAGTGCCTCCCTCAAATTCCAAACTAATGTCAAAATTACTGTCATGTTTAAAATTTTTTGTTATGAGTAATGTCAGTTCAGTTCATCTTAAAATTTAAAAAAAATTTGTGCAAATCGTTTTTGATTGCAGTGAGAACCTCGAGCAGCCTCTGGACAGCTGTTTCAGCCCTGCTTGGGGCTTCTTCAGCAGAAACGTAGCTCGACATTCCCACTGCAGACCAAAAACGACTTGCCCAATTTATTCGCAAATGCGATGTAAAAATGATGAACATATAAAATAGCGACATCTTAGCAAGCTTTGACAGCAAGCATGGCCGCCTTGCATGGGGGACTCATTAGGAGCAAATCCCGCTTCAATTTGTCTATCCTACTGCAATGTTAGGTCAAAAAGCGATAGTAAGATGTCGCTATTTTATATGTTCTTAAAATTTAAGTTGTCAAAATAAGCGTCGGTATCGTAACCATGGTAACATATAATTAAGGAGGATAATTAATCTCGGTTCTGTATGGCTTAACTTAGATGTTAAATATCGGTTTCGTTAATTGACAAAACTCATATTAGCTTAGCGAAATTAGATAAACGCATACTTATCAAATGTACGGCGGTCGTTCAGTCCGTAGCGAAACGTTGGATAAAGGTGACTGGGACTTATCAATTTATTAGAAAATTTTGTTGTACAAGCGTTACGCAAGAATTATTTATAGGGTAAGTCAGCTTTATATTTCACGTAAGTTTTTTAGCTTGTCTTTATTTTTAGAAAAATTTGGCAGACAAATATGCCATTTCATCTTAATTTAAGCAGCTGCTCGAATATGGGTTGCACCGTAATGAATAGTAATAAATTCAGGATATAACGTGGCGGACTTAATGGATTATATTTATTATTTCGCATTGTTGTTATTTAGGATCGCTAAAAACGTGCGCTGACGTGAAAAACGAGGGGCAATATTCAGCAATAGAATATAAACAACGTAATAGATGGGCGCAATTAATTAAGGGAACGGCGCAAGAAATTACCGGAGAAAAATGCTCAGCAAATTGTTTTCAAGTCAAAAAGTGTACAAATACGTCGAATAATGAGCGAAATTAGTAATGGGGCGACAAAGCGCTGATTTGTTCGGAAAGACTAATGGCTCTTCGACTTACAAGTTTCCGCCCTCACGTAGCCCGTTAATTCAATTGCACGCCCTGCCACTTGATTAAACGTAACGCGTTAGAGATCGGTATGAGGATGTCTGCCTGCTCCGCCCATATTTCTTCAATTCTTTTAATAAAAGCCCGGAGGATTAATGAGGCAAGCGCCGCGGGCCTGCAATGTGCAGACCCTATTGATCATAGTCGAGTTCTTAATTACCTCGCCGAGCCGTCTTTGGCCGCCCTTCAAGCCCTTGTGCACGTTTCGACGATTCAAACTCGATTCAAATTGAAATAACTATTTCCTTTTCTCATAAATTATGTCTCTATAACAAGCGCAAAGCGCGAAGCTTGCCGAGACTTTGATAAATGAGTGGGCATTCCATTAAAATAAGTGCCTCAATATATTCCGTCCTGATTTATATGTTTATTCGACGAATTAGCTTTAAATGGTTTTCTCTTTTAAAATCTCTTTTTAATAGGTACTGCGTAGGATTTAAAGGCTTTCAACAGTTACAAATTCGTAAACTTTAGACATAACTTTAAATTTTGACTTTTATTTTAAGCTGGCTTTTTATTTTCTTACTGGATTTCGTTACAACTAAAAGAAAAAGAAAATGCTCTCGGTCATATTCACCCAAATAGGTATTGCTTAACTTGTATGTACTGAAACTAGAATTACCGGAAATAATATTATATTTCTAGTCATTTTGGTTTAGTATAAATATCATCAATAAAGTAAATGCATGTATAGGATTAAACTATAAGAGGTACAAAGACGGTTAAATTACAAAATAGTTGCGCTATTTCGGAGCCTATCAAAATATTCAAAAAAAATCTTTTCTACCTTAATTCGTTTCGGAAATATCTTGAAAAAACTGAAAATTAATTTTCGAAAATCGCGTATATCTTCCTTATTTATTAAAATAGAATCATGAAATTCGACATTTTTATATTAAATTCAATGATCTAGTCCAAAAAAATTGACAGTTTCGCAGATACGACTGTCCTGTCTTTTTTCTTATGGACGCTACCTTGGGTATTAATACCACATGATATAAAAGCAAAATCTGAATACGACCATATGACACACTTATGCTTTTGGCTTAAAACAAAATATCAATATCAAGATGCTACAAAAGATTTTGAAAAAAAAATATCTAGTAGGCGGATGCGTGTAAACATTCACAATTAAAATTGTTATTAAATTAAGAAATCTTATTAAATTATAGTACTTATTTTAACAAAAATTCTCAGTAATCTAGTATTTTGTTTTAAAACAAAAGCATAATTGTTCGTATGGTCGTATTCAAAAATTATTTCTGCATGACCTGCTATGAATGTCTAAGATAACGTCCATAAGAAAAGAAACAATTGACAGTCGTATCTGCGAAACTGATCAATCTAACCTATTTCTTCGAACTATCCATCGAATTTAATATAAAAATACCGAATTTTATGATTCTATCTTAAGAAATAAAGAAGATATTCGAGATTTTCGAAAATGAGAATTTCCTATTTTTGGAAGATATTTAAAAAACGAATGAAAATAGAAAAGATTTTTTCGCCTATCTTTTTAGAACTCAAAATAGCGCAACGTTTCTGTAATTTAACCATCTTTGTATCTCTTATAGTTTACGAGATCCCCATAGTGGCCCTTTAAACAGTTGTAAACTTTTATGGACACATTAAAATTGTCTAAGCAACACAAGGTTTTCTGTTGCAAAGGATAACATGAGGACTAATACTAAACTATATTTTATTGCATACGACCAGGGAAAAGAATTTAGGCCACTTAGTGATGGACACTTTTTACTCCGTATGTACTATTTACTCCTGCCACCTTTCTGCGGTCTCCGATGAGATGCATCGAATTGTTATTGAGTGGGAGGGGAAGGAATGCAATGCGAGCGTTCACACGTTGTGAGCGAGGCTAATACAGTCCGAGTACTAAATTTTCGTACCGTTCTCGGAACAAGTGACCTGAATTCTTTTCCCTGCATATGACTAAAACAATTAATAAATTAGTCAAATTAATTTGAGTCAAATACAATCCATCTTTGCCTAAGAAAGTTCAAATAAAAATTTTATATCTAGTAAATCTAATTACTGGTTTTCAATTTTGAGGCACATATTATTCTAAGTATAAAATTTTTAAATTTAGTAACTAGTGTTTCCTCCTCTTGCATTTAAGACTGCTCTGCATCGTCGCGGCATTGACAAAATCAATTGGTTAATTTGTTGTTGTGATATAGCATTCCAGTGAAATCGAATGTTCTAGAAAGGTCTAAAGTGGTTTCAATGTTTTCCAAATCCGCAACATTTCTTCTTTTAACCATGTCCCCAAAAAGGCGACCGTGCAAACCATAGTAAAGCATCTATGTTATGTGCTAACAGCCACTGAGAAACAGTAGCAACAAAATGAGATCTTGCATTATCGTGAATCAAACTAAATTCTAGAAGCAGTTCCTTAGCTATGGGAAGGACAACAGGCTGCAGAATATTATTCCAATATTTATCTGTCGTTTTAAATCTGCAATATAAACGAGCCTTGTTCTACTCCTTATCATTATTCCCCCAATGCCATGTTCGTCCAAACTTGGATTTTTTTACCTCTTCTATATTTCTCAGCCGTTCCTAATACCAAACCATCTCCAGAACCAAGTTCTTCAAGATTGAAAATCCAAATCGTGTAAAAAGAACAGTAGCCCACTGTTGTTCATTCCAATTTTTCTGCTCTGCACATTAAACATTTCGAGCGTACCGATTGCCATGAACAATTGCCGGACATCTTAATGGGCAACAGGAATGTTACTGGACATCCTAATGGGCGACGGGAATGAAGATTGAGTTCATGAAAACCGTTTCTGATAGTTTGACTTGAAACAGTTATATGGTGTGTATTTTCTAAAGCGCTAACCAAAAGAGTTGCATTTATTGGAGTTTCGCAACGCTCTTAGTGTCAAAAATCTATCCTCAATTGATGTAATTCGTGGTTTTCCCGAATACTGTCCTTTTGGGTTGGCAAATTCTTATTAGCGTTGCCACAACCGATGAATTTCTCCTTCTAGCGTCTCATAAGTTCTTGCAGCATTTGCTTGGCTTTGACAAACTTCAATGATTCCATTTGCGCAAAACATTTCATAACGGCTTAAATGACGTCTTTATTGAACATTTTGCATCCAAGTACACTATACAGGTACAAATGAAGTAAAAATTACGAAAATGTCGGCTTTTAGAAACACCGATATAAATGGTATATATCAACAACTTCGATTTAAACAACTGAAGTAAACATTATTCCATAAAAAAATAACTTGATATTGTTAGCTAAGAGCAACTATGATGACTATATTCCAATTTTAATTTTATTCTAGAGGCAGTAAATCTATAAATATAATGACTAAACTATCTGTTCCGTAGATAGTTTTGATGTGTGCAGATGTTATACATAGAGTTTTTTAGCTATTTTAAATGGCACTAATTTTTACTTTTTTTGACACCCAAAAGTCTCAATTTTCAAAAAGAAAACGCTACATTTTGGCGTTGAGGTAAATGGAAAAACTACGTGAGCTTCGAAAGACGTTTATTGAGCACCGAGAAAATATGTTAAATCACAGGTGGAATAAGTGCGACTCGTAGGATACTGCTGCGGCGTCCGGCTGTCTGGCGTACGAATTGGCCTTTTTATGCCTCGAGAGTATTTACCTGACCGCTCCAGAAGCTTCCTGGAAAACGCGTAAGCAATATCGAACTGCTCAGAAGCTTCTCGAAGGGTTACATCCTTGAGGGATACGTCATTAAAATTCTTAAGATAAGTAGTTGATTTATACTTCCGCTACAGCACCCCCTTGCCAGTGATTAACGATATATTATGTACGGGAAAGAATTACCTATTGATCTACATCTATAGTATACAATATACTAAAATATAAACCAAAACATAATGAAATATTTACAAATATAAATTATACTTAATCTTATTCGTTAATTAATCGAGACGAGCTTGCAGCCAGTCCGGTAATTGCACTCGGCGACCTGATCGCGTTGTTCTACCCGCGGTAGAATTTGCTTGCGGCTCCGAATTGGTGTGTTCTCTTCGTTGATAAACCCAGGAGTCGAAGTTTCGGGGACGGTGTCGGCTTCTGTTGTGTTCTCTCGACATATATAGGTTGCCTTGAGCCTGTCAGTGGATACGACTACCTCTTTGTCCTTGACTAAAATTACGCAAAACTTCGTGTCGCGCCCTATCACTTAGTACGGTCCATCGTACGGCATTTGTGAAGGCTCCTTTGACCTGTCGTGCCGTAGGAACACGTAATGCGCGGTACATAGGTCTTGAAACACAAAGGAGCGTTTCTTGTCATGTCGCGTTCCTGTGGTCGGCCGGATCTGCGGATATGTTCGCGGAGTTCCTTGACGACGTTGGTTGCTCCGTAATCGATTTCTTGTTCCCGATTACTCGTCAGGAATTCGCAGTGGCAACCGTAAGGGCTCTGCGTATACCAGCTCCGCTGATGTCTGCAAATCTTCCCGCCACGCTACACGTAATCCCCGGAGCACGGTTGGTAAGTTTTCTGTCCACCGGTCGTTTCCGTTGCATTTGATAGCCGCTTTTAGTTGCTTATGGAAGCGTTCCACCATTCCATTCGCTGCCGGGTGGTATGCTGTAGTATGGAGGTGTGTAGAACCTGTCAAGTGGCTTAAACTCTTGAACAGGACAGACTCAAACTGCGTTCCTTGATCCGTTGTGATTCGCGACGGTGCTCCAAATCGGGTGATCCACTGCTCGTAGAAAGCTCGGGCGACGGTGGTAGCTTCTTAATTGGATAGCGGTATTGCCTCAAGCCAGCGTGTAAATCTGTGGACACATGTGAGGCAGTACCTGTGTCCTTCGGAGTAGGGCATGACAATGAGGTCCAGGTGCACGTGCTCAAACCTCCTTGATGGCAAACGAAAATTTTGCAGTGGGGCCGATACATGACGCGTTACTTTGGAGCGTTGATACTGTATACACGATCTAGCCGACTGGCAACAGTCTGCCTTTATTGAGTGCCAGACGAAACGTTGCGTCATCAGTTTCACAGTGTCTCTAACACCAGGATGTGCCAGGCGATGAACTGAAATGGAAATTCCTGGATTACTTTAACTTTGTCTGGGACCGGTTTCGTGCCCCCTTTGGACACGAGATGCCCGAGAAATTTCACTTCGGGTTGGCCGAAAACACATTTTGCAGAGTCATGCAGTTCCATACTGCCGGAATCTTTGAAAAATTGTTCGCAGATGTTCTCCTTGCTCGATCTCTGAACTGGGCGCCACCAGGATGTCGTCGATGTACGCAAAACAAAAATCGAGTCCTAATAGTACTTCGTCGACGAAACGCTGAAACGTCTCTGCCGCGTTGCGTAATCCAAACGTCATATAGAGAAATTCGAATAGTCCGAACGGTATCTGATTGTATGCGTGTACCAAGTCGATTGTGGAGAAAACTGTCTTTCCCCTTAACGCGTACGAAAAGTCTTGTATATGACGCACGGAATATCAGTCGTGTATTGTGTGGGCATTTAGGGCGCAATAATCACCACACGGACGCCAACTGTCTTCTTTCTTCGGTACGAGGTGAAGCGGCGCCGACCAACAACTCTTCGAAGATCGAGCAATGCCCAACTGCAGCTTGGCTTCGAACTCCTTTTTCGCAATCGCGTACCGCTACGGGGCAAGTCGCCGTGGTCTACTAGCCACGGGTGGTCCAGGTGTAGTTTTGATGTGATGCCGAGAGTGATGTTTGATTTTCTTTGGTGCGCCATACGGGCGTATGACGTCAGCGAAGTCTCGTAAAATGTCGTGGTAGTCTGAGGTTCCGGAAACGGACTTGACTGCCAGAGTGTTGCACGTCACCATTTTTCCTTGCGCCGTGAGATGGGTAATGCGATCCAACAATCGCTGTTGGCGTGAGTTCACCAAGATATTGTAATGACTCAAGAAATCGACGCCAATTATCGGTCGGGATACGTCAGCGATGTGAACACTCGTCGGAGACCGAAATCAAGCGACAAATTCACATTCCCATATGTCGCAATTTCGGACCCATTCGCGGCGTAAAGTACGTAGTTCGTTTTGCACTGGCGCTCGGACATCATTTTCCGTGGATATACGCACAAATCCGCACCCGTGTCTATTAAAAACTGTATTTTTGTACTTTTGTCCGTTACGAATATGCGGTGTGAAGACGGGCGAGGTGCACTTGCCGCTGTTAGTGACCGCCCAGGGCGTTTCTCGATACTCCAGGAACACGGGGAACGACACCTCGTCGCGTCTCTACCAAATGTCTGGTGATACCAGCATCTCTCGTCTGCGCCCTGGACTCTTCTTCGTGACGGTGATCTGGTGCGTCGTCTGCTACAACTGCGGTCGCTGATTCTGTCGCGTCTGACCGAATCGGATAGCGTCGCAATTTCGTCCTGCATCCGTTGTATCTGTTCCAGCAGGTTCATCGGGCCATTTTAACATTTAAGAGTGCTCCCACCGAGGCGTTAGCAGTCTCTGCGATCTACGGCGCGCTGGTTGCATCGCTTCTGCGATTGTGTCGGCGAGTTCTGGGGCTTTGTCGAGATTCTCTTCTTTCTGCACTGACAGAAAAGCCTGCATATGATTTGGTAAACGACTTACCCACAACGTTCGTAAAAGCGCGTCCGGAATCGTTTTCCCAGCCAAGCTTCGCAGGTGTCGCAGAAATTGCGACGGTTTGCGATCGCCAATTTCATCGCGTTCCAGCAGTTGCCGCGTTCTCTGTTCTTGCGAGGAGCCCAATCTCGCGATGAGTTCCTTTCTTAATTTTTCAAACTATCCTGTAGCAGACGGACGTACAATAACATCACGCACTTCCAGCGCGGTTGCGGGGTCTAGCACTCCGATCGTTTGTACAAAATTGTGGCAATCGAATGCCTACACGATTAACTTCTGCGTGTTCTGCTTCACTCGCGGTATTCATTTTGAAATGTTTGAAAAAATTTAAAAAATAATTTGTAACAATCACTCGCGCCAATAACACGTTATGATCACGTCGGGGTCACCATTTTGGCGTTGAAGTAAATGAAACAGTACGTGAGCTTCGAGAGTCATTTATCGAGCACCGAGATAATATGTTAAATCACAGGTAGAATAAGTGCGACTCGTAGGATACTGCTGGGGCGTCTGGCTGCCTGGCGTACGAAACCTCGGCCTTTTTAAGCCTCGAGAATATTTACCTGACCGCTCCAGAAGCTTCCTGAAAAACACGTAAGCAATATCGAACTGCCCAGAAGCTTCTCGAAGGGTTGCATCCTTGAGGGGTGCGGCATTAAAATTCTTAAGATATGTACACTTCCGCTAGAACAAATTAAGTGTTCGAATGTCATATTCATATAAAATACAAATTCCAATACTTGCTAAAAAAGTAAATGTCCTTCTACTGCCGACGTTTCCCTCTTCATTGCAGAAGAATTTTCTCAGGGCTCTTGTTGCTGTTGACGTTACTGTTGCTTCTTTTAGTCGTTGAGACACTTGTAGTCCCAATGGCAACAACTTTTCAATTTCCGCTTAATAGGTTTTGATGTGAGCAAAAGAATGGAGATTAAAATACGCAAGGACCTCTGTAATTTGAAGAGCTGCGATCGTTGAATCTGCTAAGGTAAAGCCGACATCGGCTATAAAATCGTGTGCATCTGGAACAGACATCACTCGTCCTAATGAACTAATAAGAACTATTCTGGCTAGATAGGTCCATTGTCGCGTATCCTAATATACATAATTCTGTTTCATATCTCACACCATGTTCAGAATTCTGACGGCTCTTTCGCACTGGATATTTTACATTTCCGAATTTATAAAGTGAAGGTGTAAGGAGAAAAAACGTGGTAAATCGATTGCAACCATCACCACTACTGGAATGGAAAACAAATGATAGGGCATTTGAAACAATTAATGCGTAACTTAACACTTTACTTAGAAAGACAAGTTTGACAAGTTTTGAAGCACCGTACCTTCAGAATTCTCCCCGAGTTGAATTTTTGTAGGTTTTTATAGATTTGGAAGATGGAGGAAAAATAACTGGGAGAGTTTGCTTTGACTGGTTGATATCTAATTAGGGGGTGTAAACTGGTTTGGGTTGATTTGGGCTGTCACTCAGTCTTGGTATTCCTGAAAATATGATACCAATGGTAGTTAATAAGGAAATATTTACAGAAGTTTTTAAAGGCACTGTAGGCAGAAGTTTCTAAAAGCACATTATCTGTCAACGCCATGTGATTGGTAATTGTACGTAAATTAGATTGAAAGTACATTTTGGAAAACTTGATTTGATATTTGGTAATATCAAATTTATGCCTGTCCCAGCCAAGACTTTCATCCTTAATATCCTTGTTATTTATTGATGAATTTTGGCAATCTTTGACAAATACCCATAATAAAAACTATATCTTCATTCCACATCATCAAACTTCATTAAGAACATCGGTAAGAGCACCAAATTGCTTTAAATGACTTTAATAGCTACTTATACTAAACAGCGAATGAAATGTTAATATTTTGAACACTTTTACTTTTAATATTACGCAAAATAAAGAACGGCAGCATAATTAATTTTCTGTAATATTACCTGTAAAAGTGTTAATGAAAATCTTAAGATTTTATCCACAATTTACCTATCCAGTATCTCGAAATTAGCGCGATACACACACGCACACACTTTATTTTAAATCACTCGCGGTGCGACACCGGAAGAATTCGGATTTTGTTTTATTTAATTGCCTTTCTTTGTAACGCACTGTTTAACCATACTGAATTATAAATGGTTTCATTATGTATACAAGTAAAAATTAGCGATCCCTTGTACAACTCCTATATGCAAACTTGGCTAAATCGGAATCACACCTGATCGCTTTGGAAGCCGTAAGCTTTCTGTCCCCTTAATTTTTTTTTCTCAGCCCCTCTCAAATTTCCGCCCCTCTTGTCCTGAAAGCAAATTTTTAAAATCCCGACCAATCACAGTGTCCGTCACATTCAAACTCGTTCTTAGAAACTTTTTTCATGTATCGATAAATTAGTACAAAACGCTCCCCGTTAAAACAAGTATGTTTCTTGATAGCCCTTTTCCGTTTTCGAAATTCTCCAACACCTAATAAATTCAACACTATAAGTGTTCTATCTCAGAATTTTAAAACCTACACTAAGAAATTTTTTCCCATCGCTTCATGTAATCTGATACTCTTCTAAAAGATAGCATGTTTCGGCAATTAAGCGTAGCAAACCCTTACAAACTTAAAATAATACATAAGGCCAAAATTTTAAAGTGCCTGCTTCAAATAGCGTTATTACGCCCTGGTCAAAGATTTACGACTTGCTCTAGTGTCATTCGAAAAAGCATCTATGACCCGTCCCGTCCCTTTTCCTGTTTAACTTCTACTATTATGAAATTATCAGAAAAAAATGTTTGTTTGTATAATTCCCAATTCAAAAAATAAAAACACGATTTTTATTTACAAACGAATTCGCGACCGTTTCAAAATGAACGTCAAGGGAGGTAAAGTCGGGTGATCTCGTAAACCATTGTACTTGTCCATTACTTGAAAGCACTCTCATTGAAGTTTTCTCTCAAAAAATGTACGTCACGAGTATTATGGGCCAGGTTCCAAATTTCATCAATAAATAACAAAAATATGAGGAGTTAAAATCTTGGCTAGGACACATTATACATACTGGAAGGGGGCTAGTTTGGACAAACACTATAGAACATTTCAAGGGATTAAACTAGACAAGACATAACCACTCTTAAGTATTAAGTATTGAGATAGATCAGGTTAATTATAAATATAGATCGAAATATTTGAATACGCAAATTATTCGTTTTCAATTAATTAATTCAGCAAAACTTAAAACGACGACGTGTTGGTCGAAAAAAGTTAGCCTTTTCTATAAGTAATGTTTAATTATACAAAAAAGTATGGTAATAAACACCGGGTTTATCTAATCTAATCCTCAAACAGGCGCCACTCATCATTAGCACTTCCTTCTTAATACAACAAAATTAACGTCTTCTGCTTCAAACAAGTTATACTTAGGTATACGCAACATTAATATTAGGTCTGTTATTATGATACAACATTACTTCTTTTATCTGAACTGCAGCAAAGCATGTAATATTGAGCGAAAAGCAAAAATATTTTTCATTTACTAATACTACTTAATCTAAATTTTTGTAAATTCATATTCCCTTTAACTGACTTAAATTTAAGGTCGTGGACAAAGCAGAGTGTGCCACAAAAGCATAAAGCCTTTTGTACACTAGTATGAATGCAAACTCCACATGCGTGTAAACAAGCCAGATTCACACAATTATTACACAATATACGATTGATTAGCTGCCATATTTCTAACTTCTAATTTGTGGAAATTTAAGTTTTAGGTGTACAACTGGGGTCTCAAAGTAAAGAAAAGAAAGAAGAAAAAAAAATTTTAATTAATAAAATCTAGTACAATATTTACAAATTGTAGTAGTCTTTACAAATTGTTACAAATTCTATTAAAATTTTTTTAATTAATTAAAAAGATTGGTTCTGGGTATTCAACTCGTTAAGGTAGTAAGGACATTTTGAAACGCCTAGAAAATTAGTGTAGAATTTGAGAAAAATATATTCACATCTACAAAAAATATGACATGTTAGAATGTTATCTATCTATCTGTACTAAAAAAATTGTTAACGTGCTATGGAATGTGTATTAGAATATAATACGATATATGTATGTATATAACAAGTGTTCATTTCGTTTTCCGGTAGCATTAGCGTTGTAAACAAAAGATTTTTTTAAACGCGTGTCGTAGCTTAACTTTACTGCTAACAGTACTGTCACTAGTGTAATGCCTTCTGTCAACCGTCGAGTAAGGTGTTCGTTTTATTTACGTTATTTATTGGTTTCATTGCAAAAATAGTTTCTTTTTAGGACTCATTTACGATGTTATTGACTTTATGTTGCATTACGAGATGATGTTAGGTGTTTATTATTGAAGCAGATATACATTGAAAATTGATTTTCGTAACGATTCAAAGGCACGGGAGTACCGAAACTGCTTGGAAGAGTTTAGAACTGAATTTGCCGTTATATTGTTGACTATAAAATATTTGAAGACAATCTGCATTGGTTGGTACAGATGTTTCGACAAACTGGAGGATCTTCCGAAGAACAGTCAACTATGAAAAGATACTGCTAAAGTTATGGAAAGTGCAATACGTGCAATGGAAAATACTCCATAATCTTTGTTCGCTCGTTATCACAATCAATTTTACTAGTTTGACCCTTCGGTTGGAAGGTGCTAGAAATTATTACCTAAAGATGCAAAGCTCTTTACCGCATGACATTGGTGCAAGAATTGCTGTCCGGTGATCTCAAATAGGGACATTACAACTTCTTATGTAAAAAATTATTTAATTTGTGAGTTGTAATTTATATTCTTCTAGATACGTTTTATATTATGATGACATTTTAAAGTTAGGTTACGTCAAATTTTAACACTGCAACAAACGTTTTTCGAAACAAAAGATTTTCACAGGTAATGCTACCGAATTTCGAAATGAACACTTGTTATTATTCCCAGAACGAATTCTACTACTTCCTGTGTAGAAGTTCAGTGTAAAAATTTGGGAAAACTAAAAAAAAGAAACATTTTTATAATCGATTTTTTTTGAATTTCTTTTTATTATTTTTGTAAGATGTTAACTAAAAACTTCAGAATTAATACAACCGTCAACAGAATAATTTGATTAAGACGGTTATCAAATGTTTTGTTCTTGAAACGCAGCTATCTTTATGAATCTGTAAAATATCAAAATATCTTCTTTGTTTATTTCCAAAAAAAATAATTAATTGATTAATTTCCGATAAAATGATGAAGAACAATTTTAAATTCAGAATTTTATTCTCTAACGATTGGTCAATTAAAAAAAGTGTTTGTTTCCCTTTATTTGGAAACGCGATGTTCAATTATTCTTTTTAATGCACCGTTGCAATCAGGGCTAAAAGTACTACAAACTTGCTAATTTAACCGTATCTGTAATTTTAATAATAAAAAAGTAAGCCGAGTTATTTTGAACAGGGTGAATTGTATAAATCGATCGACTAGTCAGCAGAACAATGCATGCAAATTGTTCAAACGCTACCTGGCAATAGAGATGATTTAATTTTAGCAATTATTTCAATTATCTATAAGTTACGCTGCTAAATATATCAATTATACAAGAAACAATTATAACCTAACAGCTTTAGATACTAACCTCAAATGATATAATGGTTAATTTAATCTTAAGTCGATACATTTATTGCATAGTTAATAACTGAATTGATTCCCGTACCGGGAATGGCTCCTGTTATGGTTTGCAGATTTACGCAAATTCGAAAAATTATATTAGAACAAATATTTAGTTTCTGTACGTTGTATAGTTTTTGTAGTAAGTGTATTTGTATAATACTCGATGTAATATTATAATATATTTAAATTAACTGAATTGATTATTCAAATATACATATAAGATATCAATATGGTGAGTTCTTTTTCTTAGATTCGAACTGTACCTTATAAAAAAACTTGTTAGCTGAGATGATGTTCGTACAGCCCAGCCGGTTACAGTAGCGCATTATACCGTTTACTATTACACCTACAGATTAAAGGTACTTGCGGCAAGATTTTGCAAGGCAACCCGGTCGTGTTGTGTGCCTCTATACGTAATCTTTCATTAAAAACGTGTTTCGTTAAAATTACAGATGAACGTCGAAAAGTTGCAGTGGGAATTTAGACTATCATGATTGGTACACCAACTTCGTTCAGGTAATTTCAAACAATCTTAGCTGTAGGCGGCCTTGTATTATGCTGCTTAAGCAAGAAATTATTGCCAATGAAGCCAGCATAGTGGACAACATGCTCATCTAAGACTTCATGAATATAGCGTTGAGCAGATAAACCGCCTAGATTTCCCGAGGGGATATAGGCCACTTCGGTTTTCGCATGAAGAGAAGTGCCTCCACAAAACATGCATGAACCTCCTCCAAAAACGACTTGCTCCACTATGCAGCACTGCGAAAATCGTTCTCCTTGATGACGACTCTAGCCCTTCTATCGCTACCACATAGACAAATCTTGGTCTCGTTTGAAAAGAGCACAGAGTTCCATTGCTCCAACGTCCAGTTTATGTGCTCACAAGCAAAATATAGGCGCTCTGCATGATGCGCTACCATCAATTTTGGACCCGCTGCAGGTTTCCAGTACCTTTGCCTATTGTTAAGAAGTCTTCTTCTAACAGTTCAGCGACTTACTGTTACTCCTCAGACGTCTCGAAGTTCTTGTTTAAGCTGGACAGCATTTAATATGCGATTCCGCAAGGAGGTCGTTTTAATAAAGCGGTCAGCCCATACTGAACTTGTTCTTGATCTGCCTGTTTTCGCTCTGGCCACGTACAGACCAGTCTCTAAAAACCTTCTAAAAACATTCTGAACTGTAGAACGTATCATGTTCAGTTGCCGAGCTGCAGATCGCTGACTGTTACTAGCTTGAAGCAGACAACAGATTGAGCTGCAATTTCAGGCGGTGCATTCATAGTTTCATTAATTTTAATACTGTTGGAAGCAAACTTGGCAGATACTATGCAAACAATTGAATGCGTGGCTCTTGAAACAATACATTGTTTCAAGCTGCAAACTACATACGGCACTTCTGATAAAAGTCAGCTGATGTTTTTAATAAAATTAATTAATCAGTGTTTTTTTTTTAATTTGAATGATTCGTTAGTATTGTACAAGATGCATTTTAATATTAAAAATCACTTTTAATTGAAAACTAATGGGTGGCCGAATACTTTTGCTCTCAAGCGTATATTAAGCCTTCAACTTATTGACGTAATAAACAATTACACCCTCCATCATTCCACATACAAGTTCGTTACATACGTTGTTTATACATTTCAAACTGCTTATAACGATCAATTACCATAAAGAACCTTAAAATAATACTAATTCATTTAAAACCGAATAATACCTGCTGAGTGTTGGGCCGAGTCACTCGCTTTGTTACTCGGTCGAGAAGCTATTATTGGGTCAGGTGAATACAGGGTGATAGGCCGAGACTAAGGATGGCAAAAGAATTTCATATATCGACATATCGACTCCTATGATATATCGTTAAATATACAGGCTAATGGTCTCGTTAAGCCGGTATTCTTCTTCAAAGTTCTTGAAAATAAAGTTAATTTTTCTTATAACAAAGGAATGCCTGATCCGATTTGGATGAAATTTGGTACGAGATCCTACAAGAAGGTAAGTCACATTTACAAGTGGTTTTAGTTACTCGCAGTGAACCGCTAGGATGAGAAGCAGGGTTGCCACAACATATATCTTACTATAACTTTTTTGAGGTTAGGAAGATAACTTTAGTTAATAAATTTGTAGAAAGAATCACTCGATAAGAAACTTTTTCGTGTCTTTGTGATTTTTGATATTTTTTACGGTTACAAATAAGAACATCTAAATGGCTGCAGAGTTACTTATGGAAGATGGGTATGCTCTGGTGCCTTCTAGGTGTATAACTAATTTATTTTCAGAAAGAGTTTTCGATTAGTAACCTTTTATGTATCTTGCCAACTTTGCTATCTGTCACAGTTTGGTCAAAAAATAAAAAGATCTGAACGACTAAAATGTCTTTTTTCAAAATTCAGAATTTCAAATTAGCAGCCTGTACACAGAAATACAAATGCCTAATATAGTTTACTAATTAATGACTTTATAATGAAAAGGCAGTAAGGTATACCTGTTTTCAATAAAAAATGCTGCAGTCAATTACATTTTCTTATTTTGTGACTAAACCGTAAGAAATATCAAAACTTACAAAGATACGAAAAAGTTTCCTTTCGAATGTTTCTTCCTAAAAATTTATTAACTAAAGTTATCTTCCTAACTTCAGAAAAGTTATAGTAAGATATGTGTTGTGGCAACCCTGTTTTTCACGCCATCTGTAAATGTGACTTACCTTCTTGTGGAACCTCGTACCAAATTTCATCTAGATTGGTTCAGGCGTTCCTTTGTTATAAGAAAAATTAACTTTTTCTTCGAGAACTTTGAAAAAGAATATCGGCTTAATGAGACCATTAAGGATATAGGTAAGTTTGGTTAAATCGTCTTATTTTGAGGCCAGGGATCTGTGTTTAAGCCATGTCCACGGAATTTAGAGAATATTTCGATATTCGATATCTTCTCTCATTTAATTTACACTAAACTCCCGTACCATTTCAGCACTCTACACCCCATATCTAATAGATTATCATCTTTTACTATTCAAAACCGTCTTATCGCTCGTAAATTTCGCAGTTTACAAATCATAAGAACGAATAACGCAAGAAATTTTTTACCGACCATTTATAAACTTCGGTGATGTAGCTTACTCGGAAATTTACCTAGTTAGATTCATGTAGCAAAGTGGCAGAGACGTATCGAATCAAACCATAAAAGTTAAGTAAGGTAGCATGTTTCTTAACTTTGATCACACGGGCCTTACATTTTAGAAAGATAGATGATAGGTTTCTGCAAATGTTCAAAATAACTTGTTTTATTTATTACTTATTAAAAGGCAGAGCAAACCAAAGAAAATTAAAAAAAAAACATTCAAGTAGATTCCTTTAATGTGATTATGAAAATTCCCGTAACCGATATCATTGTTTTTATAGCTGCACAAATTAAAAACATATTGTTGCGTTTCTAGGGTTTAAATTTATTTATTTAAACGAATAAAACACTCGATAAAAACTTAACCGTAATTTAATAAAGCTTAAAAACTAATTTATTTGTAACAATGTTCACACTAAAATCTAACTTCGACGATCGCTGTTCGAATTCGACTGACTGGTGAGTCAACTTTGGCCCATTTTATATCCTTTGCGGCCGTCTCGAATCCTCTACGCTGGAAGATTCGAGTTTGTTCCATCGCCGGAAAAGTCTAGTCTGTTCGATGTAGACCCCGGTGGCGTGGCAGCCAATGACGCATAACGAACCGACTTCTTGACGCCTTGAGCTAAGCCGGCTGGCGCGCCACAATAATATACGACCTAAAAGTTCGGTCTTTAGTTATTATTTAATAATGTTAGTTAAAGTGAAGATATTTGCATTTTTGTGAATAAAAATTTGACAGTTTATTTTTTTTTATAAAATGTATCTTGCGCCACCAAAAGGGCCTCGCGAAGTTTACTTTGCCCACATCAAATTTAGATCTGGCTCCTCCGCTGGAAAAGCAATTGCTTAAACTTTATTCATAAGGCCCATTGTGTTGTGTCTTGTGATTAGTGCTGTAAAAGTAACGAAAAAATTTGTAACCGTATGTGTTTGCTACTTTAGATCTCGTTATTCGTTACTTTCGTTATTTTAACATTAAGAAACGAATCGGAACTTTGATGGCCGGTTGCACCAAACATTTAAGTCGAGCTTAATTTTAAGTACTGCTTATAAAGTGATATTTGATGTTACCCAACATTCAGTAAATCACATTCTAAGCGGTGCTTAAAGTTAAGCTGACCTTAAGTGTTTGGTGCAACTGGCCATGAGTCTCTTGTTATACTCGTTACAGGAGATGACATACTCCATTGAATTGAGAAATATTACCATCGGATGGTAGTAGCACATTCAAAAGAAGAAACTACGTCTCATAGTACAGATTAACAATATTAGATACAAAATATGCTGATTCAATTTCCAAACAAGTCGTAAGTTTGTGAGAAGTTTGCCAATTTTATATTAGATAAAAATAGAACACATTTATACGAAATAATTTATGTGAAGATTGTACCATGCGTTATGTGTCTTTGCGAAACATTTTGAAACTAAGATATCGTATAATAAATTCCAAAACCCAGTCTTTTCGTCAGCATTGAGAAGTTACCAACCTCCTCTAGAAAATGGTAAAAAATCAGACCACATAACATGAAAGGTGTTGATAGACAGTTTCGTATGTGCTGTAATATTAATCAAGGCTATTCTGTAACATTGATATGCATATTCATTGGTATGGTCTTCAATAATTGAAGAGAACTTGATATGATTTCATAACGATTTAAGTGGACTGTTCTCCGCCAATTGAAGACAGATGCATATTAACTTGATATCACACTTGATACCGATTGCAAGTTGTTACGAAATTGTTTACAGAATACCGATTTTGCAAGGTTATTTGACTCATAGCAATAATTGATGCGCATCAAGTCCATATCAATATTACAGAATAAACCCCAATGTGTGCTACACTACAGTCAGTGGAATATCCTGGTTTATGAGAGAGTTATAAATATGAAACTGTATTTATATTTTCCCCATAATCTGTGATATTGATTCTCTCATTAGTTTTATCTTGTTGGGGTAACCGTGTGTACAGTATAAAACATAAGAGAATGAAAAAAAAAATTACTATTTGTTACCTTGAAAATGTTATATGTGCATTAAAAATAAATTACAACTTGTCAAAGCAACTCACGTAATAAAATCTTAAGTGTGGAAGACACGAAAGTGGATAGTGCTCTGTTTAATACATGGGATGCATAAATAAGAAAACGTAACATAACATATATTGAAAATATTGCCGCGAGCAGTATAAGTTATGTGCCTATTAAAGTGTATGAGAATCCGTTACAAGAAGACGCGCAGCATCGAACTTATTTGCCAAACTTTCTTTACGAGACATTACATACAAAACAATCAATTTGAAAATCGCATCCCTTAAACGCAAACGGCCCCCATTTGTTTTCGTCGGATATAAAAAAGATAAATGTGCCAATTCGGGCGGTTATGTCTCCCCTTCAGCAATCAATTATGAAATATGCGAAAACATAAAAATGAATTCGTTTTATGTGAAAAGGATTTCTACGGTCTTTGAGCAGCCCCTTCATTTTTGATATTCGTAAGCGCGTGAGCTTATTCGAAATCTATCAATTTTGGTTTGGCAGTTGATTTTCTTTGTAACTTCAAGTGAAGATTGGCTTATATCCTCTACTATGGATGTAATTTAAATAAACTGCAAATAGGGATCTTACGTGTTATGTTAAAAGGAAACAGTAACGATAAGATTACTTTTATTTCTTCCCTCGCATACTTTATTCTTAAGCTTTAATTATTTACAAAAAAAAAAGGAATTATTCAAAATAATAAAGGAAATGAAAGTCGTTATTTAGTTGTAAAGAATATAATATCTATTTTCAAATTAATATTTTTTTTCAACATTAAAGTAATATCTTCAAACAACTACAAGCGAATTAATTCTGTTTATTTTCTTTATTAAAAATAAATGATTTTAATCTTATTTTTCTATGAATTAGAATTGTATTATCGACAACTTTGTATTCCCATCAAAACTTTGTTTCATCGTATAATAAAAATTAAATAAAGAATTTGATTAATTTCCCGAAGCGGAAAGAATTCATTGCGGTAGTGATTATCTGTAGATAAATAACTCGTCGATGTCAATTGAATACTTGAAATTGTTTTCTATTTGTTGATTAAACAAGTCAGGCATAAACAAGTTATTCATGTCGTGCAGTTGTTCTTCTGGCGGAAATACAGGCAGTTTATTTCATAAAGTGTAGCTATCAACTCCCCGCTGATCGTGTAGAGTTGCCGGCAGGGGGCAGTTCACTGCCTGTCACTCAATCACCCTCATGCCACTCAAGCTCATCCCATCCCACTTGTCCATACTAACATGTGCTAATTACTGTTGTGCTGCTGAAATATGAAAATATGAGTGACACTGACAAGTGACGGGGGACAGATGGTTTATTGCGCGGTCAACTTGTTATTATAACTTTATAAAGTATCATCAAGTCGATCAAAATCCATTCTGTGGAAATGTGAATAATTAACGTACAATTTTAATTGTTACGTTTACATTGAGTCAATTATCTTTCAATTAATTTAGTTCAAATAATAAATTTTGATATAAAAATTCCACACATATATTTAAAAAATAATTATAATTTTATTTAAAAATGTAACGTACCTTAAATATGAAAAATAATGACATTTCTGAATTTTTACTTTCTTGGTTTATTAATTAATTTTTACGATATTATTTCGGAAATTATTTTCAACAAACAATTCAAAATTATTTCAGAATGTCTACAACCTCACTTTCTTCTCCGGCGTTACAGAAATGCCTCCTTAAGGTAGGATTCAATTTATAAGAGACAGAAATAATCATTTGAATGATTTGGATGTAATGAATTTAACGTTTCAACGTTCAACTTTGTAACACTGATTAAACTTAACGGTTGATTAGTTAATCAACGCTTAAACAAAGTTTTCTGAAACCCGCCCTTAGTATCGTTAAATTTACGTCAAGAAAAGTGCCCACGATTTTTTACCAGCGACAGTGTTTCATATACAAGCTCTTTGCAATTTGACCGTCACCCATGAAATCTCGCTTATTTGAAGATCAAAGTTGCTAAATTTGATGAGCATTAATAATCCGCAGAGAAGTAATTTCTATGTGAACCCTTAATCGAAATCACTTGTTTTGGTGTTTTTCCTATACAAATCTAAAACTAACTTCTGTTAAATGCAATCTTATTTTTCTTATCTTATATTAAACACTTTAATTATGACCTAACTTCTAAAGAATTTTTACATGTATTGCATTGCCGTAAAATAATGATAATGCCATAAGAAAAAATTAACTTGATGATGATATAAATTTGGCAAAAGTGTTATGGAAAAATGATGCATCATTGTGTAGAGAATTGTAAAGTGTCTCAAGAAATACTTTAATTTTCAAATAAAGAAATTTTCGTCAAAACAAAAAAAATGCATGTTTTTACAGTTATTTCGAATAAGAGTCAACCGGAATTATTTCTCTGAAACAAAGGAAGTCGTCCCAATGCATGGTGATCCGAATCATGGCTGTAGCGCGAATTAATTGCAAGCCTAAACAAAAGAAATCAATAAAAGGATTTCTTTTATTAATACTGTGATATCAGTAAAACAAAATTAAACTTTTTGTTTAAATGGATACGTACACCCATATACTTTTATAATAATAAAATTAATTTATTAGAAAATTTTTTTTTGTGCAAATCGTTTTTGATTGCAGTGAAAACCTCGGGCAGCCTCTGGACAGCTGTGCAGTGGGAATGTCGAGCTACGTCTCTGCTGAAGAAGCCCCAAGCAGGGCTGAAACAGCTGTCCAGAGGCTGCTCGAAGTTTTCACTGCAATCAAAAACGATTTGCACAAAAAAAAAACTTTCATTATGCTTTGACAGCAAGCATGGCCGCCTTGCATGGGGGACTTATTAGGAGCAAATCCCGCTTCAATTTGTCTATCCTACTGCAATGTCAGGTCAAAAAGCAATAGTAAGATGTCGCTGTTTTATCTGTTCATCATTCTTACATCGCAATTGCGAATAAATTGGGCAAGTCGTTTTTTGTCTGCAGTGGGAATGTCGAGCTACGTCTCTGCTGAAAAAGCCCCAAGCAGGGCTGAAACAGCTGTCCAGAGGCTGCTCGAGGTTTTCACTGCAATGAAAAACGATTTCCACAAAATTTTTCTAAAAACTTTCATTATGCCTTGACAGCAAGCATGGCCGCCTTGCATGGGGGACTTATTAGGAGCAAATCCCGCTTCAATTTGTCTATCCTACTGCAATGTCAGGTCAAAAAACGATAGTAAGATGTCGCTGTTTTATCTGTTAATAAAATTAATATTGCTGTTGAATAATAAATGAAATTAACATTTAAAATTGAAATTAATTATCATGTAGCAGTGGGAATTTCGAGCTACGTCTCTGCTAATGAAGTCCCAAACCGGGCTGAAACAGCTGTACAGAGGTTGCTTGAGGTTTTTACTGCAATTAAAAATGATTTGCAACAAAATTTTTTAAATCTTTCATTATGCTTTGACAGCAAGCATGGCCGCCTTGCATGGGGTAGCTTATTATGTAGCAAATCCGCTTCAATTTGTTATCCTACTGCAATGTCAGGTCAAAAAGCGATCGTAGGATGTCGCTGTTTTACCTATTCTTTATTATTATTATTATTATTAATAATTAATAAACGCCGTACAGCTTCCTAGGCAAATACAAACGACTGACAAATGTAGAAAGTTCATATTTCTTTTTTAGTGCTTCCCGTATTTCATGAGCATCGTCGAGATGAGCAAAATTATTCAGTTGATTATTTTCAATGCTTACAGTGATGTACGCTAAAGCTTTATTGTTCCGCTTCTGCCAGTCACGATTCACTATTTTCGGCTTTGACTCACTTACGACGACCCACAAACCATTACGAATCAAAACTGCTCGCAATTTTGTTTTCCAGAAAACACAATAATCTCCGTCGTTTAGACGGAGGATAATCATTTTGACACTTTCCTGCGTCATGCTTCTCGTCCGTCACTGAATCTTAAAAAAAAATTAACTTATGAATAGTGTTACTTGTTAAGGTTCTAAATTAACACACTTCGTGTTTAGGTAGCGACATTACTGATTTTTTCTATCTATCCTTGTCGCACAATAATCTTGTCTAGATAAAAAGCACAGTCGAAAGCTTATTAATCAAAATGACATTTCACAGATGGCATTTTACTATGGCTGCGGAGAATAACATAACCTACATTTTTGACTAGACAGTCAGCCGTAAACTACTATCATTGTAGTAAACAGAATTCTCTAAAAGTGTTGATTTCCTTGTTGCTCTTGCGACAATGTAACTATTAAGGTATTAGTTTCATTTTTTCCCCTGTGTTTTTTCTTTTTGGTATAGGGTGACAATTTTTTTTTAATCATCAGTTTAGTCTTATATCTAATTTAATTATACCCGTATTCACTTATTTAATCATCTCACCATCCTTTATTTTTTTGTAGAGATATGCTTGTTGATGACGGAGTGAAGTCAATATGATTAAATTGGGCGTTCTAAATATACAATCATTAGTACCTAAGTATAACAATTTCAGGCAATTGATTGAAGCAACCAATTATGATGCAATTTGCATTACGAAAACCTGGCTATATTCGGATATTTCGTCAGATTTACCTGGTTATAATTTAATTAGACGGGATCGTATTGGCAGAGGTGGTGGCGTGGGGATTTATTTGAAAAATCACTTGCATTTTGCCGTATTACAAACTGTTAACGATATTGAGCAATTATGGATAACGGTCTCTATACAAAATTTTAAATTTTGTCTTGGGGTAGTTTATAAACCACCCACATTTAATGTTCTAAACTTCACTTCAGTTCTTGAATTCACTTTCTCACATGTCATTCCAACACATAAGTATGTTATTTGTACAGAAGACATTAACATTAATTTCTTAGACATTGACAGTGCGGCTGCAAAATTATTTCAAAGTATGTGTGACGGCGTAGGTGTAAAACAAATTGTGCGAGATGCCACTCATATTACGTCCACATCTTCTACTCTAATTGACATAATTTTAACTTCTGATATTGTGGTGGAAAATTTAAATACAAAGGACGTCTCACACATTTCTGATCATATGCTTGTTGACTGCATATGCAGTTAAATTTTAAATTAAGCTGCAAGCTATACCTTGCAATAATATTTTTTATTATGAAGTCATTGATGATAAAATTGAAGTTTTTAATTCTAGTTTATTGTTGTTGTTTAATAGACATGCTCCGCTCCGTACTATTAGAATTACTAAAGCATATTGTCCATGGTTAACCGATAATATAAAGTTTATGATGTCATTAAGAGATAATGCTCCGTCAAGATTCAAACTTTCAAATAATATTGTCCATTGGGAATATTATAAAAACTTAAGGAATAGTGTAGAATAGTGTAGAAGAGAAAGAAAAGCTTACTTTCAATATAAACTTGCTGAGGAAAGCAAAATTTCCTTAAAAAAATTACAGATTTGGAATAGCAAAAACAATATCAGTTTATCTAAGAGTTTTGCAAATGCGCAAGAGATCAATCAGTTTTTCGTAAAAAGTATAAAGGCAACTTCTACTAATCTTTCAAATTTGAAGTTATTTTAAAACAGCAATATGATGTTTAATAATATGAACCCTTTACGTGTTAAAACAGTTTCTGAGCTTACTATTGCCCACTATATTAATAAGATGAAATCTAAAACTGTTGGCTTGGCTGGAATACATGTTTTTATGATAAACACAACTTTAAAAATATATTACTCACATTATAAATTACTGTATAAATAATTCCGTATTTCCTCAATGCTGGAAAGATGCTTACATTATCCCAGTCCCTAAAAAACATACTCCTTCTACCCTGTCAGACCTAGGACCTATACGTATTCTGCCAATTTTATCTAAACTATTAGAAAAAATTATGGCATCCCAATTGCGTGACCATTTATCTTTTTATTATATATTACCGATACATCAATCTGGCTTCAGACCAGGGCACAGTTGTAATACTGCTCTTTTGAAAATATTAGATGATATCATAAAAGCCACGGATGCAGGAAATCTGACAATTTTGGTGGCCTTAGATTATTCTAAGACCTTCGGTACCATAAATCACGAACTTTTGATTTTGATTTTGCATTATGCTGGTTTAAGTGATGAAGCCACAAAATTAATTGCTGAATACTTACATCATCGTACCCAGACTGTTAAAGTTGGAAATGATTTAGCACCGGCTATGGATATCCCAAATGGAGTTCCGCAAGGCTCCATAATTGGACCTTTATTGTTTTGCATTTACATTTCTCTTTTACCTAGTTATATTCAATATTGCAATTCACATTTCTATGCCGACGACACGCAATTTATTATTCATTTTTCCCTCGCAACGTAGATGAGGCATGCTTAAAAATAAATTTTGATTTACAAAACATATACAAAAATTCACAGTTACATTCTTTGGTTTTAAATCCTTTGAAATCTATTGCTAAATTGTTTGGACCTAAAATTCATCGAAACAGAACTATTAATAAAATACAATTGAAAATTAACGACACGCCTATCCAACGTCAGGAGAGTATAAAAAGCCCGGGTGTCCACATATATGCAAGATTAACGTTTGGTATGAATCTTAAAATCATATATAACAACTGCCACGTTTTGGACAAAAATACGAAGACGTTGCTTTGTAAATCACTTTTCTTAAGCAAACTTAGTTTCTGCGACTCGGTTTATGGTCCTCACTTGATACAGTTTAATGTGAATCGAATTCAGAAGATACAAAATTCTTGTTTACGACTTATTTTTGGCATAAGGAAATATGAAAGAATTAGTCATACACTTAAAGCTTTTAGATGGCTAAACATGAAACGAACTCGTAAATTGCATGCTTACTGTCTGTTTCATAAAATCATTTTAAGTAAATGCCCAACATATGTATTTGCATCAACTGATCTCGTATCGATCTGATGTTCATAATCTCAATCTACGATTTAAAGGACCCCTTACGCCACCTCCTCACAATACGCATCTTTTCAAACGTTCTTTTTCGTACCTAATCGTAGATTATTACAATCGTCTTACGGTGGACTTAAAATGTTTGCGCTTTAAACAGTTTAAATACACTATTACTCTGACTGATTTACTGAATGCAGCGTTAGGGCGCTAGGTTGTTAAGTCATTAGATTTATTATCTTTATTTATAAACTCCCCCTGTCACTGTCACTATATTAATAACGAACATATAAAATAGCGACATCTTACTATCGCTTTTTGACCTAACATTGCAGTAGGGTAGACAAATTGAAGCGGGATTTGCACAAAATTTTTCTAATATATTAATAACGTTGTTATTTGATTCTGTAATTCTGTAATTCCTTAAACATGATTATGTTTGCTCTGCACTCGCTAAAAAAGAAAAAAAAATTCTTTTGTCTATGTATCTTAGATTTCATTTAATTTGGAAGTTAGAGTTGTCAGCTAACTTGCCTTTTCTCAGTTTTTAAGATTTTAAAGATCTTTTTACATATCTTTTCGTTTCTTTAGAAATAGTTAGAGTTAGGCTAAATTCTGACAGTTTTAAATTCTCACTCGGCAGCATTTTATGTCAAAAAATTACATGTAAAAACATGACGTGATGCGACGCACTGCCCGTGTGAGAATTGAGCCTTAGAGTTATTTGACCACATTTTAGACACTTCCCCTAAATTATCTTTAGTCAATTGTTTGATCTAATGTATTTTTTTCCACCTAATTTTCTTTCTTTTCACCTAAATACTTTTTTGTGCAAAAATAAAAAGTGTTTTATCTAAACATTTTTTTGGTGTCACCATCTCCGAACGTAAAATTGTCATTATTGTGAATGTGACTGACACAATGGCCGCGTTCAAACAACCGCAGCAACTGAGTTGCTGATCAGCACGTTGACATTCAGAGACGGTGTTTCTGAAATTTTGAAATAATTTTATCTGATTTTTTTGCATTATCCAGTAAAAGGTAGGATAGAAACAGCCATAGATTGAAATCCTGCCTAAATAAAGACGTTTATTATTATTTTCATTATTCCTATTGGTATCTCTGTTCTGCAGTGATGAATCCTATTTCAATCCCATCTTATTGTTAATGTAAATATTATACGTAAAAGTAAAATAACTTGTTAAAAACAAGAAAGTACATGCGCTTCTGTTGAAATGTAATTATTTATCTAAAAATGATATTGCAAAAAAATCCAGATAATTAGTGATGTTGATAAATTGTGGAAAAAAATAACTGATAAAGTAGTCTTCTTATGGGGTAATAAAATTCGTTGTTATTAGACATAAAAAGCGCTTTAAGGAATATTCTCACTTACGCGACAGCGAGCTTCACTGCACTGCACTTCATTGTGCAGCAGAATGCTACCTCTAAAGGTTTAAACGTGTTTCTATGAAGCCGTTCTCACCTATGCTGTGCTTTACGCGGCTTCGCCGCGCTTGCCGCTGCTGCACGTTTCGTATGGCCGCTGTACCTTTCCACGCTGCATTTGTAGTACGGTGATGCCCACGTGGACTCGACAAACATAAAAAAACGCATGCGTACTGCAGTTTCTGTCTTTATTAAAAATTGGAATTGTGACGATTCAAGTATACCGAAGTAATATTTACCGAGTGTGAAATATTGTGGTGTGCATTATGGCTCGCACGGAAGAAAAAAATGTAGAAATTAAAGCTAGCATGAATATTTCATCAGATGATGTACTTTCACTGCTACTAGCATACAACAAGGGAAATTATCTTTGAAAATTCTTTCAAATAACGTGGCGTACACCATCAGCAGAGAGGTTCTGTCGCGCACTGAAGCTTTGATTTTGCAGTGCACGCGAGAATGCAGTGTCGAATTCTTGTCGCGTGTTGAAGCAAGCTGCAGTGCAGTGCAGCGAAGCTCGCTGTCGCGTAAGTGAGAATACTCCTTTACTTGAAACTTTCCTGAAGGGAACCTTACACATAGCTGCCAGCGGCCGGGCCTCTCTTTGTCATCTGCATGCAGATGCTGGAGACCAGCATTCTCTGTATAGGGTCTGCTTAAGTAGACAAACAAAATAATAAATGTATTTTGATTGTCTTTTTATTCTGACCGGGTTAAAAGATTTTCTGCATAAATTGGATTTACAGTGTAAATTTATCAATAATAGTAAATTAATGCCATGTGGAAAAAGTATTTATTTATAAATTGTAAAAAATGAAATGTGTAATGGCTTTATCGGTACAGGATATTGGCGTTAACTGCAGGGTCGTTTATCATTTTCTACGTATTTACTGCTTAAAAATATATTTCATATGCCCACGTTTTAATATTGTGAAAATATCTGCGTTCCATTTATTAACGTTCTAATGATTTATGACCGTCGTTCTTATCTTGATATAAAATAATTCATTGTGAAATAAGTTAATAATTTACTACGAGTCGACTTCGCAACGCAGTATCAATCATTTCAAGTGTCAGAGTAACTGCACACTGTGATATATTCATGAGGCTCCTTTCCATTTCATTAGCATCGCTAATGTCTTTCTCCCCCGGACCATAACTCTCAAAGTTCAGTTTTATTGGCAAATAACAGGGATGATGGCATTGCTCTTTAGAGCATTTTCAGAGCTCTCTAAATTCTCAGTGTTTACGATACTCTAAAAGCGCGTTGTATATAGGCGTGATATTACGACGTTAATAGGGTTTTATGGAAATATAGAGCTCAATATCGGCGTGAAGGAGGCATTAATCATAATTAAGTGTTTGGTAACGACCGAAGTCGTGCAGGAAATGGCTCCAATAAACGTAGACATGTCTGGGAACGGAAGATCATATTGGTACCGCCAGATAAGGTGAAAATTGCATTCCTTATCCTTAACCCCGAAATGGAGCTAGAACGGAGCACACACGTATCGAATCGATGCAAGAAGCTCTCGTAGAATTGATCATTTAGCAGCCCAGAGGTATTTATGAGCGTCAGCTGCGCTCGCTAAAAAATCCGAGATTTATGTTTGAATTTAACTTAGTTTATTACGGTCAGGTGGTATTTGCGGCTGTCTGATAAGATTCAACATCTAGCGATTCGCTTCATATTTTCCTCCATAGTGACACTGCGTAGGATCAAAAGCAGCTTATGCGAGTCGCTAATACATGCAGATGACGAGCTATAGCTTACTTACACCATCATCAAGTCTTTAATAAACCCGTGTATACACGACACCGCTAATGTTTGTCAGCACCTGTTAGAGACGATATCTCGCCTCTATGGGAGGCCTTACGGGAACATCTCTGTATCGTTCTACTTTATTACCACATTCAGAGTTACTTCTGCAAACTTGCTTCTTACAGTTTCTTTGTTGTCTTTCGCCCTGTCACATAAAACAAAACCCAGGACGGGACTAAATTGCATGTTACCGAGACAGCGTATAAATTAATGTAACAATTTGTTCTCATTTTAACTTTGTTGCAAAAGTTTTGATGTTAGTTTTATTGCTCTTGTTGCAAAATTTCTAACGGTTGGAAATAAATGTTCTTTGATAAATATGCACATTACTTACAATAACACACGTTTCTGTCATAATTTTTACATTTCTCATGTTTAAGTAAATGTTTTATGAGAGATAATATCCTAGGTGTGTTTGTTATCCTGCATTGGTGGTGGTCGCTAGTGCACAGTTTTTCCCAAAATTTGGGTTAGCGCAGTCTGAAATCTCTGTATGGTCTGTCAACTGTATTAATATAAAGACCAGGCAACAATTATCAGGCAGCAGGAACGGAAATGCTTTCATTGATATAGTATCGTGTGAGCGACTGAATTTTACCTCTACTGGGCTTTGAAGGCAAAACTTGTCGGTGACTACAGCGCGTTGAAGTACAGCTACAAGCGTTCCTTTCTATCTTTCACGGTTTTTCAATTAAACTATCTTTATCTCTCCGAATTCTCCATAAGACCTGTACTGCATTCTAAGAGTGGAATGTGCGGTAGTGTTGCTGTTTTTTTTTCATATTAAATATCTTACACTAGTTACCAAACTTTTACGTCAAATAAATAGTTGTTGCCAAATTGCATACAAGTTTAAATTTTGTTTACATAACATTCACAAAAATGTACGAAATATTACCACCATCTGCTTTTAAACATTTTCTAATTCTTCTCTTAACTGATCGGAATACGTTTGTGAGAAGATCCGCCGAATTACTGATGTTGTTTTCATGTTCAATATTCTTCCTTGAAGTTCAGCTAAATTTTCCAATGGTTTTGCATATCAGATGTTTGTGAAATAAGTGCAGAAATTTAAACCTGTAATACATGTACATCAATGGGAACGATTGAATTTACTTGTCCTTAATAAGAATTTTACACATTTAGATAAAGTCGCAGTTGAAAATCGGGCGAGAAATAATTGTACGTCTATGTCTTAGATGTGTGTCAGGAAAAGGAAAAAAACAGAAGTGTGTGGCCTATCGACCTTTACCGAAGTCGATAGGCCAATAAAAGCGTTGCTTTTAACGTCGCAATAAGTCGTACTACAACTGAGCGAAAGAATTTGCTTCACATTTTATGAATCTGACACACAATTTATTGCTCCGTATTCTTTGGGATCAACAGTTTAGTTTGTTTAAAGTGATTGAACGAGTTAAAGCTAAATATGATTACTATCTACATAGTATTATTACTTATTAAAATGCCGCAATTTACGAATGGCGAGAAAACAACATTTCAGAGGAGTGTATTCATAATGCCGTCGAATTATATGGAGTTATGTCGCAAGATCTCGGTTGAGTGTCTCGACTAATCATTGCATCGTCGAAGAACTCTCTCAGAAACTTTAGATTTTTGTGAGTAACATGCACAGCTACGCCACCTTAATTTAACGATTTATTTTTTAAACTAAGAGTCAACTACCGAATAAACAACTTATACGCTAAAGAAATGGGTCCAATTATTCGTCTTCAATTTGCTGAGAGCTGCCCAAACGCCAATTTTATCAAAATGAAACGCTCGTTCACATAGAGGGAACTTTTCATTGCTTCACATTTACGTATTTTTCGAATTTACGTATTCCAATAAATGGAACCAAACTTTATCTGTAAAAAAACTTCTCGAATACTTCTTTTTGGTGGTAAAAAATATTTAAAACCAATGACAAAAATTTAGTCGTTTCAGACGATAATTCACTAAAATCTCATGCATTGCTGTCACTCTATATGGATATTTAAGTAAATTCTTTCTAAAAATGATGTGGCACGGTACGTAAGATAAATCTAATTGTTGAGATAAGCGTCTAACAAAAGTTGAAAGGTTCATTTTCTATTACTTCATGAGTTTCACTTACTTAAACGCGACCACTATTCCGAAATTTAGTACCAATATTTAATATCGATCATATGTAAACGAAATTCTGGATACTGTTTTTGAATTTCTGCAATGCAATCATGAATTAAAGACGTCCAAACACCATCTACTTTCCGCCCATTTTGAAACTAACTTTTAATCATGAAAGCTTTTTGGACTATCGTAAATGTCATTTTAACTCCTGCTCTAAAATGTAGAAAATCCCAATTCTGTAAATCCCAATTTTGCAAGAGTATTAGGTATTAGGTTACCTCAAAAGTAATTGGAGATTTTATACAAAAAAAAATACTAGAACTGCAAAGACAACTCTCAATTATTAAAATAAAACCATCATAGGGTAGTGCTTTATTCCAGCAAGATTTAATGCCATTCCAATTTCGTAAGAAATGCTGCGTTATAGGTATTTTGTTTAAAAAGTAGATAAGTTATAGCGACTTAAATACAGAAATTCGTAAGTAGCCAATTGACTTTAGTACAATACAAATTAAAGGATGTCATGAGGTCACTAATGTAAAGTTCTCATTGCACTCTCCAAGAATTTCTAAAGCTTTGTATTAGATTATGAAAGTTCATATGAGCATATTGTTTAAACATATAGCATTTGGAACTCTCACATTTCAATTCATGAAAAGAATAGTTATATTTTCCATGATTTGTATAAGGTAAGGACAATACTTGCTTTGTCTCAATCACGGTTTGAAATATTATCTGAATCACTTATCCTTCCAAATTAAATAGACCAACAAGTACCTTTGTTTATAACTGGTTTGGTATAGGTTACATTTGAGTTTCAAGACTGCAATTTGGAATTATTAAATATTTCGGTATATACAAAATTCCGGTTTCTTATAGCAGGTGCAGCTATTCAATTCGCAGACAGTTTTACCAATGTTATTTCAATATTCATGATCCAATCTGATTCGTGTTACTTTCGAGTAATATTTGTGTATAACTCGGAATTCTTTAGTTTCCGCTTTTGAGTTAGAGCCATTCTAAGCAGCCAGTATAATAATAATTGTTTTTCAATTTCAATTTAACTTGTGCACTACCACACAAATATTTTACACTAAAACAATTGGACCTATATGGCATAGGATTAGTGTAAAATATTCACTTTAATTTCTTACTGTGTTGGAAGTTAGTGGAGAGTGCCGTTCAGATTACGGAGAAGTACATTCCGTTCATCAATCCGCTTGCAACAAATCAATCAACTAAGAATAACAAATCAACTAACTATTGTAAGGAGGTTCCACTAATCCGGACTTTTTACAAATTCGGACCGCCTAGGTTTTAATCGATCTGGATTATAGAATATACATTGCTTTATTTTATTTTGCAATATGTCCCCATGTTGCATTTTAAAAAATCATATCGAAGCATTGCATGTCGAGGCAACCAATATAACACTCGTGGTTGTTTACTCCACGTTTATTCTCAATCTGTCATGATGACCGTTTCGTGTGACACATATTACCGTGAAGTCTGTGAGAAATTAAGTATTTTTTAATAAATAAAATAACTTAACTGTGTTCGTAGAGAGTTTCTGGCTGGTCAAGCTTATTGGCCCATGGGAATCGATCAGGAAATATTGCATTAAGACAATTCATTGTAAAATGTGATGGAGCACCATCATGTTGATCCCAAGCATCGTGTTATTACCAGGGGTTTTCAAATTTGCTGTATTCGAGGAACTATTGAGTTACAGAGAAGATTTAAATAATAAAAAATTGACCAATCAATGTGTTATTTATTATTCCCAATCAGACGTTTACTTTTTCTCTTAAACTGCATTTGAAGCAACGAGTGTACATTTTCTTGTATTAAGTATCTGTTTAAAAAAGAAGTAACACGAATTAATCTTACATTTGCATCGAAAGTTTTATTTCAAGGTATGCTAGATTTTGAAAATATTTGAATTAGCGGTGTTTGTTGCCTATGCTTACCGTGCTTTGATATAATTATTTTAAAAAGCAACATAGGAATATATGGCATAATAAAATAGTATCACTGTATGTACCGTATGTCCGTCTGACATTAGGACATAGCGATTAACCTGGAGGAACAGAAATCGCATTATATTATCTGCCTGAATAAATTGACATGAGTACATATGATATACACAGAAAGACCATACAATTTAAAACATTTTAATACCAAATTTGCTGGATTTTAGCTGTTATTTTTTTGTAAATTAAGAAAAAAAGCAATTTAATTTTTTTAATTTCGTTTTAACACTGTGTTTTAATCAAATTTGTAAATGATTCTGGTGGTCAAGTGGGTATCGTCGAGACTGTCGAGTTTGATCGAATTACGTAACAGTCAAGTTGCGGTGTCAAACCCACGGCTTTCTTTCATAATTTTTTTAAAGCTTGAATTTCTTTTTTAAAGTGCATCAGAACAAGTTTCTTCTTTCTTTTTTCACATACTTTATTCAATTAGAAAAATATCACGTTAAAAAATTAAAAAAGAAAAATATTTTCTGCTTAGGATTTGAACCTGTAACCTTTCTATGACAAAAAACGACAAAAATCGTAGCAACTTGGCCGCTAATTGCTTGGCCACACACACATGGTTTATTTCTCGTTTCTGATCAGACTGTTAAGCATGCAAAATAAAAATTATTTCACCTTTTCATTATATTTAAGTCATTAGCAATTAAAGTATGATACATTTAATTTCAGAATACTTCAAATGCCCAAGTCTTTCCGACTGCAACCTTCAAATTCGTACGAATTTATTCAGGAAGATAAAATAAATTAATTTCTGTTTTCCCATGTTAAACCCTATGTCCTAATGGCAGACGGACATACTGTATACTTAATGTATTTTACTTTAAGTCTAATACCATTGCTTTTTCCATTATTAAAATGATTAGTATAAAAGTAGGAAGATGGTTCGACATTATAAGTATTCTCTATCAACAAATAATATTTACATCAGATATCAATAAAATTAAATAATGGATACAAGTTATTCCATAAAACCATTATTGTGATTTGCATAACATAAAAATAAAGTACAAAAGTAGTAGGAAGGCGACAGCGACATTTGTAATTATCCGCTGTCAACAAATAGTGTTTATATGGCAATAAAATTAAATAATGAATACAAGTTTGAGGATCAAAATAAGTACCAATTAGCACCGTGGGTGTCAATTAGCTTCTTATGTCCCTACAAACGTAATAAATATCTCCCACACATGACAGAGGCATGCAGAGGTAGCGTGAGTAGATGACGGTCAGTCCTGCTGTTTAACTGACAGTGACCGACGAGAGATGTAGTTTACGTGGCGGTCCATTTCACGGTGGATAGCAGGATATAATTACCTGCCGCGCTCACTTCAAAGAGACTATTTGAAAACCCTCATAAATCCCACTAAGATGCTGCGGCGTACGTGGAGAGATCGTTTAATTTATTACCTTAATGTTGGCGATGTTGTTAACTGAAATAGGATTTCTGCCATATATAATTTTAAATATTTAACCAAGGCTATTAATTCTTGTTAAAGGTTTTTATGGTTTAGCGCAAGCTATATTTTTCACGTAAGTAGTAAAATACGATGGACCTGACCCAACTGTATACGATGCACCTAATCAGCGGATCATCTTTTGCGTCGCATTTTATATAGAATTTATTCGCAGTCCAACGTCCAATGTTTCTGTTTACTTAAAGCGGAGCACAAAATTGAATATAAATAGATAATAAAGAATATAAATACAAAATAATTATAAAATAAAATAGATTAGTAGTTTTTCTTTGAAGAATTTTTTTATTATTTTTGTCATATCCAGTTTTTGTTTATATATGCAGGGTGTCTAAGTTGATTATATAGGAGTGATAATAATTGAAAAGTTATCAATAGTAAGATCATAAAATATGGTATGGTTGAAAAACTCGTATGTGCTATGAGATACCGGGTGTTCCATTTGAGGAAAATGACTAATTTTACGATACGCAAACTGAATCGTAGTATTGGTGATAGTGAAATAGAGAGATTTAGAAATACTTTGGTCCAAGGTTAATTGTAGTACATATCATTAGAATTGATAATTTGGCAGCCGATCAAATGAGACCCATTTTTTGCATAAAATTAAAAATAACACGTTTCGTCAAATTGATATCATCATCAAGTTCATTTTTTCTTATTTTGAATGGTACGTACACATTTTATTATTAGATAGAAGCTTTAAATATTTACCTAAACCACCAAAATTTAGTAAAAAATAATAGCCTCATGGAAGTACTATCACGAAAGTGTCTCGTTTTCACGATGATAGCTTCTGTGATAGTTGCTGTCATGAAAGCATTTATTACTGCCATGAAAGTAACAGATGAAGAATACATTGGACAGTCGCAGTAGGTTTCAGCCCATCGCGACTGAACTTTCGAGGTGTTTACACGATGATAGTTCTATGACAGTTGTTTTCATAACAGCAACAGTTACTTTCACGAGAGCAACTATCACAGATATTCTTACCGTGAAGAAAGACTACAGTATGAAAGTTGGATCATGTAATCATAAAAGCTTATATCAGTGCTTGTATGTGAATTCGTGACAACAAACATCAAACACTGTTGAGGTATTTACACCACGATAATTTATTGAAATTCTGAAGAATTGTTTCGTAAAAAAGTATAGATCTTTGGGAAATTCTTGAAAAGCTTTAAAATATCAAACTGTTGCGCCATTTTAACACATAATTAACATTTCTTTTCTGGTTTACCAGAGTCTGAGTGCATTTCTGGTGCATTGCAACTTAAAAGCATTCTGGGTGCATGGCTGCCGAACATTTCACTTTGTATATTTATACAATATTCACTAAATTCGTGACCTGAAATGATTACTGATATGTGCATACCCATACGCTTTCCGTGCGAGTTTATACCAAAGATTCTAAAATTGTTCAGTGTTTTTGTTAGTTGTCTATAAGTAAAAAGTTTTTCTAATCTTAAACTTTTTACTTACATTTCTCATTGGACAAGAAACAACTTCATTTAGTTGTTTATGTTTACTGTCAGCGAATGCTTCGAAAGAGTATATGGTTCACGCCATATACAGGTTTGCTAATTCCATGATTGATGAATAAGCCACTGTACACAAAGCGTTTTAGGGATAGCTTATTGGGCCAAATTTAATTTATTAAAACTTACAAACAGTTACTCCTGGATGCAGGTTTTGACTCCTGTACTTAGAACGCAAGATTTTTCTTCTAGTTTGCACGCGCAAGTCTGAGTGCCAAGTATGTTACGAGCCAAGAGCTTCCAAAAGTTTTGTGTGAATGTCTGCCTAATGAATCATGTACACCGCACAGTGATTTGCATTGTTGGTTTTTTTTGTTTGCTCCAGCAAAATTCGCAATTTAAGGTTTACAGTCTTTATTAACTGACTTTTTCATTTGCAATGTTTGATAAAACACAAGATTCTCTTTACTTTAATTCATACGTTCAATTAAGAAAATCCTAAAGAGCCGCGGTTGGTTTTAAGAGCAATTACTCATTATTGTATTCCGTCATGGCATGTAATTTTAAAATGCACGAATACGCGCACATTGCCACGGACACTAACACGAACAGGAATGCACTAAGTTATTATTGTGTTCCTACTTACAACATAAAAGAAATTCAAGTTCAGTGTTCACATTATGCAATCTTTTGTCAGGGAGTCTTAAACAAAAACGTTTTACATTTCCAAGGTAAATGTTCGTATATTTTGTTTTTTTTTGTTTTTTCTCTAAAGTCCATTGCTGTTGTGACGGATTCAGCTCTATAAGCTTACATGCGAATTTTCAATCCATTTTATCTCGAAAACTATACAAGTTAGACAGTTATGTTTATAGTTATTTGCTTTGTTTTCTCGAGTACTATCTGTGGTTAACGGGTCGGACACTTATTTTGAATCATCCTGTATGTACAGATAACAGCGTGTGACTTGAGACAGTCGAGACTTGTTTAAAATAGAACTGAAGATAGACTCCCAGTCATGAATAATAATAAGTTAGATAAAGTATACCGACTGAAGATTTTGCTTTCGATAATGGTGCGCACATTACAGATATGTGAGTAGCTCTTCCCTACGTACACACAGATGTATTTTAGCAAGACGCAGTTTTACAATTTCGCACTTTACAAAGGAAAGTGGTAGTTAACAAAAAAGTCTACAATTTTTTTATGCACGCACCGCCGACACTGACGCACTCGTTTCAATGGATCCCAGTTAAAGAAAAGACAGGCTATTTGTTTACTTATTTTGTTTTATGACACGGAGTATAAACGAACTCGAAAATTTGTATAAATTAAACATAGGTTTTTTTTTACCATTCAATTAGGATTTCTTTGTAAAAATACAGTTTTATCTTCTGATACCGCGACTTCAATATAAAACTACGTCTTTATAAACTGCAACTGCGATTTACTATACATCGCAAGCAAGCAAGCAAACACGCCACGCATTATATTCTTGTTGCTATTGACTAAAATAAAATTCTTCAATTGATATGTGCAAGCCAACCGTACAAGATTTTCAATTAAGTATTAATTTGTTATTTTTTATAATGCCCATCATCATTATCGACTTCTGTAGTCAACATAACAGTTATATGTCTTTTAATATTAGCTAGAATACTGTCTTTTTAATGTCGATGACCGTAGATGCATATTTCAATGAATAATACATGCGCACACATTAAATAATTTCATGCGGCATTTACGTTCCACGTCCATTCTATAAAAACATTTAAACGGTCCCGCCGACAACGAGTTTTATGCGCGCCCGACGCCGTTGAAATAATTCTAGATAAATAAACATTCACGATGGCGTATTACGGCCAGCAATTTATATTCAGACAAGCCGATCATGTTCGCCTGACAGCCGTTTTTGACAGGCTTAAATCTACACTTCTAATCTTGAATATCAATGGCGGGTCTGACTTTACATAACAAAGAAGTAAAAGTAGATTTAATTAGAATAAACGAGTCGCATTCTAAATTGATATTTGTAATGCATATTAAAATATTAAAAAAAAAACGGAATTCGATTTAAATCAGTGGCAAAAGAATTGATTTCTTTCTAATTTGCTTCGGTTGGGATTATTATAATCAACAAAAACGCTGATCCTGCAGATTTAAATTTTTATGTAAATGTAATTTCCAAAATCACATAAAAAATATTGTTAATAACGGAACAGTGGCGACCCGTACTAGGGATTTTTTGGATTATCAGGTATGCCAATCTTCATTATTGACTATAACGTATTAATTTCACTCTCACTTGTCTGTTTTTAATTTAAACAATTAATAAATGAATGTCGAAAAGCGCATATTACCTGAGAAACACGATTGTGTATATGACTGTGCGCATAACGCCTAGTATAATTAATTTTCAAATGGTAGCAACATTAATTTTGGAGCTGGCACTTGTTTATCAAACAAATTCTCCCTGTTAGAGAAACTATGAAATTTGCGACAAATAGAAATAAAAATGTTGACTTCTTAAATACTTTGACCGTCCTTGATCCGTTGCTTTTTTAACTTTATGAACGTAAGATTTTAGGGTATATTCAATTGGTGTGGATTTACTTTCTAGTCTGATGATTTTATTGAGTAGTAGGGATGCAACGATATATCGATACATTAGAAATATCGATATATTGATTGAAAATATCGGTATATATATTCATATTCATATATTATATTGATATCACCATTCAATACAGGGTGTTCTTTTACTGTGTCCAAATATTTAAACCTGTAATATATCACCATAAATGGCACCGATTGAACTCATATGTTCTTAACACAAATTTAATAGTTTAAGTGAAGAAGAACTGCTGGCATAGATAAAGAGGGAACGCGGCCGCCTTTTCAATTATAAATCAATATTTCGTGAGATCTTGAATAGGAACGATGTAAAACAGCCGCTCCGAACTGCTGATCGGTAAAAACGTTTACAATTTAAATTAACTTAACTGCAAGTAATTACATGTTTAAGTATTTTTAAATTAAAATCTAGTGCAATTCAAGAAGCTGCGGTTCATAATTGCCGAACAAATTAAAAGCGAGGTAACAAATTGTAATTTTTCATTCCATATTATTTTTAATAGACGTACAAAAATTTACTTATTTTTCCATGGACCGTAAGTACTTTCATAGCTAGCAGTGAGATTAGAGTAAAAGTTTATTTACGTAAAAGGACGCACTTGCCTAATTGGTGCATAAATTTTAAATTTATTCGTCGATAGTTGATATCGTAAAACATATTACTTCGCTCAGTGAATTAAAATTGTAAAATAATTAATAAACGATATCGGTGATTATTATTAGGAAACACTACGAAAGGGTTTGAATGCGGAACTCAGCGCGGTCGCTGTCCACTGTAAGAAGGCGTTGCGACTTTGCAAGTATTTCTCTGTTGCACAAATCAACGGTTTCAAACAAGTGGAACCTCCGAAATATTTTGGCTATAGTACGGTAACCAACGGCAAATACGCACAGAAGGTAGCATTTCATGTACTTATACTGAAGTTTTTTTTTTATTTGCACACAGTAACAGAACACCCTGTATATCGGTAAAAATATCGATATATTTTCAAATAACCTTTCAATATATTGTGGCGCGCCACCCGGCTTAGCTCAAGGCGTCAAGAAGTCGGTTTGTTATGCGTCATCGGCCGTCACGGCACCGGGGCCTACATCGAACAGACTAGACTTTTCCAGCGTGGAAAATTCTAGACGGCCGCAAAGGATATAAAATCGGCCAAAGTTGACTCACGAGTGAGTCGAATTCTAACAGCGATCGTCGAAGTTAGATTTTTAGTGTGTAAATAAATTGTTACAAATAAATTAGTTTTTAAGCTTTATTAAATTACGGTTAAGTTTTTATCGAGTGTTTTATTCGTTTTAATTAATAAATTTAAAGCCTAGAAACGAAACAGTGGTGTTGGTGTGCGGGTTTGTGCAAATAAATAAACAATTTAAAGTAAATTACATTTAATCAGATTATTAAATAAGTACAGTCTCGGAAAAAAACAATGGCTACGAGAAAAGTGTTGTTGAAAGACTTAAAGGTGGCCGAATTAAAAACCGAATTGGAAGAACGAGAGTTAGAAACCTGTGGTTTGAAAGGCGCACTTCAACAGCGTCTCCGATGCGACTTGTTGACAGCTGGCGAAGATCCAGAGACATTCCTTTTCGAAATTTCGTGTGGTTCCGCCGATTTTAATAAAATCTTGAAGGATGAATTTCGAGAACAATTCAGAAATTTGGACGAGAAGTTTCAAGAACAATCTGGAAATTTCAAGGACGAACTTCGAGAACAATCCAGAAATTTGGACGAGAAGTTTCTAGAACAATCTGGAAATTTCAAAGACGAACTTCAAGAACAATCCAGAAATTTGGACGAGAAGTTTCAAGAACAGTCTGGAAATTTAGAGAAGCTTCGAGAACAATCCAGAAATTTAGAGGAGAAACTTCTAGAACAATCTGAAAATTTCAAGGACGAACTTCGAGAACAATCCAGAAATTCAGAGGAGAAGCTTCTAGAACAATCTGGAAATTTCAAGGACGAACTTCGAGAACAATCGAGAAATTTAGAGGAGACGCTTCTAGAACAATCTGGAAATTTGGACAAATTACAGAATAAATTGTTGGAACAATCTAGAGATTTAGACGAGAAATTTCAAGAGCAATCTAGAAATTTCGACGAGAAATTTCAAGAGCAATCTAGAAATTTCGACGAGAATTTTCTTGAACAAACAAAAGGACTCGAAGATAAACTAGTGGTAAAAATATCGGAAGAAACAAGGAACCTGCAAGAAAATGTGGAAGAAATAATATTCCAGCAGGATAACAAAATCAAATATCTGGAACAAATCATGGCGGGGTCGCGAGTGTTCGGGGATCAGCCACCAGTAGAAATACTAGAAAATAATGAAACTCGAATTGTGGAAGGACCAGCAGAAAATTCGAAATTGAAAATAAAACCACCAACGTTCGATGGAAAGTCTTCTTAGCCCAACTACTTCAAACAGATCGAAACCAGCAGGCATTGAGAATGACCCATCCGAAGACGTCCAAGAACGCATTGGCTTATGCCTTGGAATTTGAAGCGGCGAGACAAGTTTCAAGAGGGCATGTCAAGGTGCGAGCGGCTACGGACTTCCAAGAGGAAGAAGAGGAAGAATCCGCTAACTCCAAGGTGGGATCTGCTATAAAGGAGCGACCCAGGGAATATACCACCGCCGAGGATGTTCGCCGCATTGTGGAACAGGTCTTCAAGCAGAAGAAGCCGCTGGTGTGGCCAGGAGGAAGGACATGTTCGCAGGCGATGTCCAAAGCCCAGACAGGATCCAAGGAAGCCACAGTTAAACTAAGCCCGGCCGGTGCAGAGGGGCAAACGTCGACCCGTATTCAAAGGCCCCCAAAGACGAAAGCCAAACAAGTAGTATCCCTACGGCAGTTAACCAGCAGTGTCTTCGTGGATGTCACCATTGATGACATTCCTCACACCATGTTGTGGATACGGGTGCGACGAAGACCATCCTAAGACCCGACGTCATTAAGTCATATGGACGCACCGAGCCGACCAAGTGGAGACTGAAAACTGCAACTGGAACATCAGCAACTGTCCACGGTGAAGTAGAGGTTATCATCACCATTGGTTCAACTCCAATAAAACACCGTGCACTGATGCCAGATATAGAGGACGAGGCAATTTTGGGCATGGACGTCATATGTGCCCACGGGTTCCAACTGGACTTAAAGCGTGGCGTGATGGCGGTCAATAATGAGGAGTTGGTTCTACATCAACGAAGGGACGTGGCCGCTCGAGTAATCCTCGCTGAAGACGTTGTATTACCCAGCAGGACTGAGGTTATCGTCGACGCAAAACGGGACGGTGTTTTTCAAGATGGGCAAGTCATTATGGTTGAACCTAATACTGATGATCAAAGGATTGGAAGAGGAGTCCTCGTTGGGAAAATGTTGTTGACGGCGAAGAAGGAAGTACCTGTCAGCCTGATGAACGTCAATTGTTTCTCCGTCAATATCAAGAAAGGAACCATCTTAGGAAGCTGCACCATGGTGTCCTCCATCTCCCGCCAACTTGAAACAAACGTGCCAGAAGCGAAAGTTCCAATGAAGTTATGGGAAATGGTTATGTCAACAGCTCAGAAATTGACTCCAGACTAGAAGACAAAAGCAAAGAATCTGATCGGCCGTTATCAAGATGTATTCGAGGTAGAAAATGGATCCAAGGGAAGAACTGATGTCGTGAAACACAAAATAGAGACTGGAGAAGAAAGACCTATCCGTCAAGCTCCAAGGCGATTACCGTTGGCGAAGCGTGAGGAAGCGGAACGCATTATTCGCGAGATGGAAAAGGATAATGTGATAGAACCATCAAGCAGCCCGTGGGCGTCACCAGTAGTGCTTGTGAAGAAAAAGGATGGGTCCACCAGGTTCTGTGTAGACTATCGGTTACTCAACAATGTCACCAAGAAGGACAGCTATCCCCTGCCACGGATTGATGATACCCTGGACACCCTGGCCGGCTCAAAGATCTTCTCACTTTGGACTTAAAGAGTGGATATTGGCAAGTGGAGCTGGCGCCTGAAGATCGAGAAAAGACGGCGTTTTCCATTGGTATGGGTCTGTGGCAGTTCACAGTGATGCCATTCGGATTATGTAATGCCCTAGCGACATTCGAGAGGTTAATGGAGACGGTTCTGAAAGGTCTGTCCTGGACAACGTGCATGGTGTACCTTGATGACATAATTGTCGTGGGAAAGACGTTCGACGACCACCTAAGGAACCTGGAAGGAGTGTTCCAGCGGCTTCGCGGAGCTGGACTAAAGCTTAGCCTCAAGAAGTGTCACCTGTTCCAGAAGGAAGTGAATTACCTGGGGCACATTGTTAATGGAAATGGAATCGCCGTGGACCCTGTGAAGATTCAGGTGATGAAAGACTGGCCAACTCCCAGAAATGAACACCAAATAAGGAGTTTCCTTGGCCTGTGCACTTACTATCGGCGCTACGTTCCTGGATTTGCAGACATTGCTAAGCCGTTGACAAAACTCACTGAAGAAGGTCGTCCATTTGAATGGGACCAACAGTGTCAAATTGGCTTTGAACAACTAAAGCAGTACTTGATTAGTGCTCCTATTCTGAGTTATCCTCTCCCGGAAGGAAAATTCGTCGTGGACACAGATGCTAGCAACGTTGGGATTGGTGGCGTATTCTCCCAGATACAAGAGGGGCAAGAGAGGGTGATCGGCTACTTCAGTAAAGTCCTATCAAAGCCGGAACGAAACTATTGCGTCACAAGAAGGGAATTGCTAGCCGTCGTAAAAACGATAGAACATTTCTACAAGTACTTGTATGGTAGACGCTTCCTGCTGAGGACCGACCATGCCGCTCTAAAATGGCTTCTCCGTTTCAAGAACCCAGAAGGGCAAGTTCCACGATGCTAGCCATCGAAATGCCGATGCTTTGTCGAGAAGACCCTGTGCCGAAGACTGTAAGCACTGTAGTCGTTTGGACGAGAAAGTAGCCACGACTGCGAGGGCAGCCATTGTTGACGACAAATGGCAAGGCGAAGAACTGCGAAGAGACCAGAAGAACGACCCGGATTTGAAATTAGTGCTAGAGTGGAAAAGCAGGGACGCGAGGCCTACCTGGGAAGAGGTAGCACCATGTGCACCGCCCGTAAAATCATACTGGGCGCAGTGGGACCCCATAGTGTTGGATCGTGGTCTTCTGAGACGAAGCATAGAGAATCAGGAAGGCATGGAACAGAAGACACAGTTACTAATCCCCAAGAATAGGGTGCCAGAAGTTCTGAGGGAACTTCACGACGGAACTTCGGGAGGGCATCTGGGAGTTAAGAAGACTATGGAGAAGGTGCGGGAAAGATTTTACTGGGTGAACTGCAAGGAAGACGTGAAGGATTGGTGCAGAAAGTGTGCAGTCTGCGCAGCCAGTAGCGGTCCCCACAGGCGGGGTAAGGCCAGTGGAGACAGTACAACGTTGGAAGTCCTTTTGAGAGAGTTGCCATCGATATAGCCGGCCCGTTTCCAGAAACGAATGGTGGAAACAAGTACATCGTCGTCGTAATGGACTACTTCAGCAAGTGGGTTGAAGCTTATGCCCTACCTAACCAAGAGACAGTCACTATTGCGGAAGTCCTTGTCAGGGAATGGATCAGTCGGTATGGTGCACCTATGGAACTGCATTCAGACCAAGGAAGGAACTTTGAATCGGCCTTGTTCAAGAACGTGTGTACTCTGCTCGGCGTACGAAAAACTAGAACAACTGCACTCCACCCACAGTCGGACGGAATGGTGGAAAGGTTCAATAGAACCATCAACCGACATTTGTCCAAGGTCGTTTTCGATCATCAGAGGGACTGGGACACGTACATCCCCCTGTTTCTAATGGCATACCGCTCATCTGTTCATGAGACAACAGGGGAGACTCCCGCGAAAGTGGTATTCGGGCGAGAGCCGAGACTGCCCTGCGACCTGAAGTTTGGTGTGAAGCCTGGCGAAGTCTCTGCCGACGAAGATTACGTGAGCAAATTACGCAGGAAAATGGATGATATCCACAACCAAGTGCATCACAATATACAGACGGCCAGCGATCGGATGAAGGAGCACTATGACATCAACGCTCAACACGGGGGATACCAACCTGGAGCACTGGTCTGGCTTTATAACCCCCAAAGACGTCGAGGCCTCTCCCCAAAATTGCAGACCTCTTGGGAAGGTCCTTACAAAGTGATGAAACGGATCAACGACGTCGTTTACCGCATCAAGAAGGTCCCCCATGGCAAACCCAAAGTAATCCACTTCAACCGGATAGCCCCTTACCATGGAGAAGCAGATGAAGGGACAGTACAAAGGGCGCAAGTTTCCGAAGTGAACTTCGAAACCTTCATGTTTCATCACGCCGAAGGAAGCAAGGCACGGTTTGGAGTGACCACGGAGAAGCAACAAGATCTCTTTAAAGTGCCACTGGAGTACAGTCTGGCCCACTGCGTAGCAGAAGACCTGAAAATGTCCAAACGAATCGCTCAGGTGTGTAGGAAGAAATTTGGCCAAATCGAGGAGCTACGAAGACAGCATCCCTTGGTAGGCAAGAGCTGGCAGATCATTGATTCGACGGCAGATCGGAGGCGCCACGTGCATTATTTAGTCACTAAGAAGACATCAAGCGGTAAACCTGACTATCAAAGTATGTGGAGAGCCCTATATAGCCTGAGGAGACAGCTAATAGAGAACCATCAGATGAAGTTAGCCATCCCCAAATTGGGCTGCGGATTGGACGGACTAGACTGGAGAGTAATTCGAAGCATGCTGGAAGTCATCTTCCACAGAACGGGAATTGAAGTCCTAGTCTGCAGCCACCACCCACAGGCAACAGTCAGCAACAGCAAAACCGTAGACTGCTACTTCTTCCAGACGGGAAGTTGCAAGAATGGGCCAGCATGTAGATTCCGACACCCTCCTTCAAGACTATCACCAGGAACATTTCGAGACGAAACGTTTTTAAGAAGGGGGCAGTGTGGCGCGCCAGCCGGCTTAGCTCAAGGCGTCAAGAAGTCGGTTCGTTATGCGTCATTGGCTGCCACGCCACCGGGGTCTACATCGAACAGACTAGACTTTTCCGGCGATGGAACAAACTCGAATCTTCCAGCGTAGAGGATTCGAGACGGCCGCAAAGGATATAAAATGGGCCAAAGTTGACTCACCAGTCAGTCGAATTCGAACAGCGATCGTCGAAGTTAGATTTTAGTGTGAAAATAAATTGTTACAAATAAATTAGTTTTTAAGCTTTATTAAATTACGGTTAAGTTTTTATCGAGTGTTTTATTCGTTTAAATAAATAAATTTAAACCCTAGAAACGTAACATTATTATTATTCTCTCTTGAGAGATACTTATAAACGTCCAATAAAATTAAATAAAACATTAAAATTAAAATCATTATCCTGAATTTTGTAAAAACTTAAATAAATTATTGGCTGTCTTTTACCTTATTTTGAATCGTTCAGATTTAATATTAATACTTTGATCATCTGATTTACTGGCTTTCCATAAACTCTGTAGAACAATAAATTATAGTTTAAAACTTGAAATACATTTAATTATAATTTGATTCAGTCACTGAGAATGCTTTTGATTCAAAGATTTTAACCATCCGCATATTTTCTTATTAGTTTGTTATTACACTGTTTCGGTTTACCTGAAAGGGCCGCGTTTAGATCTCCACAGCAGCTAAGTTGCTGATTCAGCTTATGCATAGCATATACAGATAGCTTATGGTGATAAGTTTTAATAGTTCGTATTTTAAAGTTCACTATGTTACCCGTTCAGGAACACCATTCGCTAAAAGTCCACGTAATGGGTCAGCAATTCAGCTCCTGTTATCTGAATGCGACCTTTGTAAGTCACATTGACGGTATAATAACGACAATTTATTATTTATTTATTTTAGGCAGCGATAGCAAAAAGAATCCCGTTTAAATAATAAACATTTTTTTATTTAGGTGATAAATGGACAAATTAGGTAAAAAGAAAGTTGCAATAGGTGAACAAAAATTGAAAAAAGGTACTCTAAATGGCTCATTTCTAATGAAACGAAAAGATATGCAAAGAGATCTGTAAAATCTAAAAATCTGAAAAAAAAGGTGTTTTACCTAAAATCAGGTCCTTATATTTAATGTTCTAAAATGCAGTAACTTATCTTTTACTGATATGTTGTGTTATACTGATATGCTATGACAATTAAATAGTTTTAATTAAAAATAGGAAATTTAATAATGATAAAGGTAATAAAAATTTTGTTGCAAATCGTTTTTGATTGCAGTAATAACCTCGAGCAGCCTCTGTAGAACTGTTTCAGCCTCTTTGGGGCTTCGTCATCAGCTTCGTCCAATTTACTTGCAATTGCGATGTAATAGTGATGAACAGATAAAACAGCCACATCCTAAGATCGCTTGGGGACATATTAGGTAGCAAATTCGCTTCAATTTGTCTATCCTATTGCAATGTCAGGTCAAAAAACGAACGTAGGATGTCGCCGTTTTATCTGTTCAATAAAGGTAATGTAATATGAAAAAGAATACCAGTTACCCAAAACTGTCCATTACCTTACCCGCATAAGTTAAATTTATCCGCAGGTCAGAAAATTATCCGTAATTTGGCAACACTAATTGTTAGAGTAGTTTTTTTTAACGAATGGCAGCTAAATACTTTTTATGAGTTAAAGCAATGGTTAAAGAAAGCAGTATAAACCTTCGAGGCGCGAGGCCGTAGGCGATGGCCCACGTCGCCCACGCCTTACGCCGCTTCTATGCTTTTCATTAAAATTGACTAGTAAATGCTTAATATCGAATGAATAAAATCTTTAGCAATTACTCGACCTTGTAGCAATTGCTACGACACTATGGAAAAGCTTGTAGTAAAAGGTTTTGAACAGATAAAACAGCGACATCCTACGATCGCTTAAAAGGTTTTGCTTAAAAATTTTAAGTGTTTGCTTAAAGTTGTATAAATAAAAGAAGCAATTGCTTTTTCTTTTAAGCATTTGCTTGAAAAATTTTAAGGCTACTCTAACCCTGCCTTGCATTTGCTTAAAGCAATTATAAATTCGTGTTCATCGCATTTGCGCGATATAATATTGGATAATATCGGATGCAGTCAAAAATCAGTTTCTATGGATTATATTACGTTTGTACGTTTTATCAAGAATCAAATGATTTCTACAATGCGTTAATAAGTTATTTAGATCAATTGTTGCTATGAATTTTTTAACGCTGCACAGTGAAAATCATTTTTGCACTTTTATCAGTTGTATGCCGTAAAAAAAGTTTGACTGACACGTTTGAAAGTTGAATCGAATGAAGCGATAGTTTCAAAGACAATAAAAATCTGTCAAACTAAATTGCACAGCAAGAGTTAATCTAAATAATTTAATAACGCAATGTAGTTCGAGCATTTGATTTAAACTATTTCTTTTTAAAAATTTTCTCGTTGATATTAAAATACATTACTTTGATTTAAAAAATAGGAATTATAAAAAAAATTCTTATACTACCGAAAAGAGTTAAAAGGCCTTTCAAATGAGCTGTCACATGGCCCCTCATTCTATTAAAAAAATTTAAGGGGTAACTGTCATTTAAATGGGGTAGTCGTTTGTTTCAGGATTTTACATAAAAATCGTTCAAATCAAATCAAATCAAATCAAACTTATTTTTCACTTCTCCTTTCTTATTGCTTATTTTTACTACTTGTTTAGTTGTAAATGAAACATTAAAAATTTTCATATAATTATCAGTTATTACTTGAAAAGCTTTCTCTCTTTATGTGATTTATTACAAATAATTTGATTTTTTTTTTAATTTTCTAGCAAAAATAATTTTTGTCTAACTCGGTTTTAATATCAACTCTCTGGATCATATATTTTATTTAAGTGATAAAGATATTTTAGCTAAGCAGATGTGCAAGTCCGCACAAGCAATTGCTTCAACGAAGCCAGAAAGCTAGCAAATGCTTGAAATTTTTATTCATCTAATATTTCAGCAATTGCTTTTTCTTAAAGCATTTGCTTTTTCAGCTTTTGCTTTTTATTCATCAGGCTCAAGGGCTACTATACACTATGCGAAAATCTTAAAATGCTTACCACAAATTACATAACCGATGAGAAGTTAACAATAAAATTCCAGCAATAAAATTATAAAATTTCAAAACGCTGCCACCGCTAAAATAACGATCACAGATCAATAATATTCAATCTATTACAAAGAGTATAATGTGTAGATTCCCCTCATATGAAGAAACTGAAAAAATATTTGATATTAAGTTAACTATGACTATTTAAACCAGCATAAGTCATTATTCATATATCGCACCAAAACAACTGCTTTCACTGAAAATTTTCACCTAGTCATAAAGTAAACATACATATCTATTTAGTAATGTCTTCAGAAAGTTTTAGCCGGTTAATTTGAAGTAATTAGAAATTAATTAAAAGTGGCGCTCCGACCAATGAAACAGAACCAGTTTCAAATGTTCATAACTTTTCTCAGAGAACTTGCATAAAAATTCTGTTTGCAGAATATTAAAGCACGGATCGAAATCTATCGTTTAAACCACCCTCTGAGTTTTAGCCGGTTGATTTGAAGTAATTAGAAATTAATTAAAAGTGACGCACAGACCAACTTCAAATGTTCATAACTTTTCTCAGAAAATTTTGTTTGCAGAATATTAAAGCACGGATCGAAATCTATCGTTTAAACCACCCTACTACGTGAAAATTTTCAGTGAAAGCAATTGTTTTGGTGCGATATATGAATAATGACTTATGCTGGTTTAAATAGTCATAGTTAACTTAATATCAAATATTTTTTCAGTTTCTTCTAATGAGGGGAATCACATTATACTCTTTGTAATAGATTGAATATTATTGATCTGTGATCGTTATTTTAGCGGTAGAAGCGTTTTGAAATTTTATAATTTTATTGCTGGAATTTTATTGCTAACTTCTCATCGGTAATTACATAAAGGTATTGATTGTTTAGCATTTTTTAAGTATCAGGTATTTTTGAAACCATACATATTTCTAGTTTGTAATTTACGTTGATTTATGGAAAAACATACATAAAAGTCGTTAAGAATAAGTAGATGGTCAACAGGAAAAAAATGCCTCGACTAGAAAAGTGACTAGAAACCTAATTAAATATTCAAGTCACAGTTCTCTTAATTAAACGTTGCCTTCATTGGCAGCCACACATATCGCCTGCATTTGCGTCTGGTTTATCCTCCCTGTGAGGTTGTTCGCGTGATTACTGAAATTTACGACTTTATTTGACGGTGTCGACAAGATATTTAATTAGAGGTTCGATGTAGGTGCGGACAGTGTGGTCGGGTGCGGCCAAGTCAACACGGCGGTAATTAAGGCGACACCGGATGAGACATTTCGGCTGCCAAACAAGCATGTTTCCGTGCATCCCCTTCTCGGAAATTTATAACTCCGAATCCGGCGCAATCAAATTGCCCACATAAATCTTGACCGGCACCTTATTGATACGACAACTCCCAGGGAATTCTGACCGTGTTGATTCAGTGCGGTTCCTCCATAATGTGATACTTTTTCACATTTATCTTTTCATATAGAAACCGATGGTGCACTTAATGAACCACGACTAAATTAACTTTAATAAGTAAACAGCAATAAGTCTAAGTTATTCTTGCCAGCATAACAATTAATCAAATCGATAAATCCGAATGTTTTTAGGCCTATTGCCTATGCCTTATCATTAATAGATCGTATAAAGCAAATCACTAGTGGATCTCATAAAGCAATGAAGTTTTCAAGATGGAGGGGAACACAGCAATTTACAACCACTAGTTAGTTAAAAATATTAATAAGAGCACCAATTGTTCACTGCAGCTTTTTGTGACCAAAAATCAAGAATTTGACTCAATACAAACACAATATTTTTTTATCTTGTTGGAATCAGCTTCAATTAATGTCATAAAATTTGGATATACAATACCTACATGAGGAACCCGAACACACATTGTCACCAAAAATTTCACAAATTTTATTTTATGGTCCTAATTGTTAATAAATAACCTGCCCCTGTTTTTAAAATAATTTTGTTGTTTTTTTTTTAATTGTTCTACTCAATTCAGCATTAGCCAATGACCAAATATTTTTTTGTAATTTTTTTGCCACTTTTCTTGCCATACATCTAAAACCTGTGAAACACCAAGCAAAATTTGGTACAAAATCTTTTACAATCTGTGCTGAACTTGCACTGATAAGTACAAACTGATAACTGAGAAGCACCGAATTAACCAAGGAACGTGCACTGTGGTAGCCTCTTTTTCTCATGTTAAACAAGTTTTATATAAAATCTTGCACGGTGCCAAACGGGCCTTAGAGATAAATTATATTAATATTTTTCCGCTTTATAATTATCTTTTCCAAATTATTTGTATTACAACCCCTGGAATTTTCGACGCTCAAAATTTTTAGGCTTTACTTTGTTGAAAATTTACACAAAAAATAAGCTATTTCTACTCTTTCTTCTCACCCTTTTACCTAAAATTTTAGTCAATATCAAAATGACCCAATTAGTAGTGCCCTTGTTTGTAAGTTTCTGGTTGGAATCCAGCTATTAATCATTCTCAGTCTGTTTGCACCACTTTCAGTTAAAACGTAAGCTTTAGTTAACAGCTGCACAGAAACGATTATTATAATAATTGATTCCGTGGGAAATAATCGCCGATTAAAGTTAATCTAAATAGCCCAAATGAGGGTATGTAAAACGTAAGCCACAAACTTTCTTTTCAGAATTGGCTGTGAGAAATATCACGTACATATATCGTAGTTATATTGAAACTTAGAATTTTAAACCTGTTCCATTTGAATTCTCTTTTAATGACATTTCTTTGATAATAAACCCATTCGCCGTTTATTTTTCTTCCATTTTTTAAATAAATTTCAGCCAAGTATCTTTTTTAAGCTCATGAAATACAAAAGTCATGAATTATTCATAAATAAGCAAAAATAAAGAATTTCAATGACAGGCACTGACATTGACAGTTCTTTTACAACTACTGTCAGCCCAATCATATAAGATTAATATCAGACATGACTACTATGTGTATCTCTCTCATTCATAGCCAAGTCTGAAAAAAAAATTCTGTGGCTCGCACATTATTTTGGTTCTTGCCTGTCCTAAATAATATTTTTCGGAATGAACAAAATTAAGTTTCTTCTCTTTTTTTCCTTAATTAATTAATTAGAAATTTTTTATTAAAATGAAACATGTTAAATTATTTTCTGGGTAAAAAGTAAAAAAAAAGTAAGAAGAAAGATAATTTAGGTCAATTTAGAATAAAATAAGCTTACACAAATATAATACGCAAACAAAAAGTTAATTCAACACTATACCACCAAGTGTTAAAAAGCAAAATTCAAAATAGACTTGACAATGAGAGAAAAAATTCGGTCTGTATAATGAAGAAGGAGTTGATTGAGAGATTTATTAATTTTTATTAATAATGTGTCGATTTGCCTGTGTTATTTATACACTCTTCTATAAATTAATTAAAAGTTTAATTTATTTTCGCCCATCGAACATCAAACCATTATAACGAATCGAAAGAGGAATATCCCTTTGGAACGTACACTATAAAATTATTTCACAAAACTCGTATGTACTATCTGTGTGTTGCGTGATCCCTCTTCGGTCTTTTTTATTGAATTTATCAAGCGTTCTGTTTAATTACGAGCAAAAACTGTAGTTAGCATCATGCTTGTGACTTGTGCGCTCATGGTTTAAGACACAAACAGGTGTTGAGAAGACACAGGAATGTTGAATCCAACTTATTTGGGTGATACTTGCAGATTTTTTAAAAATAAATAAATTCAGGTACAGAATCTCAGTTTCTTACTATAGCTAACGATAATTTAATTGACGGATGGAAAAACTGCAAAATTATGTAAATCATGCAACATTTAATGCTGTTTTATACGGTAAATTTGTAAATATAGAATAGAACATTTTAAGCAATTTATACTTAGATACTCTTTTGTTTATTACTATTATTACCAGCCAAATTTCCGTTAACTGTATCAGAATCTGATAAAAATCAGAAAGAAACTAACTTCTTGATTCTTGAAACGATAGAGGACATTAATAGAAGCACAAATGCTTATAAAATGAATACATTAAGGCAAGTTTCGCAAACTGTGGGGCGCGCCCCCCTAGGGGGGGGGGGGCGTAAGTCTTTCAAGGGGGGCGCAGCAGAATAAATCTAAAAACAAATGAACGCAAATTGCAACTAATTTATCAAATTATCATAGATTGGCATCGAACTTGTATTTGATTAAAACTAAGGAGATTCTAATTTCTGAAATTAAAACTGAAGTTTAATTTTACGGTGACAACCGAAATTTCATGCTCGCTATTGTACATGTACCGCATGTCTATAATAGTTATAAAATAAAATGATGAGTCTGAAATATTAAAAAATTTAGCATTTGACAATCATTTGGTATCAGCGTTCAAGTTCGAGTATCGTCGGAAGAGGAGAAGGGGGGGGGGGGGGGGGCTGAAACATAACATCTCAAAAGGGGTCGCGAAACCTAAAAGTTTGGGAAACGCTGCATTAAGGGCTTTTAATTCTTTGATAATTACCCTGTGTATCCATTCTAATTAATCACATGTTTCTCTTTAATATTCTCTGGAATGCTGTTAATAATTATTGCAAATAAATATTTCTACAAATGCTATTCTTTTCTTTCTCGTGATTTAATGCTTTCAAATTAAACACAGGAAAGCAAAACAATGTAATATCATGCTCTATTTAATTACCTTATTATACATAACGTACTTTCAAGAAAATACTGGATACGCAAATGTGATGAATACCTATAAGAAATTACACGTATTCATATGCGACTGAAATAAACAACTTGAATGCTGCTACTAATGGGCAACATTTATAAAGCAAAGGCCATTATAAGTCTAAATATTACCTGCAGTTAATTTCCGTTATAAATGATATCGAGTGGAATATTAATAAGTGAGTAGTCTCAGATAATTATTTCACGTCTACAAATCAATGTGATGCAGTCACGCACGGCGTCAAAGCACCGACATCCGCCTCTAAACTATTATTCATTGGAAGCGCTTTTATCGGTTCATTATTGGCTTTGAATTATAACAAGCCGTATTTGTATATTATAATTCATTAGAAACAACCGAACCCCGTCGACAATATATTCGCCGCATTTATACTGAACATATGAACATAATCTAGTAGTTTGTTCCTCGTAAATACTAAACTGCCATTAGATATTTTCTTGCTTTAATAAACAGCATTATACGAGCACCTATAAATACGTTTAATCAGGATGTAATTAGCAATTAATTATATGCTCTGATACAAATTACAATTTACTTATAGCAAGTTGGAATTATTTAGTAGATACATACATTCGGACAGATATAATTAACATCGTTTTCAGTTCTCTCTTATAGCAGTATCTCTTCTTAGATTCATAAAAAATGTCTTTTTAAAATTAAAATACATACGTTTACCGCATGTTCAATTAAAGTTAATCCTGTAGCTTTCGAATTATTCGAAACATTTTGATTGGGTTCGATCAAAGCGATATGCTACCTTGGATTATACGTTGATTGGCAACTGTCATCCGTTCAGCTTCAATCACTAGTCACTAATAATCAATAGTAACTCGGAACTCTCTGGAACACTCCAGATAGACGACATAGCTCCTCGAGAACGTGTAACTACGCGTTTCGATCACCAGCGAACCGTTGGTTGGCCAAGAGATGGCGTCACTCGTCTATACATAAAATTTATTTGCGTCCGGCTGTAACAATAACCGCTTTTGCATACCGGAAGATCTAACCTAAAATCGAACACCAGGTGGCGCAAAGTGCAATATTTAATAGTACGCGGCATCTATTATTACAATTTTTTTTCTCTTCTCGTTGGATGAATTTTATTCAAAATTTTAATTAGTCACTAGTCTCATGGATAATCCTTTGATATTATTACTATAAGTCTACCACCGTAAATCAGTATAAATAGTGACTAGTATTGTTAAATTACCGGTAATTTATTTTTAATGTTGCCTTAACGGTAATGTTACAGTAATATTACCAATTCCAGCTCAAGTGGCGACATCTCGCGCCGGAGTTATCAATTACTCTTTTAACTAAAAATATGATTTTCACTCAATTTCCTAATGAATTTGATACCGAATGCCGAATACACATTTAATTTTTGGCTTTACAATATTTAATATTATGTATTTCCACAAAATATATTCATGTGTAAACGAAAGTCATTTTAGGTTATGAAATATTTATTGCATTTTTTTAGTATTTACATTTTTCTGAAATAATCAAAAATATTCCTTGACCATTTCTTTCATTGGTTTACTTGAATTTTGCAAGTGGTAACTCGAAAGTACGTTATTTTGACGACATAGGTAACAAACGGTAACAAATGAATGTTACTTTACCGGTTACGTTGGAAATTTACCGTAAGGTAACATGGTAGTTTTAGCGACTCACAACTCTAATAGTGACGTTTATAATACGTTATTTCTGATTTTTTTGTTTTTTTTTTCTAATATTTAAAATATACGAGAGAATATTAGAGCGAATATTAAGAAATATTGTAGGTCAGCTAGAAGGAGTGCAAAGCGGTTTCAGGAAAGGACGAAGTGTACAAGATCATAATTTCAGCATAAACAAATAACAGAGAAAGCCAAAATAACAGATACCTGGATTTACGTAATATTCCTACGACTTACAAAATGCATCAGACTTTTTTGAAATAAGAAATGAAATAAGACAAGGTGTAGTGATGAGTATAATGTTGTTCACATTGCTAATGGATGGTGTAATTAAAGAAACGAGAAACAAGAGCTCGTTGGGTGTAGCAATTTACACCAGTATATAAGGTATTTTTCGCGACTAACCGGTTAGGAGTAGTGACGTTACGGTCACGAGAATACGTCACGGTTAGTAAGATTCGCCAAAACGAAACGGTTACGGTTACAGGCTTTCTGACGGTTGCATTTTAAAATTTGACAACAGTCCAACAATTAATTGTGTACTTAACTATTAGAAAAAAAAGTGATTGAATCAAGTTGATGTTAGCACGCGGAACCACGGTTCTGTTTAGAACTGACAGAATAAGAGGGAGAGAGAGACAGACAGCAACGTCACACAACTCTCTGACCGGGTTAGGGAAATAGTAACCGCAGTAACATATGTGACGTCATATCAACAGTTACCGGTAAGTCACGAAAATGCTGTGGTCACTTATTTCGCCTAACCACTCGTAACCAGTTAGTCGCGAGAAATCACTTTATGTATCAGAATGTGCATTCGCTGACGATCTAATGATATGTGCTAATACAGAGAACGATTTACGAGATACCTTGCGGATATGGGAAACAGAGTTAGAAAAAATAAAAATGAAAATAAATACGAGCAAAACAAAGGTGACGTTAATAAATAAAGAAAATAAAAGTGTACGTATAGAAATAAACCAAGAAAAAATAGACCAAGAAAAAATAGACCAAGTAGAAGTATTTAGGGGTCTCAATACAAAAAGAAGGAAACATTGAAACTGAAGTCCAGAGAAGAATCAATAATGCGACCAAACTTTACCACAGTCTAAGTAACAATTTTACAGGAAACAAAGAAGTAAGTAAAGGAACAAAATGACAATGTACAAGACAGTTTTTAGACCCATTTTAACTTACGGTAATGAGAGCTGGATATTGAGCAACCCAATAAAAAGTAAAATACAAGCAGTCAACATGAAATACCTAAGAGTCCAAGTAATAACAAGAAGGAACAGAATTAGAAATGGTACAGTCCAAGGAGAACTAGCAATTGACTCAATTATAAATATTATAGAGAAACAGCAGATGTGGTTTGATCACTTGTATAGAATATTCATTCTATTTTTATTCAAAAATAGACAAGTAAAAAGTATATCGGAAGCAGGAGTACATAAAACCAAAAATCGAGGAAGACCAAAGAAAACATCGAATGACGAAATAGCTACAATATTAAAAAGAAAAAAACAAGAAGTAGACAGCGGCCAAAACACTAGCAATGGATAAGGAAAAGTAGAAGAAATTTGTATATTGGGATTAAGAAACAAACACCTTACACCTCAAGGTAGAAAGGTTCTGGATTATACATACATATACATTGCTCCAAGAAATTAAGGCACCACTCAGTAAAATAAGATTTTTCGTTTTCATTATTCAAAATTAGAAACACGGTTGACGTTGGTCTGAAACAATTTAACAACAACTATTTAATCTATTATAAAATCATCATTTACAAGTAAAAAATAAACAATAAAAACCAATAAAATCAAAAGTCGAAAAATTTGAGAAAACAATTTTTGAATAAATGACACCAACGTCGGGTACTTTCACCTCTAGTTGGAATAACAAATCGTTATCGACGATCCACACATAAAATAAGCGAAGTTAAGTCATTTTGTTCCAATTCCATATTTCCACAAGCCAACGCCCCACCTCTTCCAAGTCATTAACTTGATTCGGATAACCTCTCAGTGCTTTCAGACGCCTACCAAATGTGTCCCAGACATGCTCAATGGGACTCCGATCTGAACTTTTTCCTGGATAAACCATGGCATCGATTTCTGTCTCCTCTAAGCAATTTTAAACTTTCTGAACATGTTGGCGTCGAACATTATCTTGCTTTAATAAAAAATGCGTCCGATATAGGACACAAATAGCACAACATGATCTTGTAAGATATCCGTTGTGTACCCAAAGGTAATAAGTTTTCCATTATTTAACATCACTGTCCGTGCGCGCTGTCAAAGAAATTCCTACTCATGCTATAGAAAAGTTTTCGCCCAATAATGTGCTATTTAAATGTTGCAGTGAACATACCGCTCCTTCGGTCGTTGGTCCACACGAGTAAATCTACCACACTTGTAAAAACAAAATCTAGATTCGTCTCTAAAGCGAACTCGACTCCTATCGTCCTGTAACCAAATCACATTCAATCTAACAAATTCCAAGTGATCTGTGCGATGTTCTATAGACAAGGCTGGACCCTGGACAGACACATGACATATGAAATTAGCTTCCCCAAGACGTTAACAAACAGTTTCGATGCTAATTAGAAGCCCATGTACTTTCCTAAGTTCAAACTGGAAATTTTTGCTTGTAACGAACCTCTGTTCTAAAGAAAAAAGAGTCACAAATTGGTCCGAATACGGGTTGTTTCACTATGTCTGCCTTTCCTAGGCCTTCGAGAATAATAATCAATCTCTCTATACCTTCGCACCATTCGGCACACCGAAATTTGGGACACACCGAATCTTCCTCCCACTCGACAATACCTTCAGTCTTATTCTAACTAGTCCACTACTTGACTGCATACTTCTCTGGTCAAATTTCGAAATTTTTGTGGGATAATGACGAAGAAACACAAAAACAAAAAACAATAAAGTCACTTTAAGTATAAAACGAAATTTAAACAGAGGCTGCTCGAGGTTTACACTGCAATCAAAAACGATTTGCAACAAAATCTTTTAAAACTTTCATTATGCTTTGACAGCAAGCGTGGCCGCCTTGCATGGGGTAGCTTATTATGTAGCAAATCCGTTTCAATTTGTTATCCTACTGCAATGTCAGGTCAAAAAGCGATCGTAGAATGTCGCTGTTTTATCTATTCACCAAGGTTGGTAAAGCTGGACTGTGTATTAGAAGGTTGCCTTGAATAACAGAGAGGACAGAGGGTGCGTATCTAGTTACGTCATGTCACGTGATAAATTCCATTGGGCATATTAATGAGATTTCTGCCTTATTTGATCAATACGACCATAGAATTGATTCCATTTTTAGTGAATTAGATTAAGCTTTAGGAAATAGATTAAAACTCATCCCATTTAGTTCACTGTGACGTATAAAAATTTCGTGTGACGTCATGAGTTACTTTTGCGGGGAGGAAATTTCAAACTGCATATTAAATGGGAACGAGGCAACCTACTAGATGCAATATCAGTTTTACCAACCATTCTATTAACCATTAAAATTGAAATAGATTTCTTGGTTAATAAACTTGCATGTGATTTAATTTTATGGAAGCACTCTTAAGATATCATCAAATGTAAATAAATGTTAGAAAATGAACCTCGAATGTTTAGGTATTTCATAGGAATGCCAGTTACTATAAATTTTGCATAAAAAATAGAAAATTTCTTATTTTATTGCATGGTGCGTTAATTTATTAGAGCAGTGTATATACAGGTCGGCCAATAGTGCGTATTCGGTGGATTGCGCCTATATTAATGCAGATTTTTTACATTTGTTTTCGCTATTACTTACCTGTGATACAGATGCATGATTTAAAATTAGTTACAATTATATAGGGTGTTCCGTGTGGCTGTGCCAGACCAAAGTTGTGTTCGTTTTAATGGAACGTACTGTACATTATAGTTTATTTCGATTCGCCTTTAAGAGTAGATAAATTAATTATAAGGATGTTATGTATCTAAACCTAATAGTTTTTGAGATATTGAAATTTCAATGTAAAAAATGCAATGCTATTATTTGATGTTTTACAGATTAGATGTTTATTAAAATTCGGCATTTAAACTTTACAGTAATGTTATATAACCCCTGTGGAATAGAAAACAATTTCCATCTAGAACATATTCCTTTTATTTTACACATAACTCCGATGTTTATTTTACTGGGTTAGTTTAAATGGAACACCTATATTTTATTACTGAATTTAATAGGTCTTTGATTAAGCTTTACAATGATATAGGGTTCAGTATGTGTTACACAACAAGCCTACACACAATATCTTTACCAATTGTAGATCATGCATCTATACCACAGGTAAGTAACAGCAAACACAGATTTTAAAAATATGCATTAATATAGGCACTATCCACCGAATACGCACTATTGGCCCACTTTGTATATATTTTTGATTTTAATGATTCAATATTAAAGAAAAGTGCGATTTGATACTTAACCAGCACTTAATAAATTGCTGGTTTAATCGAACACTGAGCGACTCCACTTAAGTGTCGTTAGTTGTTGTTGTTGCAGTGTTGAAACGTAGAGCTCCGTTTCCTTTTCTCAAATATCTTTTCAATTGTAATAGGAATTCGCAAATATTTGTTGCCAGATGTTATACAACGTGTCCATAGAAGTTGTTTGTGGCACAAATGGGAAACTGTTGCATAATTGATTTTTCAGAAAATTTTATTCTTTACAAAAATTTGTGTTTTTTTTTCTAAAACTCATAGGAAACCTAAATCAGATGACGCAACACTTTAAATAGCAAAGATGGAAGTATTTTATTAATCGCTTTTGCATTTACAAAAAAGTTATCTTGACTTGAGCTTTTGAGAAATTTTCATAAACTTAATGTTTTTTAATGGAAAAAATAAAGCGCAAGAATAAAGAATAAAATTTCCTGACAAATTAATAATAAAAAGTTTTCCGTTTGTTGCATACATTCTTGGACACATTCTATAAACAATGATATTGTGTTTGTTTTAGCAAGAATGCAGTCAAGAGGAATTCAGTCAATTCAAATTTTATTCTTATTAGTTTGCCGAGCTTTCGGAAAACTTTATTTCCCTCTTCACGGTATTTCTCATCAGTTTGTATCCTTTCCTATTCCGTTTATAGCCTTTTTTTGATATTTTTAATATTGCCTTGAAGCCTTCCACGTCATTTGCCCAGACTTGTTGAAGAAAATGGAAGTTAATGGAGTTAATCTAAGAAATCTCAACGAAGTGAACATACACAAGAAATTATTAAGATTGCGTGCATGTCATTGTTTGCAATAGTACGAACTTGACCGGAATACCTTGGCTATTTGCAGAAATCGTTATTGCACATATTCGATAATATGTAACAAACGAATATGTCAAAGATTTGTCAGAAAACTAATTGATGTACACGCAAACTTAGAAGGTTTTAAGTGTACAAAAAAATAACTGGTCAATTGATAAGAAAACTGCCTACACCACACGTTTATAGGAAATTAGTTGTTAACTTTTATATCAATTCCAATAATATGAAATGCTGACAGAACAGATAAAATACTACATTGTCAGTTTCGTAAATTAATTATTGTTTAGTAAAATTTATTATCTCCGACAAAAAAAAACATGTATAAACTGCCATTTTTAGGTGTGCGTGATCGTACACCATCTATCCGGTAGGAATGTTCAACAACTTCATTAGAAAATGACATTCGCATGTGAAACCCATATGACGCATATGCTGTCTTAATTAAAAACGTAAGCGAATAATTATGTAAATTCGACATTATAATGATGTGTGCGTGTTTAGAAAATACACTTGGTTATGATTCAAAGTCGTCTTATCTCTATTATTTATTATTCTTACGACAATTAATTTCATACATAATAGCTACCTGTTTAAATATCTCCTATAAATAAATATACACCATTATTTTGTTTTTAATTCGCAACGCAATTTGTTTTATAATCTTGAGAGATATATGACTAGCGTGCAGATGCTTAAAGATAGCGCGTCTGCTGCGATAATGATAACTTAACATACGGTATAACGTGAAGCCACATCAACATCAGCAATTCGTTTGTGAAACAGTTAGATAAATGAAAGCATGTATCCAGCGGAAAATTTATTTCTAACAGGAAATCGTTACGTTGGCTCTTATAACTTACATATTTCATTACTGTGCAATGAAAAAGAGTTTGTAGTAAAGTTGTTTAAGAGAGCGTGTGTTAATCACGATTATTGCAAAATAAGTTGTTTCTTTAATTGATAATAATTAAACTTATCCTCACGTTCATTACGAGCAGATACAGAAATTATACATTTCCAGTTTCTTTACGTTAAAATGAACGTCAATATTAATTAACAAGTGTTGTTACATCAGTTTTAATAATTAACATTAGTTAATGACAATTTAAAGTACAAAGCGAGAGACAAGATAGATGTGTAAAATTGTGTAAAAATACGCTTTCATTGCTGCTGTTATAGTTTATAAGATGAATATATTTTATCACATGCAATTATTGAAATGATTCTTCTCTCAGGTCTTCCAATGGGTGCAGGAAACAGTTTTCTAGAAATGGAAAAATTGAGGATTGTTAAATCTGAACCGGACAAGGATTCACAATGCGAGAGTCAAAAAGTTCTTGTGTCAATTGAATTATTTCCCTTGTTGTGTGTACAATTGCGTTATCATATTGAAAATACCCACTTAATAAATCGTCATCGTGTAGGTTTTCAAAAAATGATTGGAACAAATTTTTCCGATACCTCTCAATTTTAATTATGCTCGAAGAAAAATGGTCTCTATACGTCTGCAAGATACTGAAATCTAAGCTCCTAATTTTTGTGGATGAAGGGTGTTTCCAGATGTTTATAAGCAGGGACGTTAGAGTATTGTACGTTTTGTCTAATACAGTATAATACGTGGATATAATCTGTACAAACATTGACGTATAAATATTGTTTAATATTGTATATTACATTGCATAGTCATCAAACCGTATAAAATTTTATTAATGTATAGAACGTTGTGTAATATTTTACTTTCCAGACAGTCTAAAATAGTAAAGGAGACTGTGGTTTAAGAGATAATTGAAATTAACCTTCGCCCACAATAATTTTTATATCCGTAGATACGTATTTCGGCAGCTAAGCTGCCATCTTCAGTACGCTACCAACTTAAAAGCACTAAAAAAATGTCTAAATGTGATTAGGTTGATTAGGTTGTTTTTAGAAACTTTTTAGTGCTTCTAAGTTGGTAGCGTACTGAAGATGACAGCTTAGCTGCCGAAATACGTATCTACGGATATAAAAATCATTGTGGGCGAAGGTTAATTTCAATTATTTCCAGACAGTGAAAAGTGTTATTTTTATTTGCATCTAATGGTCTGTGCAAAAAAATAAGTATAGCAATTATTTCATAGTGTGAAGTGTACATAAATAAATTACCTTAGCAACGAAATAAAATTTATTAAATTTGAAAGATTTGTTGTACTGTTTACGTCAATGACGGTTTCTCAACAAGAGAAACTTCACAGGACGAACATCGGTAAAGGCACACATATCGGAATTCAACTTCAAGTTGTCGCCCAGTTAAGAAACCTCCAAGCAACAAAAGGGCGCCGTCGACCTCAAGAGATGAACAGTTGAGCTTCATTTTTGTGACTGAAAATCAGCTGTTGAAGATTCAACTCGCATATTTGCCGTTACAAAAATTCTATTATCTGAAGAAAGATAAATAATCCCGCACTAAATATTTATTAATTTAAAGAAACAGAAATTTAAAGTTTGGGAAATCTTAACATTGACAGATGGAAAGATCCGTCTACTGGAGCCTCTGAACGCGTGCGTTGAAATTATGTCGTGAGCATGTCTTATGCTAAACTATTTTAAATTAATGTCTTATCCATTAGAATATGAAGTGGACTAAAACGAGTAATTAGTAATAATAAATGAAATCATTAATATGATGTGTATGCTGACACCTTAAATGTTCGGCACAATTTATGAAGTATGACTTAAAAAACTAAAAAAATGTCAAAAACAGTCATAAGACGTGTACTTAATTTTATTGCACATAAATATACATCGCGATTGGCCAGTATGTATAACTAAGGTGACCAGGCGTACTGCTTTTAGCAGTACAGTACTTTTTTAAGATAATTTGTACACTCCATTTTTCACGTACTGCTTTGGTACAGTTTTCCGTGTGTTGTATTGTATTGTACTGCTTTTAATAAATGAATAGGTACACATATTCGAAAGATTGATTTTTCTCGACCACGAAATAATTTCATCGTGCACTTTCGTATACTTACGCTCTGCCCGAAATATTACTATCTGAATATGTACTGTCCGCGCTTGCGCAGCACCTGAAATCTGCAAATCTTCTTTCGAAAATAATACGTACAACGTACAAATAACGTAAGCATAACATAAATACCGAAGAGGTACGTTCTGCAAACCCATCTTTCCATTAGTCAGTTTATTACAACGAAATAAAATTATATCCTATTTTGATACGATATTTTAGCTTCGAAACTGGAGTACGTACAAAACTTTTAAGTTTGGGGTTTATAGAGAAACATCAGAGGTTTTGTTTATCTACATTCAAGAGCAAATAAATTCCCACAATTTGAGTTCAAAGGTACTTGCGTTATCGGCGGACAACACTAACACACATTTTGGCGGGCTTTGTAGGAAAGGTCAAAATAATGTGCACGAACGATTAATGCAGCTTTTAAATAAAAATATATTTGGAATTGGCTGTAATGCTCATATTTTATCCAGCGCAATAAATATTGCGTCCAGTTTGATGTCTATTGATGTAGAATTAATAATTCCTCAAATGTAGCTATATTTCCATTGATTTAGATTTAGATAGTCAGGGTAGCTAGTCTTAAAGGTTTTTGCGAAGAGGCAGAGACAGAGTACAGAAAACTTTTGGGATGTTCAAAAGTAAGATGGTTGTCACTTACACCAGCAATTGAACGCATTATTCAGTTATTTGAACCTTTACGTTCTTACTTTTTGAGCATCGATAAATGTCCAAAAATATTAAGAGACTTCTTCCTAAACGACTTGTCAGATATTACATTATATTTCGTTCACAGTCAAGCAGCTTTATTTCATAAAACTGTTGAGAAAATAGAAAAGTCTAATGTGTTTGCTATAGGGGTAAAAATTGTTCTAGATGATTTAATGAATCAGATAGAAGCAAGATATAATAATGAATTTATTCCATTAATTTTGACTCATAAATTCAACCAAATCGAAGAACAAAATCCGGGCATTAAGGTCACATTTGTGAAGGAAATTAGAAGTTTTTATAAAAATTGTTTTGATTATCTTAAAAAATGGACGGAAAATTTTAACAAATTAAATATTTTTAAATTGGCGTTACTAAAAAACAAGATCAAATGGGAAGATGTTACAGAGGCGGTTCTTTATGTCACAAAATCACAAAGTAAACATAAATGACAGCGAACTTTTTGATGAAGTAAGGAGAGTCAATATATATTGCACAGAAGAAAAATTAAGAGAATGGAAAGAAAACAACCTGGAAGTACATATACGATGGGTGGAAATAAGTAAACACTTTTAAAATGAACAGATTTCGATTACCAATTTTATATTAACAATTGAAGCGGCGATGTGTTTACCAGGAACGATTGCAACTGTGGAAAGAGTTTTCTCAATAATAAACGATTTTTGGAGCAGTGAGAAATCAAGATTAACTGTTGAAACTTTGACAACAGTAGCAGCAGTTAAGAGGAATCCCACCGAATAATGCCATATACGAAAACCATTAAAACGCGCGAAGTCGTAGAGGCTTTAGTTCTTAATCAATTTATTCCATTTTTTTACACCACATATTTAAGGACTAGAACTACAAAATGACCAATGGAAAATTTCGCTACGATTAGCTGTTAATTAGAAAAAAAAATAATTAACATTTAAAAATCGTAGTTGAACTTTCCAGTAAAATTAAATGTACTTCCAGTTCATATTTTCGAAAACGCGTTGGTCACTTTGTAGATTGAAGTTTTGTTAACAAAACCGCGAAAACAGCTTTAAAAAATATGTATATGTAATGTAGTTATGAATTTGCGCGTTTTGCATGTTTTTCATGAATTATTTTCATGAGGCGTGGACGGATTTCTCCCACTATCAATTTTGGGGGAGGTAACGAAAGAGGAAGCAAACATATCTTCTCTTTCTGTTCCTCTAAAAATTGTTTAAGAGAATATTGCAGCTGGAAACAAAAATTAGCTTGTGACAGGCTGGTGCCAGGTCGGATCCGAGCCGGGAGTGACCGAATATTGTCGATGTTTGAAAAATACTTCGAAAGCATTTTGAATCATTTATTTACGTGAATTGTAATTTTAACATAGATATAGGCAAAAGAAACGAAAAATTGAAATTACACTTATACATACTATAAAATTGAAATGTTTGTCGGAAGTATGAATGTTAGAAATGTTTGCAACAATGACAATAACGAGAATATAATAATAGAAGAAAATATTTTTAAATTAATTACAAAATATTTTAATGTTTGTCAATAAATTTCGAACTCCGTTACTAAATCTTTTCTAAGTGGATTTTTATTAATGTGTTAATAAAATTTAATTATGTAAAAGTTTTTGTTATGAATGAATATGTCTTCATGTAAATAAGCTGTAACACTAATTATGTTTCTACAAAAATTACTAATTAAAACTTAGAATAAAATATTAAATTAAAAATATGCGTTGTTAATGAGGACAATAAATAATACTAGCAATTGAATATATTTTCGGAAAAAAAATTCAAGTTCAATATTGTTAGTAATTTGACATTACTTCTATAAAGATATTTTTTGCGTTGAAATCGAGATTCCAAAATTAACAATAATTAGAGTCAATAGAATAGTCAAGTGCTAATTAATAAAGTTCTTCTAGAAGAAATCCCAGACATGTGGTTCTAATCGGAAGCCAAGAATTCAATCGTAGTTCTATACAGTAAAGGAGTTGACCGCATGTACAGGGTGATTACGCGAGAATTCCTACCCCCCTTAACTCCTTTATTTTTTATTTCAAGAAAGAAATGTTTAATACAAAACTTGTAGGGACTAATTCAAAGTTTCTCCGTGTGCTCACAGAAAAACAATTTGTGGTCGGATAAACGAGATATGAACTAAGTTTTTTTTTAATGGAACACCCTATATATTATTAAGATTTTCGATTTTAAATTAAGTTCTACTGGGACTACGTATATAATAAAACTAATAATGTAGAAGGTGTCTATAAAATAATTCCTATTTAATTTATTTTATTTTTGAATTTTAGATGTAGAAAACTCCCATTTATACAAGAGATATGATTCAAAATATCTTAAAAACTTTTACATTTTGTGTAAAAAAATTGAGAACGCTTTAAATATGTTTTACGTTAAATTTTCATTTATTTTTTAAAGTTCAATTTTTCTGAATTATTTGTTGTTTTTAGCTTAAACGTTAATTTTTAGAAAATATCTAAATCGATTTAATATGTTAATGGTAAAATTTGATTCAATGTTATTTTATTTAAAATCAAAACTTCGTTTATTTTTTTGAGTGTCCGACACTCAATTATTTTTTGTGAATATCTATAGCAGTACTGAAATAAATTGTACGACTTCTTTTATCTTTTTTTGTTTCTAAAATCAAAGTAAAAGGAGGTAGGAATTCTCGCGTAGTCACTCTGTACGGTGCCCGAAAAAAGGAATGTCTTCCCCATAAAATGCAAATGTTTGGGCTAAGCTGTCGAGACCCACATTACAGAGAGGCGGCCAAGCATTGCGAGCAGGTAATCCCGCTTGCGAAATGTGTCTGAGACAGATATTCGAAACGTTAGACTGCCAGCTTCCGTAAATATAATTATAAAACAAAGCGTTGTATTGTAACAATTTTATCGAACCACATTTTTCGTTTTTATTTCCAAGATAAAAATATAAATACGCATGATGGCCATAATCAGAAACAGCTACAGTACAGGATTCCAGAGAAAAATTGTATTATTGATTTTAAAAATTATCGATGATGTCACATCAACTTATTCTATTTAATTTTGTGTATTCCTAATTTAAAATAATTTAACTCAATATTTCATTTGCTCCTGGCAAAATAAAATTCATAAAACGAACTACGACACAATCCAAAAGAGTTTATATTTGAAATGAACACTGAACCTTTACAATTTAAGAATAAAACGAATAACAATAAAATATTAAATGAATATTACTGCTTAAACACAAGTTAAAGGCCGAAATAAATCTTTGCAGAATTCTAATTCTCATATATTGAAATAATTTTTTTAATTAATAATTAATTACCATATGAGAATTTTTATAATTTTATAAAAAAAATAAAAATTTACTTTTATTGTTCATGTATTGCATAGCAAAAAATGTATGACTTTACCAAACAAATAACACTTTTTATAATTATATTTATAGAATTTAGCAGTCGCACGTTTCGAATTTATCTCAGGCAGATTAAATACATTTTGCAAGCAGGATTACCTGCTCGCAATGCTTGTCTTGGCTTGCTGTAAGCATTTTATGGAGGAGACATTCCTTTTTTCGGGTACTGTACTTTCGAGTTGGAATTCGTGAACATTTTCCTACAAAATATATTAAACATTCTTTATTCTAATTCACACATAAATGACGTATATAAAAATAAAAATTTAATTAAATTCTCTAATAAAGTTTGACTATATTAATTCATTAAAACTGTTCATCTCATCTTAAACAAGTCATGTCTTCATCATTATTATTTTAAAATTCCCTCCCAAGGATCGTGAATTATCGTGTGCTGGGGCCCGTTCAGGAATAAGAAAGAGCGCGCTGTGGGTAATATACTTTCTCTCTCATGTAAATTATTTTGGGTGTTTTGCTTTCCATTTTAAACGCCCAAAGTGCATCTCAATGCAGTTTCTGAACGCGCCTCAGTGGCATCTCGGATCGTCATGAACGACTGGGATTTCATCGAACGGCCAGCCTGCTGCGTCCACATTATTTACAGTAGATATTTGTAATTGTAAAAATATTGTAAACATGCTGATACTGCCGAAGATTATTTGTATGTGGAGCTTATTTCTGCTTCAAAAATTTAAATTTCGTTAGAAGCTGACGACGCCGAAGGACAATGCAACAACATGCTAAAGGGTAACCAATGAAATGTTTGGAGCGCACCTACAGCCAAGGCCAACCAATAATAAAATTCGAAACATTTCCCCTTAAATGTCGTAGTGTTGGGGATTAACAAGCAAGTAAAATACCAACCAGAGAGGGGTACCTTCGCAAGGAATTTTTGTAATGTATTAAGTGATAACGAATTATTAACAAAAAGAATTCATTCAAGTGAAAAATACTTGTATTTGAAATAATATTGTTATTAAATTTAAATGATTAATAAACGTTTTTTATACAATTGACCAAGAATTTCGTAAAAGTTCCGTAGCTTCTTTGCTATTCCAGGTATCAATTAGAATTTCTTTTTTTGTAATAGAAGCGCCTGTATTCCACATTTTAAAAAATATTTTCGTTTATATACAGGGTATCCAAATATTAAAAAAAAAATCAAAATTGTAATTGGCCATGTTCAGCCAGGGACAAAGCTACATAGCGCTTCATAGCGCTATACAGCCTGTAATCAAATAAGTTTCACATATTAAAACTGTAAGTTCTTTATCACTTCAGAAAGTGATTTCTGCAAATATGAATTTTATTGGTGAAAAATTAAAGAAATTAAAACCCCCCCGGAGCCCGGAAACTTTTTGTTTGAAAACCTCTGACTAGCCGTGTATCAGTTTCTACAAGCGCATCATAAAACGTCGTAAAACAATAAAGCGTCATCGAACTGAAGGGCACTGGGTTAAAATTATCGTTTATGTAATTCCATAACGGAATAGAATTATAAATATCCATCGCGTTGCTTATTAAGTTAATCAATTTTCTCAATTTTCACATAATTGTTAATAGTTTTCTGCTCACAAAACTGTAAAAATGAATAAAAATTAGAAATTCCATTTTCTAAAATTATTTTACTAATTCATACGTATTCATCGTGTACTTTATTTGTTGGTCGTCAATAAACTGCTTTTTGCGCAAAACGTTTAAGAATGTCTTTTCTTTCTGCATTTCGGAAAATCATTATTGAGCGCAGTCATCGCTTTTATTATTTTGTGGAACCAAAACAATAAAGCGTCATCGAACTCGAACTACGAAGAAACGTATTCGTTGGTGGAAATAATTAACAAAGCGACAATCAATCAAAGCGACTAATATTTTTTTTTAATCATTTTAATAAGCGAAATTAACACTGTAAATCATGTGTACTATTGGTTTACAAAGACCAGGATATCAAGATCTAATTATTGTCGATTATCTAATGAAACAGATTTAATTCTGATCAATGCAAGCAGATTTAAATTGATCTTCTTTATTAATATTGCACACACGGTCTACGACCCAGAGGTTGTCAATTTGAACTGTCGTCTTTAATGGGTCGGTGATTCTATTTTATTGTGTTCCCATAAAGCTTTTAAAATGCGATCAAGCAATTGACCTTGAATTTTGCTGGAATTTTGTTTTATAACGTTGTTTTTGTGCACGGCCGACCAAAAGTTCTCAAACAAAACAGTCAATACTCCTCCACTAGGTCATTTTTTTTATTTTTGAGCTAGACTTTTGGTAGTTGCAGCATTAATTCTCTTACATGATGAGGAACTTACGGTATTAATATCTGAAACTAATTTGATTACACCCTGTATATGCATAGATATACTAAAATATATGATAATGACATCACGCTACGTGGCGCACACGGAGCGCTACGTAGCTTTGTCCCTAGACAGGGTCATTGCTATTTAGAAACGCTCCATTTTCATTTCATTTTTGAATTCTACACTAAGTACACCCGTTAAAATGACTCAAGTGAATTTAATGCAGAACTTAGTATAGGATTCAAAAATAAAATCAAAAATGGGAGTTTCTATTTAAAAAGAAAACATAACTTTGATGTTTTTTACTCCTATAATATTTGAAAATCCTGAACGAAAATATTTTTAAAACATGCAATAGAAGCACTCTTATTACTAAAAAAAAAGAAAATCGAATCGATACCTGGAATAGCAAGAAAAGTTATGTAACTTTTACGGGGCTCTGGGTCACATTGCAGATCTCTAGTATTATTTACTCGTGAAAATATTGGGTTACTTATGTACAAGTTATGTACTGCTTTAGCATTTAAAAAATCTGGTCACCTTAGTATAACCAAATAACTTAGGTTTACATAAACTCAAATCAGTAATATCTCTTACACTCTAGTGCTGCAACTTTCCATGTTTGGATGTTATTTAACACAACCAGTTAAATAGAACCTGCCCAAGAAAATAACATAAAAATTGTATTTTCACACTATTGGTAAAACAAAATGCTTCATGACTTTGTACATTTACAGTTTTATACCGTATAGTATTGTAGTATACGTAAAATTCCATGGAGTAGTAAGTATGTACATATTATACATTTTATACGCTTTATGCACACTTACAGGGATATTCACGGTGAGTGGCCTATTAGATTATATTGGAAATTATACCTTACAGGCCGCTGAAAATTTGTATAATAATAATCGATAACGAACTATTTAAATAATATAAAACCAGTCCTGGGGTACTTCCGGTTGTACCGGAAGTAATACAAACTTTCTTATTTTAAATGGAACACCCCATATATTATTAAATTTGATGTAAAGATGTAAAACTGAATGGCGAATTCAGTTTTACATCTTTACATCTTTATATCAAATTTATTGCCTCCAAAATTCAGGTTAATCGATTAATAAATAAAGATTCTAGAAGGGTGAGCACATGGCGCGGGCACCCGGTATATTATAAAATTTTTGAATTCCCCATCATTTGTATTCACATACGTCATAGCAAAAAATTAACTATTTTGACAATATTAAATTGTTTCTAAAAATCTTGACGATTGCAGTGGTCAAAATGCAGTGGTCAAAATAAATTGGAATATTACGAAAACTAAAAAAGATACGGAATTGTATTTTTCTCTGCTTGAACACAGAGATAAAGCAACACTTTCTTGGTAAAAGATAAACAGTACACTTTATAAGGAGCTTACAGGGAATCCATAGAAATTGAAATTGAAATTTTCAGCTGTGAATATCTTGTTTTTTTCTTTAATACGGTGTGGTAATCTATGGGTTGCGCTCCTAGATCACCCGATCTAACTCCAGTAGATTTTTATTTATGGAGTAAATTAAAAAGGTAAAGAACATAATACTCCTGTAAATATAGAGAGAATCTGAATCGAAGGTGCAAGAATGCATTTGAACAATTGGATGGACAAGAAATTCAAAAATCAAATCTTTATACCGCCAGAACTTAACAAGAAATAAATTATGCAGAAATATCTTGAAAGCCATTAAAGATAGCGATAAAATTGTTTTTATAAAATCGCAAGAAAATAATATTTTGCATCCGATGGCATAGAAAAACATCAGTGATGACATTAAAAAAATATAGGTGAAGTATATATGTACAGGTGAAACTAGCTAAAATTTTAAAAAAAGGTTAGATCAGCATAAATATTATATCCAAAAAAAGAATGAGAGTCTTTCAACGTTAGTAGAACATTCACTTTTAACTAAACATTTTTGATTTTGAAATGCTAAAATTCTTTGTCAGGAGTCTAACATGTTTAAACGTAGATTTATTGAAATGTGTAAAATAAAAATGTGTAATAATTCATTTAATAAAAGAACAGATTTTGCAAATTTGAACGATATATCTTGTAGTATTCTAAGTTCATTAAATGAGACATAATAATAAGAAACTTCCCTGTTTATTTATTAGAAAAACTATATTATTATTGTTGTTTTATTGTTTTATTGTTAGAATAGTTGTATTTTTTGTTACAACAATTTATTTACATACTCTAGTTTTACCGGGATTTCCCTAACTATTGCAGTAAATACTGGAGTATATGTTAATAAATTACTCTTTTAGCTTTTTTATTTGTTTCACATCCTCTGCAACTCTCACGAGCAAGAACTATCCAAATATGTATATATGGAGTGTTCGATTTAAAGCAGGAAAGTTCCTATCTACTTCCGGTATAAGCGGAAGCACGTCATGACTGATTTTATATTATTTGAATAGATCGTCATCATCGTCATGCCATAAACAAATTTTCAGCGACCTGTAAGGGGTAGTTTCCAATATATTCAAATAAGCCACTCACTGTGATTATACCTGTATTATACATATAACGAATAAAATCCAACGGTCACGTATAATATCATCCCTGTTTATAAGGATTATCTGAAGACCACACATAATTATGTTTTGCTTGTTCAGATAACTTGACAGATGAAACTACGCTTTACACGAGAAGAATATTAAATCTACGGTATCGTTATTGTTTAAGTTATCATAAAACAGATAACAATATTCCATTCGTCAGAGAGTAGAGGTAGAGTTGTTAAACAACTATTATTTTGTATGTATGCTGATTTAAATCCTGTTTTAGAATATTAAGGCAAACTCCTATACTTAAAACAAATTCATTGCTTGAGCAAGCCTACAAGGCGATTTCTTTGGAGATTGCTGCATTCTAGCTTCAACATCCTGCACATCAGCCGTTCGCTGTCTTTGACCATCAGTAATTGGTTTTCTAGTAGTAGCCCTCTTTCACGATTTTTCGAACACTTAGAGATGGATTTGCTGCACTTAAACGGCGTATTTATCTGGAAAATTAGGGAATGCATCCCGAAAATCTTCGATGCAACCATGAATCGTATAGCTCCATATCCAATTTTCTTGTTTTTGTGCATTTTTTTTAAATAACCTTTTAATAATTTTTAATTTCAAGCTGCAAGCCTGTGTGGTAAATGCTATAGTCGGGCCGCCGAAGAAACGGAGTAATAAAACTGCGTGATATACAAGTGATTGCTGTTTCTGTGAGCTAAGTACCGATATATTTACACTAGCCTACAGTGTCGGTCATTCTGCAGAGTAACAACGTGGTCGTACTTCCAGTAGTTCGTATTTTAATAATTTTAACAAATTGGCATTATTATTCATCAGACTTTCTTAAGACTTAATTTAATATTTGAATAAAATAGTGGTAAGTGGTAACTTCTGGTGTTTGATGTAAATATGGCTTTCCCTGTCGGTGTCACAAGAGTAGCGCGTGATCACTCCGTTTCTTCGGCGGCCCGACTATAGGGTTTCTACTTCTCCGATATACGGGACCCTATTCGTGATTGGTTCTGAATGTTTTAACGTTAAGAAATTGTAAATCAACCAATCATGAATACGATTCCCTACGCCGCACCGTACGATGAAGGTGTGGAAACCAAACAAAACTTTAGAGTAAATACAGCCTGGTTCTAATTACATATTCCGTTGATCGCATGGTAGTATCAAAGCTGTGACAGCAGCAAGCAACTGATTTAACGGTAACTATTAATCGGCACAACGTGGACACGGTTTAATAATATATAAAAATGAAAACTGTAATTGCTATTACAGTCTAGAGTCCCCCCCCCTGTTAATTTTGGAACCAAATAAGTTGAAAAGTTCAGACAAAAACCAAATCAAAGAAGATAAAAAATATTAATTCTTAAGATAAAATTACTTTACAATATCCTCTAGGTGACGTTGCGCTCACTATAAACTTTAATGCTACATTCAATGACGCTGTCTGTTTTAACAGTCTTCATTTATTTTTGAGTTAATGAAAAAAAAATTATCCTATTAAATATCGGATATCACTATTTCTAGTAGGCTTATAAATATTAAAACAAATAAAAATCAATCACTTCGAACCGAAAACACTAAATTAATAAAAGGTGGGCACGTACTATGAACTTCAAATTTTTAAACAGGATGATTACTTAAGTGGTATATCATGTTAAAGGATTTTTAATTCTACATTCAATAACGTTATCAATTTTCATTTTCCAGCATTTGTTTTTCAGTTTGTGAGATTTTAGTGCAACAATCAACGTATTTTCTTTTGTAGATTTTTATTTCAATTCATTTTGACAATTTAGTGTGTTCTTGGATTTTAGATAGTGATAAATTTTTATTTGTTTCAGTATTTATAAGCCTGCTAGACTTGATAAAAATTGCACGATATTTAAGTAAATGTTGGAGTTAATACAAACGAACCGCCAGCAGACCCCAGATGGCGTGGGGATGCAATGCAGCAACCACCGACCGATAGAAGCGTCACCCCCACTATCTATAAGTACAGTTAAGTAATGTCCGTTGCCACCACGTGTACGCACATGTTAACTTTAACCATTCGTTTAATTATAAGCCCTTTTTGTTGATACGCTATAACTTTTATTTCTTTCAACGATCCTCGTCCTACCACAATAGGTTATGGGCCCAGTGTGCGCGGTAATTGTGGAAATAAAGAAGAACGTGAACACGTGCAAAAATCAAGGTTAAAAGTTAACACGCAGTCAGTTGTTGAGTGTTCGACAAGCGAAAAAGCCATGAATGCCACAGGGGTGAGATTCGAGGTGCTCAACAAGGACAATTACGATACATGGAAGATCCAGATGCGTGCAGTGCTAATAAAAAACGACGCATGGGACTATGTGAGTGGAAACGTGACTAGACCAGTTCAAACGGAAGCTGATAAGGCTGAAGAAATTGCAGCGAAGCAAGCGGCGGCGAAATTATGGGATGCAGCCGATCTAAAAGCTCAATCGCACATAATTCTCGCAATAAATCCGTCAGAAATCAAACAGGTGAAATCGTGAAAAACGTCGAATCAGGTATGGCGTAAATTAGAGGAAATTTATCAGTCAAAGGGACCGGCTCGTAAGGCAGCCCTGCTAAACGAACTAATGTCTTTAAAGATGACCGAAAACGATGACGCGCGGGAACATTGTAGGAATTTCGCCAACACGGTCGGGAAGGTGAATCTCGCGAATGACGCGCGTATAGACGTTGTTGGAAAAGGCACGGTTTCAGCAGTTACAAATTTAAATGGAAAAATCAAAACGGTCAATTTTAGTGACGCACTTTTCGTGCCAAAATTGCGAACGAACCTGATATCAATCGGAAAAATCGCGGATAAAGGGCACAAAATCGTATTTGACAGTTCCAAAGCTAAAGTTGTAAATCGCGAAGGGAATGTAGTCCTCACCGCCGAACGTAAGGGGGGCTTGTATTATTTTCAAGGATTTGAGTCAGAGTGTAATCATACTTTCAACTTGGAAGTTACATCGGACGCGCCAAACGAAAACTCTCTCGAAGACTGGCACATCCGTATGGGACATCTGAACCTGAAGTCCTTACGACAGGCCATCAAGATGGGATCTATTCAGGGAATAGACGTCGGCAACATAAACGAAGATTTTGAATGCAGCACGTGCATGGAAGGCAAGATGCACAGGTCATCTTTTCCTAAGAAATCCGAGAGGACGACGGAACTAGGCGAGTTAATTCATTCCGACGTATGCGGACCAATGCGAGTTGCCTCACATGGAAACAGACAATACTTTGTCACGTTTATTGACGACCACTCGGGGTGGTGTGAGATAAGATTCATCGAACATAAGAACCAGGTACTGGAAGAATTCGAAAAATTCAGGGCGGCCATTCACACCCAGAAAGGAAAAGGGATCAAGCTATTGCAGTCGGATAATGGTCGGGAGTACGTGAACGGCGAGTTCGGCCGTCTACTTCAGAACCATGGAATATCTAGACGACTGCCGGCTCCGTATAATCCGGAGCAGAATGGCGTAGCAGAAAGAAGAAATCGCACGTTACTGGATATGGCCAGGTGTTTGCTAATCCAAGCTGGCCTACCTCCTAGCTTCTGGGCCGAGGCTGTCAACACGGCGAATTTTATTCGCAACCGATCTCCGACAAGCAAACTCGAAGGAATGACGCCATACGAAAGATGGACAGGAAAACCTCCGAACGTGTCCATATTTAAGCCATTTGGATGCGTGGTCCTGGCCATGGACCGATCGCCGAGCAAGGGGAAGCTCGAACCGCGATCGAGAAAGGGCATATTCGTAGGATACAGCTCAGAGTCGAAAGCGTTTAGAATATGGATCCCAGAGAAGCAGAAGATCGAAGTGACGAGGGACGTTAAATTTCTGAAGAAATTTCCAAGTCTGTCGACCAACAAATCTGGAGATTTTTATCCATGGGTGACACAATTAAGGCACCATAACTCCCAAGAAGGCGCAAATGTTCCAAACGACGTTGAAACATTCGTCGAGGTCGACCTTGACAGGAACCGTGACCTAGATCAACCAGCCGATGACGTGGGAGGGATGGACAACGATAGCGAACGAGAAGAACTTGAAGATGCAGGAGCGGAGCTCGATGATCACGGTTTTCTCCCGGACGACCCAGGAAGTGCAGAAGACCAAGATAGTGATCCAGAGGGCGGATCGAGACGAGGTCCAGGTCGACCGCGTGTGGTTCGCACTGGGCAGCGCGGAAGGCCGCGAAAAGTCTACTCCAAGGCGAGGTTCGCAAGTGAGGCAAAAGCAGATTTTGTTTTTGTTGCAGAAATTCCTGTCGCTCGAGCTCTGGAAGGCATGGAACACGACGAGTGGATGTCTGCCATGGCTGACGAAACGAATTCGATTCTGGCAAAGGACACATGGGACTTGGTCGACAGGTCGGAAGCGCCCAAGATGATTGGCAGTCGATTCGTGCTTAGAAATAAACTGGGTACGAATGGAGTCCTAGAGAAACGCAAGGCCAGGGTGGTGGCAAAAGGATATTCACAGACTTACGGAAGAGATTTCCATGAGACGTTTGCTCCAGTCGCGCGCCTCAGGTCCATAAGAGCGGCAATTGCCGTGGCAGCGCAGAATGGAATGCAGATCCGGCAATATGACGTCGAGACCGCTTATCTTAACGGTGATCTCGAGGAGGAAGTATACATGGAGGTGCCCGTACGAATGAAACAAGTCCTGGAGTTCATCACCAGCAGCGGAAACTATGCCCTGTTACAGTCGATTTTGTTATTACGCATTTATTTCCGATTCGGCTAAGAACTGGCAACGTTGCTACTGGACGCCTACCGGCAACGCTCGGCGTTGTGTCATCTGGCAACGCTGTAACATTCGCGGCAGGAAGCGATTCTTTCAAATTAATAATTTCTTATTGGTGTTTAATCTCCGTCTTCTGACGTCATAATTTTCCCATTGGATTGGCCATTTTGTGTAGTCTATAAAACGGAAATCATCTTCTTCAGCGGCCATTGTGTATTACGGGCATTCATTCATTCTTCTGACTCGTGCGAGAGTAGACGCATATTCAGTGCTATCGACGGTTTGTGTTTGTTTAAACAAAACCACTTTTCTACGGATTTTCCGGAAGCAAATATCTCTCCCGAGTCTTGTGGAACGTTTATACGTTCACGTCCAACGAGTTTGCTAAGTAGCAGGTATGTTTAATTAATTCGTTCGATACACGTGGTTAATGGTTGTTCTTTCCGTCCCCTTTCAGAGTCGTTTGTTTGTTGTTGGTTATTGTTACTGATTGCATTAGTATTAGTACTGAGCGTTGGTATCAGTTCCCGAATGGGTATGTGAACATTTCGAATACGAAACGCACCTGTGTTTGAATCGCTGGACTCCGTTGCGACATTAGAGCGAGACAGACATCTGGAGTTGGACCGCCGTTGGCAGCATTGCTGATTGAAAATCGTCTTGGAACGAAGCGGCGCCTACCAACTAGTGACATCTTACGCTTCTCGCAGGAACTGGAGCTCAGCTGAGCGACAAAGAGTGACGTATACCATTATTATTTTGATTCGAATTGCATGCCGACTATTTTACCGGACACGAAAGCAACTTACGTATTTAATAGTTCGTAACTTAGTTTAATATTTAAGTAACCTCTACGTAAATTTCGTGGTGTCTTTGGAGCACCGATTGTGAGGTCAGATCTGTCCATCCCGCGTATTATGGCTATCATTTAATGTTTTGATAGGTTACAGTTTAAACATTGTTAAATTTTGTTCAACTAGTGTATGTGTGTGTTAATAAACACCGTATCACTGAACGTGTTTTGCTTATGTTAATCTCCTACTTTGAACGCATCAAGAGAGGAAAAATCTCCTGGAGAAAATTGAGAATACTTCAAGCGCGCACATTGAGACCTTGGGAAAGCATCAAAGTGTGTTTGACAATTGGGAAGGTAATTCCCTGGCGCCCTATTTGTTTATATTTAGTTACCCCGCCCATTCTCCACCAAGTTCAGCCGTGGCAACCAGTTGTCCAAAGACAACGCTATCTGTTACCAGTATTACGATGTTGGAATCCAGGAGTATTAGCTTTTAAATCTTTTGGTGGTAACAGCCCAACATTCGGTCGATAAGGCTACTGCAATGTTGAAGCTCCTGTCGAAAGGCGACAAAGTGTGTCGCATGAGGAAGGCCTTGTACGGGCTGAAGCAAGCTGGTCGGGCCTGGTACAGGCGGCTGGATGAAGAACTGCGGGCTCTGGGAGCTACTCCTACTAGAGGAGATCCTTGCGTCTACACGCGCGGACAAGGTACTGAGCAAATGATCGTCATTATCTACGTCGACGACATCCTGGTGATGTGTCGAAACGCGGGAGATATTTTACACTTTGGGGAAAGACTGAGTGGTATCTTCGAAGTGAAAGATCTCGGCGAGGTCGAGCGCTGCTGGGTATGGAGTTTTCGAGAAACACGGAAGGCATCTCCATCGGACAGCGGACCTACGTCCTAGATGTTCTCCGGCGATTCGGGATGCAGGATTGCAATCCCGTGACCACACCCCTGGATCCGGGAATGAGATTACGACGAGAGGACGTCTGGACGGACTCAGATGGCGAAAAGCCGCCTTACAGGGAGTTGGTGGGCTCCTTGATGTACCTGGCAGTCGCTACGCGTCCGGACATCGCTCATGCGACGAGTTCGTTAAGCCAGTTTAACGACTGCTTCGGTAAGTCACACTGGAACGCAGCGAAGAGATTACTGCGCTGCCTTAAAGGAACGGCCGATTACAGAATTACCTACAGATTTGGTCTGAGGTCTCTGGTCGGCTACGTGGATGCGGATTGGGCAGGTTCGGTGGACGACAGGCGATCGTTCACGGGATACATGTTTCTGATGAGCGGCGGGGCAGTCTCTTGGGACTCAAAGAAGCAGCGCACCGTGGCTCTGTCGACAACGGAAGCGGAGTACATGGCCCTGACCGAGGCGGCAAAGGAAGCAGTATATCTTCGGCGATTCCTGGGAGAGTTGGGATCGAAAGGGACGAAACCCATCAAGCTGTGCAACGACAATATGAGCGCACAAAGACTGGCTTCAAATCCGGTCCACCACGCACGAACTAAGCATATTGATATCCGTCACCACTTCGTTCGTGAGGTGCTGGAAGCTGGCCACGTGACAATTGAGCACGTGACTTCAGGTGAGATGGCGGCCGACGTGTTGACCAAGCCACTGCCAAGGTCGCAGCTCCAGAAATGTATGGATTTGATCGAGTTAGCGAAAAGTCCGGCGGTTGTTTGAGGGGAAGTGTTGGAGTTAATACAAACGAACCGCCAGCAGACCCCAGATGGCGTGGGGATGCAATGCAGCAACCACCGACCGATAGAAGCGTCACCCCCACTATCTATAAGTACAGTTAAGTGATGTCCGTTGCCACCACGTGTACGCACATGTTAACTTTAACCATTCGTTTAATTATAAGCCCTTTTTGTTGATACGCTATAACTTTTATTTCTTTCAACGATCCTCGTCCTACCACAATAGTAAATAAGTTTTTGTCATTAACTCTAAAATAAATGAAGGCTGTTAAAAACTGTCAGCGCCACAGAACATAGAATTAAAATTCCCTTAAAATGTAAGTAACTATGCTATTTAAAATTTTGAAGTTCATAGTTCGTGCAGCTCCACCTTTTATCAATTTAATGTTTTCGATTTGAATTGATAGATTTTTATTTGTTTTAATATTTATAAGCCTACTAGAAATAGTGATTTCATACAAAAAATATCCGATATTTAATAGAACAAATTTTTGTCATAACTCAAAAATAAATGAATACTGTTAAAACTGACAGCGTCATTGAATGCATCATTAAAGTTCCTTTAAAATTATAGGTTACTTAAGCCACCAACTCATTAAAAATTTTAATAGTGCACAGCGCCACCTAGCGGATGTTCTAAAGTAATTTTATCTCAAGAATTAGTATTTTTCATCAATTTTGATTTGGCTTTTGTCTGAACTTAGTCGGTTCAAAAGTTAATAGGAGGGAAGGAACTTTAGACGAGCACTGTATAATACAGGGAGATTCAGGCAACCCATTCATTAAAAGTTTACGGACTTCCTCTTTGAATTTCTATTCCATATTTTGCGGTTATAAGTTAGGGATAATGATATATTATCTCTTTCTACTCATGATTTTCTCTTTGATACATAATTTTTTTCACTTTTCAGTATTATTCCTGAATAGTGCGCTTTGAAAATTTAACAAACTGAGGTTTCTTTAATTGATTTCAGAATGTAAAATCAATGTCATTTTAAAAACCGAAAAATAATATTTAAATACATATCTATCATCTAAACCTCTTATTTACATATACCGCATGTATTAGAATTCTTGGTATGACTTTTGCACATTTACAAAATATAAATTTACATTACAATACAAAATTTTGTTGTCCTCAGCTATTATTTATTAATAATACCTTTCTATTTTATCTAAGTAATAACGTAGCAGCAATTTATGGTAAAACTCGGGCACAATTTTCTTGTGTGTGAATCGTGTCGACACTTCTTATAGCACTTCTGCCTCAGTGCAAATTGTGTCCAAAATATTTATGTTTGTGTCTACACATTTCCAACTTATTGTGTCAAAAAAATGTAAGTGTCTAAATGGTTATATTTGAAACACATATGTTTAAAATGTCTCTAATTTGGATTCTTTAAATATATCTGGACACAGATGAGTGGACACTAAATAGACTCAGTTTGTCTGATTTGTTTCTTGTCACGATGTTTCTATTCTGTTACTGGAATGAGTTGAGTAGAAACAATAATTTCCGTATGGGTACATTTTAAACACAGAGTTTCTTTATTGTTTCTACGATGTGTTTGTACGGGCACATACAGATCCGTACGGAAACATTTTACGCACATAATTTCCATTTTGTTTCTACAAATGTGTTCTGTAAATCTGGTCAAAGTGTTGTGTACATAATGCGCGTACGATAAATGTGGTACAGTACAAAACATGTAAACAAATTTCGAAAGCGCTGAAAGTGAGGTTAAGAAATACGAATGTGTTGTGTTCGAATCTCGTCTATTTCAGCCACCACAGGTGCAATTTCAGATACAAATTTTCTGAAATGTATCCACTGCTAAATAAAGACGCATTTTGGACGCATACCAAACGCAGGTTTCTTACAGGTTACCGAATTGTATCTGTGTGAGCGTTTACTCACATTGCAGCGAATTTTTGGCTACATCACGTGTACATTTGGATACATAAATCTAAATTGTTTCTTCCGGTTTTACATGTGTCAGTGTAGACAATTTGTAGGCAATTTTTTTTCACATTGTGGAAACGTGTTCCTTTTTGGACGCCATGCATAATACGCCATGTTTCAACATGCAAGCGCTTCGACATGAAAGTAAAAAAGAAATCTGGTTTTTCGATTATTATTTCAAACTTGAACTTTCGACACTATTTAGGACAACATTTTAGTAAACATAATGTCCTGAATAATAAAATATTATAGGTATTTGATTTTTCGGAGTATTAAAAAAATAATTTTTTTATGGACAAAAATTAAAAAATCTAATTACTCAGTATCTGTAAGGCGCGTTTAATTTTTAGAAGTACCATGCCAACTATTATCAGTAAACATGGGTTCGCAATAGTACCTAGTCGAGTAATCCAGATATACAGAGGTAAAATCTTGTTTGTTTTGGCCTAAGAAGATGAACATGCTTAACATTCAACTCCTTCAATTTTGTCTTCATGATGTATCCAAAAAGTATCGAAAATAAACTTAATTTGTGTCTACTTGGGTTTATTTTGCTACACTACTGGATAGGAAATAATAATTCGGGTAAAATTTAGAACAATATGTGCCGACTTTGTGACTATAACTAGATCAGAACAATGGAAACAGTTTGGAAACAATGTGATCACACACCAGACACATACAAGTTTACATTTGGACACATAATCGAAACATATTTTGATCAAAACAGATACATTGTGGACACATCAATGTTTTATTTTAGACACATGATGGGAACGAAAGACGCTATCGAGACACATTTTAGAAAACTTTTAGGTATACTTTAGACTCACGTTTGGACATGTTTTAGATATTAATTAGAACACATTTTGACTGACATTTTGGTCCCATTTCCCACTTACAACGCTCCGAAAGTCGACAGTGTGCCTTAAAAATGTGTCGTGCCCAAATTACAGTGTCGACAAAGCGTCACATTTCGTCCAAAATGAGCCGGATATTGCTACTTGGGGTAGTTTCCTTGATATAACAATTTTTTTTTATTAACTTCTTGAATTGTCGATTTTTTATCATCAAATACATTTAATATGTCTGTGTTTGAATATTTATTTGTTGGTTATTCGTAGCGATTAAATTATTATTTTTTTTTGATTCCTACTAGACGGATGATTTGAAAAATTATAATTTCTCTAGTTTTCATAGCACACTATTTAAAAACAATACCGAAAAATGGGAAGAAATTAGGTGTTAAAAAGAAATCATCGATAACGAGTGAACTATAAGAGAAAGGTATAGGGAATGCTAATACAGAACGAAAGAACATTTAGTCGTGATAGGTGATGGTATAAAAATATACTAGGCATTCCATTAAAAAAACATTACTTTTCGACAGTTGAAATCAGTTCGAATAGAAGTTTTCAACCAACCTGTAAACAATCAAGTGCAAAACTGGACATGATCTGAAAGAATGTTACCGTATCCTACTACTAGGGATGTAAGTTGGTAAATTACTGTGTAAATTACAGAATTAATTACGGTAATTTACTCTAATTTACAAATTTTTAATTACCGTAATTTATCAGTAAATTACCTTCGTTCATTGGTACATTACTAAAAAAATTACCGGTGTAACTTAACCATCACACATTTGATCATAACCTCAATATGATTGGATCGCATGTTTGATGTCAGGAGAGAGAGCCAATTTCCATGTAAATTTTTTGTCCACGTAATATGACGTAGTAGTACTTAGTAACGTATTTATTTGTTGCGATGTCGCCACTATTCTACGCGCGCTTTTTTATGCGCCTTTTTAATTTAAATAATTCTTTAGGTTTTCTTCTCCATACATTCATTTAAGTAATATGTTATATTCTGCAAAAACTAATATGCTGTAATATACATTACAAGTCTTTACAGAATATAACGTATTACCTAAATGAATGTGTGAAGAAGAAAACCTAAAGAAACGGAAAATCATGCTTAAATTATGATATTTACTAGATTCTATGCTAATAAAACAAACCACATATTATTCTCAAATTACTATATTTAACTGCAAAAGTAACTGCAAGTAATAACACATTATTTGTACATTGTCATTCATGAAGTTCATAATTTATGGAAATGCTTTCAAAATTGCAATTCAATACATTCTTTCTTTATCCGTACACATTATTTTTGACTTTAAGTGCGAATATCTTCAAAATTACTGCAAATTAAACTTTTTTTTTAACAATTTTTATTTAGAATACTGTACTTTGACCACCTTTAAATTTTATCAATCAGCTAATCACTCACACATAATAATACTTGTTACACTTTAATAAAATTATTTAAAGTGATTGTTTCATAGTTGTAGCTCCTACCTTCTGCACCTTTATTTCTATTAAAATGATGAATTGTCTCGGTCGATAATACGATGTAGGATACAGGTTAGTCTCCGTATTAATTTAATCTTCCTGCATTCATGTCCTGGATACACATATCTGTAACAATTTACATTTTACTGCCATTGTTAACTTGGTAAAATAAAAACCTTATTATGGATTGTTATGATGCTAACGGTAATGCTAACCTTTCATCAGTGTGACGCATACACGTCTTTTTGCATCAAAATTGTCACAGGGCTTCGTTGCCTAAATTAGCAGCCCCAATTCCAAATTGAAGGAAATTTGGTCTGATTGGAACATGAATTGCATCCAATAACTGCACATTTAAATCTTCTTTTGCAGATCTTGCGAGGTCCATTTTTCTCAAACTCTGTTTATATTAGAGACTATTCTCTGGTCACACAAAAATAATTTAATCATCAACAATGTTTATTTAACGGACAATTTGATTTAACCCATTATATTTGTGCCAGTTCTTTAATTTACTTAAATGATCACCATCACCGACATCACTAGAGGAATTAAAATTGACCACATGTGACATTTCATTCGCGCCAAATTTACAATTACTCCTAACGCCATCTCTGCTGATAAATACATTACTAAAACAGCCTGGAAAAAAATGTTCAATTACCAATAAACCTCTCTCCTATATATATTTACGTGTGAAGTGCAAAGTAAAATGAATTATTGTGATAATGTGTATGGATCGTGTTTATCGTCTGAAAATATTTACCGAATTCAAAAATGTCAAAATTCTTGTATGCGTTTTGTAGGTAATATTACTAGAAGATATCGCATGACTCCCTTCTATGAACAACATAATATTTTAAAAATGGCGGTACGGCGAGAACTTCATTTATGTTGTCTTGTCCATAAAATATTAGAAACGCAAGACCCTAGTTATTTGCTTCATACGTTAATTTTTCTCCGAGATTTACATCATTCTAAAACCCGTCAAGTACATACGCTGAATATGCCAATCCACAGAACTACGTTCTTTAGAGGATCTTTTTCTTACTCCTCCGTTCGTGCTTACAATAGTGTCCCTGATGCGTTTAAAACATTAAAGTATTTTACTTTCAAGTCTAAATTAAAATTATTTTTATTGTCTATGAATTAGCTCCTTTCAGTTTCTAGACTCGTCAAACGTATTGCTCGATTATTGCTAGATGATTGATAAATTTTCTATTGTTTATTTAGTTACATGTATTTGTGTGCGGCCTTTTCAATTGTCGTACATTTATTGTAATATTACTTACATATTGTAATTTTCACTTACAAGGTAGGATAACAACAGCCAGTGGCTGAAATCCCGCCTGAATAAAATCCATTATTATTATTATTATTATTAATTGATAAGTGATAAGTGAATATAAATATTCTGTGATTGTGATCTGTACTGACAAGCAAAGCAAGGGAGTATTATTTTCTTTATTAGTTTACTAATATACACTAACATTTTTAAACATGGGAAGAAAGGATAATATCAAAAGTATAATTCTACGTGCCTTTCAAAAACAGCTTAATAAAAATTCATACAAGTGCTTATATTGTGGTCAGCATTACACCCTTAATGTATCTAGAATGACAAAACATTTAATTCATAAATGCCGACACTGTCCAAACAAAATTAAAATTAAATTATGCAATGAAACGAAATCTAATTTAGTGAGGAAGAATCGGGACCCAGGTAAAATTTATTAATGTTTATGTCAACTTATTCTATTTGTTTCTTTTTTTTCTCAGAAACCTCTTCATCCCAGATTAATAACAATAATACTAATTTTATTGATGGTATTTGTGACAATAGTGTCACATTCTCTGTGCGCTCTTAATAAAGGTAAAGTGGGGTAACGTAGCTCTGGGTAGAAGGTGCCGCTCAGGTATGGGCTAAACTAACTAGGGGGGTAGTTTACCCGATAGACAAATGTGTTTCTTACCTCGTCCCGGTTTTGTCTCGAATCAGGAAGGTCCTCTTCAGACAAAAACTCCCCACAACACTTTTAGGCTTTATTGGGCACCGCTATAGAGCCACCTTGCCGAGCCCACCTTCCTTGGACGATGCCTCCTCGACTCTGTCCCCGCAATTTCCCAATTATCAGTAGCTCAGCAAAGTGACCCGTTAAGAATTATATACAGCTGTCCAGAAAGAATCTTCGTGACAATAGTGATAGAGATGACAACGTAATAACTGTAAGAAATACATCTGAATCTGAAAGCACATCGTCCTATTCACTACTTCGACCATCACAGTCTTCTATTCATTCATTGTAGATACAATGAATCCTAATGAGGAGGTAGGCAATATTATATTGAGTTTTCATTCCTATAAAGACAAGAAATAAATATTTCAGGATATTATATGAGAACTTTTAGCTAGAGCTTGTTATGCAACCGCACCTTTGCAATTCACTGAAAATGATCATTGGATATGTCTTTTTAAGAAAATTAGACCATCTTTAAAACTACCAAGTAGACATCAGCTATCTAATATCTTATTGAATAAAGAATACAAAAGAGTTAATTTAAAGGTTACTAAAAAAATCAGAAAAGCAAATACTGTGGGACTACAAATTGATGGGTGGAGTAATATTCGAAATGATTCTATATTAAATATTATTGTCACAATTCCTGCCCCAGTTTTATACAAAAGTATAGATAATAGACATGATGCGCACTACATCGCAAGTCTAATTAAAAATATTATAGAAGAGTTGGGAATAGAAAAGATTTTCAGTACGATCACAGAAAACGCAAGTAATATAAAAGCTGCATGGTCTTTAGTAAAAGAAACTTACCCAGAGAGCAAAATTAGTTGTTATGGGTGTTGCGCCCACATATTAAATTTATTAGCCAATGACATAATGAAGTTAGAAAGATTTTCAGTAGTAAAATTGAAAAGTAATAAGATTATTAATACTATAAAAAAATCTCAAATATTAAATGCTACCTTAATCAAAATTCAATCAACAATACAAGATAGAAAAATTAAAACTTTGAAACTTCCTGCACCGACCAGATGGAGCTTTATGTTTAAATGTTTGAAGTCGTTACGGTACAATAAAAAAATTCTTCAAGAATTAACAATAACTGAATCTGTGTCTGATATACTGAACAACCATAAAGAAGTAAAAAGTAATATTGTAAGCGATGAGTTTTGGAAAAATGTATATTATCTGTATAATATTTTGTTACCATTAAATCAATGTATTACTGCAATAGAAAGCACAAAGCCATTTATTTCACACGTTGTAGAAATTTTTTGAGGATTTAAAATGAAGTTTAAAGAAAATTGTAACTGGGAAACAAAAGAATCAGTATTAAAATTTCTAGAACTTTGCAGAAAAATGACTATCGAACCAATTCACCTATCAGCCAATTTATTGGATCCATATTTAAAAGGAAAAACACTTAATAAAGAAGAATATATAAAGGCATTACAATATATTTCCTCTGTTGGTGATTTTTCCCCAAATATACCTCTAGGGGCAATAATGCGTGATGTTGCTAATTACAAAGAAAAAGAGGACTTATTTGCCAACGAATTTATGTGAATATGCTTAAACGATCAAAAACTTGATCCTGTGGTATGGTGGAAATCGTTGTGTGCTACCACAGAGTTAAGTCAAGTAGCAGTGCAAATACTCAACAGTCCATGCACAACATCGGCTACAGAGAGAACCTTTTCTATTCATTCAAACATTCATAACAAGAACAGGAACAGACTAACCAACGAAAGAGCAGCAAAGTTAGTGTACATTCAAAATAGTTTAAAATTTGATGAAAAGGGCAAAGATAAAACGGAAAAGTATTCACTGATAGAACATCTGTCTAATGGTAGTAATAGTGAAAAGGAAGAAACTGATGAAGAAATGGAGGAACTTACAGAAACTGAAGAAAGTAATAAGTTCCGCAAGAAGACCAGGAAGGAGAGGAAGCTGAGAAAGTGAGACAATAGAAATAACAATAAAAATTTGTTACTTTTTTGTTTTTGTTTTATAAGTTTATGTACTTATTATTTTCATATTTTCAGAGGAAGTTTTTAATTTATTTTTAACATTTTTTAATATTTTATTTGCGAAATAAAACAGTTTCATATTTACATAGTATATTATTTCAAATTATCGTGACAAATAATTACAAGATTTTAAATTGCTGGTAATTTAATTTGGTAAATTACAAGGTAATTTACACTCGTAATTTACCAAAATTTTAAATTACTGCAATTTTACATTCCTGCCTACTGCAGGCCAAAAATTGACATCGTGTTTTTTTTGCACAAAGATGGCAGTATCATAAACAAGGTTCTGTAAGTCTGAGCTTTTTTTAAAAAATGGAAATACCTCGAAAACGGAAACGGTTAATTTTTCTTGTATCACACGTTGCAAAATATTTCATTTAAAATAAGAAAGTTGACAGCAACTTCCGGTATAAGCGGAAGTGTCCGAAAATTGAAAATATTATACTTTGATAGATCCTTATCGTTAACTTATAACTGCAAACTGTGAAACAGAAGTTCAAAGGAGAAGTCCATAAACTTTTAATGAATGGGTTGCCTGAATCTCCTGTATAATATGAGTAACTTTCGTAACTACATTTGAAGAAGTTGTCCAGTTTGACAAAGAAAATAATGAGAGAAAAATCTGAAAATTATTTCAAATTTCGTTTGCCAGTGCAGTGCCAGTGCAAAATTAAGTTAAAAAAATTAAGTTAAAAAATTCGAAAATGTAAACCTTTGTCTGAAATTTTGCAGTAGTCAACAACAAAAAATAACGTAACTGAAGAAGGATAAATTAATACATACAGATTAATGAATTCGAAAATACCAAACAATATTTTTTTTTTGATGATATAATAAACGTTTTATAATTCTGAGTGTGTTTATTTCTCGTCCAATGGTAAACTGAAATTTGTATAAATTACCGAAATGACTATTGTGCATTACAAAAATGACGAAAATCAAATCAGTTTTCCTTAGTTATATTGAAACATAAGTATGTATGACCTTTGCTGATACTGAAAATGAATTGCTTTAGCCTAATTTTATAGGCCTATGAATTGCTTTAGCCTAATTTTATAGGCCTATAAAATTAGGCTAAAGCAATTCATTTTCAGTATCAGCAAAGGTCATACATATTTATGTTTCAATATAACTAAGGAAAACTGATTTGATTTTCGTCATTTTTGTAATGCACAATAGTCATTTCGGTAATTTACACAAATTTCAGTTTACCATTGGACGAGAAATAAACACACACTCAGAATTATAAAACGTTTATTATATCATCAAAAAAAAATAAGCAAGTGATTCCCGAAAACTAATTTAACGTAATTTCACATGAGAAAAATCAAACAGAAAAATTGTGAAACCATTAGCTTATGGAACTGAGGCAACGTCATGGCTAACTGATAAATATTTACTTAACAAGTACGGTATCCTTTACTTGCTTGGTATTTTCGAATTCATTAATCTGTATGTATTAATATATCCTTCTTCAGTTACGTTATTTTTTGTTGTTGACTACTGCAAAATTTCAAAGGCTTACATTTTCGAATTTTTTAACTTAATTTTTTTAAGACCTTTTTTTTCAACTCTTGTAAAACGGGCTTTTAGCCGTCTAACAGAATTTAAAAATTTGAATGATATCTTATTGACTAGAATAAATTAAAAGATTAGTAGTTTTGGCTGAACACAACCTATTTATTATTTTTCGGCATTTTTGGTTTTTTCTTTTTTTAGAATTTAAAGATTTTAATAAAAAAATGCCGATGAAATGGAAAAAAAAAACTGTTTTGTTGCTGGGTAAAGAACCGTAATGCAAGTTTGTTACCGAAATGAAATTTTCGGTAGATTTGAAGCTAGACTACCTTTTTTTGTCTAGAAACTTCATCCAACTTTTTAAGTCGTTCAATTGTAACGAAATACCAGATATCAAAGGGATTTTAGGATTTTATTAGAGCAAAAAACTGCAGCAATGCGATTTTAGAGGTTTACATCACTTAAGCACATATTCTACTAGCAGTACTGTTCAATAGAGAAAAAGCAAATAGGACTAGCTAAAAAAGAAGGCTTTTTGGGGACTTTTATAAATTGGGACAATTACCGAAATGACATTTTTTTACACTAAAACCCTGAAAAAAAATGTAGGTTGGAGAATAAGCGCTTATGTTATTACGCCAAATAAAAATGAACTATTATTAATCATTCAAATATTTTTGAGGCTTTCAAATCTTTAACATTCAACAAAATTGGCAATGACAGGAAATTGGTCAGTTATATGAGACAAACCTTTATGTGTTCCAAAAAAATATTACAAATCTTACCCAAGTACGGTCACGTGACTTATGAAATGATCTTCCAGATAGTTGCTTATTGTCTGTTTCTTTACTACTTCCACATTTTTTTTTATAAGTACCCGAATTTGGTTTTATTTCATTCCATTTCCCAAATCAATCAAAACCGAGAGTTCCACTGCAAACCAAAACGACCTGACCAAAAATAATCGTATATACGATGTAATAGCAATGAGTAGCTTAGACAGCGACAAAAAATGCGATCGTAGGATGTCGCTATTAAAGCTATTCATAAAAAATCATAACGAACGTTTCGTCAATAGACGCTGCATAAACGGTCGTGCGCTATGTAGATCGTCAATTGCTGCTATTCCGATTTCAATCGGACTGACGTTTGATACGTTTTTTAAAGATCAACGGTAAGGCTGCCCCAGATACCAATTCACTTGTTACAAGTAAAGAACATTAGGATCGGAGCTTTGCACGAATTTGCCAAAAGGATTTGGAAAAAAAGGGACGAAAAAGCTGAAACAATTTAATTTTGTCGTTCTGGTTGGATTAAAGGTTTATTTATTTTCATTTCTGCTCTTATCTGTTATCCACTGTAGAAAACAGAATAGAAATATTAAAAATTCGAAAGTCCATATTATATGTTGGTTTTCTAAGGATTGTAAAAGAAAGAAAGAAAACAGTGCCCTCTCTTTGTGCTAATTCCATTTCTGTGAGATAATTCAAGCACATAAATAAAATAAAAGATGTTTTACTTTTTCTTTCGACTTGATGGATCATGTCATACTTATAATTCCTTTCTTTTGTCTTGCTCTAAAAATAGTTTCCTTGTAATCTTCGTAATGGCAGTGTAGTTGATTGCATGCTTTATTGATGCAATAAACAATCTCTCCGTTCACGTAAAATATGTTCCAATTTTCAGCAGATGAATGTGCGCATTGAAAGACGGCATTTGTCTTCATCGTGTAAATCAGTGCGAACGGCAAACACAAACTTGAACGGTTTCCTAAAGCGGGTCGACAAGATAGAAAGATCGCCTGACAGCGCGCCAGAGTGATGAGCCCATACGTCTTGGCTTCCCTCCCAACTCTTCCAGCGACGCTGAAAAATAACCCTCACGCTCGCAAGTCAAGAGAACCGAGGGATGTAAGCGAGCGCCTAAAAGAAAACGTTCATCTTCCCTATTTATATCCGCCAAGATGACATGTATATGTATGACTGCAGACACATCTCATTTACAGAGAGGCATAATTCTTTAACACTTTCTGCGAGAGTGGCCGTAAATCTGAGTTTGTGCCGTATATTTTATAGCGACCTGCCTGCGCTGCTTTGTTGATTTATTGACGGCGGTGCTAACCAGATGAAGGATAAATGTAATGGATGAACCGCTAACATTAATCTACATAACCGTGAGGATACGTCGCTTGCTCATTGACTAATGGTGTTTGCGTCACATAAACGAACAATTTCTATAATGGAACGCATCCCCTATATCAATAGAAATAATAAGCCCTTTCGACACATCCCTGGAGATGTGCGGGCCATTGACAAATAGCATCACGCTTACCCCGACGACAATGATAAAACGGGCGACAAGGCCCGACAAATGCGGGCAAAAATACAAGGACACGGCCCCTTGCTAATGACACCATTTATTTCCCTTTATGAGGCAAGCGACATCACAAAGGACCGACGACCACCAACAATACATTTCCCGGAGCAGCGTCTGTTCCAGCTCTACACGGCACAGTTCGCACTGTATCATTTCAGACGTAGTTCTATCAATGTCATTCGTGCCGAAGCAACAATGGGCCATTAATTCGCGCTAATGGAGCTACGGAAAGCGATTCTATTTTCATTCAAAGATCAGCGCACATTAACGCGACAGCTATGTGGCCTGGCAGCCTACTAGCATTTTCCGTGATGCTCGTCCCCAGCCTGTATTTCATCCCAAAGAGCAAGTGCATTGCTGGGATTAGAGCCGCGATTCACCATACGCAGATAAATCACGGAGATTTATGCTCTTAGTAGAAAGGCCGCGCCTGTGTACACTTGGGGCGCTGTTATGCAAATAATAATTTCATTACACGAGCGCTAAAAGGAACGGCGGGATAGATAAAGGATACCCTTCTTTCATTAACTTAAAAATAACGTAACCTTGGATTTAAATTATTAATGCCCCTTGAATGTAGTACTTCATTATTTATTCATCGTAATTCACTCTATGTATTTTTGTGCAGTTTTAATGACTGCTTGTTTTATTGAACCGTTGTTTCATTTCTAGTTGCTTTTGTTATCGTTATACACTTTCGAGGTTAAGAACATTTATGCACTCTCAATATCAATATTTGTAAATCACGCAGACGTTTGTTCACTTTATTTATGATTTGGTAATATGATATGGGGGCTGTGTGTCGAACAGGGAATCCAGTCACAAGCTAGTTGGACTAAGTGTTTGTAGTGCTACCAAATAAAAGTTTTACGTTATACTCCTGGACGCTAAAGTACTCTGGTAGCAAGTATGCGTTTCTTTCTCAACAGCTGTACCAAAGCTAAACTCAGACGGAGACGGGGGGATATTCTCGGATTGATGTATAATTAAGGGCGCTAGGGAAATAATCCCAGCTGAAGGTTGTGCTGGAAGCAGTTTCCCAAGGCCCAATAACATGCGCTGGTGTTCTTAACCCTCCAGGAGATTTTCACTACGCTTGCGTTCAGTGTAGGGTTAGACAAAAAATACAACTCAATCATAGCTAATTGTTGTGATATAATATGGTGGTTTTGTTCAGACTCTAATAAAGAGTCTCTAAAGTCGCTTAATGTTGGTAAAACCGATATTGCATCTAGCAGGTTGCTTCGTTCGATTTGAACCTATAGTTTGAAATTTTTCCCCTCGCAAAAGTAACTCGTGACATCATACAAAACTTCTATCTGTCACAGTAACGCAAATAGAATGAATTTTAATCTGTCTCCTAAAGATTAATCTACTTCACTGAAAATGGAATCAATTCTGTGGTCTTATTGATCATTTAATGTAGAAGTCTGGTTAATATGTTTTAACAGTACTTCTATCTTGACCTGAACTAATTAGGGTTACTGTAATACTTTCGCCAGCAATATGACATCGCCGGGGATTGATAACAACGGCACGTATTTTATTACATTAAGTATTCTGAAAACGTCTTGGGAAGCACGAAGACGGATTTGCAATAACACCTTCTTCGTGTCTGCCCATGTCAGCAGGGAGCTGATATGGGACAGCTTTAGATTCGCCACTGATATAATATGTTCTAGATGTTGTATAGGTGCTCGTAAATGGTTACTTTAATTTTTGCGTGACGTATCAAAATAGAAAGCGACACCAGATTTCATTAAGACGTTTACTTTCAGCATAAGTTATGAAATAAACAGCGTTTTATTACCAATAAACCGTTCTGTTTGAGATGATATCATATGTATACAGGGTTAATGGAAAAATAGATGCACAACTGCACCACACTATAAGTTATCTGGTGCTAAAAATTAATCATAAAATAGTTTCCGAAATGTAAAACAATTAAGTAATGATTCTAGTCAAAGATAACTAATAAAAGCAATTTGATCTAACAAGAGTGCGCGTCGAGAACGTTGCGGTAGTTCTCTTCAGTGCTGAGCGCAACATTTGAATGATTACTGAGATGCTTCAACCCCTTTCCGCTTTTGACCAGTGGGCAAGTTAGTTATGGTCACATATCTTATCGCATTGCGTGCTTTTGGTGCCTTTTGGAGTTTTGTTTATGAAGAATTAAACGTTTCGAACCGATCGTTCGCCGCATCGCTATTGGTATCCTCGCATTTGATCCATCGTGTTTCGGCTCCAGTGCCAGTCCTATAGCAAGCAGTCCTATAGCAAGGGAAACGCCAAACTTGATTTTCTATTCAGTGTTCACTTGATTTTCACGTGCGTTTACCGTTTGCGGTTGTATATTTCCACATTTTCTCCCTTCTAGCAAGTAATAATAATATTAATTGGAATTGCTGCGTGTAGCATCGCTGCTTGATATGGTTCTCATGCTCAGTAAAAAATTAAAAATAAAAGAAAAGCAAAACATTGAACTATTTATTTTCTCGGCAAAGTTGGCTTTTAAAGTCCATAAATCTTTTTCAACTTCAGAAATTACAATTTTGTATTTTTGATTAAATCTTCTACAGGGTGTTATCGAATAGGATGAGAATAATTACACCACGTATAGACGGCCTTAAAATGTTACGAATTAACCTAACTTATCTATATACAAAATTTTTCGTTTCTGTGATATAACCTATAAAAGCAACTTGAAAAGCATACTTTGAGAAAAGAACTACGCAACAATTAAGTATTGCACATTGACAGATTAAATTCCAACCAATGTTTTCAAGGTAAGTTAGAGCTTTTCGAAATTTCTAGTTTTTGCTGCAATAAAATCTTTCGACCTAATTTTCTCGAAAACGGTTAATCTGACGGAGATGGAACTTAGTTCATTTCTAGTACAATTTTATTCGTACATTTCAATTTTTGTTTGAATAGTCTATAAAAAGTGACAATAAGTAACTTATTTACTAAAATAATAACATGTTTCCCCAGATCTACACCACTGGTGAAGAACGCTCAATTTTCCGTATGATATATCCATCCCTGTATTTCACTTATACTGCATGTCAAATTTCAACGATCTACCTCAAATCGTATATTTGAGAAAATATTCTTTTCAAGTTACCTCTTTAGGAGGTTATACCTCAGGAACGAAAGAGTTTTGTATGTAGATAAATTAGGTTAAATTGTAATACTTTAATGTGGTCTATACGTGGTATACTTATTGTCATCTTATTCGATAACATCCTGTATATCTATTTTTATTACTCAATTTTTATACTCTACTAAAAAGACGTACAAGCAAGCTGTACCATGTAAATCTAGTTTTTTTTTGTGACCACATAATTAAAAAAAAACAGTAGAGCCGATAAAATACGAAGGTGATTGATTGTGAGCAAGATTTATCGAATTTGTGATCTTCATCTTTTTTCTCCCACGTCCAAATGTTGCGCAACACTGTTTCAAGTTTCCCATTTGAAATGGGAAACAAAGATTCTGCGATTTTTGTCCCCGAACACTCAAGATACATCACATTTTGTCTAGCACATGTTTCGAAACAATCGCGAAACAAGACTCTGAAACAAAGTTGCGCGACTTTGTATCCAAGTATGTACCAGGCCTTACGATATCAACTATCAACGAATAAATCCGAAAATTTATGCACTAATTAGGCAAGCGCGTTAAAAATGTTCTTCCTTGACCCTTTTACATAAATAAACTTTTGCTGCAATCTCGCTGCTAATAAGGAAAGATTACTACTGACGGTCTTTGCAAACAAACTAAACGTAAAATTTTTATGTCTTTTAAAAATAATTTGGAATGAGAAATTAATTTGTTTTTACCTCGCTTTTAATTTGTTCGGCAATTACGAACCGAAGCTTCTTGAATTGCACTTCATTTTAATTTAATATTTAAACTTGTAATTACTTGAAGTGAAGTTAATTTACATTGTAAACGCGTTGACGGACCAGCTGATCGCAGCGGCGAGAATTACGTGGTTCCTTTTCCAGTTCCGATAAGGCACTGACGCTGATCGATTTCGGCTTCGGGTAGTAATTCAAGAGGTGCCCGCGTTCCATTTTTAGCTATGCCAGCAGTTCCAAAACGGTTTAGTGAAAGTCTGCCATTGCATTTTTCTCGAAAACTATTACATTTATTATTACTATTTATATACATGCACCTGATATCTTGACAGTCGATTCATGGGAACATGTTCTACATTCGAATCTGGTAATCCAGTCAAGGGGCGACCAATAAGGAAATGGGCCGGTGTTAAAGGAGATAAATCATGAGGAACCACGGAAAGAGGTGATATTGGTCGAGAATTGAGTGTAGCTTCAATTTGTGTGAGAACTGTGACAAATTCTTCGTAAGTTAATGCTGTTTCGCCAATAACCTTATATAACTTATATAAATGGTGTTTAATACATTTAATTCCAGCCTCCCACAATCCGCCAAAATGAGGGGAATTTGGAGGTATGAAGTGCCACTGTATATTCTCATCATTGCAAGCTTGTACAATGTCGTTTTCAGCTGATCGCAAAAATTCTTTTAGTTGCCTTCGAGCACCAACAAAGTTAGTTCCATTGTCTGAAAATACACGGGCCGGTTTACCACGGTGCGAGACAAATCTTCGAAAACAATTTAAAAAATCATTTGTAGACAAACTTGTAACTAATTCAATGTGATTTGCCTTACTAGCAAAACAAATAAAAAGACATATCCAAGCTTTATGTGTTTTGGATCCACGACCCTTGTGATTTTTTAACTGAAATGGTCCTGCGTAATCAATACCTGTGTTGTAAAAAGGATAACTAGCAGTAACCCGTTCTTTAGGCAAGTTGGCCATTATTGGAAACTCGGTTTTGGGTTTTAGTCTGAAACAAACAAGACATTTCCTGCAAACTAATTTTGCTGTTTGCATACCTGCCGTGAGCCAAATTGTCTGTCGAACATGATACAATAAAAGCTGTGGACCAGCGTGCTGTAATTTGCGATGTTCATACTCAAGAATAAGCTTGGAAAGAACATGCTTTCCATTTAGCAATAGAGGATGTTTGGCATCATAGGTAACTTCTGAATTCACTAACCTGCCACCAACTCTTAAGAACCCATCATTATCCAAAAAAGGAGACAATGCAGCTAAATTGTGTTTCTCCTTGAAACCTGCATTTGCCCTTAAAAGTTGAATTTCTTGAGAAAAGTGCTCATTCTGAGCTAACTTGATAAGAGTAAAAAATGCCAACTGAAGTTCATTAACTGACAGAGGTCCGTATGCTCTTTGTTCAGGAGGTTTCTTTGAGTTAGCACTAAATCTCAAACAATACGCTGTGACGCGTTTCAGCCTATTCAAATTAGAATAACGAAAAAATGGAAATTGTTCTTGCTTCTCAGCACATAATGTGTGAAACTGCACCTTAGTATCGGGAATTTGTAAATATACCTTTGATTTAAACCTTCTTGGCCAAGTAACATTTGTAGAAGACAACCAAGGAGGCCCATTCCACCAAAAAACTGATTCAATTAACATATTTGCTGTAAGTCCTCGAGATGCAACATCAGCGGGATTATCTTTGGACCTTACATGACTCCAATTGTCAATAATAGTTAACTGTTGTATTTGTGACACTCTATTGGATACAAAAGTTTGCAAACGTTTAGGATCTTTTTGAAGCCAAGCTAAGACAATTTCGGAATCTGTCCAATAATAGATGTTTGCTTTAACTGTAAGCGCTTCCTTAATGGCCTTTTGCATTAACTTAGCCAGAAGTAACGCACTGCATAATTCCAACCGAGGAATTGTTAATGATTTAATTGGGGCAACTTTTGTTTTTGCACAAAGACGTTCGACCTTCACTGATTGACTGGCATCTAAACTTCTAACATAAATGCAGGCAGCGTATGCATCTTGAGACGCATCGCAAAATGCATGAAGCTCGATTTCAGGTGAATGCACCCAAATTGCACGTCTTGTTATTCGCAAACCATTTAACGAATGAAGATTTTAGCGAAAGAAAAGCCATTTTTGTTGAAGATCTTGCGGAATGGGGTCATCCCAACCTAGTTTTAAATTCCAAAGCTTTTGTAACATTATTTTTGCCAAAATGATGCAAGGACTGACAAGACCTAATGGATCAAATAGCTTTGCAACATCAGATAGAACACTTCTTTTTGAAATTGTGTTGTGATTCTGTTGAGCAGAAATTTTATAACTTAAAACATCTGAATGACTGTTCCAATGAATACCCAACGTTTTTATAGATTCATCACATCCCAAAGAAATAATTCCCATCGTTTCATGGTTATGATGCAAACGATCTAAAATAATTTTACTGTTGGAGTGCCACTTTCGTAGAAAAAAATGGATGTCTAACAACATATTTGAAATGTCTAGACAAGTTTTTATGGCTGTTTCTTCACTATCGTAACCTGTAATTAAATCATCCATATAAAAGTCTTTTAGGATAATCTTTGAAGCAACTGGATACTGATTTTTATTATCAAAGGCAACTTGATGTAAAGATCTGATAGCTAAATAAGGAGCTGAACTAGTTCCGTATGTAATGGTGTTTAATTGAAAGACCTGTGGTTCTCTATCCGGATGATCCCTCCACAAAATTTGCTGCAAAAATCTGTCATCTGGGTGAACCAACACCTGCCTATACATTTTTGCAATATCCCCCATAACTACAAATTTGTATTGCCAGAATCTTAGCATAATGTCAAAAATATCGTTGTAAATGGTAGGACCTGTGAATTGGATGTCATTAAGAGACCAACCAGAATCAGTAGGAGAAGATCCATCAAACACAACCCTAAATTTTGTTGTTAAACTTTCCTCTCTAACGATTCCATGGTGAGGAAGAAAGTAAGATGGAATCTTGTGATTTCTAACATCTACTGCAGTCATATGATCTAGATCTGCGTACTCTTTCATAAAATCGACTTATTGAGATTTCATTTCAGGACATGACAACAACTTGCGTTCTAATTGAAGCAATCTTTTCATTGCCACTTCTTTGGAATTTCCTAATAGAAAAGGGGAATGTTTCAAAGGTATTCGCACCATCTTCAGATTTAGTAAGGTTATCGCAGAAATGTTTTTCACATTCATCATCTTCAGAAAGAACAGTAGAAGATTTTTCAATTTCCTCAACTTCCCAAAATCTTTTAACATCAGCATCAAGTGATCGAATATTGACGAAGTTGCAAGAAGCGTTCTGAGTGGGCTGCTTTAAAGAGCCACACACAATCCACCCTAAGGCAGTATTGCGTAACATTGGTAAACTCTTTCCTAGTTTAATTGTCTGATTAAATAGAACCTTCCAGAAAATATTTGCACCCAGTAATATTTCTATATCACTCGGTATATTGAAACTTGAGTCAGCCAACGAAATGTCTTTCGGAATATTCCACGATTGTACGTCAAGAGTTTGGTTTGGAATGTTATCCGTTATTTTCGGAAGCACATAACAGGAAATCACCGTAGAAAATCTGTGAAGCATAGAACTGATGTTGACATTACATTTCCTGTCAAGTTTGGAAACCAATGTATTGATCCCCATGATAAAAATACTCGAAGATGTCTGTTCGAGATTTAATAGATTGCACAGTTTCGAAGTAATGAAATTGATCTGTGACCCACTGTCTAACAATGCTTTAGCCGTGTGTTTTGTTCCAGAGGAATCTTCAATCGTAACTAATGCAGTTGATAATAACGTGAAACCATCATGAGAAAATTTTGAAAATGCACATGACGATGGGGTCGAAACTGGGGCTTGGGTTTCGGCATTTGATGACGTCATTTCTTTTTCCAAATGAATTAAAGAATTGTTTACTACGTCATTTTTTGCAAGGACCTGAGCGGCAGTTTTTCAACTCATGACCTAAACAAAGACAATTCTTGCATAATTTTAGGGCTTTAACCTTTTCAATTCGAGTAGGAATAGTCAAACCTAAAAACTCTTTGCAGTTGTAGATCGTATGGTCTTGCTTGCAAAAATTGCATGTAATTTTTGATGTATTTACCATAGCTAATCGTTTATGAAAATGACGACCATCTTTCACATCTTTTGTTTTTATACTATGGTTAATGTCTAACGTTTCGAGAAGATTGGCGCGATTTTTTATAAAATCTAGAAACTCTTGCAATTCCGGAAAATTGTTTGTAATTTTATGTTTTTCCCACTCTCGGACAGTGGATTTATCGAGTTTAGTTGTTATTATATAAATAATTAAAGTGTCCCAATGCTGGGTCGGTTGGTTTAATGTTACCAAGGCTCGTAAATGCTCGGACACTGTATCAACCAATGAACGTAAACCATACGCAGTTTCTTTCACTAAAACTTCTGTGTCAAAAATAGCTTTTAAATGATTGTGTACTAATAATCTGGGATTATTAAATCGCTGGCAAAGTAAATCCCATGCTGCTGTATAATTGTCAATGGAAAATTCAAGAGCTTGTATAACTTTCATTGCATCTCCTTCTAAGGAGGCTCTTAAATAGTGATATTTTTGAATATTGTTTATTATAGCATTCTCGTGAATGAGAGATTTAAAAGTGTCTCTAAATTCTAGCCACCCGTTATAATTGCCCTTGAATTTTGGTAATTGAATAGTAGGAAGCCGTAAATGGTCAGTTTGGCGATTGTTCAAACTGCAATCACTTAAACGATCATTATCATCACTGTTTGCTTGACTTTGTTCATCTGATTGTAAGTCAGATTTTTGATTAAATTCCTTTGACTTTGAAAGAAAACGCTCGAGTAAACATTTGCCTATTGCAAAAGTGGATGTAAACGAATCAATGAAATCATCGCGATATTTATAATGTTCATCAAGAACTTCCTCATTACACATGCACTCTATTTGAGTTTGTATTTCCTTAAATTCAAGTGATAATTGCGACATTGAATTTAATCGTATTTCTAATTCTTTAATTAGCTCATTTGATAGCTCCTCATTAGCAGCTACTGCACATTTTAATGGGTCGAAAAACTTTATAAAATTGGTGACTTTTTGTTTAGTGCAACCGCGTTTTCTGACGGCTTGTTTGAGATCCATTGTACTTGCTGAACGAGAATACAAAATGGCAGCAAATTATTACGCAATATTGTAAATTGTTAATTGCACAAATTGAAACTAGGTAATAGTAGGACAGAAAATAGGACTTACATTAGTCGCCTCGCTATCCCTGTTTCTTCGTTGAATTGTTGCTTTTTCCGCTAAGTTGGTTCGGTATCGTAGCTCGTAGCACGTGGAAAATGATGAATGTCGTCGAACCTTCTTATGCGACTCCGAAGGACCAAATGTTGCGATAGAATGAACTTTATAACTGGTTCGTTATTGCTTTATTTTAGCATATAAGCACTGATATAAATGTTTTAATACATTTTTTGGTATCTCAGAAATAGTATCGTGTGTCGGCGTTGTCGTCACTCTTACGCATGCTCGCAACCAGTCCGCCCTTCCCTTGTGCTCATGCCGGTCACATCTCAAAGAGCGCGAAAATTCAAACGCAAAATATAAACAGACCGCACTTTCGGTATAATGCAAAAAGATATCTTAATTTTGTTCACATTTTCATAAAGGTCAAAGTCCTAAAAATATCGTGTTAGATTTTCGTTCAAACTGACTGAATTCCTGCAGAATTCTTGAAGAAAAAAAAATATTTTACGAAAGTAGTTCAATAAAATCAATATATCTTTTTACCGTTGTAATCAGCTCACTGCGGCGCATCCAAATATCTAAAAATATACAGGGTGTTCCATTAAAAAAAAAATTAGTTTCGACGAACCGCCATTTTCCTGATCACTCTGTACAGTTTAAAATAATTTTATAATATGCCGCGTATTGTCTAGTATAAAATACTTTATCGATTTTTTTCCTATTTTTTTCCCATAAGCCCCGCAGAAGAAGTACGCATCGTTGGGCCACCCTGTACTTTATCTTTTTAATTTACTCCGTAAATAAAAATCTACTGGAGTTAGATCGGGTGATCTAGGAAGCGCAACCCATAGATCACCACACCCTATTAAACAATCTTCAAACATTTCCGCCAGCACTACAAAAGTTCTTATTAGTAAATAAATAAAATTTTGAACAAGAATTATGAAATATCAAGCTAAGCTTTGTGTTTATAATAAGAAATTGCGTATTTATACTGTCAGTATTTAACAAGAAATCAATTTGTACGCAAATATCTTGAAAATCATTAGAGACAACCATTATATTGTTTATACAAAATAGAAGGAAAATTACATTTTGCATCAGATGCCACAGAAAAAAGTTAATTTTCGTATTAAAAAAAACAAGATATTCACAGCTGAAAACTGTCAATTTCTATAGATCCCCTGTAAGCTCCTTATAAAGTGTACTGTTTATCTTTTACCAAGAAACTGTTGCTTTATCACTGTGTTCAAGCAGAGAAAAATACAATTCTGTATCTTTTTTAGTTTTCGTAATATTCCAATTTATTTTGACCACTGTAATCGTCAAGATTTTTAGAAACAATTTAATATTGTCAAAACAGTTCATTTTTTGCTATGACGTATGTGAATACAAATGATGGGGAATTCAAAAATTTTATAATATACCGGGTGCCCGCGCCATGTGCTCACACTTCTAGAATCTTTATTTATTAATCGATTAACCTGAATTTTGGAGGCAATTAATTAAACAAAAACTGGAATTTTTTGACATCCTGTTCGTCGTCATAGGACTTCCGGTTTCGCCGGAAGTGATATCAACTTTCTTATTTAAATAGAACACCCTATATATTTTTACATATTTGAAATTTACAGAACATTATGACTCCGAATACGTATCAATTGTTAATTTTGGTTTCCATGACAACGAAAAAAAGAACTATTTTATGTTTCAATCTAGAAAGCTATGAATCAGAAAGAAATATTCTGTTTAACTAAGCTAAAAAACATATGAGTTTCCATTTAAAAAATTAAAAAATGAGTTACGACCTAATGAAAATTTCAAATGCTGTAAAAATGTTAAAAGCAAAATATAATCAAAGGAGTGATGTTGTCGAAACACCTGATCTCATTAGATTGACAAAATATGATTCATAGCTTTCTAGATTGAAAAATAAAAAAACTTTTTTTTGATAAGTTGATATCACTTCCGGCGATACCGGAAATCCTATGACGATTACCAGTATGTCGAAGTTCCATTTTTTGTTTAATTTATTGTCTCCAAAATTCAGGTTAATAGATTAATAAATAAAGATTTTAGAAGGGTGAGCACATGGCGCGGGACACCCGGCATGGAGTGTTCTATTTAATATAAGAAAGTTAGTACTGACTTCCAATACAATCGGAAGTACCCCAGGACTTATTTTACATTATCTGAATAGTTCGCTATCGATTTGTACCATATACAAATTTTCAGCGGCTTGTAAAGTGTAGTTTCTAGTATAATCTAATAAGCGACTCACCATGAATATCCCTGTATAGAGTGTATTTACAACGTTGATGACCCATCTACCTATTTTTACTGGCTTTTTTTTTGTAATTTGTCGGTCTAGTTGCCTCTGAATAAGAGAGAAAATTGTCGTAATATTGGGTGTTTCCACAGTTTGTTTGTTTTTTTTTTGCATTTTACGATCATTTTGGTCTTACGCGCTTCCCGCCCGTTTTTTTTTTTGTTAAGAGACTAAGCTACACGAGAGTATTCATGCCAATGCGCCGTTGTACTTCCTGCTGGGCCTTGTAAAGTATAATATTTTAAAAAAAATTTGCAATATCAGGTCAAAAAGCGATCGTAAGATGTCGCTGTTTTATCTGTTTATAATATCTTTGATATTAGTGTTACTGACTGCCTAATAAAGAATTGCCTGCTATCACTTCTTGTTTCTTAAAAATAAGCGAACGACTTTTGCTGAGTCTGAACATCTTTCACCTCACCGTATTTAAGCTTGTGGGGGAATTCAAAGATCACTTTCTTGTTTTACCTGAGGTATACTGTTGAGGACGCGGGTCCTGGAGAGTTGAACCTTCTGGAGTCATACAAGTATACACTTTCCCGGTCGTGTATCATCCTCTATGCGTGGGTTGCGTAATCTGTGCTGGGTGGCGCCCTTAACTGTAACATCTATTGAATCTCCCACGTCGTCTCCACTGAGTGGACACAGTTACGCAGCTCTTCATCACATCGCAGTCCTCTAGGGAACGACCGATCTTGCTTCTAGAGTCCCGGTAGGTTACGTTTGCGCAGTACTACAAACTAATAAATTAATAAATTATTTTTCAAAAAGAAAAACATTTGTTTGATTATGTGTACAAGCTGTTAAATCAGTCATAAAAAATGTCTGTTGCTGTAATTTTCTTCCTGGTAAGTTTACGTGTGTTATCAATCATGTATCGATTTCAGAATCTTTAATATAAGCGTACATCGTTTTAAAACCAATCTGATAAAAGCGGTAAACAAGATTATCAACGTATGATCTGTAATTAGTAAAACAAGTTAGACTCTGATTTAATTAGTTAATTAAACAAATATTTATGAGAAAATTTATGTGTGGAGTTTATAAAGACTGCAGATATCATCTTGCAATAAAATATTTTCCACAGTCTGTCAAATTTGTAGCAGGTAGACGTACCGAAAATTATATATGTAAATAATCATCATGGATCAGTAAATTAAAAAGGCAATACATGATTAATGGTCATCGTATATCTGCCTTAATAGCTCTGCGGCAACATTGGTTTATGAGTGTAATGTAGGCGGCCGGAGAAAACCTCTCCGCTTAAACTTTAATGATTATCTGTTGGCCTCAGGGTGTGAGGTCACGTTGGCAGCAACAAATTACATTATTATTCAGCAACACTCGCACAGGCTATTTTATTAAATATACAGTACGTATCTGGACACATTATGCGTTACGAGCTATATATCATTGACGAACACACCCGCCAAGTGCTAAATACAATGATTGAGAGCGTATAATTTCAGATAACATCAGTGCAACATTTAACAATTAATGACTTCACACATGTATTCTTATAATGACTGTTAGGTATGTGTGTTTATTGTCCGCAGTGACAAGTGCGGGTACGTTTCAATTTTACTTGACATAAATGCAGTGAGGAGAACATGAGCGTCGCACGAACAATATAAAGCGATTTGTAAAAGATGTCAACTCCTGATAATTATTCATTCTCGCAGCACTGAAGCTCTAATATGTATTAAATTATTTTATTGCTTTGCAGTCACTTGCTGCTTGTCAGTTTCATAATGGTAGTTTCTAACATTGATCAATATACCGACTAACTTTCCATTTGCACGCGAATACTATAAATCTATTTTATGACTGAACCCAATTACATGATGACGGACTGATGAATCGATACGTACGTGAAACTCATTAAACATTCGATTAAGCTTTTCATTTATTCACATAACCTTCAATAAATTTGCACTGTTTCACCACAACCGATTTGTATGCAGTTTCAATTATTTTTTCATACTTACAAATTTTGTAATATAATGACCACACACAGAGAATGATTTTTTAAAAAAAATTAAATTTCTTGTGAAATATTTTTTTTTGTAATAAATACTGGGGTTAATATGATTATAGTATACAAAAGAAAACGATTTTCATGTAATAATGTGTTGCAGCATCATGGACTTTGATCTTGAAAGTAGAAGTATGAAGTGTTAATAATTCCTAGTGAATAAATGACTAGCATGCAATTACTCTTCATAAATCCTACCTAACAAAGTGGCTCCTTTAGAAAGAACACCGCACAAATTACTGCTACTTTTACTTTAAAAAGAAGAGCCTGAAGGAACCTTTAACTGATTGTGGATACAAAGACATGCAATTAGTCATCGTACATCATAATTCTTGTTTTATTTTTATAATAATCGCCAAGGCAAGAATGTAAAACTATTCCTTAACCAAGGCAAACCCCTTTGTAACGTAAGAAGCTCATCAGTTATTATTTCATATTTAGAATTTTTTTCTCTAGACTCTATTATTTAATTAGCTACTTTTAAAGTTATTAGTGCGATATGAAATTTGAAGAAACTAATATTACATTTACTTACAAATGTACAAATAAGTAGGTATCTAAGGACCTGTCTTTTCATCTCTCGTTAACTTTAATCGTTGATTTATTCCCATAGTTACAATTATAGAGATAATTGTTATAGGAATTAATCAATGATAAAAGTTAATCAGATATGAAAAGACCGGACTTAAATATTATACACTCTTATTTATTGGTTCTGAGCTCTAAATAAAAACAATCTTACTAAAATGTAGATTTTAGATACTGCGTACACTTAATTTTTTGGCTTCAAAATTGTAAGATTAATGATTGATAATTTGATTCTGCTACCCTATACCAAATTTTCACCAAAAACAGTTTAATAATGGTTTTCATTGTGAAACAATTTTTGGTATCACAATGAGTTCACAGTAAGCGCACAATATTAAAAAAAAATGTATACGATGTTTGAAAATGGTTTATATTAAATACATACATTCTATATGTCAATAAAAAGGCACAACTTGAAACAGGTAGTACAATAGCCTGCGCATAGTAAAACCGCTTTGAATACCTAAGCGAAATAGAATCATATTTCGATGAAGGTTCAACGTAATTAATAACGAACATATAAAATAGCGACATCTTACTATCGCTTTTTGACCTAACATTGCAGTAGGATAGACAAATTGAAGCGGGATTTGCTCCTAATGGGTCCCCCATGCAAGGCGGCCATGCTTGCTGTCAAAGCATAATGAAAGATTTTAGAAAAATTTTGTGCAAATCGTTTTTGATTGCAGCGAGAATTAATAACGAAATATCTGATTAACGTGAATACGCCGGAAATCACATTATGAAGAGACAATTCAGTGACGCGTTCCGAACTTTATGACATGATCAACACTGGCTAATATTCGATGTGGCGGAGTAGCAAGTTGTTGCTGTCAGCTGTCTCTGGCGCGCAGTCGAGCTGTCAGTTAGCTGTCTGGTTTACATGTCTGCCGGGTGTGAGCGCGCCATCGTGATTACGGTTGATAGCTGGCAAAAATTGGATCTGCATTTTATCAACTTTCTGATTTGCATACGTAATGGAATGCGCAATCCTATGAAATTACTCCGTGTCGCGTTCGCTTTAATAACAGCCTGATAACACGCTGTCAGAATAATGACTGTCGACGGATCTCGTACGTACGAGCTACTAGACGACTAATTAAGATCATTTGAATCGCGTGAGTGACAGTCCCAGCCTCTCTTGCAATTCTACGCAGACCGAGAGGAGTATTTCAGATAGAGTAACGAGAACGCTGCTATGTGATCTCCAGTTATATGAACTTACTACCGCGGTGAAAATGAAAATCACATGTGTATGTATTGACTCCTTCAAATGCACAAGAAAGTTCATACATTACTTTAAGTTTTATTCTTAATTAGTATATAGCCACATACCAGACTTTTAAAATTGTAATTAAGTAAATTTATTACAATCTTTGTTCATGATTTCATACTGAAATGCACTTAACCTAAAAATGTTAAAAACAATACAATTTTTTACCAATTTAGTATTATTAATTTATCGATCAGAAAATAGGTAGCTCTATTTTGAAGAAATTATCGGTTCTTTTTGAACAAGAAGTTCACGTTTAAATTTCGTTTTTACTTAAAAAGGAGAATACGAAATAAGGACATATTACTGTTTTAAAAACATCTATATGGTGGCACATTGAGCAACAACTTTTAATATCTTTATTGTAATATGAAATATACAATAGTAAAATAAAATGGTTTCAGTTAAAAACTATAGAATACGAGAAAGCCTACAGCGTGTCTCACTGTAGGCGGAATTTTTTTTATATGTATATTATCGATTTGAAAAATGTCTTTTTTTCTTTATACCCCTAACCAAATTGTACTTTTAGGTTAGGATTTTTTTGACGAAAAAATCCCTAATTTCTTAAATTCTGCTGTTTAGGGTATGTTACTTTCCCTTGCTAGTCTACTTTAATTTAAAATAAACAGCTGTGATGTTTGATGTTCTACTTGTTTAGGCCACCCTTTTCTCCGCACGTCGTGTGTGTTGCAGTCGACTGCATTTAGTACGTAGTGTTTTTTTTTCAGGCTTCTATGTGGTAGTTTTATGACTACAAATTAAGTCAACCAGCTTTGTGTCGGATTATTAAGTACTGTCGCAAGCAATAAATTTTGATCGTCACTGTCGAATAAAACATCAGTTTCAATTCCGTGAAATAGAAATTTTCATATAAATTTGTTTAATTTTGCAAAAAGTGTCGAAAATAAATAAAATTTTTAAGAAATTATTCCCAGTACTCAAAATAAAGACAATATTTACTTTTAATCAAATACGAGTCAAGTACAAATCTTTGACAATCAATGGCGACCAAAATTTATTAGTCGCGACCGTACATGCGCACCGGTTTCTTCGTTTAAGGGTCCATCTTCAGATTTTATTGTTACCACTATTCGTTACACGACAGATTTTGTGTATAAACCGTTTCCGGTTTCCTCATTTACACGTTTTCTTCTCTTTTAGCAAGCAGTAACGGGTACATTTTTCTAAGACGACGTCCGGCGTTGTTTCAGCTTGTCAACCGATTGCAGACTCCCCCGTCGCCCGCAATAATCACCACCTTTTAAGCCTCGGTTTCCTAGGATAACGGCTACGTAATGAAGCGGCCGTAATATGACGGTGAATAACGTCATGTGGTGTTGAAAAATGACGTACAATAGGTAAAGTAAATAAGAAGAAGCGACGATGTGTGTTTATTTTATATATTTCATAGCAGTCTATCTGAATGTGACGTTACTAACGTATTTAGAAAACGAGGATTCCAAATGTTTAAAAAAGTCTTTTACGTATTTTTAGATGACGGTGATGTTTGCCGTTTCCTATGAAACTTAAGTGTCTGCTCTAGCACCTACTCAGACATGTGGCCTATATCATCGGCAATTATTCAAATTTTCCGCGCCGTGAGTTAGACATTCAAAAACTTGCACTTGCCGGGTCCACCGGAAAATACGTTCAAAAGGTCATGCGTTCTCGATTCTTCTGCACGTTTCGCTGTGATTGTAACTAAAGGAAATGTAAATCCCTTTTCTACATTATTTCTTTAAATTAATTTTTTTCCCTAACAAATTACAGAACCAAGAAACTTTTAAAACAAGCAGCTTTTAACAATCATCCTCCGAGCGCATCCCTCTAGATCACCACTTGTTTTGCCGATATCTAAGTCCATTCGCGGCCCGTGGGTAATCCTTCAGCAATTCCCCGGATTGCAGCCCCCAGCCTCTGATCTTCAACTTTATTACTATTTGGTCAGGAGCCATTTCAAAATAAAGTTATCCGCGCAGGGACTCAACACCACGATCACATCGCTTCCTCCAGGAAGAAGCCGTCGCTTGTGTCTTCTCTTCAGACCTTCATGAGTGACGATACGAACCATTATTTCTTTAGTTATAAGTACTTATGAGCTTATCTTTCATTTAACCCTAAGTATCAACTAAAAAAAAAAAAACGAATCACAATAAATCATTATCAAAAGGCCTTGTGTCCCTTCTTATTTCAGTGTCCCTTGCGGAGCCCTGCGCCCTGCTCTACGACTAGCTTAAGACGCAGAGCTCACCCCCGCATACTTTTATCGGTCCTTGTCACACCCTCCAATTCACTTGGCAGCACTTTTTCAGCTAACGGAAAAATTGAACGGAGGCATGTGACAAACTTCCGGGATGTTGTGCCTTTTGGGATCATTTGGGGTTGCACTCTCCTGGCCGAGGATCCCCCACACTCTGGTGCTGCGTAATCTGCTGCTGGGCGGCGCCCTTTACTATAACATCTGTTGTATCCCCCACGCCGTCTCCACGTAGTGGGCACAAAAGTGCAACACTTACTTACTTACATCATTTAACCTCGCTTCAAGGGAAATAGTTCCACGGTAAGTTACAGTCGACGCAGTCCCACAAACTGTGGGGCCAAAATGTAGCACAACAAAATTGAAGAAGTCGTATTAGGGATTTTTTTGTCAAAATATCTCATTCATAAAAGTTGTTTGAAATCGTTAAAATAAGCTAAATCCAGAATTTCAAAGCAAAAAGAATGAACATCTCTCTCTTTCTAAGTCCAGAAATGTAACGTGTCACTAGGCTAACAATACATTGTTTCTGACGTATTAATGAACCATCGTGCCAAACTTATGTATTCCAATTTTTCTAGTTCTAGGAATCATTAATAAAAATTGGAAGTACGTAATTAAACAAATCTAACTAATAAATCATAATACCCAGGGCGTTTGCATTTCAAAGAATCTAGAACAAAAATAATCAAACTTAATTACATGGAGAAAAGGGGTAAAACTCCGTATAGAATATTTCAGCTCTACGTTCACTAAAAATTAAGCAAAATTCCCTTAAAATTACTTACTTACTTACCTACTTTTATTTGCACTCGATATTACCTCACACAATAAATTTTACGATACGGCGGAGTTCTCGAGGTACATTTTTGCTGATGCAGCTCTAATTAGGGGCGAAATAGCTTTACAGAGGAAGCGTGAGAACTCCATTGCAATCTAGCAGTCTTGCAACAAGCTTTGAAATATGCGATATCACGCTAATTAAATTAATTGTTTCCGCATTGACCGCTTTTTGGGCGATATCTTATGAGACTGGAGTATCGTTGTTATCATTTTAATGTCAAAACTACGGCAGCGCTACTTAAGTTGTAGAATGCAAACGTCATTCAATTCCCACCTGATTTGTCGCGTCAGTGATGCCAAATTAGTACAAATCTTTGAAGACTTTGAATTTTTTTTTCTTGTACTTCAAGACTAAATTTCATTACTTCAATACCTTTTATAAAAAAAAAAACAACACTTTTGTCATAATAATAAAATACCAATCTTAGCTGTATCTTTATCATAGATAAGAGATATTATATTAGGACATACACAGCGCCGAGTGCCACTAGTGTGAGTTAATGACGCTCGAAATTTAAAATATTTCGTATGTGGTTACCGAATTACTTTTTAATAAAACTATCTTAAACAGGGCTTTTCATAATCTAACTAAAAATAGGCAGTCAAATATTATTGTTTCAAATTTTATTATTTCAAACATTAACATTCATACATGCAGCATATATCACTTTGACATAAATATGTTTTCACCTATAGTTTCATCCAAATATGGAAAAGTATGCACTGACACATCTTTATTACTATTTTTATACGTTGGTATGCAGCAATGGAAAACCATTTTTAATATGTAAAGTAAGTAAATTACTGAAAATTTGTCGTAAAATTTTAAATGACAATTTTAAGAACGCGTTTAGTAGGCCATTCACTATGCGCCACACCGTTGCTAGGTAACCGATGTGATTCAGCGACATGTGGTAATAGTACGAACTACAAAACTATCTTAGAAAAATTTTTTTTTTAGAAAAATTTTTTGCAAATCGTTTTTGATTGCAGTGAGAACCTCGAGCAGCCTCTGGACAGCTGTTTCAGCCCTGCTTGGGGCTTCTTCAGCAGAAACGTAGCTCGACATTCCCACTGCAGACCAAAAACGACTTGCCCAATTTATTCGCAAATGCGATGTAAGAATGGTGAACATATAAAATAGCGACATCTTACCATCGCTTTTTGACCTAACATTGCAGTAGGATAGACAAATTGAAGCGGGATTTGCTCCTAAATTGGGCAAGTCGTTTTTGGTCTGCAGTGGGAATGTCGAGCTACGTTTCTGCTGAAGAAGCCCCAAGCAGGGCTGAAACAGCTGTCCAGAGGCTGCTCGAGGTTCTCACTGCAATCAAAAACGATTTGCACAAAATTTTTCTAAAATCTTTCATTATGCTTTGACAGCAAGCATGGCCGCCTTGCATGAGGGACTCATTAGGAGCAAATCCCGCTTCAATTTGTCTATCCTACTGCAATGTTAGGTCAAAAAGCGATGGTAAGATGTCGCTATTTTATATGTTCACCATTCTTACATCGCATTTGCGAATAAATTGGGCAAGTCGTTTTTGGTCTGCAGTGGGAATGTCGAGCTACGTTTCTGCTGAAGAAGCCCCAAGCAGGGCTGAAACAGCTGTCCAGAGGCTGCTCGAGGTTCTCACTGCAATCAAAAACGATTTGCACAAAATTTTTCTAAAATCTTTCATTATGCTTTGACAGCAAGCATGGCCGCCTTGCATGAGGGACTCATTAGGAGCAAATCCCGCTTCAATTTGTCTATCCTACTGCAATGTTAGGTCAAAAAGCGATGGTAAGATGTCGCTATTTTATATGTTTACAAAACTATCCTACTCTACTATACTGGGTGTCTCATAACGTGCGGAGGAGATTAAAACGGTAGCTGGGGAGATCAAATTAAAGATTTCTTCTTAATAAATTTTTGCGAAAAAAGTAATAATGTAGTGGAAAGCAATAACTAAAAAGTTACAAGAGTTTAAAGTGAAATTAATTAACAAGCAAAAGTTACTCCCTGTAGTAATATTCTACGTTTTAAATTCAAATTTGAGGCATTTATGAGTTAATCGAATATTGCTTTACAGTAAACAACTATTTTAAAAAATGTAGTCACGTTAGAGTTACGGCTATTTCATTTTTTCTTTTAATGCCCAAAAACGGGTTTTCATGTCGTTGTGTACCGTCTGCTAATTAAAAACAAAACTAGGAAACAGATTAACATAGACATGTTATGTATATTGGTTTTGATAAATTTAGAGTTTATATAACAATAAAGTTGCATTTTGTGAAATAATCCTCATCAATTAAGAAGCTATAGATGTAAATTAAAGAATTAATTAAGAAAGTTAAACTGCTGTAACTTTCTTGTTATTGGGTTTTGGTCAAAAGCGAATTAAGAAAAAAGTTTTATTTTGATGTCCTACAGCTGCCCTTTCAATCTCCTTCGTACGCTGTGAGACACCCAGTATACATAAAAGATAAACGTGCATGGTCTTTGTTTTTTACTAGGATTTGGATGACAGTTAATGAATCGGTTATTCACTTAATATGCATTGTTACCTAAGTTTAAAATATAATTATAATGGTTTTTGGACACTATTAAAGGTAAATAAATACAGAAAATTGAAATATAACATTTTTGCTAATCGTTTATGAAAAATTTGACAATTAAACCTAAAAATTATAAATTATCCCTCAGGTTGACATTACCGTGGCATTGCCTATTAACATCGTCGTGTCATACGGCCCTGATGAAAAAATGAAATTACATCCAACCGAGAATTTTTGACAAGTTTTCAATAAAATACTGCTATTTGCATTTGAGGATCCAAAGTTAAGATACTTGTATTTGAAGCGACAATAGCAGCGGAACTTCTCTGTAGTGGTCACACATGTAAAGAACATGTCTAATGAATTACAGCCCGGATCTGTTTTGTCGTTTTGTGTAGTTCTTAATTATACTGTCAAGTTGTCAGACACTTTGCGCCATCTACAGAGCCACGGCATTGTGCCGGGTGACGTGCAATGACGTGGCTATACGCGCCGTGACGGCTGCTGAAAGAGACCGATAATAAACGCGCATTGTGTGCTTCCTTTCCGCTGCGGTATTACAACACACAATGGTCAATTACCTGTCGTGATATGGCAGTCCATTCAGGCCTGACACGCGGACATACAACTTAAAAGAACACCGCTAAGACCAGCTCTAAAACTAATTTCCTTCGATTATATCTAAGATTTTATGAAAGAGACATTGAGAGGTTCTCTCTACATTGTCTGAAGTAATTGACTCTTAAGGAGGCGCGCCTAAAACTTCTGAATTTATTATAAAAATCGTTTTCTTTTTTTAATTAAATTTTGTGGCGGCAGAAGATTGCCTCATGCTTGTTGATATGGATTTTCAATGAGAAAATTATCTAAAGATAACACACCTATTTTTATATGCAAAACTCAATTAGACCAATACAATGAATATCAAAAATTCAGTTCCGACATGACTCACGATCGACCTACTTAGCAAAGCGAAATTTATGATGTGAGGAAATATAATAGAATACAGACAACAGTATTTTTTTCCATTATTGCCTAAAACTTAATAGCAAGAAACCATATACAAAATGAAAAGATTAAATAGCGATACACTGCGATTGCTTTCTGACTTGACATTGTATTAGGATTAACAAATTGAAGCCAATTTGGTCCATACCACGATATACAGAACACTGGTACGCGCACTTGCCTATCTTCCCCATACAAAACGAGGAAGTCAAAAGTAGTACCTAGTTACGTGATTTAAATTTCACCGCTAGATGACACCAATGTATGAAGGACTGTCACTAAATTCATTAATGTACTCCTGTAGGTTATATTACGTGTTGTAGGCACGGTTGTAGGCGACGTACGTTCAGTATTTACGTGTATATTAATGGCAAACTTTGGTTGGTGTGTAATGAAATAAAGAATAAACGGCGAGTGTCAAATTTAGCAAGCAATCAAACAGATGTAGAAAGATATTTACTAATGTTACGCGCAAATACGTTTTGCCTTGATTTTTACAAACCTTTCAGAGGTTATTGGTATTATTTGTTTCTTGTGTCTGTTTGGTAGTGGTGGAAGAAAGGACAGATAGGAGTATACATTTAGTTGAGGAATATCATCATCTGTCAGTATTCTTCGAATCATTTCATTTCCACTGACTTAATAATGATTTTTTACAAATTTTTCTTGAAAAAGTATCAAGCACACAAAATGTTGCTTCAATATTGTGACACCTACATTTTGGTTCATTCTTGAAGCGTTTCCGAAATCTATAATTAACAATATTTCATAATTAATGGTATGTATCGTAAGTCTACAACTGTAACCCAAATTTACTGAGCGGTTTGACAGCAGTTTATTCTGGTTAACTGACAATTTAAATATCTACTAATGTTTTCGATTCACTGGCATTGATCGCACAACGAGTATCTCCACCTTGTGTTATTACAAGATTCAAATACTCTGCAACCAGTGCAAATGAATCGAAGACGCTATTTGCTTCACTGTTCATTGTCAATTTCTTCGAGATTAATAAATCATTTTATTTTTTGAAAGAGCCATAGTGAAACGTAGATAAACTTTCATTACGTTTGTCATCATCATCAGCTTTTTCAAACTTGTGATGCAAATGAAGACAAGTGCTACTCTTGCGGTAATCTTGGAATAAGGGATGTAATGAGATTAAACAATATGTTTATTAAATTAGAAATAATATAAAGAAGGTTATGTGCTTCTCACATAACACTGGATATTTTCAGCTTCGATGGAATTAATTTGCAAGGTCATCAAACTTGAAGGAAACAAGCTGCAGTAACGTTTAGGTGTTTTAACTTTATGCACTTTTGGTATCACTTGCATGCAGAACTGATGTTGCTAGATAGGTACTTTTGTGAGTTTATATCCACTCGTTATATTGAATACATTTTAATCAGTACATCGGTCAGTTTAATGCCAGATGGATTGGTGGATATTCTAGGTTAGATAGCAATCTTACGATGAGTTCATGTTTATGTTAAAATCTCCTTGCTTCAATACAAATTAACTCTGAGAAGTCTTTCTATTTTGACTGCAATGTAACTAAATTAGAAAACGAATCAAATTATTCGCCAATACACTTTAAATTAAAATTTCTAAGCCTGACAACTTCGTTTTAAATTCGTAGTTAAAATTTAAAATGCAGTATTTAACCTCAAAGCAGTTTGTTGTGTACTGACCTGTGTTTATCTCTGCCCATGTGTTTTTGTGTTTTGTGTCAAAATTTTAAACTGAAAATGGCGGCGAGTGAGCGTACCAGTGTTCTCTATATCGTGGTCCATACTAAGTGACTCCATACAAGGCGATCATGTTTGCTGCCAAAGCATAACGAAAATTTTTTAAAATTTTGTTGCGAATATCATTGGACAATTCGTTTTGGTTTGCAGTGGAGCTCTCGAGCTACGCTTCTGCTGACGAAGTCTCAAATAGGGTTAACCACTGTGTACAAAGTACGCTTAAGCAATCCACTGCAATCAAAAACGATTTGCAACAAAATTTTCACATACGATATATATACCGGGTGGAAAGTTTCAAACCCGAACATAGCAAAGTTCCATTGAGAACTACGTTTCTGTAGTTTACTGCTCGCCATTTAAAGGTACAAAAATGGTAATGGTATTAAATGAAAGTTAAAATGAAGGCCAATGTTATCGTGTTAAAATTATTCCTATTCTGTTCATACTTTTGAAATACAAATTAAATTTTTAAATTTCAAATGAAAAATGTAGTCACCTTGGTACGTCAGATTTGAAGTTTGCAATTCAATAACCAGAATTTTGTACAATATGCTTCTTATTAAAAATAAAATTCCATTCATCTGTGTAGCATACTGACGATGAAAAACTGTTAGAATTTATTTATTTGCTTCTGGATTACTTCACAAAATACTTTCCTACTATTCTTATTAATTCCAAAACAACGGTGATGGCAACTGAATTTGTGGAGTTGACGTGTTTTTTTTAATATTCCTTACAGTTGTAAGTTACTTATTCTTCAACAGTGTGAAACTTATTTAATTCTAGGTACAATTCAATTTAAAACTAATTTAGTATAGACATGTGTCGGTATTGATTGCTCATGGCATCATTTCAAGTTTATTGATAGTATCAAAAGCAACAGTATTTTTGTATGCAATGACGTAGAATACAATTATCATTCTAATAAAGAAAGAATTGGTGTAATTTAAACGACAAGAGTACCTACCTATTATTTGCTCTGTACAATAATTCATAATACTTTTTGACCGACGTATAAATTATTTTCCATTAATTAAATTAATTAATTAACTCAAAGTTTGAAACCTGACATAGGCGACTAAATTTTTCGTTTAAAATTTGAGAATTTTATTTATATTCCGAAAGTATTAATATTTAGGAATGATTTTAACACCATAATATTGACCATAATTTTCTCTTTTCTTAAACACCATTACCATTTTTGTATCTTCAAATGGCGAGCTGCAATTCACAGAAACATAGTTTTCAATACAAGTTTGCTATGTTCGGGTTTGAAACTTTCCACCCGGTATACACTCCTCCAAGAAATTAACGCACCATACTGTAAAATAAGATTTCTCGTTTTCTTTATTTAAAATTTGAAACGGTTCACGTTGATTTGAATCAATTTAGTAACAATTGTTTAATGTGTTATGAAATCATCATTTACAAGTAAAAACAAAACAATGGAAACCAATAAAATCAAAGTCCAAAATTTGAGAACAAAAATTTTTGAATAAATGACACTAATGTCGGGCATTTGCACCTCTGTTTAGAATAACACATTGTTATCGATGATCTACACTTCAAATAAACGAAGTTATGTCATTTTGTTCCAATTAGTTATACATTTCCACAAGTCAATGCCCCACCTTTCCAAGTTATTAATTTGGTTCGGATAATTTCTCAGAGTGCTTTCAGACGCCTACCAAATATATTCAAGATATGCTCAATGGGACTGCGGTCAGAACTTCTTACTACACAAACCATGGCATTAATTTCAATCTTCTCTAACCAATTTTGAACTTTCCGAACACGTTGTCGCTGAGTTACGGAAACAGTAGCCAGTATATTTTTGTAGATTTTCTGTGTACAGAAATGTGGCAATTTGTTTAGGCTTATTGCCCAGTTTATTAATCCTAATTACTTGTTGTGTACATTTATTTTTTTGTAAATTAATAAAAAAATATTAGAAAGACCAGCACAAGGTCTCAGAGCCAAATATTTTTTTACAATATTATAAAAATCTCCCGTGATTATAAACTCTCTTGTTTTTTTTTTGTATTAGGAATTGGAATTAGTATTGCTGAACTGAAACCTATAAGGTGATTTCTTTCGCTTAAAAGTTTGAATCGTGTTTCGAATAGTTTGGACCTGAATTTCACCAACACCTGACTTGAATTTTTGATTGACAGTTCATTTGTAAATAACCACAATTTAATCCAAACAAGTTTTAAAAATAGAGATATTCAAAGAAAAGAATGCCTGTTTATGAATCGGAACACGTTTGGATCACGATTTTGTGAGCGAAAGAAAGCACCTATATCGAAAATTTTAATGAACCGATAAAACAACGATATCTTACGATCGCTTTTAGACCTGACATTGCAGTAGGATAGACAAATTGAAGCGGATTTTCTTCCTAATAAGTCACCCATGCAAGGCGACCATGCTTGCTGTCAAAGCAAAATAAAAGTTTTAAAAATTTTGTTGCAAATCGTTTTTGATTGCAATGAAAACCTCGAGCAGTCTCTGTACAGCTGTTTTAGCCCTGTTTGAGCTGCTCGAGGTTTTCACTGCAATCAAAAACGATTTGCAACAAAATTTTGAAAATTTTAATGAACAGATAAAATAGCGACATCTTACTATCGCTTTTTGACTTGACATTGCAGTAGGATAGACAAATTGAAGCGGGATTTTAATGTTGAAAAGCTTATTCTTGCGCGAATCCCCCAAAATACCAATGAATAAAAACTACATTTTATTAAAATTACTATTTATATTATAATTTTTATTAGCTTTCTAGCTAAATATATCTCATCAGGATTATTTTATAAGAATCCAACGATTTCTTAACAGTCTAGTTATCCGAAGAGAGTTTTAACAAAGATTTAATTTTTTTGTACCTTGAAATATCGATATCATGTTTCACATGCTTTTAGGATTGAATATAATCACCAGAAAATGCAATTAAAGTATTTTGGGAAAAGAAGTCTGTTTTTTTTCTTGTTGCCAATCTCTAAACAGTACATACGAATTTTTACTCATTTTTTTAACTACTTAACTTAACAACTAGGACACCGCATTTACATCTTACTCTCACAGTTTTGAAATCCATGTTAATCTATGTACATATTTCGTTGAGCATAATTAAGGAGTAGAAATAAAAAGGGGCTAAGTGCCAATTTTTCAAAAAATGAGATTTTGGCACAGAAGGGTTTGCGTATAATGAACTGCAATCTATGAAACGGGCAAATTGTTCCGATGAAAATTTCTGAGGGAAAAGTGGACTGAAATAAATTTTTTTGCAGAAGAACTGTTGAGTCAATTCCTCGATAAAAAGGATATGTTTCTTTAATTTGTTTGATATTATTATATTTTGTTAACGCTGTTTGTGTAATAGGATTTTCCCACGTAAAATTAAGACTAATTGTTAATAATAATAGTTTATTTTTTAATTTTAAGAACTCAAGCTTCACGTCATCTTTGACCAATTATCACTTATCTTTGTGTCGATTCCTCGTCATTTAAATCTTATCCAATTTTACCTTCTACCCTTACTAGCCATACAGACTGTTTGGATATTCTCATACCTATTTTTTCATATTAGAAAATTCACGTGCGATACGCACAAGGGGCTGCACCTGCTTATTCGACGGTCAAAAATATTAGAACTTACCTTCGTGGAGGAGCCGCTTGTATAATGTATCCACGGATTTGGTTCACAATAGGAAAAACTATTTTATTTTTAAGTTTTCGAAAAAAAAGTGATTCTAAAAGTTTTTGCTTGTCCTAAAACCCCCAGAAATATTAACGGAATTAATAAATTCCTTCCAATAGCTGAGAAAAACTAAAAATTCTGTTCTGATTTTCATAAAATATGACAAAGTCCGTAAAGTTTTGAGTAAAATCGTGTTAGCCAGTATTGTCAGCGTCATGAATTTGAAAGTCTGTTTTCGCATGTAATTAAGGTGCTTTATGTTTCGTTTAGACTGAATTTCCGTTATTTGCAGGCGAACTGTCAATCAATAATTTAAATCTGCATTTATTGCAATAATTACAGAATTATAGGTGCTTTCTTTCGCTTTAAAGTTTGAAACGTGTTTCGAATAGATTGGACCTGAATTTCGTAGTTGTTGCAACAAAATACCTGACTTGAATTTTTGATTGACAGTTCGTTTGTAAATAACCATAATTGAATCCAAACAAGTTTTAAAAATAGTAATATTCAAAGAAAAGAATGTTTGTTTTTGAATCAAAACACGTTTGGGTCACGATTTTGGGAGCGAAAGAAAGCACCTTATAAGTTTCCTTTTTTTCTGTTTAACACTGACCCTGTTTCCTCTATTTTTTTAAATACTTTTTTTCGGTAAAAGTACTGTCTCTCACACATCCGGAAAATCTCAATTGTGAAGTTATAGAAAAAATTTCCAATGCCCTAACATTTAATTAAATTCGCTGCTCCATTTTTGATTGAAAAGATTTTATTCGTAAATTAATTACGGTTACTGATGTGACTGACATTACCAGGTAATATGATTTTATTCAAAAATTTTCGGACTTTGGCACATTTAATGAAAGCAGAAAGAAACTTTTCTTGGGATTTTAGGATAAGCAAAAACTTTTACGAAGAATCACTTTTTTCCGAAAACTCAAAAAAAAAGTTTTTCCTATTGTGAACCCAATCCGTGGACACAGTGTATAGTTTCATAAGCATTTAAGTCCATTGTCCAGTCCCATTACGCTTCGAAAACTCTGTGAACTTCTTTGAATTTAATCACAGATACAAAACAACCCAAACCTTTGGTTAATCATTTTATTAATTTTCTGTGAATCACTTTACGTCCTTCTTTTATCCTCCCCCCTGTCTTTGGGTATATATTCTGTAACGTCATGCAATACGTCATCATAAGCACCCAAGTTGATCGTAAGTACACATACAGTCGAAAGCAAAAAAAAATAGGCAAACTATAGTTTCCTGTAATCATTCTTTTTAAAAATGGTAGTGATTAAAGACGACTTCACAGATAGCATTTAAAAAATTTAAAAGCTTTTAAAATTAAGAAGTTTAAAATTTTGGTAAAATCTGTGAATTCGTTTTTAATCTATGGCATTTTGAGAAGGAATAATTACAGTAAACTGTAATTTGTCTACTTTTTTTGTTTTCAACTGTACATTGATCATAAGCACATCATACACTTCACGTTGAAATTGCAGTATGAGATGACATAATGTGTGAGCCACAGAATTTTTTTTTAGAGTTGGCCATGAATGAGAGAGATACATATAGCAGTCATGTCTGATATTAATTTTACAATTGTCGGGCTGTCAGCGGTTGTAAAAGAATTGTCAGTGTCAGTGACTGTCATTGATATTGTTTATTTTTGCATACTTATGAGTAAATAATGGCTTTTGTGTTTAATGAACGTCAAAAACGATGCTTGGTGGAAATTCATCTAAGAAGCGAAAGAAAAATAAACGGCGAATGGGTTTATGATGTAAAAAATGCCTATAAGGATTATCTAGAGGAATTTCCGCACGAAGCTGTTCCATACAACCATTTCAGCAGCTATTTTCGACGTTTTATGCAGTTATTCAGAGAATCAGGAGGTGTGAGTCGCAGACAAGGTACTGGCAAAACAAGAGTTAGAAATGAGGAAACTATTAAAGCAGTGAGGTGAAGGAGTGTAGTGGACAGAGGAACGTCCAAAAACTTCTGTGCAACTCTTACAAGGACTTGGTTCCACTTGTCCGGTTATGTCAATCCTCAAAATATGAGAATGTAGAGCGCTGTGAATTCTCACTTTTTTGTAGAGAGCTCACTGCATCCATAAAAAATTGAAATTTGGGCACCTATTAGTCAGAGAAGGATTATCAGACCCATCTTTTTTGAAGGTAACGTAAACATGTTGAATTTCTAAAAGTAGATGCTTCTAAAAAACACGTTTTTTGATTTTTAGGAACCCTTAATGTTGTGCGATACCAACAAGATATCTTAACACCATTTGTAAACATGTCACACGATGATGAAATACAGGAAAGTCATTTTCAGCAAGATGGAGCCTGTGTACATACTACTGATGAAAATATTGCTTTTTTGAGGGAATTTTTGGGGATCGCCATCACGTTCTTGCGATATGACATCCTTTGACTTATTTCTTTGACCACACTTAAAGAATTCTATTTTTGAAACCTCTGTTGTTGATCTTGAAGACCTGCAACAAAGAATTACGAACAAGATTGAAGAGATTAACGATACACCAGGGATCCTTCAAAACGTTATCAGTTCTTAGAAAAATTTTGTGCAAATCGTTTTTGATTGCAGTGAAAACCTCGAGCAGCCTCTGGACAGCTGTTTCAGCCCTGCTTGCAGTGGGAATGTCGAACTACGTCTCTGCTGAAGAAGCCCCAAGCAGGGCTGAAACAGCTGTCCAGAGGCTGCTCGAGGTTTTCACTGCAATCAAAAACGATTTGCACAAAATTTTTCTAAAAACTTTCATTATGCTTTGACAGCAAGCATGGCCGCCTTGCATGGTTTAATTATCTGGGATTTCCTAACCTAACTTTCAGACTCAACTGTCATTAAAAGAGAGTTCAAATGAAATAGGTTTACAATTCCAACCTTCAATATAACAACATACGTGATTTTTCTGACAGCCAACTCTGAAAAAAATTCAGTGGCTTACACATGAGCTACGTTTATAAAGCAAATCCTAATTGGGTCATAAAAACGATTTTTTATATAAACTCTGGAGTCTACGCGGACTGCGCATTACGCAGGAAAAGAAAATTAAACCAGCCAACGTATCAAAATTTAGAAATTATAACCAAAAATGTTCGTCTTTGATCTACATTTTTAGAATTTAACTGACAGTCTAAAAACACTTAAAACATAATAATCGCGCACAGACACGGATTCTAGTTTTATTAAGCGGCAATGCGTCCACAGAGAAGCAATAAACTTTTTTGCTGCTTCGTTACTCAACTCAATGGTTAATTAACACAACACGTAAAAATATTAAAGATCAGTACTCATCACATCACAAAACGTTACAACTACTTAATCAATTTAAATTTAACTCAAAAGTCACGATAATACTAGTTAGTATGATGCACCAAAAATATGTCGGAAATATTTGCGTTTTAAGTGAAACGAAATAAAAGTAACATACAGGGTGCATTACTTGATCAGCTAGCTATTGTTTTTTTTACGTCGCTGGATGACAAAGTACTGCATCAGCACCACACTCGGCCAGATGTTGAATGACCAATGATTAAATTTCATTTCAAACGGCGCCTTAACGTCACCTCCAGAAAATGTTGCCCAGTTTGCAGACAAACCAAACGCATACGCGTAGTAGCCGAAACGTACCAACAGAATAAACTGTAGCGGCATAAAGTTGAGTTTTGTTGTTATATTACCGCAAATTTTATACTATTAACTTGAATACAATTACATTTCCAGATACGAACAAGTTAAGGTTAGTGTGGTTAAGCTGTATTATTGGAGAAAGCAAAACAATACACTAAAAATAATACGCAGAATTATTTTACTCGTTGTTACTTAACCTACTAAAACTACTTAACAGTATTTTATGGAATCAGGACGTAATAAACCTAGCTACTTGATTTTTTACTACAATGTAAATAATAATACCTACTGATTTTAAACAATTGAAAAATTTTATTTATACATTTAGTGTCGGTATAAAAATTCGTTTCCTTAAAAAAAATCGTGTCCTATATTTGTTATCAGAATGGAGATAGTTTTACTGAAAACACTTATCTTGAAAAATCACTTTGTTACTGCGGTAGATGCAGTCACACATTTTAATAATATATCCCCTGCAACTGTTAAGTTGCGACCTAATGCCTTCTGACTACCATAATAGTAAAGTAACAAGCAAACGAACAAGTAGATATATAAACATAATAAAAAAAATTCTTACTATAACGATATAGGGGCATTTTTTGTTTTTAAATATTTTTTTAATTCTTCATCATGTACCCATGTGACCATATTTGGAAATTAAGAATTCATTCTGTAGACGTCCCAGTGCTGTTTCAAGGTTTTGTGGCAAGAGTATATTAAGATGTCATCGGCATAAGCATAGTAACGGGTCAATTTTTAAAACACTGCCCCAAATCGTTAACGTATATTAGATATCAGATAGGTCCAAGTATGCTTCCTTCGGGAACCCCATAAGGTAATGATCCTTCTTCACCATATTTGCTGTTTATCTTGACCTCCTTTAATTTTCTATCTTCCAGGTAGCTATTGAACCATTTGAGTACCAGTCCTCTTATGCCAATTTTTGAAAGTGTTTGTAAAAGTTGTGTGATTTACCGAATCGAAGGCATTAGAACAGTTAATAAATAGGCAAAGTACATGTACGTCATTATTTAACTTGCTATTAACTTGATCTGCAAAAGAATGTAATAGAGTGACAGTGACAGTTGGTATCCGTACTGGCTCATATCTATAATGTTAAACTTTTGTCACAAAATAAGAAAAAGTCAGGAAGTAAACTTGGCGATGCCAGCCAGCGGCGGTCATGTTCACAGAGAAAAATATCAGGCCCTTATAACAAGTTCATTTCGTTTTCCGGTAGCATTACCGTCAGGAATTACCGTTGGAAGCTAAAAGATTTTTTGAAACGCATGTCGTAGCTTAACTTTACTGCTAACAGTACTATCACTAGTGTCATGCCTTCTGTCAACTGTCGAGTAAGGTGTTTGTTTAAGTTGTTTATTGGTTTAATTGCAAAAATAATTTCTTTTCAGGACTCATTTACGATGCTATAGACTTTTTGTTGCATTACAAAATGATGTTTGGTTTATATTGAAGCAGAAAAGATTTATGATTGAAAATTAATTTTCGTAACGGTTCAAAAGTCACGGGAGTACCGAAACTATTTGGAAGAGTTTAGAACTGAATTTGCCGCTGTAGTGTTGACTACAAAATATTTGAAGACAATGTGCATTGGTAGGTACAGAAGTTTTGACAAACTGGAGGATCTTCCGAAGAACAGTCAACTAATGCTTGGTTTATACAGTCACTAAGACTAAAACTAAAAATTAACTAAAACTAAAATTAAAACTATGCAAAAGTTTCCGTTTATACAAGCAAAAATTACGCATGCTCGTTGCACACCTAGCTGTGAAAATTCCGTGGAGGAAATATTAACTGGAGAGAAAATACAGTCAAATTTACGGCCATCCCGCCTTTTCCACTAAGAATTGAAATAAACGAATTCTTAATTTTTAGTGAAGTTGTATAAACCTTACGTAAAAAATTATTTCATTTGTGGGTGAGTTGTAATTTACATTCTTTTTTATACGATTTATATTATGATGACATTTAATTATGGGTTATGATCAATTTTAACATTGCGACAATCGTTTTTCGAAACAAAAGATTTTCACAGGTAATGCTACCGGATTTCGAAATGAACACTTGTTACATAAAATATGAGACCGAAGTTCAGATCCAGACTTCCACAAATTATAAATACTCGTAAGCACAGTTAGAAGGTTTCAGTAGAAACCGAATCGAAACATGATAAGAATTTTTAAGGCTAAGTAGAAAATAAATAAATAAATAAAATAAATTTTAAACTATAAAACATTATAAAATAAAGTGTGTACAGTTGAAAAAATACTGGCAGCAATCTATGAAAAATTAATGTGTGTCCTAACTTGATTGTCTACTTTGTCACTGACATTTATTGAACGCAACGTAAGTATCAAATTATTCATCAGTTTTCCCGTTAAAATTTCTATTCGGCAATCTGTTCTTTACAGAAATAAATAAGCTTGGGTAACTAAAATTTGTTGTTAAAAATAAAATTTTAATTAGTGATATCGCGTTTTTTAATGATATAAAATTGAGGTATTTTTTTGTATATGGACTAAACACACGTTCGTTAATCGTAGTCATTTCAAAGCATGCTAGAGCTTTTTTTTTCAACTGTACATACGTTATAATTTAATAAGGTACAAGAGAGGAAAATGTTTACAAGGATGTTGGAAGGGAATATTCTTACTTAAGTGTATAAATTGTTTTATAATACCTGGATGTCACTAACCATCTCTGAGCTCTACATGTACACTCGCTGGATCTTTTGGAAAAGTAAAGAAAAACAAATTAAAGTGTAGGCTTTGTTTTCACATTTTCTTGCCGCACAAACCATTCCACTCCTGCGCTTGTTCATGGTATTTAATGTTTATAATCGACCAATTAATAAAAATAAATGCATGTTCTTACAACAATGTAAGTAATTAGTGTGAAAGTATTAGAATGTTGATCAAAGTTTCACGCGCAAACAAAACGCCGCCACTGACACAAGCAATAGGTAGCCATCAGTGTTGGGCACAATTAAATTATATTGGCAATTACAATTGACAATTAATTAATTGTAATTGTAGAAATTCACAATTGACAATTATTTAATTGTAATCGTAGAAACTCGCAGTTAACAATTAATTAATTATAATTGTAGAAACTCGCAATTAACAATTAATTAATTGTAATTGTAGATACTCGCAATTTACACTTAACTGTAAACTCACAATTAATGGTCATTCCACGATTTTTCTCAAACGGACATTCAAAGATTTTCCTCAACGTGAAAATACTATGTGTATTGAAGATACTTTTACCTGTGAACAAATTTAAAATGCACTTTATAAAATAAATCAAAATTTTTGATTTAAACCTGTGTCCAATATTTCGAAACGTACCAATTTCCCGTATCTCCCACTTCTAATAATAATTAAGGAAAATAATTTACGTAAGGTACGCCACATTCCGGGATTCTCCTGTCCGTTGCGCAAATTATTGTCTTTATTTATTCTTGCTTAATGAAAGATAATAATTTGCGCAACGGACAAGACAATCCTGGAATATCCGGTCCGTTAGGTAAATAATTTTTTTTAATTATTATTACAGGTGGGCGGTACGGGAAATTGTCGATGTAACAGACGGGACATTTCAGGATTGTTCCGTCCGTTACGCAAATTGGAAATTGTCGATGTAACGGACCTCGATGTAGCGGACGGGACATTTCAGGATTGTCTCGTCCATTACGCAAATTATTGTATTATTACAGGTGGGCGGTACGGGAAATTGCCGATGTAACGGATGTTGATGTAACAGATGGGACATTTCAGGATTGTCCTATCCATTACGCAAATTATTGTCTTTAATGACAATTATTTGCGTAATGGACAGGACAATCCTGTTACGTAAATTATTGTCGGCAATGATTAGTAAAGGTCTGCGGTACGGGAAATTGTGTATCGATTTTCGATATGATTTCTATATTCGAGTATCGGTTACCGATACATATTTAAATATCGGATCGATATGTTTCGAATTTGACACATGTTTACAACAAAAATTATGATTTATTTTATAAATACTTTATTCATTGACAAAATTTTCATTTATTAACGAAATTTTAATTATTCATCGTGTTAGGAGGTTCAACTTGTTTTTCGAGCTTCTTCATTCCACTTGTCGGAATATTGATATCCGATGTTTCGATACGTATCGATATCCAACACGTCGATGCGGTTGAAAATAGGTGTGTTCTTTTTACCGCAAAACTCACTTCAACTCAGATAAACGTCATTTCCGTTCGCGCGAACAAGTAAATTTGAATGTGTATTTCAACCTGGCAACCAATAGGAGTGCACCAGTGACAAGGTAGGAGATCGAAATCACAGTTCGTACTTACTTGTTCATTCCAACGGAAATGACGTTGTATCTGAGTTGAGATGAGATTTGTGGCAAAAAAACACGCCTAATATGTATGAATGCTGCTGAAAATATGTATCGATACATCTGACGTATCGATAGGTATCGATATTTTATATATAAATGTTTTCACAGAAGGTGAGGTTGTTTTCTATTATATCTAGTTTTAACGATGATATTAATAATAACGTGTTTATATTGTTTATGAATATGTTATTTTCGTCAAGCAACTCAATAGTATCGTTAGTCCTTTCTCACATTTGCCTGCCTCCTTTCAATACGCAGAGTGGTGGTAAGCATCCCCTTATTTCAACCGGTCATGTGATTAACATGTAAAACCATGCAATGTTTACGTCTGATGTTCTACAATTATTATTATTATTATTCACCGGGGCTCTTCTATGCCCTAACCTCTCCAGTGGCGAATCTAGATGCTGTAGCTCTCTGTTGAGACAGAAACTCACGGCGAAGGTATCCACGATGTCTACCTTCTTACGTTTTTTACGTATAACATTGTGAAAAGATGAATTTTTATTTATTTTCTAAACCACTGTCTTACTTACTATTCTCAAATAAACGTAAAATAAAACGTGTCTGTTTGCGCTTTAGATCGCAACTTTTATTGCAAATTTTATTAGGAACGCATTATTTTTAATTATGAATATACCTTCCAATTCGCTTGTAACAATACCATAATATCTGCGTGATAATAATTTTAAATTATACAGAGCTCGGAAACATGAAAAAATGGATTGGTTTGGATATACAAAAGTTTCATGTACAAAACATTTTTACATTTGTTCAAGAAGAACGGCGTTATTAAACGTGGAGAGATAGTCCATCCACGTTATTAAAGGAACCTCATTGTATGATGCCTAGGATGTACATTTGCATTGAGTATACAAGGTGTTCAAAGTTTTTGTTATACGCACACAATAACTTCGTTATTATGGAAGGTACGAAGTCGTTCAAATTGGCAAAAATATACTGCTTTTACTCAAGATTAGTAATTAAGCATTGTCCATGCGTAAGCTGACCGGATCTGTCAGATGACGGTTCGATATATTTTTCTTCTGATGAGGCCTCAATTTAATGTTTTCACATACATACACGGTTTTCAAATGTCTTGTTCTTGGAACGCAGCCATCATAATGAATTTGTAAAAAATCAAAATATCTTCTTTATTTATTAACTTCCGATAAAATGATAAAAAAAACAATTTTAATTTAGAATTTTATTCTCTATCGAATGGTCAAATAATATACAGCATGTTCCATTTAAAAGAAAGTGTTCTGTTCTCTTTATTTCGTAAACGCGTTGTTCATTTTTTTGTTTGTGTGCATCGTTGCAATTAGCGCAAAAAATACTACTAGTTTGCTAATTTAACCGGATCTGTAACTTTAATAATAAAAAAAAGTTAGCAATAGTGCCGAGTTATTTTTGAACAGTCAGTTGAACAGTATGGGAATTTTTTTTTATTATTGATTTGTTGTGTGTCTAAAAATAGCACTTATTTAAGGTATGAAAATTAGAAAAAAAATTGCAATTTGGAATTGTTGAGCAAACTAGACAAAATTTTAGTAGGATTCGATAAGTATTTACAAAATGTGTTTCTTGGTTGCCAGAAAAATTCTCTTCGGCCTAATACTTCAGAAAAAAAGAAGATTTCCGATTTTCTCAGTTTTGCTCAAGATGTCAAGCAGTTAATGGATATTTGTCAGTTAATTCTTCCGAGTGGTTAGCTTATTCATTTGTGTTTATAAAAAATATTCAATGGAATAAAATTTGCTGTTGTGTTCTTACGTGTTGCATGCACGAGAAAATTTAAAACGATTTTTCACGTTTCTGTGCCAGGAATTTTTTACATAATATTTCGTGTTACTGTTTTTTATTTCTTCATAATACATTTCTCATAACCTCAGTTTAGAATAAGCAGATCGAAAATTCCAATAATTGCTTCTACTTTTTGGTTTGGACCCGTTTAAATCCGTACTTATAAAATTAATACTTTTCGTAGTAGCCATGAAAAATTTACTGTTTGTACAAATTTAAATTCTATAAGTACGGCCCAAATTAATTCAGAAGGAACAATGTAAAATTAATATTGTTTCACTCTTTCAAATGCCACAACTTATTACTTTGTAATTACCGGCTAAAACTCAGAGGGTGCTTTAAACGGAAGTTCTCGATATGCATTTTCATATTCTGCAAACAGAAAGTTTATGCAAGTGCTGGATGGAAAGTTATAAACGTTTGAAGTTGTTACTATTTTATTGCTCCGAGCGTCTCTTTTAATTAATTTCTAATTACTTCAAATCACCCTGCCAAAATTCAGAGGGTGATTGAAGCGATAGATTTCGATCTGTACTTTCATATTCTGCAAACAGAATGTTTATGCGAATACTGGATGAATATATATGGATTAAATAGATATGGATGTTTATGAAAATTTTCAGTGAAAGCAATTGTTTTGGTGCAATATATGAATAATGACTTATGCTGGTTAAAATAATCATAGTTAATATCAAATATTTTTTCAGTTTCTTCATATGAGGGGAATCTACACATTATACTCTTTGTAATAGATCGAATATTATTGAGCTGTGATCGTTATTTTAGCGGTGGCAGCGTTTTGACATTTCATAATTTTATTGTTGGAATTTTATTGTTAACTTCTCATCGGTGATTTATAGCGTACTGGAGGCTTGAATTATTTTGTTATTTTTACTATTAACAGACATAACTGTGAGCGTTAGACATATAGAAATAATGGAGGAAATTACGGAAAAAGCTTGTAAGCTTGTAACTGCAGTTTATATTTATAACGTTATTCAATTAAAAACAAATGGAATTACTTATTTATGACTTTATGACATTTTACAAACTACGTTTATTTTTAATTATACTTGTTTTAAGTTGAATAAGAGCTAATAATGGTAATAAATCTTACAGATCTTATATAAGTGTAAAACATTCTAATTATGCATTGCAAAAAATAAACCTTTTTAGCTAATCGAACATCAAAAAACCCAGTCATTAATTATCAAAACACATAGCGCAAACGTTTATAAACGTAACGTGAATTAATAAATTTTTATTACCGAAGTAATAAAAGTCAGTTTGATGAATTTATTTCATTGAACCTTAGCCCGTGAAAACTATGCAAATTTATGGTAGAATTTATGAGCCGTTATACCATGTCGCCACGGAAGTCCTGATATTCAGAGTGCAATAATGCAAAATATACTGCAAACTATTTAACGTAGTTTACATATTATTATATGAATCGCATAAATATTTAAGTTGAAACAGCGAAGAATTTATGTAATTCTTTGTAACTGTGTTTTTGCGTGAAAATTTATCGGTTCTTTAAGAAAATAATGTTTTCTTTTTTAAGAAATCCTGACAATTTTTGTCGGCTACGAGAAAGGAATGCTAATAGCCTGTCTCTCAACGCATACTTTTATTTATAAATATTTCAGTAAAAATACCGTGCCGATAAATTATGCCAAGTTCGCAAGTGTTTTTATGTTACGACAAGGAAAATAAATAATTTCGCGGCATTCGCTCACGAGTTAATTCGGCGCTGCTGCAGAAAATTTTAAAACGGCATATTAATTACTACTTCGTAAATGCACGCGTCGAAAAATATTTCTCAAATCCGCGCCACTTAACATGCAAATGTACGGTAATTTATGACGCACACTACGGAAATTTGCAGCTTTTGACGTGTTATTATTAATATGTACAATTACGTTTTGATAAATGAATGTCTTTATCATTTGAAAGGAAATTATGACTATATTTCAAGAAGATGAATGCGTTTGATCTCGCCCCACAATCTTCGTTTAGTAATTTTAATGTCACAAGATAAAATATTGATGATCAATTTTAATCTAAACGAATGAAATACGTAAGCGTAAATTAATGTAAATTGCTAGGAATATCATTACCGTCGGCGATTTCCATTTAATTACCGACATTTTTTACATTCATTATGGTTCCACGTCTTCGCCTTTTATCGTGGGTAATATGCATTTAATTTCGTATGCGAAAGTAAGGCGAGTATCACGTACGCGAAATTTAATTAACATATAAATTATAGGCTCTGTTTGGGTGAAAATTTGCAATGTGCACAGGCTCCGCCATCTTACAGCTAGCAGCGAAAATACAAGGAGTATAGTAACAAACCGTGAGAATAAATATCCGAGCTGTAGTAAAGCTAGTGAAGCTACGCGGCCATTAATAAGAGATTTTATATTAAACGTCCCATAAATTTATATTGTTTATTAGAAACACATAGGGTACATACAAAGGAAATTATAAATACTATTCCAAGGAAAAATAATACCTACTCCTAGTTAAACTTTGGTTAAAATGCTTTAAATTATTACTGTGATTTTATTAGTTAACCTATAAAATTATGTTAACCCTACCTATTTATAATGAATGGTATGTACTTTTATTGCACGAAGTCTAATTAACACTAGTTTATTAACATTTAAACAACTGCTCGTAGAATATGGTTTGAAACATGTGAGTGTTAAATAGGATATTAACTATTTTTAATATCGCTTGTCTTAGAAAGTTTCCGAAATGTTGAAAAATTTCTATGAATTTCTATCAATTGTTGCAAGTCGAATATTTTCGGAAATTGAGTTAAAAAGGTTTTGGATTATTTCATCGCGGATGTTTGAAAATTAAATATCAATAGTGTAATTGTTGCTAATTGAAATAGGTCATTTTGCAATTAGGTTACTGTAACATATTAAAACGTTATTTGGCTTGCAATAATGAAGTCAAGAGTAGTAGGGAAGTGAGTTTTAAAAAGGACAGTAAGGCAGTTGGGTAGGCAGTTCAAAGTAGTTCTAAAAAAGTTCTAAGTCAGTTCTCAGAGTTCATAAGAATTCTTTAAGGAGTTGTTGGAGACTTCTTAGGAATTTCTTTAGAGTTTAGGTTTAGCGTGTAATTTAAGAACATTACATCATTATGTGTAAGCACTTTGTAAGTTCTTTTAAATGTATTTAGTTTTAAATAATTTATACACTTTCCTGTTAAAGATCCAAATTTATTTCTTCAAAAATCCTTTAAACATTTTTACTCTAAAATTAAGAAGGAAGCCTTTTAAAAGTAAGCGTAATATTTATAAACAGATAAAACAGCGACATCCTACGATCGCTTTTTGACCTAACATTGTAGTAGGATAGACAATTTGAAGCGGGTTTGCTACATAATAATGTCCCCCATGCAAGGCGGCCATGCTTGCTCTCAAAACATAGGAATAGGAGAACACTGTTTTCGCGACGCAATCCTATATTTTCGAGAAAAACTCAGTGGTGAAAACCAAAGTTAGCTATCTCGATTCGTTCGGGAAATATCGGCGGAAAATGAATTTTTCCGAAAAATTATTTTTCACAATATCTCAGTTGTTTGACAAGATATTTTGAAAATTCTAAAACTATTTTATTCAGCAATTAATGCAGATTTCAATGGCGTTATTACATTTTGTAGAAATTGCATCAGTTCTGCTAAACAGACTATAACTTTCTAATTTTAAATGGGAACCGCAGTTGGCTATGATACAAATAAATAACTGTTTAATAAGGTTTCCAAAAATATAAAGTTTGATATAACTATTTTTACAAATAATAAAGATACTAATTATTTTTTGTTTTTCGGTAGCTAACAAGTCACCCGTAGCAACAGAAACATGAAATTAGTTCAGTTTTTTTCACAAAAACAGAATTATTATTAAATAAAACAGCTAACTTAATTCAATAAATAAATAGCTCCAGGTATCTATTAGACACTGACATAAAACCACAAGTATGTAAAAATGAATTAAATCCACTTAAACAGTTCTGTAATTATAAAAATGAACAGCTAAGAGATTTTTATATATTTTAAATTGTATTAATTAGTGTGTTTCTTTAAGAAATTATTGAAGTGTCAGATATTTCTTAAAGTTTAAAAATGCTTTCAAGAACTTTTGTGTATTAATAAATTTAATCACTGGTAAAAGTGAAATAAACACATTTAAATTTTTGGTAATTCAAAATTTAAGATTTAATACATATAATTAAACATATAATTCTTCAAAACTGCATTGATAGTTAATCCATATATATATTTCTCGTAGTTTTATGAGTTCGCTAATAGGATTATGCATTTACAGTTATTTATCTTCTTAAATTTAATTACCTGTATTATTTATTCTAAGAATGGATTTTTGAGGAAAACAACTGAATTCTCTTTTGTTTGTAGTGTCATAGATAGCTTGATAGGTACTACAAAGTAATGAATGTTAGTGTCTTTGTTATTTAAAAAAATAATTATATCAAACTTTATATTTTTGAAAACCTCATTAAAGAAGCTATTTATTTGTGTCAGAGCCAACTGTGGTTTCCATTTAAAATTAGAAAGTTAGTCTGTTTCGCAAAACTGGTGCAGTTTTAACAAAAGATAATAACGTTAGTAAAATCTACATTAATTTATGAATAAGGTAGTTTTTGAATTTTCAAAATATCTTGTTAAACAAAGTATTTTTCTCGAAAAAGTAGCATTGGGTCGCGAAAACGATTTTCTATTCCTAGAAATAATTGAGAAACCCTGTAAAACCATCAAAAACGGTCCACTCTGTCCAGCTGTTTCAGCCCTATTTGGGGTAATATTTATAGCTAAATTTGTTAAGCCACAGAAACCACATAATAGATCGTTCTACAAAATTTAAAAGGATGATATGAAGTAAATGTTAAAGATGAAATTTTTTTCAAAATTAGAAGAATTTTAAGAAAGAAATATCGGATGGGCTTCATAAGAAATTTTACAATTAAAAATTAATATTAATAATTATTCACCTATTAACGTATAATTTTTTTCAAAATAAAAAGGTCGTTTAAAATATGCAAAATAATGAGTTTCAAGTTTTGTGTATAGTTATTTAAGAAATCTGTGGTTTGATGCTTAAAAATGGGCTGGTGAAATTGTACAAATCAGTATCCTTATTGTCGGACATTTGGATGCATTATGTGATAACAACACCTGATTTTGGACAAATTTCGACTTAACCACTTATTTACTGAGACGACAGACTTCAAGGTCTTTCAAGATTCAAGGTCGGCTTCGCACTTTGCCACTGCCACGACAGCTAAGTCATCCGCAAAATTCAACAGCTCTACGTCTTCCGGGACCCTGGTTCGCGAAGAACCATCACACAGCAAATTCTGTAGCGTTGGACCCATTACCCTGGCGCACCTGGCAGCGGGATTAAACTACGACCTCTCAACCTCTAAAAGCATATCGTCTATGATACGCTATAGGTAAGTATACGCTAACTCTTAGCTAGTTCTTATTTAATTAGAAGCTAATTCGCCATATTAAATGCATTCTTAACATCAATGGTAATCAGCAAGCTTTAGAATTGGGCCCACACAGTACCGACGCTTTCCACGCCGAATGTACTGTTCACTCCTTCCACCTTTGCGCGGCTGCGATGCTTCTAATTGTCATTGAATGGAGAGGGAAGATATGCGATTTAGTTCAGGTTTTTTCTTCGATTTAAAGGATTTAAATGTATTTAAACGTCAAAACGTTCGCACATCCTAGAGAGATAATAGAAGAAAGTATCTCTTTGAGAATATAAAAATGCATGTAATAGTCGCTGCAAATCACCACATACTTTAAATATTTAATTGCAAACAATAAAAACGCCTACAAGTCGACAGTATTGTGCTCAATGCAGCCACATGACATAACTCCTTTCCAAATACTTCGGGCGGAGCTAGTACAGTCCAAGTATTAAATTTGTGTACTGAGCGCGGAACAAGTGGCCCGATTTCTTTTCCTTGGTAATCAGCATACATAGTTTGCGGGTTTTAAGGGTCTTCCCCATTTCCTTCCTGGTAATGTCAACAACCTTTTATAGTTGGAGATCTCCCTTCTCTGAATCCATATTGTTGTTGATCTAATAGTTTACTTTTCTCATCCGAGAGTTCTGTTTTCAACCTGCCGATTATCAGATGCTTGTTTAGCAACTCTAGTTTGGTTTTGCTATCTTTCCGCTTTTTGGAATTTTCTCTTGTTCCAAGGCCCTATTCATATTGTTAAAGACAAATTTAAGTTGAGCACCTACTACTAGTTTGAGGATTTCCGTTGGTCTCATCCTTTTCGTTGCTTTCTGAAGTTCTTTGACCGTTAAAGGTGTTTGATCCATTTGGTCTTCAATCATTATATCGTCTTCCTCATCGCAGATCAGGAAAAGTTCTTATATTGTTTCCATCTTTCGGTCTATGGGTACAATTTTCTTAGGAACCATAGTTTTTTCATTCCTATTCTAAAAAATTTTCCAGTGTGATATAATGGACAAGTTAACAGTCTGAACAGACGGTAACTGCTCTTGACGTGGAATTTTGAACGATTGCGAAATAACCTTGGTATAGTTGTCGTCGAGTCACTATTTTTGTAAAACGATTTAATGCAGAAAGTACGTTTGACACGAGACCACTGTTGTATGGCAGTAAATACATGAAATTCAGCTCCCGCAACAAAACGCCAAATGAATAAGCAAGCTTTTAAATTTTCTCGCTTCACTTTGCTTCTTTCTTCTTTTTTCATTCCAGCTTGGAAATAAAACTATTTTATAGTTATTCTCATTCAAACTTGTAATTATTTTTTAAAATTATGTTACTGCCAATGTTATATATTTATCACCATCCTCGCACAAGTTTTATCTTTCTTATATTCAATAAATTACCAGGTTTATGTGGTTTTTCTGGAAAATGTAGCGATTAAATGTCGCGGTATTGAAGCCAATTTACGAGCGTCGGTGATTTTTACGGATGAAGTTTTACAACTTATAAAACTTTGTAAAACCTTGAATCTTCTCATGCAGTATTCCTAAAATAGGTACATAAAATTTACCACAATATAACTATGGTGCATTATTAATTGGAAAAACAGAATCTGTCTTAGGATAATATAACAATAAAATACCCACTTTTTAATAAAAACGTAATAAATTAACTTGTAAGCAGCGTAAAAATAAGAAAACATATTAAACATTTCATAGCAAATATTTAAACAATAAGAAAAAAGAACACCTGAGGTAATGTAAATGAAGTCAGTCACAAACAGGTACGCGTTAAAATCAACATGAGGCAATTATTTCCACTCGGTGCGTTCAGTAAAAAGGGAAATCCTGAGTAGCAACTCTGTTCAAGACATTCTGTGAAGTCATGATAATACCAAAGGCAAGAACATATGCTACTGTTATTTCCTTTTGCAACGCTAATTAATAATTATTTACATTCCAATGACTTCGTTTCTGCGCTGGTCATAACTTTGCTACCTACAATAGATCCCTAAATTCTGTTCCTGTAAGTTCTGCACTTCGACAATTTGATAAAGCATTTCGCTTTAAGACACAACCAAGTACAGAGAACAGTAACTAACGAACCATCTAAAACATAATTTGAATTATTTTTTTCTCAAGAATTGAATCAATATATACCGGGTGGAAAGTTTCAAACCCGAACATAGCAGACTTATATTGAAAACTTTATTGAATTGTTGCTCGCCATTTCAAGATACAAAAATGGCAATGGTGTTAAAGAAAAGAGGAAATTATGGACAATATTATCGTTTTAAAATTGTTCCTAAGTATTAATACTTTCGGAATATAAATAAAATTTTCAAATTTTAAACGAAAAATTAAGTCGCCTATGTCAGATTTCAGACTTTCAGTTCTTTCAATTAATGGAAAATAATTTATACGTCAGTCAAAAAGTATTATGACTTATTGTACAGAACAAGTAATTGGTAGGTATTCTTGTCGTTTAAGTTACAACAATTCTTTATTAGAATGATAATTGTATTCTACGTCATTGCATACAAAAATACTGTTGCTTTTGATACTATCAATAAACTTGAAATGATGCCATGAGCAATCAATACCGACACATGTCTATACTAAATTAGTTTTAAATTGAATTGTACCTAGAATTAAATAAGTTTCACACTGTTGAAGAATAAGTAACTTACAACTGTAAGGAATATTAAAAAAAACACATCAACTCCACAAATTCAGTTGCCATCACCGTTGTTTTGGAATTAATAAGAATAGTAGGAAAGTATTTTGTGAAGTAATCCAGAAGCAAATAAATAAATTCTAACAGTTTTTCAGGAAGGTGCTACACAGATGAATGAAATTTTATTTTGAATAAGAAGCATATAAAACAAAATTCTGGTTATTGAATTGCAAACTTCAAATCTGACAAACTAAGGCGACTACATTTTTCATTTGAAATTTAAAAATTTAATTTCTATTTCAAAAGTATTAACACAACAGGAATAATTTTAATACGATAACATTGGCCTTAATTTTATCTTTCATTTAATACCCTTACCATTTTTGTATCTTTAAATGGTGAGCAGTAATCTATAGAAACATAGTTCTCAATGGAACTTTGCTATGTTCGGGTTTGAAACTTTCTACCCAGTATAAATCAATTTATTTGCAAGAAATATTAACATAACAGTATGGTGTCATAGATAATAATTATAATTTATAATGTGGAACATCACAAAATAACGTGTAGGTACAATGTGTACATTATTACAGAATGGAGAACACGAAATGAAGATTGCATCTATAAAGATACATTTTGTGGATTGTAGAAAATATTTCATAAAATACGAAAACCTAAACTTGTAAAATAACGTAACAAAGTAATAAAGTAACAATAAAATTTTAATGTCATATACATTATCAATTAAAATGAACAATATTCTATGCCCATAGACCATCTTGTACGTGCTACTTTCATATCTTGGGTCCTTCCTACAAGACTTCGAAGTATGGTTATCGAATCCACAACGTAAACACAAATTTTAGATTCCCAATTTTCTGAAATTTATTCGTAAATTCGAATCTCGATTTTTATTCAACTCTTAGTGACTTTTGCACTTCGTATTTTGTTGTTCGATAATTTTTTTCTTCCAATGTGACGTGTAACCTATTCGATTAACTTCTGCTGGTTTCTCTTTTGAAATTTCTTCCCATGTGACGTGTAACCTATTCAATTAACTTCTGCTGGTTCCTCTTTTGAAATTTCTTGATTGTTGATTATTGATGCTTCTAAAGCTAAAAATATTTCTATAGCTTTTTCAAATTGTAATTCGTCATTCTGTAGTATTTTTTCTCTTACTGAAGGATCCCGTAATCCTCTGATAAATTGAGCACCTAATTCTCCACATTGACATTTTAATTTACAGTCAATAATATGTCTTCGAAGTTTGGTAACATAATCTGCAATTGATTTGGGACGAAATTTTAGAATTAGATTAGATGTTTTACCACCTTTTCAGAAAGAATTAAAAAGATCAACAAGTTTTTCTCAAGTATATCAATCAGAAACCCAACTGGAAATTAGGAAAAATAATTCATTATCAAGTAGAGTTGAAAACTGGATATAAATTAAAGAGACGTTTAAATCAGTTACTTCGAACTGAAGTTAATCCAAAGAAAGAAGACGACACCAGTCCCACATCAAATGCTTCAAGTAGGAAGGATGTAGACATTTTGATAGATCACCGAAGTCAAATCATGGCGCCTGATATTAATCATGACCCAGTACAAGATAATCTGGTTCCCTAAATAAATACAGAATCTCCAATGTTAAGAAGATCCGGAAGAATACTTCATTCTTCTCGTCATTTGGACGATTTTAAAACGTAAGTGTGTAAGTTAAGCGTAGAAGAATTGTTATACTGGGTGTCACATAAATAAGTACATTAATTTTAACCAGTAACAGAACTCGTCAAATTAAACAATTTTTCTCTGTATCATTTTTTCCAAATCGTCAATTTTTTTTTTAATTTTTCCCCCATAAATTAACGTGTCCGCTAGTATTGCTCTAATCACAGTTTCTAAGAATGGGCAGTACTTTCATTTTTTTTAACTTGCTTAGAAACGGTCGTTTGTCAAGTAGATGACTTTTCAAAATAATTTGCTGTCACCTTTGTCAAGCGTCTGAATTAAAATAGCTCTTCTTGTACACTGCGTTCATTTCCAAATTATGAATGCACTGATGTTGTATCAATTTATGGTAAAAGCCAGGGCAATGCTGCTTTAGCCCTACGCATTTACCTGGAACGGTTTCTGAATCGCAGCATTCCGAATGTTCGCACATTTGTCAGAGTGGTGCAGCATCTCAGAGAACACGGATCCTTTAAGGCTGCAGCTTACGACCGTGGTCGACAACGTCCAGACAGTTGCAGACATTAAGGAGGCTATTTTAGATAGCGTTAAATGTCGACCCGGATTCATTAATATTATACGACAGACTTTTGACATTGCGTCAGGTTTGTTCACGTCATCCTTGCTAGGCAACAGTCACAGTACAGCAATATTGAATAATCTCCAGTGGCGGACAGTGATATTTTTAGCAAATTTTTAAATAACTTTAACTCGATAACTAGTACGTTCACAGAAAAATCTATTTAGAAACGACGAGTTTTATTGTCAGTTAAAATTAATGTACTTATTTCTGTGACACGTATATTTTTGGAAATAGTAGGCTAGTATTGATACAACTAAAATTTTAGATAATAAAATATAATTTAGGCACTATATTTCGAGAGATTATTGAATTATTCCAAAAGAAAAAGACAATACACTGCCTAATAAGTCATCTCACACAAAGCGGCAAAATAACACTTACTTATTTTTAACGCTAATGCTTTTGTTTTGTTTTTAGATTGAGCACTTAATACACTTACATTGAAAGGTGAGCGGTGTCAAGGAGGTAATTTAAGTAAAATAAAATTTGGATGACTGTTTCTAATTAAATGAAAAGATATGCAAAAATATTTTTAAAACCTTAAAATCTAAAAAACAAAACATTTTATCTAAAATCCAATCCCTGCTAATTATTTTTCCTTTCCTTATTGAATTCAGTAAAGATGTGACTGACAATCGTGGAACTAACTTAAACTGACAATAATTCAAAGTGTTTTCGAGATGCAAGCCTCGGAAGCGTTAAGTGTTCAGCTAAATAAAGAAGATACATCGCAGGATTAGCGCAACATCTTAAAATTTGGTTGAAGAAGTCATTTCGAATGATGAAGACGACTGAGAACAATTTGGAAAAATGGATTACCTTTCGACATTCCAACTGTTGAGGGAAGAGAGCAACGCAAAGTAAATTATTGTACAGAAAATTATCTACTGAGCTAGTACTCTTGACCAATCAAAAGACGAAAGTGACAACGACAATGAACCATCAAATAAGGTGTCAATTTGATGACAGACTCTGGGTGCATTTAAAACTGTTGCTTAGTCTTTACCTTTATTTTCTGGCGTCCCAAATCAAAAATATAATTAAAAAAATAATAAGACATTTTGGCGCACTTGTCCATTTAGAAAACTCGCCTTCGTCTTGTTTTCTAAAACTAGACGCGTGGCTAAAATTACGTCGTATAAAACTTCTTCTTAATATTTTATTTGTATTTTTATTTTATTTTTCAGGATCTTTAGGTATCAAATAACAGGGAATTTGTACTTATTTATTCGTTAGAATAAGAAGTTTTTGCGGGTCTTTGGACTATTCATTTCCGTATTTCCGTGATGTTTGGTAAGCTCTTATTTGTAAGGTTTTTCTGACGGTTAATTTTAGGTGTCTTCAATTTTTTTTTTATTTATATATAAATACATATTTTATTTTCAGGATTTTTAGAATTTAGGAATTTATACTTATTTATTCGTTAGAATAAGAAGTTTTTTTCGAGTCTTTGGACTATTTCTTTCCGTATTTCCGTGTTGTTTGGTTAGCTCTTATTTGTAAGGTTTTTCTAATGGTTAATTTTAGATATTTACATATTAATGTATATCATTAAAAGCTTGTTAAAAACGCTATGGAGTCGTGTAGAAATATATAGGCTCTTCTATTTGAAAAAATGGAGTTTTTACTATTTATAACTATTCATCTTCAAAAAATCCTAGTAAGCCTTGGAACATCCCTTCACGACTTGGTTTGATCTCGAAAAATTGGCCCCAACCTTGGCATTGACTGAAAAAAAACCAATTGCGTTATTTTTAGTGGTTTAGAACTTACGAATTTTTGAACGGAACCTTGCATCCGGGAATTGTCAAGAAAAAATTGACTAACATCAACAAGTACGATTGATACGTAAAATGACTCGAATGAATTTAACGCAGAATTTAGTGTAGAATCCAAAAATGAAGTCAAAATGGGGTGTTTCAATTTAAAAAAACGTAACTTTAATATTTTTATAATACTTGGATACCCTACATACAAACGAAAATAATTTTAAAATGTGCAATGGAAGCGCTTCTATTATACAAAAAAAAAAATGAGTCGATACCTGGAATAGCAAGAAAGTTATGGAACTTTTACGGAGCTGTGGGACAGCCTGTATATCTTTTATGATGATTAGATTGTTGTTAGCTTTTACATTTTTAAGATTTTATTAGGTTGTTTTCACATCTTTTTAAGTGCTTTTAAGTTGGTAGCGTACTGAAGATGGCAGCTTAGCTGCTGAAATACGTATCTACGGCTATAAAATTATTGTGGGCGGAGATTAAGTTTCAATTATTTCTTAAATAACAGTCTCCTATACTATTTTAATTTAATATAGTGTTAAATTACGTATCTACAAGCATTTACTTATAAGTAGTTAGATTCAGACTACCTATCCAAAAACTAATGATTGGATTGAATTTTATATAAGTAATTCATGCCTTGGACTAGACTATAAGTTTCCGACGCCACTGCTAGCGCATATTTATAATGTATTTATGTGTGCAGTATTCCAGTTCTCTATACCTACAAATGCAAATTGATGGTACACATGTATATTTGTTTTGGAACGAAATTTACGAGTTTAAAATTGATCCAAAGTTTAAACTAAACAAACACGCAAAATTATGTGATTACATAAATACCGAAACCATATGCAGATACACATTTGCAAAACAAATAAACGCACACGCAAGTAAAACACAGGTAAAACGAACTATTTCCCAACTTTATTGTTATGCAAACCCAGATCCGCGCCCAATGCCTCAATGCTAAACGATCAACAAAAACGCATTGTTAAAATATATGATCCTGATTAGAATGTGTGTGCACGCTAGGTGCGAGGATATATGACCGGAAGTCGGGCATAAATCAAAAATTAACTGTATATCATGGCTGATAACATGCATGTTTATTACTTGCCGAGCTATTATGAGAGAAAGGTATTAATTAAAACATAACAAGCCCACTGTTAATTACAGTACCTATACACATATCCGTAACATTAATATGCAACAGGACTAATTAGCAGATTTCATTACCGTAAATTACGTTATAATCATTTATGTAACTATAAAATTATTATAAAAAAATTTGTTTTTTGACTTATTATGTAGCAAACAGGCCTCAATTTATCAAATTAGATCAATATTTAATTTAATATTGCTATACGTTAAGTTTTTATTTATTAGTCTCACGACACCATAACCAGCAGATCAATGACGGCAATATACCTTTTTTTAATAGTACTAAAATGTGAGTTTTTTAATATGACTAAATTATCAGTTGGCGTAGAACTTAGCTCAGCTTCGATGTAGTACATTCTGCAGCAAAGAAAATAAATTATGTTGAACTTTTGCAAAAACCCACAATCATGCATCCCCAATAAAATCTATTGTATGTAATGATGTATGTAAATCCCCGAACAAATTACATTAATGGTTTTATAAACTAAACGGCCGACAAAGCTTTCTTCGTTATTCGTTTTTGTGACTTGCGGAAGTAACGATTGTTCTTTTTTTATTGTGGCAAAAAAAGAATAGTAATTGGAAAAATAAAACCGAAATTAGACATTAAAATTGAAATTGATTTTATGTTTAATGTTTGTTTTATGTTTAATGTATGTTTATTTCAGAAACAACTGTACAATAAGAAATAAAGAATTAAACTAATATACAGGTTCGAAAACGTTCAACAAAATCGATTCTGTAGGCATTACAATAAATTTTGAAAACGTGGTAGTTGATCGGGTTTTTAGAACAACAAAGATTCTAAATCATTCCGCTGAATGATTTAGAATCTTTGTTGTCCTAAAAACCCGATCAACTACCACGTTTTCAAAATTTAATAAACAGGACGCCAATTTCATTTATTATTACAATAAATCTGCATGTGATTTAATTTTCTAATCACCCCTAAGTGACAATTAAATGTAAATAAATATTCAAAATTAATCTCATATGCTAAACTACTTCATAACAATACATAACAACATAAAAAAACGAAAATTTCTTATTTTATTATATGGTGCGTTAATTTCTTGGAGCAGTGTATTTTGCCTTAGCATAAATTAGCTTTCTGCGCTAATTTTAGTATATTAATCAAAGAAAATTAAATTGCTGGTGTTATTTAAATTCAGTATGATTTATACTGGGAATCTCACCACGTACGGAGGAGATTGATAGGGCAGCTGTAGGACATCAAAATAAAGCTTTTTTCTTCATTTGCTTTTGACCAAAACCCATTAATAAGAAAGTTACAGCAGTTTAACCTTCTTAATTTCTTCTTTAATTTACACCTATAGCTTCTTAATTAATAAAAATTATATCACAAAATGCAACTTTATTGGTAAGTAAACTCTAAATTTATCAAAACCACCATTCACAAAATGTCTATGTTAATCTGTTTCCTAGTTTTATTTTTATTTAGTAGGCGATGCACAACGACACGAAAACCCGTTTATGGGCATTAAAAAAATGAAATAGAAACTTTAATGTGACTACATTTTTGAAAATAGTTGTCTATTGTAAAGCAGTGTTTAATTAACACATAAATGCCTCAAATTTGAATTTAAAATGTAAAATATTACCACAGGGAGTAACTTTTACTCGTTAATTAATTTCACTTTAAATTCTTGTAACTCTTTAGTTATTGCTTTCCACTACATTATTACTTTTTTCCCAAAAATTTATTAAGAAAAAAGCTTTAATTTGATCTCCCCCAGCTAATCTACTCCGTAGGTTACGAGACACCCAGTATGTTAACAATTCTTATGAAGCATATTTCTTTGGAATGTTTATTGTATTAATTTACATTTATTTGTTTAATGCAATACGTGTGTATAATTTGTTTTCAGCTGATTTATTGTAAAATAAAGGAACATTGTATATTGTGTATAACAATAATAAATTTGTTCCTATATTTTTAAGAATATGTTTATTGAGAACCAAATAATTAATTAAAAGTAGTAATTCCGACGCATTATATGGGATTTTATTTGCCTTAAAATATAATTTATTTTTTCGCTCTCAATTAAAAGTAATTCTTTACATAATGGGTTATATGGTCCTATATTTCACACATCATGTAAATGTTCTTTACATGATGTGTTAAATATAGGACCGATATATGTAGCCTAACGGCGCTTAATCATACATTCGCTAATGTGTTCGTTAATTATTTACATACAAAAAATTCATTGTCATTTATAAATTACGTCTAGGTGTCTGTCGCGTTGCATATTTCAGTCAATAGTTATTATTAATGTAAAATTATAGTCTGATGCAGAAAACGAACAGATTTTCTCGAAATGTAATTATTGTTACATTTTATTACGAAAGACCGCAGAAATATATTTTGTACAAGGGCGCTTGCCTGTCAATTTCTAGAAGTGCAAATGCCCATAAGGGACGAAGTCGCTTGCTACGCGTACATTTCTTATGACGTTAAGGGAAAATCGTTTTTGTGAACGTAATGTGATATTTCGCGAACGGGATGCTCCATGTAAGTATAAACTGTGATTTCGGCCAAACTGTTACTTTTGATACCGTGATTTGCGATCACGTCACAGTTTAAAATATCTGATACGAAAACTGCGATTTCACAGTGATATTGTTATCATGATATCGCCCATCACTATTTACAATCGACATATTAAATAGGTATAAATAATACATTAAATAAAAACAACTTTCCAGTAATTTGTAAGTAATAGCTCCTGTTATGATTTGACAATAGAATTGACTGTATTTATCGGTAGCTTTGTGAAATTATGCACTTCTTCTGCTGAAAATAGTTATTTGAATATATTTTTACAGTTTTTCTTTATGTTATTGTTATTTCATTATTCCCCCAATTTACAGCACATAGTGATAGAGGTGGGGGAGCGGGTATATTCATAAAAAATGATATCAAGTTTTCAATTATTAATCTCGATGATAATGTCCATAAAAAACAGTTGTTAAACATTAGTTTAATAGGACCTGATTATAAATACGTTTCATATAGTTACTGTTCAAACGGTAAAGTTTTATAATGCCTATTTTTGCCTATTTGTGGATAAATGCCTATTTCAGACAAAAGTGCCTATAATGTGCCTTTTTCTTAAAAATTCTCAGAATAAATTTTAAATTTGCATAAATTAAAATTAAAATGATTAATACAACCGTTATTATTCATAAAAAAATGATGACTGCGGCAATTTTTTAGAATCTTGTGAATACCCCTTGAAAGCAAGAATTGCGGCTTTTTAATTCAAAATGATTAAACAACTATCGGACATCGGTACCTTTGTTTCTATAAAAGTTTTTATTGATATATAAGCCGAATTACATAGGTTTTACTTGGTTTTAATTTAGCGATTTAATATAAAAAAGATAAAATCTCTTTCACCCCCGATTTGTAAATTTTCCCACTTGTAGGAACTTTATCTAAAAACCAGAATCAGTTTTATGTACTCTTGCGTAAAGTATTTCTAGTAGCAAATATGCCTTGGAGAAAATTTAGAAAACCAATTTTTTAAATAATTTATAGAAATATATTTGACAATCAGTTCTTTCTGAGTCAACTATTCGAAAAGGCTATTTAGAATTATTAATAAAAATAATAATTTATAATAATAATGAATAATATACCTGAGCAATGTTATACGAAATCTGTTTGACCTTCATGCGCCAATTAAATGCTGTCAAATTACAAAATCTGAAGTTCGTTGGCATATGGACAACTTCAAACTCATGATGATATTGCGTGATGACGCTCACAGTCGCTTTAAATCAACAAAACTTGCTCACCATTTTGAATAATATAAATAAAGTTTTAAAAATGAAAAGAAAGCTTACTTAATTATAGACTGCGTACTGCAAAACGTAATACAGTATGGAAGGATCTTAGGAATATCGACGCATTTATCTGATGTTAATTATATTAATAATTATTTTATAAGTTCCGTTTCGGGAAGGAATCCTGCTGATGATAATGTTAGTCTTACTTTCAATAGATCTAATCTGCATCTAAAGGTATGGGAGAAGTTCAAATTCTCAACTGTTACTGAAACTGAAGTTAGTAAATTTTTATATTCTATTACTACAAGTGCAAGAGGGCACGATGGTATTAACATTAGTATTATCAGTTACTGTTGTCCTATTATCATTCCTTTTTTAACTCAAATAATTAAAAATTTTGTTGCAAATCGTTTTTGATTCGGCTGATTAAAATCATTGTATAGATAATAGTTTCCCAGGATACTACCTGACAAATAAATTTATCCATAGGTGAAGAAATCGGGCCACCGTGAAATAAATAGAGTGAGTTTTAATTTGTCTCCTAAAGCTTAATAAAATTGACCAAAAATGGAATCAATTCTCTAGTCCTATTGATCACATAATGCAAAAACCTGAGTCGTTCGCTTTTAGCTTTGCGCAGTCCACTGCCCCCTTGCCTTTTGGTGTTAACTATTCCACGCAGTCACCAAATTTTAAATTTAGCTGGGTCAAGCGACAGACTGTACAAACATCCGTGGCCCAGGTGGGATTCGAACCCACGCTGCAACGAGACCCGACCTCCAAAGTCGGCTAGGCTACCGTTCAGCCACGCTGCAGTCCCAAAACTTTATTAATATGCACAATAGAATATGTCACGTGATATGATGTAACGAGTTACGTACCCAAACCCTTCCCTCTGGATCAAGGTAACTTTCTGATACACAATCCAGCTCTACCAACTTTGGCTATTACCACTTTACGTTTCGTAATGACTGTTACCATTTAAAACTAGAATGATGTAGAGATTAGAAGACATCTTCTTTTTCCGAAAATTCATTAAGTTTCAAGAATTTTCGATTTCAAAAATTCTTTTCATTTTTACTTTAACTTAATATTATTAAAATGCTGTACACTGAAGTGCTGCCTTCAGGTATTTACGTAATACTATAAAAATGTTAACACTAAATTTTTGTTAATTAAATGTGCGCCTAGATAAGTATAACAATGTACTTCTGCAACCGCGTAATAACCATGAAATGTTTAATTAAAACTTCGGAGGAGCGTACTTCATTTAAATGCGTGACGAAGTAGAATAGCAAATTTATTACTTAAGTAAATGTAAATAGATAGGAAACAATCTATTCCACGTGTACATAAGAACCTTATTCGGCGAATAATATGGAGAGCTGTCGGTGATACGTTCAAAGGAAACCATCAATTTTGCCACGAGACGAGATTACCACAAACGGAAAGACACAAACAAAATGTATTCCCAAAACGTAGCCAAGGCATTGCAGTGCGTTAATAATGCATCGAATCCAGAACATTGATGAATGTCTAGTGTTTGCAGGCTCAGAGTCTGAAGGCCCTAATTTACATGTTAAGAAGCGCCGCGCATAACGAATTCCGCAGAAGTTCTTGATAGTTGACGTCGGATGGCTGCCACAATGGCACATCATTCATGCGCCGTGCCCAGTTTGTATTCTTATGAACTGTGACAAGGCTGATATTATATGCACATTAATTCCACTTTATATTCATATACACGTCGTTTTTAAGGTACTAATATTGAAGAAACGACGTCGCGCGTTATTATGTCTTGCATTATTCATTATGTTTTGATAAATATGTTACCCGACGAATTACAAATTGAGTTATATTTTGAAATGTCCGAGACATTAAATAAACAGTATTTAATTATCTGATGTTCGACTTCGTACCACCTGAATACATTAGTATGTTTTATTATAATGTAACTGTCTGCTTGCTTAGGAATAACACTTTAAACTTTTTCTAATAAAATAAGACACCTTTTATAAGCAAAGTATAACTCAATATTTTATTTACTTTCATTACTTGCATTACAGTTGAAACGTTTAAGCTACTTTTTTGTCGAAATTTGTTCCTTTGGATAATTTTGATTTGCTAGTTCGGAAAATTTATAACTATATTTCCCTTTAGGAACTTTAAATTCAAACAAAGGTATACTACAAATACTTTAAGGAAATTGTCAAATACAGGTGATTCAAAATAAGTGGCCGACCGGTTAACCACAGATAGTACTCGAGAAGACAAAGCAAATAACTATACACGTAGGGGGTTCTAACTTGTACAGTTTTCGAGATAAAATAGTTTAAAAATTCGCATGTAATCTACATGCATTCAATGCAATAATAACTGTGTCAGTGAATTCCTGTTCGTGTTGGTTCCCGTGTCAATGTGTGCGCATGAATTCACAGAAATTTGGCAGGATTACAGCATTGAGTAATTGCTCTTAAGGTCAACCGCGGTCTTTTAGGATTTTCTTAATTGAACATATGTATTACCACAGTGTTTTAGATAATTGCAATTGCTTCATCATGTGTGAGATGAAATCGAATAAAATAAAGAAAATCTTGTGTTTAATCAAACATTATAATGAAATATTCAGTTTATGAAGACTCCATTAACACGGTTGAGGAAACTTTACTCCAGCAAAAAAAGTCAAAACAATGCAAATCACTACCCGGTGTACGTGATTCATTAGGCCGACATTCAAACAAAACTTTCGAAAGCTCTTGGCTTGTAACATACTTGGCACTTAGACTTTTTCGTGCAAAGAAGTCACGAGTCAAAACCTGCATCCAGGAGTAACTGAAGTTTTAATAAATTAAATAATAAATGAAATTTGACCGAATAAGCTATCCCTAAGACGATTTGTTTTCCCTAATTGTCTAGATTTTAAAAGAAAATTCTCATCTAAATTAATCCTGTTTCTTTGTCGCATTGTTGGTATTTCCTACTTTTCCAAATTAAAACCAACATCTAGAAACTCAGCTATTTACATGATCGTGTCTAACCATTCGAAGTTTTGGACTTTTTCAAATTTATAACGTACTATTTTTATTTCTGCGTTGTTCTCCGCTTTTTATCTCCCACTTATGTTCATGTATTTTGTTTTCTTTTGGTTTATTTCTAATTCTCATTTTCGTGCTTGGACATCTGTATTGCTCTTTACTTCTTCTAATTTTTCTCTTGCCGCGACTGACTATCATCAGCATATGCATTTATAGACTGGGAGCCAGTGGACTTTTTCGACAGAGTTTTATACCGGTTGAAATTTTGTATGATGACTTTTGGCGCTTATTTGAATACGAAATCGTCGTTCTGGCGGTGCGTCAGTGTACTTAAAAAAAAATTGAAATTGCAAAAGATGACGTTAAGTAAAAGAGAAGTATACCTCTTCAAATTTTAACCCATTACATTTAACACCTTTTTAAGTAATATACCAAATTGACAGACGTCCTAGTCGAGCGTAAGTTGCTGCCAGACCATTGCAAAGTTGCGTTCTTAGGCATCGTACTCAAAATGCTCTATACAGAATACTCACATTACGACGACGATTGATTACTTTTCTTCTCGTTCCGTTTTTTTTACCGTTGCCCCAAATCCCTCGGTCGGTCCAGCCATAAATTCCTCCAGAAGCTAAAAGGAAAGTTTGGGACCTAACGGTACTGTTAAGGATAAAGCCTAACTGTACACAGTAGAAATAGTTTGACATGAATATTAAAAATCTTAGTAACTTAAAATAAAACACCTCAAGACATAAACAAGATAAACAAAGGGTCCTAACATGCCGTCCGCCTTGAAAGGTTTAGCTTTCAATGGGAAGAACACACACCTTAGCCACGCACCTTTTAAACACCCCACTCGCAGTTTTGACGGTCACCAGGCGCACTACGTTGTCCATTTCTGGATGCAGTTCGAGGGCGCGGCCGAGTTTCCATTGCATGGGAGGCAGGTTGTCTTCCTTAATTACCACCATTGCACCTGGATGAAGTTTCTGCGAACCTTGTGTTTTCCATTGACTGCGCCGCTGTAGTTCGGAGATGTATTCCTTTGACCAGCGATGCCAAAAATGTTATTTGAGTTGCTGCAGTTTTTGAAATTTGTCTAGACGCGCCTCAGGTATATGGAGCAAATCTGACTCGCACACAGAAGACAACCTTTCACCGATTAAGAAATGTGCCAGTGTGAGAGGATGAAGGTCTTTCGGGTCTGATGACAAAGGCGTTAGTAGTCGGAAGTTAAGGCATGCTTCTATTTGTATTAAAACTGTGTTGAATGCTTCAGAAGTTAATTTTGTGTTGTTTAAGATTTGATTTAAGTGAAATTTTACACTACGAACTCCGGCCTCCCATAAACCTCCAAAGTATGGCGATTTTGGGGGAATAAAGTGCCAGGATTCACCTTCTTGAGCCAAATGATCTTGGGTAGCATTTCTTTGTTCTTGAAGAAATTGATATATTTCGTTTTTTAGCGCCTACAAAGTTTGTAGCGTTATCGTCGTAAAGCGCATATGAATGACTGCGTTGTTAGATCGTAGACTAATTCTAAATGAATCGCTTTAGTTGCAAAACAAATAAATAGACAGACATATGACTTAATTAACTTAGCTCCACGCGTGCTGCGGTCCTTTATATAAAAGGGTCCTGCATAGTCCACTCCGCTTGTCGAGAATGCCCTTACAGGAGTTAGTCGAGCTTCTGGAAGGTTCCCCATCAGCTGTTGCGTATCGTGAGGCTTTGCTCCGAAACAAATTATGCAATTGCGGATTATTTTCCGGGTAACATCTCTACCTGATAAGGGCCAGTATCGGTCCCGTAAGGAAGCCAACACAGATTGGACTTCGCTGTGAAGTAGGTAAAATTATCGGTTGACTCTTTTCGTACGGATATGTTGAATGCTTTAGACGACCCCCTACACGGATTAGGTTATCACCATCGAGAAATGGATGAAAGTAATTTGCTGCATGCATACACCTCTTTATTTTGTCTCAGTTCAGAGTATTCTCGATGAAAGTATTGTGATTGCACAAGCTTTAAAATATTGTTTAAAACGTTAGATAATTCAGCAACTGATAGATTACCAGTGAAGCGATCAGATTACCAGTGGCTACGCGATTCGCTACATAAGTGTTCCATTTCTTCAGCGAACCCTGAATCTAACTCAGCGTTATTGTGGAATCACATCAATAATAATGATTGTTGAACTTTATGGTTTGTACTTTGTGGACCAGTTTTACGAGTAGTAAAGCTCCACACAACTTTAGGCGGGGTAGTGATACGCACTTTATTGGTGCTACTTTCGACTTTGCGCACAAAAGATGACTAGATATTGGAGGGATTTTACGAACACCCTGAAGAATAAGAAATACTTCCTGGAAGACCAAATTTTTTTATCTGTTTCTTTATCTATGTATCACATTTAATTAATAACAAATTATTTTATTTTCCATTATTTATGTTAACTTCTTTATTTTATTTACATATAATTATCGGTATATTATTATTTGGATATGTACCTGGACTTAAAACTTTAATCGCTGACGGCGAATTTACCGACGGCGAGTTTTCCGGCGGTGAATTGTACCTACGACGAATCGGCGACGGTGAATTGGCGACGACAAATCGGCGATGGCGAATTGTCCTAGACCCCTCGGTCGGTCCAGCCATAAATTACTCTAGAGGCTAAAAGGAAAGTTTGAGACCTACCGGTACTGTTAAGGATAAAGCCTAACTGTACACAGTAGAAATAGTTTGACAAGAGTATTGAAAATCTAAGTAACTTAAAATAAAATTCTTCAAGACTTAAACAAGATAAACAAAGGGTCCGAACAGGTTTCCAAATGTTGTTGCTTCTTTCAGTAATACTTTCTTCTTCAAGCTGTATTTAAAATCTACGTAAAGTATGTGTAGGTCTATACCTCATTCGTAGCTTTTTCTATCACTTAGTTTAGTAGCGTGTATTGCGTCCACTACTGATTTTCCTTGCCTGAATCCTTTTTGATAGTCTCCTACTTCGTATTGAACGTATTTATTCATTCTTTTTAATGTGATTGATGTCATTACTTTGTTTACTAAGTTTAGTAATGCGTTATTCTTCTATATCTGTCGCTGTGTTTTAGGTTTCCATTATTTGGTATAAGTATTATCATTCCTGTTCGCCATTTTCAAGCATTATTTCTTCCTTCCATATTTTTAGTAGTAGCTCGTATATTCTTTCTCTTAGCTCTTTTCCTTCTTCTTTTAGCATTTCATTAGTGATGTTGTCTGACCTTGTCGCCCTTCTATTTTTTAAGTCAGTTATAACTTTATTTACTTCTTCTATTGTTGGTTCTTCTGTTAGTTCTTCTTGTGTGTTCTCTTTCTCTATACATACCCTTCTCTATACATACCCTTCTCTATACACACCCTTCTTTTTCTATACATACCCTTCTTTCTTTTCTATACATACTCTTGCCACTATTTTTTGTGTATTGTTATTGTTGCTTTCCTTCCTGTTTATTGTCTTATTTGTCTGTATAACTTTTTGTTGTTCCTCTTACCCTCTTCTAGTTCGTCCATTCTTCTCTCGATCAATTTTAACTTTTTGTCTTTCATTAGCTTTGTTCCCTGTTTTCTTATTTGCTTGAACCTTTCGTGATCTTCTTCATAACTAAGCATAGGATTTGAATAAGTACACGCCACCGTTTCAGTAGCGCCGTAAAAATGTATCGAACAGGCACATTTTGTAATGGGACGGTGAAAATAATTTACGGCGTTCTTACTATATGACGCAATGTCGCAATAAAGTCCGCCGGTCGAGGTACAACTGGTCAACTAATTACTCTGAAAATCTTTACATATTTAAACAAGAAGAGTTGATTACACAACCGTATTTTTCTATTGCGGCAATATTGCTCTGTTTTTTATTATACTGAGTAACATCATTGCTGTAGCGGCGTTAATTGTCTCCGCAGCCCTCGCGTTTGTTTACACGCTACGGTCTAATATTTTATATTGCCTGCTTCACTAGAATTTGAACCGCGCAAAATATATTTCTCATATATATATTCATAACATTTAAATGTTCAAAATAATCAACGTTTTTTGTTGCTACACGTGGTTAGGATCTATGTCGAAATAAATTTTTGTCTTGTTCAGAAATTTCGGGCGGTTATCAACTGTCCTTATTTTCGAAATACTTTAATATTTACTGTTTATTGATTTTAATTTTATTTTATTCATGACTTACACAGCTTTTGAATTATAATAAAAGGTTTACTTACATGGTCTATAAAATTTTATCCTTAAAATTTATTTCATTGTTATCTTTAAAGAGACCTTGGAAATTTTCGTTAGTTCAAACATAGTTACCATGAAAATTGAAAACACTTCATCTACAATATAATAATACCACTATAGATCTACAGTTGGTTCAGCTGATACCTATCGTGTACTAACATTTGGATTTTCCACAATCTGTCAACTATTTGAAGTATATTTGGGTTTCCGTTCATTCCTTCCTTTACTGCACCGTTTTATAAAAAGCAGTCTTGACAAACCCTTGTATTTATGTATTTTGGTTTTTTTTTTAAATTTTTCTTATGTAAACTAAATATCGTCAGTACCTAAACTTTTGTCCGTGTGTCATCCACTTGTCGTGAGAATTTTTTTCTTTTACGAGCACCTATGTAATAAGATATGAAATTAAACGCCCACTGTTCATTGAAAGCAATTAATTATTTCTCCAATGATACCTTCAGGAAATATGTTCGTAGATAGATAATTTAGTGAGTCCTGTCAAAGGAGCAATAAAGATATAAAACAAGTGTGGCTACGGTTCAGAATGCCATAACCTCGGCACAATAAAATAAAGTTATTTGTATAGCCTAACACGCCCTTGAAGTACTAAGGAGGAATATGAACAATGGATCATTGTCGTGTATAAAGCCATTACCATTATATATAGCACCGGCAGACCCGTCGGTGTATCAGGAGCTACGTAGCAAGTAACTTACTCCTTAAACAGCAGGCGCATTCAATAAGGATACGAATTCCATTTAAATCAAAGCGAGACTATAAATCTTCAAGTGAGTAGAATTTGCAATGAATGAACGCAGATGTAAGGATAGACTTCAGTAACATGAAACTTCGATAAAGAATCTGAATCTTCGGGCGTTTCTTCTTTTAAAATATACTATTAGCGCACAAGACTTGCAAAATGATACTCTTTGTTCAGAATGTAAACACTTGAAAAAACAATGAAAAAATACTTATATTTAAGTAAAATGCCCGCAACTAAAAATAAAATTAAAATGAACCAGCTTTACTTTAATTAACTCGGTATTACTTACATCATATTAAATTCAAAGTAAAATTTTGTAACTATAAAAATGAATTTTAACAAAGAAAGCTTCATATATCATTTGAACTGTCCTGTAGTATTATAAATAAAATTACGCCTGTGTACACATGCACGTTTGATCAAAGCTGCCATGACACATGATGGAAACTGCCATGACACACATACAGGCTGTTCATGGGAAACCGCTACAATAGCTAACTCTCTTATTTGTATTTTTACGAAGTAACTTAAATTAGAAAAGTTTTAGGACTTCTCCTCCTCGTTTTTATGGTTCTTTCGGAAAAACAAACGACAATCAGGTTTTCGAGATTTTCAATTGTTTTCAACTTTTTTAAAAGGAATGTTATGTTTTTTATCATTATATCGCGTCCACGATGTCAAATGAATGATGTCTCTAAAATATCATCTCCCAAAGCCTACTATTTTAGAAATGAATTAGTAACAAAATCTTGGTGTTCATGGGAAATGGCTTCAATAGCTAACTTTTTTATTTGAAGTTTCACGAAGTAGCTTAAATTAGAAAAGTTTCAGGATCTTCCCTGCTCGATTTTATGGTACCTTTGGAAAAACAAGTGACTATCAGGTTTTTGAGTTTTTCAATTATTTTAAACTTTTTTAAATAGAACATTACGTTTTTTATCATGAAATCGCATTCACGATGTCAAATTAAGTGTGTCTGTGAAATAATATCTCTCAAAACAGAATATTTCGTAAATAATTCAGTCTTGATATTCGCGGGAAGACGTGTATCGTTACGATAGTCTGTTTATTCACGAATACAATATGGTGCGCGTTGAAACAAGAGAATAAAGGAAGTGCGTTCAAACTGTCAGACCTTTGTGAACTGTCATGATTCAAAATTTGTTTAAATTTAGTTCAAACTAAAAACCCTTGGGTCCAAATATTGAAAGCGCGAAATGTTAATTTGTAATTATTTGCCAAATAATTTATTAAACAGTAGACTTAGGAGGGGAATATTTTAGGGAAATACTTAATTTGTCGTTCTGAACACGATACGCTAATAAAAAATATAATGTTCATGGTGATGAAAAATCAATAGGAGGAAGATAAAAGAAGTCCCTGAAGTGAAATACTTAGGTCTGTGGGTGGATCACAAATTAATGTGGAATAAACAGATTTCTCACAAATCATACTAACAGTAAGTGCTTTAAAACGATATTAACAAGAAAACTAAAAAAAAATGTATCATGCACTAGTAGAAAATCATTTGTGATATTTAATTACTATTTGGGGAAATGAACAGAATACAATGCTTACAAAATCGTTGTTTAAAATCATTTTACGGAATGCATTAGCGAACTCCAACCAGTGAAGTGTACGACAAACTGCGTGTAAAAACTACGACACAGCTAAAATTAATTAAACAGTGCAAATTAATAAAACGCAAGACAAATAATATCCAAAAAACTAATATAAAATCTTCATTCAATAGTAATTATCTCTATTATTTCATGACAATATACCAGCATATCCACAAATTCAAGTGCTACTCAAACAGTGGAAAGAATAGTCCAGTTAATATTAGTGTCGTTATATACAATACACTGCCTGCTAACATGAAAGAGGCTCGGAATTTGTAATTCTTAATTCGTAATTTTCAATTGTAATTTTTAATTAGTAATTCCTAATTTTCATATATAAAATTGGTATCTTATTTAATAATAATAATAATAATAACTTGCCTTTATTTTACTTGGCGGAGTTCAGCAATGCTGCTCTACCACTCAACCAAGTCCAGCATCTAACTTACATATTACATATAAAATTTATACACATACGCACGCCATGGAACACAGTCAGTTTTGCATGCACAGAAGATAATCACGATATTTTTTCTTAAAACTAGTAAGCGGCAGAGACCTAATGTCATGGGATATAGAATTGTAGTTCTTTACAGCATTATATTGCGAAGTAAGTTTTTTTTTTCTGTTTAGTATAGTTTAATATAACTCTGACAGTTGTAGTCCTCGGTACCAGTTACTGAACTGCCTTGAGGGCCCTAAATTAAATTAAATCTGTTCCATTCAACTTTTGTGTCTATTGAACTAAATAAATTCGACGCTTTCCTTTGTAATATATTTAAGAAAATATAGTACTCAGTTGTAGTAACAGAATTGTATGGAGTAGATTTAGAAATAAATAAATAATGTATTAAATGCATTAATACTACATTTCATAAGAAGGTAACTTTTATCTCTTTCAGTTCCTGGTGTAAAAATTAAGACAATCAGTGCTATTCTATAGCGTGGTGGTTTGCATTGGCTATTGACGTCTAATATTTTTGACAAGTTACTAATTAATAATGTGTAAAATAGGAACAAATCATGAATTACCAACGCAGCTGCTAAAATACTTGCTACAAAGTGGTTAATAAGCAAGTTGCTAGTTAAACACTTTAGATACACAAAAGCACTGATTGTCAGCAATGTGAGCGTTCACTGCATTATACAAAATCATTTAAGCATAAATAAGATCAATAGGTCTATACCAGAAGAACGCTGTTGCCAGCTTCAGTCCGTTGGTCAATTTCGGCAACTATGCGTTGCGTTTGCTTTGTTTATAAACTTAGCAACTTTTCATGGAAATGTTAATAATTGAATAATAATTTGAAATTAAGACTTTTCATTGGTCTAATGTAACCACGTTCGCCCACGTTCTATTTTTCGAATGGCTCGCCTTATGTGCTTAGAAAGCGGATTCTGGCCGCCATCTCACTTTGCTTTAACACGCGATTACGCAGTCACTTGCTTCGTTAAACGGGGGAGTCTGTATAAAATTGGGTTATAAGATTGAAAGAAATTTGACTGAAATTAATTAAGCTCTCCGTGTCTGTTGAAGTGTTTGCTGAAGTGTGCATCCTTGCCAATGTGTTAAAAAGATTCTTATTTTGATTAAAAAGATTCTTAATTTTTTCCTAATCTCACATTATTTTTGTTAGTTTAAAACGTTACAACAGTCGATAAATATCAGAGGTTTGATATTTTTAAATCCTTGATTTTTTTTAAATTTCATAAATATTCAAAATGTCTGCCACCTTAATTAATAGGAGTATATTTTTGTATTCGACTTTTTATGCTTTTAGTTGCTTTACTACGGTGTAATAAGCACATGGCGGACAGAAAAAAGTGTAAAACTTTACTATTGCAACGAAGCGGTGCGATGTTATAAATAGATTGTGTACACGCCTCATATTTGCCGGCGCAACGCGCCTACCTGATAGTCAACAATCGGTAAGCCAAAGTAATAATGCATTCGTTAGGACGGCATGATTCACAATAATGTCGCGGTTGACTGCGATGCTCGGACACGATGCGCACGGGAGAGTGTGCTGCAGAGACGTGTCGTGTTTCTATTTAATTCAAATCAACCAAATTGTTGTTTCTAAATTCAAGAAAGAGCTGTTATTAGGTTCCGGAATTATATTCGCGTTGTTACCGTGGCGGTATTAGACTGATTGATTAAAAATCACGTATAAGCGGACGGAACATTTAACGCTTCGATTTAGACCCCCGCGTCGAGTTGGACTGCCGCTGTCTCAAAGTGGTTTCAAGCAGTTCACTTTCTTAGATCCTCCCTTTGGTAATAAGTGACAGATGATTATGATTTTTTATAATCCTTTGATGGCATGAAAAGTCGGATACAAAAATGTGGTACTAATGGTGCTAGATTTTTTCATTATTCATAAAGATGGAAGAATTATGATGATTGAAAAACATCCAAACATGTTCGTCTCTAATCCTTATCAATCATTGTAAACTTTCAGACCTGCTAGAACATCGTACGATTAAGATTAAGTATTGTCATGTTTTTAGCACAATTTAATTTTTTCCTCGAAAACTGTTTAATATATTAAAAATTTGATTAAGTAAAAGTTGTTTATTATAAAAATCCTATTCAGTGATGCCCAATTCGATTACATTCCTATTTAAAATTTCAAAGTTCGTGTCTGATATACATAGTTCCGGTTGACCTTGAAAGATAATTATATCGCCAGTAAATGCGTCGTATAGCCTTTTGTTATTAAAACTTCCCGACTTTTAATTTTGGAGAAAAAGAGATGGAACGGGTGATCTGAAACAGCCTGTATATTCCTCTCCTCACTCGACCCGCATATATTGCCTGGTTTATACAGTCACTAAAACTAAAACTAAAAATTAACTAAAACTATGCAAAAGTTTCCGTTTATACAAGTAAAAATTACGCATGGTCGTTGCACACCTAGCTGTGAAATTTCGGCTCCTCCCAGCAGTAATACCAATCTGAGAAGAAAAAATAAAATAAACGACCTGTAATCAACGCAAGAAACAACATTATTGACACCTACCGGACGTTGTTACCGTCAAGTACATTACGATCCTCGGCATGATTTATTTTAAATATTTCACTTCCTAATAAATAATAAGCATTCAGCTGTTTACGTCTTCTTGGAAAAGTGTAGTGGCTAACGGCCTTTTAATTTCTTCGTTGATAGTTATTAGTTTTAGTAATTGTATAAACCACACTTATACAATGAAATATAATACAATAACGTAGCGTGAAATATAATACAATAACGAAGCGCAGTTCAAATCAATAAAATCAAAATATTTTTCAAAATATATAATTAGATGCTAGTTGAAGACTCTACGCCACTTATATAACATGAAAGGAAATCCTGCCAGAGTTTCAAGAAAATAATAGCTCATTTTTTCAGAAAATACAAAAATTATCCAGCTAGCTGACACCAACTGTGATCACACTACTCAATTACTGTAAGAGTAGCCCTACTGAAGTGAAAAGTTCTGTATTAGATGAAGGCAACCAAATCAGAGATGTCAGGAGTGTTCAGTAATCGTTACATTTAGATGCGGTGTTATTAGAACATAACACTCCCTCTAACGTATTAAGTTTACGTGATGTACTGCCCATACACATGATAATTTAAAATCCAAATGAGTTTCAGGTTAAATGATTATCGTCACTGTTACAGATAAATAATTCAAATCATCATGGCTTTATTTTCCTAGCATAGCAAGTCAGATGTTTGAAATACTTGTCGAATAATTTTACTTATTTTTAGTAAAATAGAAGATGTTAAAATAAAGGATAGTTATATTAAAATAAAAGTATGTCCCAGATAACATTTCCAGCATGAGAATTTCGCTTATTACAAAAGATATGAATTCGGTTAAATTAGACGAATTATTTCCAAGCATCTGCGGAGTTACGAGCTGCTTTGAAGTTGCAAAAATGCCATCAGGGTCGGAAATTATGGCAAAAAAGCAAAAATTTACAATTTACTTTTTCTATAATAACTTTTTTGTCATAATAGGTACTTTATTTCTGGTTGGACTTTCTTAAAGCACTTTTTCACGTAGAATTTAAATATCCTTTAAGATTTTTTTTTACCTTTCCGCTTTTCAGTTTTAACCTCTCAGTTCAATTTTTCTTACGGAACGTCAAGTAAGCTTTAATGTTTTTGATAGTGCTGGCAACCAAATTGATTTTTTGGATAATCCATTAACCGGTTTTGGATTATTCACAGTTTTAAACAAACCAAAAACGGTTATTTGGTAACTGGTTTTCCAATACCTATTACTTACTCGAATAACCGGATATTTGAATATTATCTGTTCTTGCGTCAACGGATACTCGAATTAGTTTTTTTAATAAAAATTTCATTTCATATTCCAAAAGTTTTGGACATTTGACGTCATGTTTCTGCATTTCTGTAATAACTATCTTATCAGTAAAGATAGAGCAAAAAACTTTTAAAAGAAATTATTTAGCGCGTCAAGGATTATAACTTTGTTAAATCAGTTAACGTCCATCTTATCATGTAATTAAAAAAAGAAAAACGACGGAGGCGTGGCCGCTCGAAAACAATTGCAGATCAACGTTATTTAATGTAACAAGGTCATAGTCCTTGACCTGTCAAACAATTTTTCTTAAAAGTTTATTGTCCTATCTCTGTTAATAAGAAAGTTATTACAGAAATGCAGAAATTTGATTCACTAGGTATATTACTAAAGAAAAAATATTATTCTTAGATCCTATTATTCGAGAAACTATTTGCAGGATATGACTCATTTGCGGTATTTATATGGAGCGGAAAATCAGTCATTGGAATATTATAATACTCCACCACAATGATTATTCAACAATTACCAAAATATTTATCAATCACAGCTAACTTGCTAGTAAATGAAGTCTTTCAGAAAATGTTTGCCATTTTAAAAGTAAATTAAAATTTTAAAAGTAAATTAAAATTTTAAATAAGCTATCAAGTGCATTTTAAAGTTCTGAGCGATATTTTCCTCTATCATTTTGCTTTAAGAGAAAGCCAATAACACTAGCCTTCGAAAAAATATATCTTTTTTGCGGATAAGACTATGTGCTCTTCAAAGATTTCAACATTATAAAAAAGAATATGTTATTAGTTTTTTTCTATCACGTCAGGATTCCAAAAAAAATTAAACTTTTTAAAGAGTTTTTGTTTACATTTTGTACGGTACTTGTACACTTTATTATCAGACATATAAAAAAATGTTAATTGCAAACGTTTTAGAGATTTACCTGAACCGCCAGAATTTACTAAAAAAGAAAAACAAGTGACTATTGGAAATGAGAATCAACTTTGTTATTCTAATTGAAGTTGATTTTTGTCCAGTTTTAAAACTGTCCAGTTAAAGTTTTGAAAACTATTTTCTTTGATATTTTAGATTAAAAATTCAGTAAATTTTCTCGAATTAACAAAAGTTTCTCTTTTTACTTCCAAAAATATATACGGTCGCACCTCTCTAACTCGAACCTTCACAAATCGACGTTTTCTGTAAGTCGAAATTTAGTAATGGTCCTTGCACATTATATGTAACTGCTATCTATTTCTTTAACTGGAAATCTCTATAACTCGTAATTTTCCGGTCCCTTGAAATTTCAGTTATGGAGGTTCGATTGTAGTTTGTCTATCAAAAGCCCTGTACAGTGAAGGTCGGCTGTAGTGAATCCGTTTGTAGAAAACTCTCGGTTATAACCCTACTAAATTCATACTTCGTTTTTATTTACCGGTTATAATGAACTTTGGATATAGCAAACCTATTCTGGCTTTTTCTTGGGTTCTACCACAAATGTGGCAAAACTGTTAGAAATATTTAGACGACGTCTTTTAGTAACATTTACCTTATCATTAATTTTTTCTCAATATTTACTTAAACAGGAACACACGGTATAGTACAAACTAATATTTTGTATAGCATGAAACGTATAAACACTTAAGCACAAATCTGTCAATAATAACGAGTGGAAATGTGCAAAGAAGTGACTAACAGTTGGCTTATCGAAAATTATGGTTGAAAAACCTACTTTGAAATATTATTATTTAAAAAAAAGTGGTGCGTGATGAAAAAATTATTAAATTTTTCTCGAACTCAGGAACACCAAATCTACTACATGCACCTAGTTTTATGTCATCCGCAAAACCTTCGCAGGCTAATGTAATGATTGCACATATATAGTTTTACGTGCTATTTTGCTATGACTGAAAACGGATCAAGATGACATATGTATACATACTTGTGGACCCTTTTTTTGACGTAAATTTATTATGCTAAGAATTTTGCTGGGCGGCTGTAATGGTGAACTGACACTGCTGACACTTGAAGGTAACAGACAATAATTAATAAAGTACGATCATTATTTCAGTTTGAAAAATATTGGCCTATATCAGCCGTACAGCTAAGGCAAAAATAAAAAATGATTTTATTTTTAAAAAAGATCATTTGTTTGTCATTCGTAGATGATACTTCATAATTACAAAAAGTTTTAGTATCGTTAAATTTACGTCATGAAAAGTGTCCACATTTTTTTTTTGGCAGCGACATACAACATAGGGTCAATTTCACCCATATGAGCATTACAATCGTGTTGACTAAAGGTGCGAGCACAATAAAATAGTGTATAATATCCATACACACATAAAAATTTTTGGGATTAATTGTAATCTGCCCATTCGGTGTTAAATATGAATAAAGTTTTATCTGAAAAGTTATTAATCTTCATCTAATTTGGTGTTATTGTTCTCTTTTCCGACTAAATTGTATCTAAAAGTGAGTGTTTATTCAAACAAGGATAAGCTTAACTCTTCTCTATTACATACGTTTAAAGGGTAAACATCCTAACTCCATTTTTCGTAACTCCGCAAACGGATGGACGCGAGGGAACACCGAAAAGTGTTCCCTGGCGTCCAAAAAGTGTTAGAATTAACTCCAGATTTTTATCAGTGTATGTAATATATAATTATTTTTGTAACCGACACTTGAGTAGTAAGTCGACGATTCGCAGTGTTAAACACAGCTTCTTCAGGAAAAATATAATTTAATCATTTGCCACTCATTTTTTCCAGCTGTCCAAACAAAAGTAATTATATAGGAGTATTTTATACAATCTATTGGTGCAGCATTACAAATAAGTTCAACAACTTGAATTTAATTCAACTTTAATTTTACCGACGTTCCAAAGACCGAAAAGAACTTTGATCTGTAAGCAAAGCAAATGTCGATAATGTAGACAATTTCCACGGCAATTAAACCCGTGTCGAGAACCACTTGCGAAATGCTGCTTAACTAAACAATTCTGTCAATTTAAACCAAAGAAACGCGCGTTGAATTTTGTGTAAAAAGTGAGAGACGAATTCAAAATAAAATTATTCAAACGTGATAATAAGTTATCACTGGCGGCGTTAAGGCGCCCGCAGACCCCGCCGTGCGAGGGGGCCCCCGCCTCTAGAGGGCCCCTTATTTTCCTAATAGAATTAAAAAAAAAATTGCAATTTTTTTATCCAAAGTAACATTTCAACTCAAAATAAAAACAGTAATCTTAAAAATAATAAACCTTTCCCATAAATAAGTGGGTCGCAAAGAAAGATTTATTGCGCTTTGCCTTCATCTGCCACGTCCAAGCACCACCGGATGTAGAGCATTGTATTAACACATGTTTATTTACGACTACCCCAGTACCCAATAACACAATTTTAGTTTTCTTTTAATTATTGTTTGACTTGCAACGCAATCCCTTTTGGTTTAATTTCTCAGTGGCGATCGGGTGTTGACGAACAGACTCGTTGAACTGTATTTGTGGAGTTGGTTTTTGTTTTGTGATTGTGTTTAATTTAACTTAACAATAATGACTGATAAAGGTAGGCAGTACCTCAGTGGTACTCGAAAAAGAAAAATTAAAATCGAAAAATTGGAAGCAATTAATAAGCTTCCTAAGATCGATAGTTTTTTAAAAACATTAAGTGAAACAGGTAAACAGCAACAAAAGGACCACCAGGACGAAAAGGATGACGAGAATAAGAGTCAAGAAGATTTTGCTAGTCAAGCTTCATCTTCAAAATCCAACTTTGAGTCTACAGAAATTGAAGTTGAGGAACAAAATTCTGTTGTAAGCGAATTAAATTTAGATATTCAAGAAATAAGCACAGTATATGACAATGAATTAGTTCTATTTAATACAGATAGGGCGTTTTTTCCTGACAAGCTATCTGATGAGATGAAGCGAAAAATTATTGCAGCAGGTCCAAATAGACCTACTGGGCTGTTTGTTAGAAATGTACATACAAATCGGTCATTTAGTGTTGAATATTATTATACTACTACTAAAGCTAAACAGAAAATAGAAAGATTTTGGTTATGCTATTCCCAAGTTTTAAATGCAGTTTACTGCCAACCTTGCTGGCTTTTTTCGGATTTAAGAAACCCATGGTGTGACGGGACCATTACCGATTGGAAAGGCCTAAGTAAAAAAATTAAAACGCATGAAGAAAGTGCAGCTCATTTTCGTGCATGTGTTGCACACACATCTTGGGAAAAAAACAAAACTGTAGAAATTTTGCTTCAAGGATCGCATGAAACTATCAAACAAATATTGGTAAGAATTTTTGATACAATCCGAACTTTAGCAGTTTGCAATTTACCCTTTCTTGGTCATCGCGAGAATGTTTATGAAATAGGGCCTCGTAGTGGCAACTTTTTGAATATGATTGGTTTGGTGTCACGTTACGATGCTTTGTTAAACTCCCATATAACAAATGAAAGCAATAGGAACAAATATTTACATCACGATACCCAGAATGAAATAATAAACTTGATGTCTAAATGTATGATAGAAGATATAGTTCGTGAAATTTCTAAGGCGCCGTTTTTTTCAATAATCGTCGATACAACGCAAGATATCTCCAAGAGGGATCAATTAAGCATATGTATTCGCCACGTTAACGTCGATCTAAACGTTGATAAATCTGTTGCCGGCGGTAAAATAGAAATAAAGGAATCGTTCCTCGGTTTTATTGAAATACAGGATCAAAGTGCCAGAAATTTTCAACATATAATTCTGAATACATTGAATGAAATGAAAATTGACATAAGAAAATGCAGAGGTCAAGGGTACGATGGGGCTTCTAACATGAGCGGAAAATATTCTGGACTTCAGGCAAGAATAAAAGAAAAAGTGCCAACTGCAGATTTTGTGCATTGCGCTGCACATAATTTAAATCTAGTATTGAATGATTCAGTGCAAAATATTGGTCAAATTAGAGATTTCTACGGATTGGTGGAAACTATATATTCGTTTTTCAGTCAAAGTTTACCGCGCTGGCAAGAGCTAAACAAATCTAAAGAAGAAATTGGAATGATTAGAAAAACTCTGAAGAGATTATGTCCTACAAGATGGTCATCACGGTTTGATTGTTTGAGTGCTATTAAGTATAACTATAAATGTGTGATGCAATGCTTGTCAATGTTTACTTTAATTTGCAAAAAAACGGCCGACAGAACAGAAGCAAACTCTTTGCAAAAACGTATGAATACTTATGATTTCATCTTGCTTCTTGTATACCAATGTAAGGTTTTGGAAAATATTAATTTAGTATCTAAATTGCTGCAAAGTTCTACAGTTGATCTGGATCGGGCCTGCGAATTAATGAACTTCACGATAGATCATTTTTCCAATCTTAGATATGATTTTGATGCATTACATAGAGAAGCGAGCAATTTAGCGAAATCTTGGGATATTCAACCAACATTAACATCTAAGCGTCAAAGAAAAGTCAAAACTTTTTTTGATGAGCTGGCAGCGGACACTCAAATAGAGAATTCTTTAGAAAGATTTAAAATTAAAGTATTTTACGAATCTTTGGATATATTAATCAATCAGCTCAGAACACGATTTACCAGCATGAACGAAGTAATGAGCAATTTCTCATTTTTAAAACCAGACACGTTCGTTAAACTATCAAATGATGAAATAGTCGGACATGCCAATAAAATATTAGACAAATATGGAGATGACTTTTCGGATGGTTTGTCTATGCAGTTAATAAACTTCAAAAGTACTTTTTCAAATGAAATTATGTCCACTAAAACTATTTCTGAATTAGCCAGATATTTTATATCAGAAAGCAGATGCATTTTGAGCAGTCTTCCAGATATTTGTTCATTATTTCAACTTTTTTTAACATTGCCTGTGACATCTGTTTCTGCCGAAAGAACATTCTCCAAATTAAAACTAATAAAAAGTTATTTGCGTAGTACAATGAGCCAAGGTAGGCTTAGTGGTTTGGGTGTTTTAAGTATTGAACATGAACGTACTTGTGAACTCAACTTGGAACAATTAGTGGATAAATTTTTGAAACAAAAGCAACGGCGTTTTGGCAGTTCAGCGCTGTCCTGATGTTTCTATTGCAGTAAGTGTTTTAATTTACATGTCTTATTATTAGGTGTTATATTTATTTTAGTCACATGTATGAGTAAATACGGCGGGGGGGCCCCCAAAATCTTATCGCAGCCACTGTAAGTTATAATCTTGAATTACATCAAAACAGAATTTTTTACAACAACACAACTATGCCCAAGAAACGACAGTTGCCCCGTATTTTATATGTGCATAGATAATTTTTTTACAAATTTGTCAAAAATGTATGTACTCGTGCAAAAACGCAATTTCGCTTTAGAACTTGTGAAATTTAACCACTCAATTCAATTGCTAATCCAAACAGCTTTCTTGCTATTTCAACTGAAAAGCCCGTTCCAATTTAATTCCAACTATTCTTTGAAAAAGTAATGACCAAAGGGAGGATCTAAGAAAGTGAACTGCTTGAAACCAGTTTGAAACAGCGGCAGTCCGACTCGACGCGGGGGTCTAAATCGAAGTGTTAAATGTTCCGCCCGCTTATACGTGATTTTTATTCAATCAGTCTAATATCGCCACGGTAACAACGCGGATATAATTCCAGAAGCTAATAACAGCTCTTTCTTGAATTTAGAAACAACAATTTAGTTGATTTGAATTAAATAGAAACACGACACGTCTCTGCAACACTCTCCTGTGCGCGTCGTGTCCGAGCATCGCAGTCAACCGCGACATTATTGTGTATTATGCCGGCCTAACGAATGCATTATTACTTTGGCTTACCGATTGTTGACTATCAGGTAGGCGCGTTGCGCCGGCAAATATGAGGCGTGTACACAATCTATTTATAACATCGCACCGCTTCGTTGCAATAGTAAAGTTTTACACTTTTTTCTGTCCGCCATGTGGTAATGGCAGCAACAAGTTGTCATTGAAACAGAAAAGAAAACATCTAGGAAATATTTATGGAGTACGGTACCGTACCGTACCTTATCGTTCTTTTTTGAAGGGAGGATACAATCTGCTGCGATTCTGGATACTAAAAAAAATGTTGCTAGGGCAAAATCCCAATGAAAATCTACTCCAAATATGCTTTGCGAAAGCAAACAGGAACTGTTAACGGTTGAAACTGAAAAGTGTTATCACTGTTCCTCGGTTACTGGTTCCTGTGCTTGAAAATAAACTAAAAATAAAATTCGAGAAAAAATGGAATGACAGGCTCCATAATTGTTTAGTTAAAAAGAAACAAATTGTATTTTTCATCCAGAAATAAATTTATCTTTCAAATGGCGTCATTGACGTCTGAACGCGTATCTCCGTTCTTAAATATTTTAAAATTCAAGTTGTTTCAGGTGTATCAAAGACAATAAAACATTTTGTCGTGCTTGACCTATTATCCCTATTCATCACTGATTAATAAATGATATAGATTATTTCTTAAATATTTTTTTTGCAGTCTCGGGTATAAATATGCCCATTGCAAAACGGCTGCATAAGAAAACACTATTAGTTTATAAATAGATTTTTTCACAAAACTATCAAAACACCACTAGCGATAAGATTTCGGCGGTGTGAACTGAAACAAGTTATAACCAAAATTCAGTTAGGTCGGCAAGAAACGCTTATTATCGCTTAATCAAAATTCCATCGACTCAATTACTAAGTGCAAGCGAACTCATTTATAAATAGATAATCTCGTAATTTTTGCAAAATCTAAGACGACCAACAACGAATTTATCTTCGATAATTTCCATCATGACTAACAGACACCTAGTTCAGTACTTGAATGAGATACGAACAGAATCTTATCGACAAAAAGTAGGATACTTAAGTATGTGGAAAGGTTTCGTTTTCTTCAGTTGATTATTTACTTAATTGGTCGGAATGGGCAACTCAAAGAAAAGAAAACTTGTTCAACAGCAAAACAATCATACCTCGAAGATCAACGGTCATGTTGAAGGTATTTTTGATCCTATGGCAGTTACTTGGACGGAAAAATACAGTGAAAATATAGATTATATTTGGTCCAAGTTGCCCGAAGCTTTAAAGAAGTTTGTTGTTACAATAGCAATTACACTTTTAGGAGTTGCAATAAGTGGTACGTATACATGACTTACGATAAGACTTTGTTGAATCAGATAAGTATTCAAAATACTTATGAAACTTCAAGTGTCTTCATGTTCGTCCGCATGACAAAAATTTAACATGCAAATTAGTTACTTTTCCGTAATCCACATTGTTCAGTAGCTTATCGTACCATGCGATGAACGGAATTTATTATTAGAGCAAGCTGTGATATTTTCCAGAAAGTTGGCAACACAGGCTTACATTTCGAAATTAAAAATTTGAAGGTTCAGAATTGTGATATTTATTTTTTTTAATGAGTGATAAACTGATTTGTCTTGTCGAACTTCCCTTAATATTCTAAAAAAAAGGTTAAAACCAGCATCATCATTAATTTTAGGTGTTTACATATTAATTTAAATATTTGTTGTTGTTTTCTTGACGATTTATACATAAAATACAGTGCATCCCAGATTGAGTAGGCTACCATGGATAACTTTCTTATTAGTGAAGATAAATATTTGGTTTAATGGGCAAAGTTTTGCTGTTCTATACGCTTATTTAACGTAGAGAAAATTTGAAAATTCTGAATAGTTTCGATATTATCGCAGAAAAACTGAAAGTCGCTGTTTTCTTTAATGTCTAATAACTTTTAATTGTAAGAAATATGGAAAAAAGCTTGATATAAAAGTCACTAGGTTTGAAAAAACACAGCTGAAAGTTAAGTCAAAATAAAATTAAAGATGGCGGCTTTCAAGATATTGATAGCAACTTTCTTATTTTAAATGGACGCCATATTGGATTTTTATACGATTAAATAGCATTTTCTCTTCTAGTTTCAACCGCGTGTCACAACCCATTTCTAAATAAAAAAAATATCAAAAAAGATCATATTATAATTTTAAATCAAGCAAGCGACGAAAAATAAAAGTTGTTATCACTTAAAAAACAAAAATAAAACAAAAGAAAGTTATAATGAATGCTCAGAATGCCTGGATATTAATTCTTAAGCACAACTGATCCTGATTTGTGACCCTGATTTGTGACCGGTTGCACTTTTCAGGATATTTGGATTAATACTATAGTTGAAGAAAACTTCCACATTTTTTATTTTTTACTAATTTATTATTTTTTATTTATTTTTTACTATTTCCCGGAAGTAAAAAAGTCAAGGGGTGTAAATCCGGGGTTTCCGCTAGTTAACTGTATTTGTAACAACTATTAAAACAATAGTTTAAACGACGATTTATTTGCAGGCAAAACAAAAAATAAGAAAAAATCATAAATAACAACAAAGAATTACGTGAAGCAGCGATGCAGGTATTTCATAGTATTAATCGAAATATCTTCCAGAATGTAAGCAGGTGTGTCACAAATCGGGGTCAATTGTGTTTAATTAGAACATGAATATTTTTTGATATTTTTTTATTTAGATATAGGTTGTGACACACAGTTAAAACGAGAAAAAAAATCGTGTAAAAATCCAATATGGCGTCCATTTAAAATAAGAAAGTTGCTATCAATATCTTAAAAGCCGCCATCTTTAATTTTATTTTGACTTAACTTTGAGCTGTATTTTTTTCAAACTTAGTAACTTCTATATCAAACTTTATTTATATTTCTTATAATTACGAACTTATTAGACATTAAAGAAAATAGCAATTTTCAGTTTTCCTGCGATAATATCGAAACTATTCAGAATTTTAAAATTTTCTCTACGTCATCTAAATAAGCGCATAAAACTGCAAAACTTTGCCCATTTAACCAAATCTCTATCTTCACTAATAAGAAAGTTACTCATGGTAGCCTACCCAATCTGGGACACACTGTATATTTTTTATTTTCAGGATTTTTAGGTATGAAATAACAGGGAATTTATACTAATTTGGACTATTTATTTCTGTATTTCTGTGTTGTTTGGTTAGCTCTTTGTAAGGTTTTTCTGACGGTTAATTTTAGATATTTACATATTAATTTATATTTACTTACATTTAGACATTTTTATCTTTTAGGATGATTAAATTGTTAGTTTTTAGATTTTCATGATTTTATTAGGATGATTAGATTGTTTTTAGATTTCTTTAAGTGCTTTTAACTTAGAAGCTAACTGAATATGGCAGCTAGCTGCCGAAATACGTATCTACGGATATAAAATTATTGTGGGCGGAGATTAATTTCAATTATTTTCTTACGCAATAATGTTGATGTTTAGATTTTTTTTTTTATTTATTTAAGATCAGCGATATCTGGTACAGAATAAAACCGTTATTCTAAATCAATATACTTTGCATAAGTTTCTGAAGCATCTATTTTTGCATCAAATTACTTTTATAAAAAAGGAAAAATTGTCGGTTAACCTTCCCCTAAACATCTCTTTCTGAATGCAGCAGACCCTAAAATAAAAGGCATCCGAGCAGAAAATTATCTTTCAGGTTGTACCATAAAATTTTAATTACGTTTGGAACTCGGCAACTTATTTCTGTCTGCCACAGAATGAATCGCACAAATTTTTCTTTTGTGTATATTATTAGACGCTCAAGGCTGAGAAGAATAAATTAAGACGTGGCGATTGCTCTTTACGTAGGGGACAGAGCACCTACAGCCTGCCATAAATTTAGCACCTACAGTCTGCCATAAATTTGCAAATCTATTTAATGAGGGAATCGCTGAAAGATTGAATTGCCAAGTGCATCTGCATATCTAATCACCGACTCGATCATAAAACGTTCAATTAAAGCGAAATATTTGCAAGCTACTTGTACAGGTGATTTTAATCTGCATTCTCAGGTGCAAAGAGATAAAAGTAAACACAAATATTCTTAGTCGCAGAATAATAAAAAAATATTTATTACTAAATGCAAATAAACATGCTGTTTTCCAGGTGACTGGATAAATATTTTGGTACATGCCTACAAACAATTTATCTACAATGAAGGAAGAAGTAACGAGTCGTTTAGTTTCGCTAATATTTCATTAGAATCTCTCAGACTCAAAAACATTACCAGCTTTTGGATAGGAGCGTCAATTGTTAGTTATGGTATTTATTTTGGAATAGGAGGGTTTTTACATGTAAGTATTTTTTCAAGCTATTCAATAAATTTTAATAGTAATCTATGTTTAATGTAAAGTTGATACACGTATCTGGATTCTTTAAGAGATCATAGATAACAGATGAACACTTTTATTAAGTACGTTTATAGAGTGCTGCAATCAAGAATGTAATTTGTAAGAAAACAGTTTTGAATCTTTAACAGGACACTATCAAGAATCAGTAAAGAGGGCCAGGTGCCATGTAATTTTTTTGACCACGTAAATATAACGTAGTAGTAATAGTAACGTATTTATCTGTTGCGGTGGCGCTACTATTCAACGCGCGCTCTTTTTACGCGCCTTTTCAATTTAAATAATTCTTTAGATTTTCTTCTCCATACATTCATTTAAGTAATACAATATATTCTGCAAAGACTCTAATATGCTGTAATATACATTACAAGTCTTTACAGAATATAACGTATTACCTAAATGAATGTATGGAGAAGAAAACCTACCGAAACGGAAAATCATGCTTAAATTATGATATTTACTAGATTCTAAGCTAATAAAACAAACCACATATTATTCTCAAATTACTATATTTAACTGCAAAAGTAACTGCAAGTAATAACACATTATTTGTACATTGTCATTCATGAAGTTCATAATTTATGGAAATGGTTCCAAAATTCCAATTCAATACATTCTTTCTTTATCCGTACACATTATTTTTTGACTTTAAGTGTGAATATCTTGAAAATGACTGCAAATTACACATGTTTTTTTTTATTCAGAATGCTGTATTTGACCACCTTTAAATTTTATAAATCAGCTAATCACTCACTCATAATAATACTTGTTACACTTTAATAAAATTATTTAAAGTGACTATTTCATAGTTGTAGCTCCTACCTTCTGCACTTTCATTTCTATTAAAATGATGAATTGTCTCGGTAGATAATACGATGTGGGATACAGGTTAAGGGGCCTATTCTATATCAAAAGCGTTAAATTTAAGGGGCTGTTAAATTTTGTTGCTACGGTAACAACCAATCATAGAACTGTATTTTAAATTTTAAAATATCTCTAAATTTTAACGCCCCTTAAAAAAGTTACAGAATACGCTCCTAATTCCCTTTATTAATTTAATCTTCCCGCAATCATGTCCTGGATACACATATCTGTAACAATTTATATTTTACTGCCATTGTTAACTTGGTAAAATAAAAACCTTATTATGGAATGTTATGATGCGAACGGTAATGGTAACGGTAACCTTTCATCAGTGTGACGCATACACAACTTCTTGCATCGAAATTGTCACAGGACTTCGTTACCTAAATTAGCAGCCCCAATTCCAAATTGAAGCAAATTTGGTCTGATTGGAACATGAATTGCATCCAATAACTACACCTTTAAATCTTCTTTTGCAGATCTTGCGAGGTCCATTTTTCTCAAACTCTGTTTATATTAGAGACTATTCTCTGGTCACACAAAAATAATTTAATCATCAACAATGTTTATTTAACGGAGAATTTGATTTAACCCATTATATTTGTGTCAGCTCTTTAATTTACTTAAACGATTACCATCACCGCCATCACTAAAGCAATGGACATTGACAACGTGTGATATTTCATTCACGCCAAATTTACGTTACTAAAACATACAAAAGAATAAGCTAGCTACTCCTAAGAGTTAATGCCAAATGCCCATTAACTGCTTCACATCTTGAGCAAAACTGAGAATTAGACCGAAGAAAATTTTGTCTGGCAAACAAGATACATATTTTGTAAATGCTTATCGAATCCTACTAAAATTTTGTCTAATATGTCCAAAAATTCCAAATTACATTTTTTTAAATTTTCGTGTCTGAAATAAGCCGCTCTAGACGTTGCACCCTGGATCTGTTCTGCTTATGCGTATGGTTATCGAACATGCACAAACCATGGGACAAAAAGTTAAAAAAAAATTAATAATAAAAATTTTTCCCATATGGTGAGAACTTTAGGAGGTTACTGTGTAAGAATTTTTTTAATTTCCACCTTCTTAGTAAATGACGTTTTACAGGTTAATTTTGTTGTTTATGGTAACCAAGTAAGCAATAAATTACGAGAATAGACGTATAATATTTTACGGGCTGGCATAAAGGACCTGTAAAATTTTACATCTGTCCTGTTTACATCACCATGACCTACGTCTAGCTAGAAATAACGCGTTCGATAATAAAAACGTTTTCATAAAAAAATTAAAGAAAATAATTAAATAAATTAAAAATCGCCTTGTGAAGATGAAAATAAAGTTTTTATGCAACTAATCTTTAAATAAATGTATAAAAATATAATAAAAATAAATGTATAAATGCACTAAAATTTTTATTCGAAAAATATTCTGTTATTGAATTTGAAAAATACAATATGATCGAATCAATATTTGTAAAATAAGCGGTTAAAGTCGTCCAATAAAAATATTGCGACCTTCAACTTAAATAACACGTATTGGCCGAACCCTACATACTTACGAAATGTAAAACTGTAGTGTATTTGACAAGTAAATTTTACTACTACACATCTGCTCCAACACTCGTTTAACTTATGCAATACATAATCACGTTTGTACTTGACATATTTATTTTTCTATTTCTCAGTGGTATTTTTACGTACAAAGAAGAGATAGAGCCGAAGAATGGAAGTGCCAGCCAAAGAAATGGCTCTCTCCGGAACTGGAAAGACATGAAATACTTATCGGTTCATTTAATTTATTTGTAAACTCCACGATAACATCGCTACTAGCTTGCTATATTAGCAATGGAGGATACAGCACGATTTATTACGATTTCAATGAGTATCCTTGGTGGTGGCTGGTTCTTCAATTTCCGGTGATCTTTATATATCAGGTAATAATATTATGCGATATGTGTATTCATTACCAGTCTTAGGATTATTTGGTCGCCGTCATGGTTACGCTATACGAGAACTAATGATTAGTATACATCGCATTACGAAGACCAATGAATAACACATATTCGCCGCCCGCTTTTGTGTAGCCGTGGTAACGTCTGAAACATCTAGAATATAATCATTATTACGTTAAAAAAATTAAATATTTCTTATTTTTCAATATGAAGAGACACGTAAACATAAAAAGATTCTTACTAATCACATGCTGAAAAAACAATAAATAAATAAATGTAATTACATGCGCATCTCGGATTCATATTCGCTTATAATGAGACTTTGACTTGTAGTTCTTCTGAGCATGAAGAAAAAATTTATTACTTTTATTGGAAATGAATTGCGCAAACAATTCATAACTTAAGTAGATGTTTCAAAACAAAGAGGCTCCGATGGCTTGTAGTAGGAATATCAGGTTTTTTTTTTTAGGTGGTTTTGAAGAATCAGTCTCTTGAATGTATTTATATTCCGGAACGGTTTTAATAAAAGGTACAAGTTTAGAAACACCCTGTATTACCAATAAATTCAGAGCCCGTTTCAACTGATGTAACTTTGTTTTATTATTTAACATTTGCACATTTCATTAGTAATACGATTAATTAGTAATACATAATACTAAATCCTTCTCTTCCTTGTTATTCGATAATTCAAAGGTATGTCTACATAGTTCCAGGAAAACTTTATGATAAAACATGTCCCTTTGAAAACGAAATTTAAATTTTTATGAAATTGTCTCTAAACTTCAATACTCATTAAAGAATCAATAGGTAGTAGCGCGGGCGTTCGGAACGTACACGCAGCTTCGAAATATTTTAATATTATCTCATGCTGAAGGCTTAAACACCGTTCTCTCTCTCGTGCATTGATATTTGAACCCCTATTTCAGCTGTCGCTCTTGCAATTGATCTTCCGCTTTCATGCACATATCGACACACGGCCGAGTGCTCTTGTGTCGTCACCTATTATATAGTTCACCGTGCTTCAGTAGAAAATACGATGCAAGGCGTAATTTCTTTTGCAGGATTACGCAACATATCATCTACATCGGCTTTACCACACGCCTTTTCTCTACAAGCATTTTCATAAGTTACATCACAAATACAAACAGCCAACTGCATTCTCCGTAACTGCCATACATCCCGTGGAGAGCAGTCATATTCAGCTGACTCTGACTTTACCAATATTCTTGATCCCAATACACTGGGGTAAGTAATAATAAATAAAAATGGAAAGTGCGTGTTTTCTTTACTTCAAATTTTCCAGGGCCTTTTTATATTATTGCGTTGTACACGTACTACCACGGAATTATAGACCATTCTGGGGTCAATTTCAAGGCACACTGGTGGCAACCATGGCAACCCGATGCAATTTTTCATGATAATCATCATCAATATTTCCATGTCAATTTCGGTTTTAACATCTACTACTGGGATATAGTGAGTATGTTTTTCCTTTATGTTAACACTTTTGATTTGTTAAATTTCGCTAGCTACATGGAACATACAGACGGAAAGATCGAGTATACACTGAAGAAATCTTCTACGGACAGGGCAAGGCGCTCACTGAAGCAAGCAAAGAAGAATTGCAAGCAGATATTGATGAAAGACTATCAGAAAATCCATTGGCGTACCGCGGAAATAAATTAGAATATGAACTGACTGACCGCGACCTCAAGAAACATGGCGTAGCAAAAAAAAGGAAAAATAAAGGAAAATGATTAGGATACATTAGTACAAATAATTAATAACATTAATTAACTACTGCTGGGCAGTATTCGAAGTTATAACGCGATTCTGTTGTTAAATATAGGTTTATAAAGTTTATTCAATGCTATGTGAATTACCATGACTTTTTCAAATAATAAAAATTTGTTTCATGAGATTTTTTAATAGGTATTTTCCCTCCCAGATCATATGACAGAAAATTGAAAGAAGTAGTGAATACACATACAGAATCTTCAAAACTTTTCGAAAAATGAAAGCATATGCAAATTTAAATTTTATCCTCACAGGGAAATATTAATCAGATTTGATACAATTCAGATCTCTTATACAATTTGTGTTTAAATTAACGATAACATCAAAAGTAGATAATGCAATTAAATTTTTGATCATTAGGAATCCCCAAAGGGGTCACATTGAAGTGATATTAGTTAATAATATAATGATTATGATTGATTGGTTACAATTTTTAATCTCAAAGATACTGAATAATGTATTTGAAAAGTATATTAATTTTCCTTTTAAGATGATAAATGTCTTTCTACAAACGTATATTTGCCTTTACTTCTTTCTTAAGTAATAATTTGAATCAACCAATAAACATTCAATAGCCTGTCTCCCTCACTTTGTAACAAATTTGTATAAAAAATTTTTGGAGAAAATAAGTTCGAATCTTAAGGAGATGAAATTGTATAGTTTTTTCTTCTACATCACAGGGACTAACTCGGCGAGTCTTTCATGTATCTTGAAATACATTCGCCATCAAAAAGTTTATGTTTAAACAAACAGAATGCTTCGTTAACGAAAACCCTATTTTGGTTAGAAGAAAGTTTACGAAACATGGCTGCATTATTAAAAAATAATTTAAATTGGGAGCATTTATTCTGGTAATCATAAAAGATTACCATATTATAGTTTTTAGCATTTTATTAAAGTATTTCATTATGACAAATCCAAAGCTTTGTCCTGCGCTCTATAAGTGGACGTAAACAAAACCTTTGACAAAATAGCAACGTGTGTATGAAAGCACCAATAAATTTATTTATTTACAATACGATGGGTTTCCAACAACGTTCTCACCACTCAATTTAAGCCACTTTTTAACTATTTTCTTTCTACAAACATATTTTATAGTATAATGTTCGTCCCTCACCTGTGGTAACTTATTTCAGGAAGTAGACAGCAGGTTTAAATTCTCAACGACTTTTAAGAAGCAGCGGCAAGACCACCAGTAATTGCAGCACCATCACCAGCAGCAGTAGCCCTGAGGAAATTCTTCTCCAACGGAGATCGAAACGTCGGCAGTGGATGAAATCGAGACACGCGGTTCCAAGCGGAAGCCAAGAATTCAACCATGGACGACGGCTGAGGAAGCCTTCAAGTTTAAATTTGACAAAGTTACTAAATTTAATAAGCACAGAGCAGTGGCGTAGCTACAGGGGTTGCAGGCATTGCAAAGCAACCTTGCGCCAAGACGCCATAGGCGCCTGTTCGAAGTCATAAGTGATTTTTTTTCTGGATCTCTGAAGATTCACAAATGAGAAAAAGCGGAAGCTTATTTCTAAATCACACTTCAAAAATTTCTGAAAAATACATGTTTTCAAATGCAGAATAGTATAAAATAAGTAGAAAAAGAAAGAAGAAAAACTATGAGTATTAATTTTTAGACAGAAAAGAATTTCAAAACAGCTGGAAAACGCTAAGAAAACAACGTTTTAAGCATCAATCTCGAATGAAAGACATTTGTAGCGCTCCCGAGCCGCCAAAAGTTTGTAATTTGCCGGAAAGAGATTCCAAAACAGCTGAAAAATGTTCAAGAAAAAGAATTTACATGCACATGTGGTGCCATCTGTTACCCTGAGACATAACATTGGACTCTTTATTTACGAAAACAACTGAAAAATCTAAGAATATTGTTGTTCTTAAAACGACTTTGAACTAAAAAAAAAAAAACATTTCTGGCGCCATCTGTTATAATGAGTCTTAACTTTGTTAACTTTTCTACGAAATTTTGTAAAAATAAAAAAATATGTTACAAAAAACAATTTCGAATAAATAAAATCGAATAGAAATGATTACAAAGTTTCAAAGGAATTTCAGATATAAGTAGCGCCTTCTATTGATCTGTAGCCGCAATTAATTTAGTATTCTCAAATTCCAACAGATTCAAAACAGCTGAAAACAAATTTCAAAACGTTCAAGAACGATGTTCTTAAAACGACTTTGAGTAAAAAAAAATATATATTTGTGGCGGCGTTTGTTACCATGAATCATAACTTTGTCATCTTTATCCTGCGGGAAATTTCAAGGTTACTGAAAATTACTGAAAAAATTTAAAAAATAATGTTCCAAAAAACTGTTTCGAATAGATAAATTTGAAGAGGAATGGTTAGAAAAGGGTTCAAACATAAGCAGCGCCATCTATTAATCTGTAGCCACCGCAATTAATTTTGTTTCTTTTATTCTGGAAGACCAGTTTCAAAACAGTGAAAGTAAATTTCTTCGGCAAAGTATCCGAGAAATTTGTTTAAAAGTGTTACGTTTAGGTTAGCTTTCGGAAGCGTTTCTAACCTAAAATGTTGACAGCTCTTGTTACTTTTCAGAAATAAGGTTAATCCAAAAGCAATTAAGCAGTCCTGATTTATTTAGCATTAAAAGTAAGCAACTAAAAAATTTTATTTTATTTTTACTTTCTTAATAATAAATATTGTCAAAGGATTATCTATGATATTAGTGACTAGTTAAAATAAAATTCATCGAAGCAGAAGCCTCGAATTACTATAAAATAAATTTTTAGTGACTCGAGGCTTCTCCTTGATGAATTTTAATAAATATTGTAATAATAAAAGCCGCTGGTAAAAATTTTGCGACTTACTTCTAGTTTCGCTAATATACGACAATAATATCTGTTAATTCTTACTCAAAATAATTCTAAAAAATTAAAAGCTTGATGATGATATCAATTTGATGGAACAGGTAATGAAACAATTAACGTTAAGAAAACTGAAGAATGTCTTGGGAAATTCACCTATATTCTTTCATATCTCTTCAAATAAAGAAGATGCGAGCAAAAAAGAAAAATTTCTTCATGTGTTTAGATTTATTTAGAATAAACTGACTGCACACTTTCTGCACCAATCCTTCACGTCTTCCTTGCAGTTCACCTAGTAAAATCTTTCGCGCACCTTCTCCATATTCTTCTTAATTCCCAGATGCCCTCCCGAAGTTCCATCATGAAGTTCCCTTAGAACTTCTGGCACTGTATTCTTGAGGTTTAGTAACTGTCTGTTCCATGCCTTCCTGATTCTCTATGCTTCGTCTCAAAAGACCACGATCCAACACGATGGATTCCCACTGCGCCCAGTATGATTTTACGGACGGTGCACATGGTGCTACCTCTTCCCAGGTAGGCCTCGCGTCCCTGCTTTTCCACTCTAGCACTAATTTCAAATCCGGGTCGTTCTCCTGGTCTCTTCGCAGTTCTTCGCCTTGCCATTTATCGTCAACAATGGCTGTCCTCGCAGTCGTGGCTACTTGCTCGTCCAAACGACTACAGTGTTTACAGTCTTCGGCACAGGGTCTTCTCGACAAGGCATCGGAATTTCGATGGCTAGTTCCTGCCCGATGCTGAATTTCAAAATCGTACTCCTGAAGTCGTTCGATCCATCGTGCAACTTGCCCTTCTGCGTTCTTGAAACGGAGAAGCCATTTTAGAGCGGCATGGTCGGTCCTCAGGAGGAAGCGTCTACCATACAAGTACTTGTAGAAAGGTCCTGTCGTTTTTACGACGGCTAGCAATTCCGTTCTTGTGACGCAATAGTTTCGTTCTGGCTTTGATAGGACTTTACTGAAGTAGCCGATCACCTTCCCTTGCCCCTCTTGTATTTGGGAGAGTACGCCACCGATCCCAACGTTGCTAGCATCTGTGTCCACGACGAACTTGCCTTCCGGGAGAGGGCAACTCAGAATAGGAGCACTAATCAAGTACTGCTTTAGTTGTTCAAAACCAGGTTGACACTGTTGGTCCCATTCAAATGAACGACCTTCTTCAGTGAGTTTTGTCAACGGCTTAGCAATGTCTGCAAATCCAGGAACGTAGCGCCGATAGTAAGTGCACAGGCCAAGGAAACTCCTTATTTGGTGTTTATTTCTGGGAGTTGGCCAGTCTTTCACCACCTGAATCTTCACAGGGTCCACAGCAACTCCATTTCCATTAACAATGTGCCCCAGGTAATTCACTTCCTTCTGGAACAGGTGGCACTTCTTGAGGCTGAGATTTAGTCCAGCTCCGCGAAGCCGCTGGAACACTCCTTCCAGGTTCCTCAGGTGGTCGTCGAACGATTTTCCCACGACAATTATGTCGTCAAGGTACACCATGCACGTTGTCCAGGACAGACCTTTCAGAACCGTTTCCATTAACCTCTCGAATGTCGCTGGGGCATTACATAACCCGAATGGCATCACTGTGAATTGCCACAGACCCATACCAATGGAAAACGCCGTCTTTTCTCGATCTTCAGGCGCCAGCTCCACTTGCCAATATCCACGCTTTAAGTCCAAAGTTGAGAAGATCTTTGAGCCGGCCAGGGTGTCCAGGGTATCGTCAATCCGTGGCAGAGGATAGCTGTCCTTCTTGGTGACATTGTTGAGTAACCGGTAGTCTACACAGAACCTAGTGGACCCATCCTTCTTCTTCACAAGCACTACTGGTGACGCCCAAGGGCTGCTTGATGGTTCTATTACATTATCCTTTTCCATCTCGCGAATAATGCGTTCCGCTTCCTCACGCTTCGCCAATGGTAATCGCCTTGGAGCTTGACGGATAGGTCTTTCTTCTCCAGTTTCTATTTTGTGTTTCACGACATCAGTTCTTCCCTTGGATCCATTTTCTACCTCGAATACATCTTGATAGCGGCCGATCAGATTCTTTGCTTTTGTCTTCTGGTCTGGAGTCAATTCCTGGGCTATTGACATAACCATTTTCCATAATTTCGTTGGGACTTTTGCTTCTGGCACGTTTGCTTCAAGTTGGAGGGAGATGGAGGACACCGTGGTGCAGCTTCCCAAGATGGTTCCTTTCTTGATGTTGACGGAGAAACAATTGACGTTCATCAGGCGGACAGGTACTTCCTTCTTCGCCGTCAACAACATTTTCCCAACGAGGACTCCTCTTCCAATCCTCCGATCATCAGTATTAGGTTCAACCATAATGACTTGCCCATCTTGAAAAAAACGTCCAGTTTTGCGTCGACGATAACCTCAGTCCTGCTGGGTAATACAACGTCTTCAGCGAGGACTACTCGAGCGGCTACGTCTCCTCGTTGATGTAGAACCAACTCCTCATTATTGACCGCCATCACGCCACGCTTTTAGTCCAATTGGAACCCGTGGGCACACATGACGTCCATGCCCAAAATTGCCTCGTCCTCTATGTCTGCCACCAGTGCACGGTGTTTTATTGGAGTTGAACCAATGATGATGATAACCTCTACTTCACCGTGGACAGTTGCTGATGTTCCAGTTGCAGTTTTCAGTCTTTTCGTCTTTGGGGGCCTTTGAATACGGGTCGACGTTTGCCCCTCTACACCGACCCGACTTAGTTTAACTGTGGCTTTCTTGGATCCTGTCTGGGCTTTGGACATCGCCTGCGAACATGTCCTTCCTCCTGGCAATTCCAACACACCAGCGGCTTCTTCTGCTTGAAGACCTGTTCCACAATGCGGAAAACATCCTCAGCGGTGGCATACTCCCTGGGTCGCTTTATAGCAAATCCGACCTTGGCGTTATCGGATTCTTCCTCTTTTTCCTCTTGGAAGTCCATAGCCGCTCGCACCTTGACATGCCCTCTTGAGACTCGTCTCGCCGCTTCAAATTCCAAGGCATAAGCCAATGCGTTCTTGGACGTCTTCGGACGGGTCATTCTCAATGCCTGCTGGTTGTCTGGGTCACGGATTCCATCTATGAAGGTCTGCACCGACAAATATTTGAGGAATTCAACAGGAGCTGTGGGATATGCCAACTGGGTCAGACGCGCTACGTCCGCTTCGAATTCCTGAACACTTTCTCCGGATTTCTGACAGCGATTTCTCAACTGCGCATGGTATACCTCGGTCAAATGGGCTGTCCGTAACGCATTTCCATCCTATTCACCAGCTTGTCGAAGTCTTCTTGTTCCTCTGGCGGCATCGTCTGGAGCACATCGATAGCGTACACTCTCAAGGCCACAATTAACGAAGTGGCTTTTTCGCTGGTCGTCCATCTGTTCACCTTTGCTGCTGCTTCGAACTGTTTGAAGTAGTTGGGCCAAGAAGACTTTCCATCGAACGTTGGTGGTTTTATTTTCAATTTCGAATTTTCTGCTGGTCCTTCCACAATTCGGGTTTCATGATTTCTAGTGTTTCTACTGATGGCTGATCCCCGAACACTCGCAACCCCGCCATGATTTGTTCCAGATTTTTGATTTTGTTATCTTGCTGGAATATTAGTTCTTCCACATTTTCTTGCAGGTTCCTTGTTTCTTCCGATATTTTTACCACTAGTTGATCTTCGAGTCCTTTTGTTTGTTCTAGAAATTTCTCGTCGAAATTTCTGGATTGCTCTCGAAATTTCTCGTCTAAGTCTCTAGATTGTTCCAACAATTTATTTTGTAATTTGTCGAAATTTCCAGATTGTTCTAGAACCTTTTCCTCTAAATTTCTGGATTGTTCTCGAAGCTTCTCTAAATTTCCAGACTGTTCTTGAAACTTCTCGTCCAAATTTCTGGATTGTTCCATCAATTTAGTTTACAACTCATCTTTGAAGTTTCCAGATTGTTCTCGAAGTTCGTCCTTGAAATTTCCAGATTGTTATAAAAGCTTCTCCTCTAAATTTCTGGAGTTACAATGAATTATAGGAAAATTATTTACAAACATTCTATAAAAATATATTGGCCCGTAATCTCACCTCGTCTTTAATTTAGCAACGCCGTGATTAAATTCTCTCTCACTCTCTTACTCATGAAATTCGCATAAAGCTGTATACTTTATATTTATTTTAGTCACGGCTTTAGTTACAGACGAATTTAATCATAAGATGAAAATATGGCCCATTGTCACGTAAATAATTTCCATATTGTGACGTTTTGGTCGGGAAATTAATTAAAATGGTACACAGGTAAGCAACAGGTTTATTGAGTGCTAATTGCCCATAATACACTGATCAACTATATTTCCTGTTTTTATTATTACCCCCAAAATGCGTGCGCGCACGAGCGCAATTTAAACCAATAGTACACATACTATTTACAATATCCGTTACACCGATAGGGGACGCATATTCTGCAGACTCAACATACTTATCTTAGTTTTAACACAGTTTATAATATTGTTACGTTTCTAGGGTTTAAATTTATTTATTTAAACGAATAAAATACTCTAAATTTCTGGATTGTTCTCGAAGCTTCTTTAAATTTCCGAACTGTTCTTGAAACTTCTCGTCCAAATTTCTGGATTATTCCGTCAATTTAGTTTGCAACTCATCTTTGAAGTTTACAGATTGTTCTCGAAGTTCGTCCTTGAAATTTCCAGATTGTTCTTAGAAGCTTTTCTAAATTTCCAGACTGTTCTTGAAACTTCTCGTCCAAATTTCTGGATTGTTCCATCAATTTAGTTTGCAACTCATCTTTGAAGTTTCCAGATTGTTATAAAAGCTTCTCCTCTAAATTTCTGGATTGTTCCATCAATTTAGTTTGCAACTCGTCTTTGAAGTTTACAGATTGTTCTCGAAGTTCATCCTTCAAGATTTTATTAAAATCGACGGGAGCACACGAAATTTCGAAAAGGAACGTCTCTGGATCTTCACCACTTCACGGCCACTTTTAAGTCTTTCAACAACATTTTTCTCGTAGCCATTGTTTTTTTCCGATACTGTACTTATTTAATAATCTGATTAAATTTAATTTACTTTAAATTGTTTATTTATTTCCACAAACCCGCATACCGACACCACTGTTACGTTTCTAGTTTAAATTAATTTATTTAATCGAATAAAACACTCGGTAGCAAACTTAACCGTAATTTAATAAGGATTACCATCTAATTTATTTGTAACAATTTATTTAATACACTAAATCTAACTTCGACGGTCGTTAATTAGAACTCAACTGACTCCTAAGTCAATCCCGGCCTGAATTTATATTCTACGCTGCCTTCTCGTTTATTCCATCTTCGCAGACGCTGGAAAAGTCGAGTTTGTTCGGTATAGACCCCGGCGGCGCGGCGGCCGATGACGCACAAGTCATGTCAAGTCATGACGCCTTCAGTCTGACGTAGTGATCTGAGTGGCGCGCCACAGTACACTGCTATCACGTGATCACCCAAGGTCATAATATTTTTTGTTTTAACTGTATCAAAAGAAGTGATTAAGGGGGAAGTATAATACACTTTTTCAATCAGCACTTACATTCGTCTGTATTGGGTTAAATATAGAATTGTAAATACATATACGTGGCAAATAATTAATGTTATGTGTAAGGATAGGATTTGAATAAGTACACGCCATCATTTCAGTAGCGCCGTAAAAATGTATCGAACAGGCACATTGTGTATTGGGACGGTGAAAATAATTTACGGCGTGCTTACACTGATGCAATGTGGCGGAGGTCGAGGTACAATTGGTCAACTAATTACTCTGAAAATCTTTACACATTTAAACAGGAAGAGTTGACTGCATAACTGTATTTTTTTATTGCGGCAGTATTGCTCTGTTTTTTGTTATACTGAGTAACAACCATTGCTGTAGCGACGTTAATTGTCTCCGTAGCCCTCGCATTTGTTTAGACGCTACGGTCTAATGTTTTATATTGCCCGCTTCGCTAGAATTTGAACCGCGCAAAATATATTTCCCCGACCCATAGTTATGTGACATTATTAACTAGATTAGTATTATAACATGATGTCAATTCCAAACGTTCTTGACTTCAAATCTTTGTTTTTTGGCTTCAAATTTTTGTTTTGCTTCGTAACGTTTAAATTGTAAAAACGGAAAAAATCGTAAAAACTAAAATTTGAGTATTCAACTCGGCTCCTATTACTGCTTCCATACGCCTTGGCATGCTTGAGAGGAACATTTTCCCGTTCTTCAAGCGTTGCATATTTACCAGTTGGTCAGGAGTGATAGGTGCAGGTATACGACTCGGACCTTCCATTTTAGGGTTTCTCATAAATGTTCAATGGGATTTGGGATTTAAATCTGAACTATTTGCTGGCCACTCCGTCAATGAGATATGAACAGCACTCATAATTGAAGAACCTCACATATATACATATAGAGACTAACTCTATGGGACCGTTGAAGCAAACCTCTTCCCAGAACATTACAGAACCAAAAGGAATTTTTTGGGAGAAAATCGAAAATGTTTCTCCATGTCTCCAGATACGTTCACGTCCATCATTAAATTTTAGGCTCACTCTGGTTTGATCGGTGAATAAAAGCTTCATCCAATCGTCAAGTGTCCAATATGGATTTCGGGCAGATTGCAATCTTCGAAATTTGTGTTTCATAGTTAAGAATTCTGCTAATCAATCAAGCTTCCTTTAAAGGTCTTCTGACAGTTCGAGACGGTACAACATTGCGAACAGTTCTAAGCTTATGTTATAGCTCAGTGTTAGTACTTACCCTGTTTTTCAGAACGCAATGCCATAAACGGATCATCCTTTGGAATTGTAGACCATTTTCGATCTCGTCCTCGTCTTCGTGAGTGAGATCCAGTCTTATTAAAGCGGCTTACCATGCAACTACTGCACACTTCTTCCAAACGTAAATAAAAAAATTATGTTGATATTGATGAAAAGTCTTCTGACAATTTATTTACTTTTTATTCACGACCGGTTTCGCCTAATAATAATTGGGCACTCTCAAGTGTTCCTTAAAATATATATATATATATATAACTTGTATTATAGATAACGGGGTTTCGATCAATTTAAATGAAAAACGTGTTCCTCCTTGTTCACTCTTTTATTTATATCGATATTTCGGAGCTGTTTTTCTCCTTCATCAGGATCTAAAAGTTGTACAATGCACAAAATTCTTATGTGAAAATGATTGAATTACTTACAGAAATAGTGAGGTTAAGTGAGGATGAGCTCTTAATGTAACACATTGCATGTGACTTCTATTATTATTAAAATTATCCACTTATAAAGCAGTGGCACCCAAAATCTATGGGACACCTAAAATTCACAAACCCAATTGGCCCTTACGACCAATAGTATCATCTATCAATTCTCCTACTGAAAAACTATCTCAATTTATTGCCAAAATTCTCACTGAATCCATTGCTACTGAAAATGAATATTTTGTAAAGGACTCCTTTCATTTTGCTACCTTCATTAACGACTTTAAAATACCAGCAAACTACGTCATTATAAGTCCTTGTTTAGTAACATTTCATTACCACTTGTTATAGAAGGTATCAACAGAAGATGGGAACGTATTGAACCAAATTGCAAATGCTCCAAGGAATTTTTTTTTATTTTTTTATACAAATTGTACAATTTTTGTTTGAATCCAGCTATTTCAGTTTTAGCTCAAAGTTTTACAAACATTAGGTTGCCCCATGGGCTCAAAATTAAGCCCCATATTAGCCCTTTTAGTTATGGATTTACTATTAGAGGACTGCATACCCAAATTATCATTTCACATACCCTTCATAAAAAATATGTCGATGACATAATTTGTACAATTCCTGCAGGGAAATCCCAAGAAATTCTAACTATTTTTAACAACTACGATCAACACATAAAATTCACTATTGAAGAAGAAAATGAAGCAGACCAAAGTGTGGGGAGAGTGGTACATACTGAACATAGGTACAGTGGGACATCTATTGCTAACGGATTGTCTATGAACTGCGAGAGACGCCAGTCGGTATTTGAGTTGTAAAGTGTGTAGAAGTGTTTTTTACTGTGTCACCATTTTGGTAAGTTTTATAATTTTTTCTGCCTTACAGGTTCTTTATATCCATTCGACTGATTTTTTTAAGACGTATTTTATAAACATAAAATACGTTCTAGTTGAATTTTGAAATAAACATTTATTCGTGTATATGAATGCTAAATTTACTATTTTTGTTAAATTTCGTTATAACCTAGTAATTTTAGCGGGAAATTGAAAAAACTGATTTTAATGAACACATAACAATTGGTACATATTGGGCCAAATTTTGTGGTACGTACTGGGTCAAATTGTTTATGTTTATTTTCTATTGAACGAAACAAGAAATAAATAATTATTGGGTATAAGGTGTAATTCTATGATGATTTGTTTGTTTTAGATGAAATAGCAAAGTTACATCGTTATTGTAAGGTGGATAAATGGTGGTTCACTATGTACCAACTTTTTTCTACTCCGAAAAATTAAATTAAAATTATTTTTACAGGAAGTTATGCCGCGTGTTCCAAAAAGAGATCTTGGCAGATCTCGAGAAGAGAGCTTAACTGCTCACACTGAAAGGGCAGAAAGAATGAAAGATGCTATTAAAAAAATAACATTAAAGAAATTTTCAGTTCGAAAATCTACATTAGAATGCGGTGTGTCCCGTTCTTCTCTGCAAAGAATGCTGAAGAAATATGTACAGGTTGAAGAAAGAGATAATTTTAATTTTGAACGTAAACATGGATTTCAGTGCATTTTTACTGAAAATGAAGAGAACAAATTAGTAGATTATATAATTGAGGCATCTCGTATGTGTTACGGTTTAACCATTAAAGATGTGCGTGAATTGGCGTTTCAATACGCTTCTGCGAATAATAAGACATTTCCTAAATCTTGGGAGAAGAATAAAGCAGCCGGCATTGATTGGATACACTTATTTCGTAAAAGACATCCTGTACTAAGTTTACGTCGTGCGGAGGCCACGAGTTTATCTCGTGCGACTAGTTTCAATAAAAACAATGTGCAAAAATTTTATGACAATTTAGGAGCAATTTTAGAAAAATACAAATTTCAACCGCATCAAATATATAATTGCGACGAAACCATTAACTACCGTTCATGTTCCACCAAAAATTTTGGCACATACCAATCAGAAACAAGTTGGAAAGATTACTAGCGCGGAGAGAGGAACTTTGGTCACAATGTGTGGCACAATTAGTGCAAATGGCACCTATATACCTCCATTCTTTGTCTTTCCTTAAAAGAAATTTAATCCGCGTATGTTGAGTGGTGCTCCTCCGGGATCTGGAGCCGATGCAAATCCTAGTGGTTGGATGACAGGATCTATTTTCTTGAATTACATTCAACACTTTCTGAAACACGTTAATCATAGTGACGAAAATAAAATCCTACTTATTCTCGATAATCACGAGAGTCACTATGACTTTAACGTTGTTAAACTTTGCAAGGAGAATGACGTAATTTTATTGACTTTGCCACCTCACTGCAGCCACAAGCTATAGCCTTTAGATCGATGTTGTTACGGGCCTTTTAAAAATTATTATAACAAATGCATGGATGAATGGATATTAAGTAATCCCGGAATCCCGGTGACAATATATGATATAGCAGCATTAATTAATAAAGCTCTACCTCTAGCTTTTACTCCATCTAACATCGTTAAAAGTTTCAAAACAACGGGCATAAGTCCCTTCGATTCACATGCCATAGATGATTCCGAATTTCTTTCTTCATACGTAACGGACCGAGAATTTTCAGAACTTTCAAAGGAAAATTCCGTAACTTCATTAACCATTACTGGAAATGATATATCACCTGACGCTTATCCCTCGACATCAAAGGAGAATCACAACAGCACAAAAAACAATATTTCTCCTAAACAGATTCGTCCTTACCCAAAAGCCCAACCAAAATTAAGTAAAAGAGGAAAAAAGCGAGGAAGATCTTTAATACTGACAGACACGCCCAACAAAGAAGAAATAGAGAAAAAACATTTGGAAAAAACAAAGAAAACCAAAAAAGTCAAAGTGAAGACTGTGAAAAGGCGATTGGTACAAAGTAGCTCTTCTGAAAGCGAGATAGAAAATGTATTAGATGATAGAAGCAGTGAAGATATATCAGATATATATGAAGAATTAAATGAAGATAATGATAAAGTAAAAGAAAATGATTTCATTTTAGTTAAATATTCTACGAGAAAAACCATAAAATATTTCATTGGTCAAATAGAACAAATTGAGAAAGGGGACTTTACTGTCTCTTTCCTAAAGAAGGGATTTAATTGGTGTTTTGAATTTCCATCTGTAAAAGACGTAGATATAATAACCAGCGACGATATCGTACTGAAACTCCCAAAACCACTTGTTTCAGGAGGTACAGAACGTGCTTCAAGAAAATGGACATTTAGTTACGATTTGTCAGAATACGCTATATATTAAATTTAATTAACATTTTTCATTGTTTAAGTTTATTTTGTTTTAGTTATATTGTTACATTTTTCAGAATAAATGTTTATTTTTGATACATAGTAAAATTTTCGTCTTTTTCTTAAGCTAGTCCCACTAGGTAGTACCACGTTGTGGTACATTATGGGTCAGTGGTACATTGTAGGACACTGACTAGAAAAATCGCATTATTACTTACAATAAACCAATCCTCTAGAGGGTATTGCCTAAAGTATTAATCTTTGACCTCACATTATTTTTTCTTTTAAAAAAGTTTGCTGGTTGCAATTATTCCTCATAGAAAAAATCCTGGCCACTATATACCACTCTCCCCTACCCTTCTTAGACACCAAAGTCATAAGAACCAATAACGGTAATAAAATTATCACAGACTGATACCGAAAACCTACGGCTTCAGGAAGATATATGAATTTCCATTCCAACCACCCAATGAAAATGAAAGTGAATTTAGTATTAGCTTTAAAGAACAGAGTAAAGAAAATTTCCCACCCCTCCTTACACGACAAAAACCTACAAATTTTACGCAGTCTTATGATAGAAAATGCATATCCTGTACCACTTGTGAATAAATTAATTTTCACCACTCCTAATCAACCCCCTATATTAACAGCCAATAACACTCAACAAAATCAAATTATTACTTACAGATCCCTGCCCTTTATACAACAAATAACTCACAAAATAACTGAAATTATCAAATCAAACAATATCAATATTACTATAGCTTCAAGTAGCCCCATGTGTATCAATAATATTATGACTAAATGTAAAGACAAAATAGAACTTTTAGACAATAGTGACGTCATTTATAAAATACCTTGCAGCAATTGTGATGAGGTGTACATTGGTCAAACTTCACAAAAATTAAAATTAAGAATCACTCAGCATAAAAGTGACACCAAAATCAAAAGTAAAAATAACTCTTATGCACTGGCTGCTCACGCCTCTAATAAAAAACACACAATTAATTATGATGAAATAAAAGTCTTAACCAATGAACAGAATCAAAACAATAGAATTTTTCTAGTAATGCTTTATATACAACAAGAACCTAAAGCCATGAATGCGAAATCTGACATTAAACATTTAAGCAACATGTACTCCTATTTGCTTCACTTACACAACAAAATTCACTTACCTTAAGTAAAAAAAAAAAAAATTTTGAATTTACCGCGCTTTCATTCATTCCTTGTCACTAGATTTAGGGACTTTTACATTGTCAAGTAGAATAAGTAAGACAGCTTAAGTCCGCCATTGTACACGCCACGTCCTCAACGATTTCAAACGTTTTAACTTTTCATTTTATTTTGTGCTTCGTCCTTTTACAATTTTAACTTTTAACGTAGAACAGTTTGTTTAAAATGTTTTACTTACCTGGCTATTCGTATGTACTCTGAAAATAGAAGTCACATGCAATGTGTTACATTAAGAGCTCATCCTCAGTTAACCTCACTATTTCTGTAAGTAATTCAATCATTTTCACATAAGAATTTTGTGCATTGTACAACTTTTAGATCCTGATGAAGGAGAAAAACAGCTCCGAAATATCGATATAAATAAAAGAGTGAACAAGGAGGAACACGTTTTTCATTTAAATTGATCGAAACCCCGTTATCTATAATACAAGTTGTTCTTCAACTAGTCGGTCGTTACTACCACATTTCTTCAAATTTATATATATATATATATATATATATATATATATATTCACTGTAATCAAAAACGATTTGCAACAAAATTTTTTAAAACTTTCATGCTTTGACAGCAGGTGTGGCTATATGACCCCAGAAGAACTCATTGTCTGTGCCCCAAACTACAGGCGCCTTGGGATGGACCCTATCAAATAATTAAGAGGATCAATGATGTGGTCTGTAGGATACAAAAGCTACCCGTGGGAAGATGAAAGTAATCCACATCGACCATTTGGCTCCGTACTCTGTTCGGGACGAACAGAACTAAGAGGCGGGCAGTGTTACATCCGTCACGCGCAAACAGATCTATTTTTAGTATCAGTACGCCACCTTGTGTCACAGAACATGACCGGACTCTACTCGATCATTCTAGCATGTTCGGGCAATAGAGGGCTCTGCTATATAAGCCGTACGATCCGTCAGAAGTAGTTAGTTATGAAGTTAGCGATCGAAGGATTCGTACGTCGAATAAATAGAAAATACATTTTGTAAAAGTGTTATTTGATAGACAAACTCTTTACAATTGTGTTGTTAATTGTGGTAAGCCGCAGCTTATAATTAGTGTTCTGAAATTTAACGACTATAATTTGTGAACCCCAAATTCGTAACATTATTTTAAACGAATTGCCCAGATGTTTCAAAACTAACGAACTTCGCGTGCCTCTGGTACAGTTTCTTATGTAATGAAGAACAAACACTTTTAATTAAAGGCAAATTTAGATCGCCAATGAAATAATAAAGTAAATAATTCTTCAAAACATTAACATCAAAAAACGTTCCAAAACATATTAAAAATAATTTCAGAGAAGGAACGGCATTGTGTCACAACGAAATTAGTTTGCTGAAAACACAAATAAATTAATCGTCGCTTCAAATTCAACGTGTTTCAACTTTCAACTGTATTCAACGTTATTTGCCTTTAATATAAACTAAATAAACTTCTGTACAAAATCCCGGTTTCTTATATTCGGGCCTATTCTGTAACATTGATATGCATATCAATTGCTATGCGTCTTCAAGATCTTCAATAATTGAAGAGAACTTGAACGCGAATTGAAGAGATGCACAACTTATGGATTGCGCATGCGTTGCTAATTTTAAGGTTATCGTGATTTATTTGTACTTATAACGAGAAATAGAAAAACGAGTAACAATTTGACCTTCCAAATCCATGCTAAAATCACGCTTCTTCTAACCTTCTAACCAAATTTTTATTTTTTAATCCTGCACGCTTACGCATGTACACTAGAGAGAGCCAATTCCCATTGTTTATCTGTTGCGATGGCGCCACTATTCTACGCGCCTTTTTAATTTAAATAATTCTTTAGGTTTTCTTCTCCATACATTAATTTAAGTAGTTGTCAAATTCAAATGATGTTAATCACGACATGCGTTCCCGACAATAAAAGCCTGCTACAGCCTACTTGACCGTTTTTTTTTGATTGAACACTCGTTATTAAAATGATGAATTGTCTCGGTAGGTAATACGATGTGGGATCTCCGTATTAATTTAATCGTCCTGCATTCATGTCCTGGATACACATATCTGTAACAATTTATATTTTACTGCCATTGTTAATTTTGTAAAATAAAAACCTTATTATGGATTGTTATGATGCTAACGGTAATGCTAATCTTTCATCAGTGTGACACATATACATCTTACATCGAAATTTTCGCAGGGCTTCGTTACCTAAATTAGCAGCCCCAATACCAAATTGAAGGAAATTTGGTCTGATTGGAACATGAATTGCATCTAATAACTACACATTTAAATCTTCTTTTGCAGATCTGGCGAGGTATATTTTTCTCAAACTCTGTTTATATTAGAGACTATTCTCTGGTCACACAAAAATAATTTAATCATCAACAATGTTTATTTAACGGACAATTTGATTTAACCCATTATATTTGTGCCAGTTCTTTAATTTACTTAAACGATCACGATGTCCGCCATCACTAAAGCAGTTGACATTGACAACATGTGACATTTCATTCGCGCCAAATTTACATTTACTCCTAGCGCCATCTCTGCGGATAAATACGTTACTACAACAGCCTGGACAAAAATTTTCAATTGCCAATAAACCTCTTTCCTGCGCATGTACCGCCGAGCGCTGTATTTCTTGGCAGATGGTTTTAAAATGCATTTACATTGACGACCGGAAAATGATATTTCTGCATACGTAAAAACAGTGATTATTTTTGTGACAGCGTTTCAATTTGCTAGACAGCACGGCCTCTTCAATTAATTGATATGCTTAGCAAGTGACTTTGCAAGGTCACTCCCATATCAATAATTATTACGTTTCAAGTCCATATCAATGTTACAGAATAGACTCCATTATAATATTAAAAGCCGGTTTTATAATAGTGAATTTGGTAATTATATCTTTCGGTATTTTCTAGTAGTAACAATGACTTTATTTTGTACTTTAACTACTATAAAACATTTTATTATGGTGTAAGGTAATGATATGCTTCAGAAATAGTACTGTTACAGCTACACATTAATAAATTTATTGTTCAGACAAGTGGCGCCTGTTAGTCAACCGACACTTTTCGTGGGTTGATGGAGTGTTACGTGTTCTCCGGAAGGCACGCCACCTGCTGAAATTTTCTAGAAAGTTCTTGTTGTGCCCGTGTCTAGTAACGGAGTATTGGATACTTAAAGGAGGACGGCGCGCAATTCGAACAAGCTTACATTGAGCGAGCGATAATGCGAGCACCTCGAGAGACATAAATGGTGAAGTGTTAAAGTGTTATTTATTGAAATATGTGTTGTTCGTTATTGTTTGTGTAATTTGAACCGTAATAAGCTAGTGTTTAATTAAAGATTTTGAAATCAAGTGACGATTATCATTTGCGAACCCCGAATTTGTAGCAGTACTACCCACTCAATATTTTCTTTCTTCTAAGATTAAAGCTTCGTTTACATCCACTTAACTTACGTAACGTAACGAAAAAAAAAGATATAATGAAATAAGTGAATGTAAAGCAAGCTTCTATAACAAAATTTTCTACAATACCTCTTGTTTATAAATCAGTGCCAAAAACGAAAATTTTCTAATAAATCAAACAGAATCGCAGAAATGAATGTTACCAATATAAACTTAGAACTTAAAGAATTAATCATCTGTTTAAGGATAAAAAGTGAACAATTGCATCAAACACACTGCAAAAATGAAAACTACACTAGCAAAACAACATCTAAAAGTGTGGGCTTCTAAAAGTGATTTAAAGGAGAAACTTTTGTAACTAATTAAAAATCTTACACAACAGTAATTAAAAAAAAAAGGAACATGAGAATAGAACAAACAAAAATAGAATGGAAGCTCAGAAAATTTGAGAATAAGAAAATTTGTTCTGTGGTGTTTATTGAGTGAATCAAATACACCTAAATACAGGATAGTTTCACATCTATCGATTTGATGTTACATTTAATTTTGTTCACCTACGGGCTACTGGCAGTGACCAGACGCGTCCAAGGCTCTGGCTGCAAATAGCCGTCAACCGTATGAGAAGTGCCAGCGTCAGGCGTTGACTTCAGCCACGCAGGAACGCTGTTCACACTCATTAAAATACGCAAAATATGAGTTTCGTAAAAAATATATTAAATAAGATAAGTGGTAGTGAGGAGAAAGAGGAAGAAGAGGGAGATGAAGAAGAGGACGTCAGTGAAGAAACTTCCACCGAATCATCGGATACTGGTTTCTTCGCGTCCAGCGATCTCGACTCTTCAGGCCATGTCCTCGACGCTGACTGTTCTGCCATTTCAAACTTTTTTGGATACTGGTATGTAATGACTACGTAATACAAGCATTACATGTATTTAATTATAGAAATATCGAGTACGTTAATTCTAACGCAAGTTAACTAGTTACATTAATGTAGAACATAATGTGCAATTAATTACTAACACTTCTCGCCCAATACTAATTACTAAACTTGGCGTAGTTTAACTTAATTAACATTCTCTGTTAAAATGTGCGCAGTCTTATTTTATAGAAAAATCGTAGTAGTAAGCACGTGTTTATTTTGTAGTTATTATTAGTTACTTCAGGAAGGGAAATAAACACATTCTTCTAAGGCCATACCTATAAATAGTCGATTTTTTTTTATTTTCGTCTTTGTTTCTTCTTTAAAGACATTCAGGGATAAGAATGCAAACCAATATATTCGCAGTTGTTTGTCGTTGACCTGGGCTAGAAATAGGCGTAAGCGCGGTAATTATTTGTTACACTCAAGAAGAACGCATCTTTTAGTGCCATTGCAAATGCGACATCGCCGATGCAAATTTGATAATTTTGGCGACGTATTTTCTGAAAATCATTATTCTATGAAACAAAACGACGGCAAGGCGTATAAATATCTGTTCAGTTGGCAAATACGTCGCATCTGATACGAATAAATTTTTATTTTTGTGCACACCTATTGGAAAAAATATTGAAGGTGTCAACGTCGGAGTTGTTTACCAGTGAATTAAATGGGGAGGGGGGAAGGAGTCAGAATCTTATGTTGTTCATTCGAGGGAATGCTATGATTAAGAACCTAAATGCCCAAATTTACAAAAAATGGTCTAATTGTTTAATGGTCTTATGCCCGTTTGCACCACTTTCACTTAAAACTTTAAGTCCCACTTAGTGACACACTTTTTCCATAAGAGAAAGTGTCACTTAACCACTTAAGTAGGACTTAAATTTTAAGTGAAAGTGGTGCAAACGGGCATTAACCTTGCAAAGAAAACAGCAGCAATAGTGCATTGAAATACAAGTTACGGAGGGCAGTCTTTCATACACGAGCACAGACAACAACTAAAGCAGACCTGTCAGCCCTGCAGAAATTTTGCACCAGATTTATGTATTAAAATTTTACCGCGAGATGGCATACACTTAGTTGGTTGTACTTCGGAAATTAATTTTGAGCCTAGTGCAACCGAGAACTAAGACCCGAGAACTTAAAAATATCTTCCTCCCCTTCTGCGCGATGTTTTAAAATTGAGATAATCTATGATTGAGATTGAGAATATGCCCACCAGAGTCTAGCCACTATCAGATCCGAAGGCGCCACGAAAATTGCCGAGCGAAAGATGATGGTATTTTCATTCATATTGAATTATGTAATTATTTTCCCCAGTGATTCAAAAGTACATACATACATTAAAGAATTATTTAAAATTAATATAAAAATATTTGTACTAAATACCTGGTTTCTGAAATTGATGTTGAAAAACATAAAGAAAAATACTGGAGGTGTTCCTAGAAATAAAAGAAATCAATCGTACTTGTGTTGACTAGTAATCTCTTCAAACTAATTATGAAAAAAATAAATATAACATTGGCGCAAAACGAACGAGCAAACTACAAAGAAAAAATAAACTAATAAAAAATAAGAATATTGTGCATTTTATTATTATAAATACTGTGTTGAAAAATTCGTTTGCCAAATTTCTAAGGTGAGACCAAATGACAACAAAATAAGCCACTTTCATTTAACCTGGGGTTTGAAATTAATTATTGCATAAGACTGTAAAAGCCAAAAAAGTAATATTGCCAAATCAAACAAGAAATTAACAAGCGAATGATGAAATTTTGAACGCACACGACATTAATTAGTATTGTTGTCAGATGTGTGTAAAAGTAATCATTAGCTGCTTTCTTTCGCTTAAAAGTTTGAATCGTGTTTCGAATAGTTTGGACCTGAAATTCATAGTTGTTTCAATAAAACGCCTGACTTGAATTTTTGATTGACAGTTCATTGGTAAATAACTATAATTTAATCCCATCACGAGCCGCGTAGCCGTGAACAAATTCTTGAATAACCTTCTGTAACGAGTGTTTTGTAATATTTTTTCCGATATTTTAAAATTTAAGGAACTTCTCTGTGGTTGGTGACATTTATTTTACATACTTTAAGTACACAGTGGAAGGCAGTGGGAAATTCAATTTTTTATATTTATTTCTTACTTGGTTACCGTAGCCAACTGTGAAATCGTGTCACTCGTCGGCGTGGGTTCGAATCCCACCAGGGCCACGGATGCTGCTACGGATATTTGTCTATTGTCCGGATTATGACCCAGCTATTTAAACAAAACAAATTGTCTGGAATAGTATTATGCCAAAAGACATTGAATTAGTATCTACTACCAACATTAAATAGATTAATTACACCATCGTCATTAGAGTACTCAAATCTATTTCCGTAAGCGTTCGGGTGCGATAACGGGTTCGTTAACAACGCGAAATAGAGCAGTATATTCTGTAACAAGCAAGGTTGGTAAAACTTATTTTGCTTGTATTAGGATGCCTCATTCCCATTTAAATATGTAATTTGATCCTTAATATCTTTTTTTTAATTTATTTACCATCAAGTAGGTCGTGATTTTATTTTATTAGATTGGCAATTATAGTAAAATTAGACAAATTAATTTCATGTCATTATAACATATGCCAAAATGTGACACTTCATATCGAATAGATCAACCGGTGTTGTCAACTTCTAACTTTAGTAAATATCCTTTTCTATCTAGTATGTTAATTATTCTACAAGTCAATTTGTTATGTAAATAATTAATATTTTATGTCAAAATGGTGAAAGTTGTAAGGCGCGAGATGAAACAAACACAAAAAACGTTTGTAAGGTACATACCAAACGCACAGGCCAGATTTGGGGAAAATGAATATTATTGAAAATTAGAGGAATTTTTTGCAATGAGTACAATATTTCAAAATTAGAAGCGTACTTTTCATTTAGAAATAGGTGTCACAAAAGTGTATAAGGGATTTATTGACGAAAAAACGAGACGAATTGAAAAGTTCTTCTTCTGGCAAACGTACTACTATGGACAAATTTTTAAACTACATGTTTAGAAAAGATTTGCGACGACTAAATCGGCATATAATTTGAAAAATGAAAAATACACCTTGGGACGAAAAGAAGATATTGCAACATTGCTTCATTCGCAGTAACCTTAAACTCATGCAGCGGAAGTGTAAATCAACTACTTAGAATTTTAATGACGCGCCCCTCAAGGATGCAACCGTTCGAGAAGCTTCTGGGCAGTTCGATATTGCTTACGCGTTTTTCAGGAAGCTTCTGGAACGGTCAGATAAATATTCTCGAGGCATAAAAAGGCCGGGGTTTCGTACGCCGGACAGCCAGACGCCCCAGCAGTATCCTACGAGTCGCACTTATTTTACCTGTGATTTAACATATTATCTAGGTGCTCAATAAACGGCTTTCGAAGCTCACATAGTTTTTCATTTACCTCAACGCCAAACTCAAAGCCAAAATGACTTTCATTGTCACAGTTTAGTTAATTGCATAAGTACTAATTTTTCCCTAAACTTTCACGGCATACTTCGATGATAAATAAATAAAAGACAGATATTACCTCCTCCCGCAAAAATAACTCGTGACGTCACATGAAAATTCTATTTGTCAAAATGAAATAAATATAGTGAGTTTTAATCTGTCTCCTAAAGCTTAATCTAATTAATGAAAAATTGAATCAATTCTACGGTCCTGTTGATCATAAAAGCAAAAACCTGATTAATATTCCCATTGTAATTTATCACGTGACGTGACGTACCGAATTACGTACCCAAACCCTCCCCTCTGGATCAAGACAACCTTCTAATACACAGCCCAGCCCTGCCAACCTTGGTAACAAGGTTAGAATGCCAATTCGATGCGAGTGGATCGAATTTTCATTCTAACCGAATAACAGACTATATTTTCACGACCAAAAAGTATGAATAAAAAACAATTAATAAATAAAAGGGGGAAAATTCGTAGAGTCCTTTTATATCTACACAAAAAATGTTGGTCAAATATGTATTTTCAAAACCCGACCAATGGGTTGTCTTCAGAGGTTAAATAAATTTGGAGACTTATGAAAACAAAACTACAATCACATTAAAATTAACATTAAAAGCAGAAATTACAGATACATGGTTGATTAAGCCAGGTTCGAAGGCGACTGAAGCGCTTCAGTAAAGCACAAATAATGTCATCTATATATTTTTTATAAAACCAAATTGAAAAGATAATTGATGTGTGACTAAGGAGAGAGCCCATTGGAACACCATAAATCTGATTATTTTTTTTATTATTATTATTAGACTTTATTCCTTTAACAAACAAAACTGGCATAACTTACAAAATTGAAAATAAGTTAAAATATTTTAAACATTTTAAAGATGAACTAACTACTGTAAATACTACAAAAGGTATAAAATATAAATGCATTCTTAGAATAATATAAGTTTACATAAAATTCCCTTCGCAGTGCGTGCTGGTACTTAATTTTTTTCTAATCGTTTCATTTTATAACAGGCCTAATCATGCGAGGGGAATATGTCGGGGTATATTCTCCTTCTACCATCGCACAGGCAGTGCCGGTTCCCGCTTGACGCTCAGTCGCTTCAATTTCAACAACCAACGATACACAAAACTTATGCAGATAATATTCTTTATGGAAAATGTTGTAGTGACGAGCAATATTATATCGTTTTACGCTCAACAGTTTACTGCAAGTAGTACATTCTGCATTACCTGTACTGTTTATAAAACACAGATACTTAAGGCTGTATGCTCGCTTACAGCTGAACTCGATTTCAAATGGGCGTATCACTATTTTTCGCATATATTTAGAAGAAATATACGTTCAACATGTGTTCCTGCATTTTTACACACAAACGAAAAGAACAGAGAACAGAATTACCACCTAAACATTTTCCTTGTAATTTATGACTCTGCTGTCACTGATCTTTATTTTTGATTGGTTTACGTGTCAGTTTGACACACCCACAAGAGAATATTCCGATAAGGCCTCATTCACATGGCTACCGCCCGCGGCCTCCTGCAAATTCTAAGGTCGAACGCACACTCAGATGAGTAAATTTTTTTATGTAAAAGTGATGTAAATAAAAACGGCGAAGCAGCAAAGATGAAAGTTATGCCCTATTTCTTTTTGGATGGCAATACTGTGAAACTGAAGAAAACACATATCTACTATTATCGGATTCAAGGGCAGTTGGCTTTAACGAATAGTTGTATTCGTTGTATGGACACCTTTGGGAATGATATGTGAACAAGTAATGTTATTTACATAAACGTCAAGAAAGTTCTGAATTCATCATAATACATTATTTTTTTCTGAAATCTTATAAGATTATTTTTGTAATAGTTTCAACTTTTAAGCACACGAAAGCTATAATTTTGACAATAAAAATAAGTAAAACCGATTTGGTTTTGAAGACTAGTGTATAAAATAGAAATTATAGACGATTTTAGAAAAAAAAAAATAACAAGCAATTTACATTTACAACACACCTGTAATACGTTTTCTTTTTCAGATTAAAAAAGATGACAATTTTTGGCATAAAATGAAGCCGAAGTTAAAATATTTTCATTTAGAACATATGCTGCCTATACTGGCTTTAAAAGAAAATTAAAATAACGATCCTGATCGATCTGGACAGTTGAAACCTCTTTCTGATAATCTGGTGACAATTCTGAAATAGATCTGTATTTGAAATCTGCTCTGCAAGATTCCATATTATAAAGGGTGTCCCAAAATTTACGCAACATTTGAGTTAAATATAAAACACATTTATTTTTCTTTAAATTATTATTTTTTTAATGAATCATAAAGTACACACAATAGGGTTATGTATGAAATAACACATCGGGCAAATGCCCACCACGGCTTTGCTGGCACATACGCACTCTTTTGTCGAAATTTTCCATGACAATTGTGCATAAATGTGGCCCAATTTCAGTAATGCAGCGTTGAATTTCCTCCTTCAACGCACGGATTGTTGTGGGCTTGTTGGCGTACACCTTAGATTTCAAATAACCCCATAAAAAGAAATCCAATGGTGTTAAATCGCATGATCTAGGGGGCCAATTCTGATCACCGAAACGAGAGAGAACACGACCAGGAAATGTCTCATTCAGTAATTGGATTGTTTCACGGGCTGTATGGCATGTGGCACCGTCTTGTTGAAACCACATGTTCTCCACATCAATATCATCCAATTGAGGGAGAAAGAACTCTCTTATCATGTCGCGATATCGAGTACCAGTAACAGTCACTGCTTGACCAGCCTCATTTTCGAAGAAGTATGGTCCAATAATGCCTCCAGCCCAAAATCCACAACAAACAGTGACACGTTGTGGATGCATTTTTTTTTCGACAATCACATGTGGGTTCTCTGAACCCCAAATGCGGCAATTTTGTCGATTAACAAAGCCATCAAGGTGAAAATGTGCTTCGTCGCTTAGGATGATTTTTTTCGAAAAATCAGGGTCCATTTGTTGATGTTCGATAATCCATTCAACAAACTCTCTTCGCTGGGCATGGTCATTAGGCTTAAGTTCTTGTGTTAATTGAACTTTGTAGGCATGGAGCCGCAGATCTTTAGTGAGTATACGCTGTAGAGAGCTTCTTGAAATTTGCAGTTCTTGTCCACGTCGTCGAATTGATGTTCTTGGGTTTTCACCAACACTGTCACGCACTGCTTCGATATTGACATCTGAACGGCTTGTTTTTGGACGACCAGAATGTTTAGCATCACCAGTAGATCCAGTCTTCCTGAATTTTTCAATTACTCTCTTCACAGTTGACGAAGTTAAATGAACATTCCGACCGTATTTTGTACGAAATTTTCGAACTGTGGCCGCCAAACTTTCATTATTTTTGAGATATTCTTCAACAATAAAAACACGTTGTTCTGTCGTGTAACGCTCCATTTTTACTAACCCTAGACTGTGAGCTGTTAAACTGTTTATTTTTCAGGGTTGCCAACACTTTACTGCACAAATGGCAGCAAATTCAAATCTTGCGTAAATTTTGGGACACACTTTATAATGCCATATAATATCTAACTGTACTATGTCCACTAAAAAAAATTGAGACAATTGTTGTGCATACATATTTGAGTTATTTTATTATAGCGTTTTCTGCTGGCTGCACCGGTATGCACTGAGTGTATCTCCATCTCGTTTTATTACATAAAGCTGAAACGAGTTGGAAATACACTCAGTGCGCACTAGTGCAGCCAGTGGAAAACGCTATTAGTTTGAATGCAATTTTAAACTTGTTTCTAGAGAAACTTAAAAAACACGGAAATAAACAAACGGACGAATACATGATAGCAACAATAATTAACTCCTCGTATTTACAACAGAACGTATTACGTGTTCCAGATTCTTTTAGTGTGTAGTACAATATGATTCAAAATGGCCGCACTATTATCACCAGAACGTTAATATTAACAGGATCAAAAACAAGCTTTTAATTTTTTTTTTGAGATGCTTGACGAATGTTTAAAAATATCGTATAATGCAGATGCACTTACAAATTTGAAACCGTGGTTGTAGATTAGGTTACAGTTGATGAGATCTGAATCCTCGTATTCATCAAGTATTTATATTTTATTCAATTAGTTGTGTAGAAACAAAAATTATTTGACGCAGTTCCGTTTCACTATTTGGGAGAACTTGATATTCAAAATGTTACATCACCGACCCATTTTACTTATTGTTTATTCCTGTGTTATCACATAAAATTAATTACATGCATTAACAGGCATTTTTAATGATGTCAAGGTAAATGTGTACACAAATAAATAACAAAATATTGAGCAAAATATTGAACATCCCCTTTTTAAAACTAATTAAGTGCATGTCTACCAGATTTGCAGAAGTTTATTATGACAAAAATGTTTCTTTCAATGTACCGTAAAAAAATTTACCAAAAAGCACGACTCTGAAAAGAGAAATCTTTGTAGAATTATTTTCTGGCAGCGCTCGGTAGCGTTCGTGTGTTTACGGTGCGTGTATTCTGTGTTTCACTCATACACGCACTGAAACGCATTCGCTCTCACTCATGCTCTTCATCTGTCACTAAATCGGGAGAATGAATGTGCGAATTCGCCCCTCTTGCACTAGGCCCGAAGGCGGAGCTAGCGTGTATCACATACCACATTTGATTTCAGCGATTTCATTCCGAAAATTTCAAATTTGTTTCCCATTTCCTGACCTTATTTTGAAAAATAAAAAAAAAAACTAAACGGTTTATTATTATTGAATACTGCGAAATTTCGGCTAAAGGCATACATTTTCGAATTTTTTTAATTTTAATTTTTTTTTAAGGCCTTTTTGGCAATTCTCGAAAAACGAGCCTTTAGCCGCCTAACAGAATCCATTTAAAAATTTTTCGCGAAAAATTGGTACGATTTTAATGAAAAATAAGCCCAGGAAATGGGAAAAACGATTTTGGGGCCGAGCAAACAGCCTTAAGTTCATAATTTTGGTTCATGTTTGTATTTCACGAGAGCCACACGTTTTATAAGTTCTGTTGGTACACGATCGGCTGGCAGGCTGGCTCATTGATGTCGACGTTTCATTGATCTATCGAATAGTGGAGGATACTATGTCCTCGCTCTTCTCGTATTTTATGCCCAGGCCTGTTTTATAACTTAGTTCACATTAACTTAATAAACATATAACAATAATAGTAATAATAATAATAATAAAAGTTCTTATAAAGAAATAAAGAAAGCCCGAAAATTTGTATCGCCACTAAGCCTAAAGACTTTACAGTGGTCGCACTTAGTGAATAACGTAATTATAAGGTTGGCAACCACAACTAACTAAAAGCGATCTTATTCCGTGAAACAACCATAAATAAACAAAAACATAAACATAACCTATGAACATAACAGATATTCAGTTAAGAGATACTTAAGTGTGGTGTTCTGTGAGTGTATAACTTTTAATTATGGTAAGATAAATAGATGTATAACTCATTTGTTTTGCAAGGTGTTAATTGAGGTTTAAAAACAAAAGTTTCAGCTTGCTTTTCACTTCTTGAAATGATTTTAGATTTTGTAGTTCAGATGGCAAAGTGTTGAACGTCCGTGGAATAGTCACTGCAAGAGTTCGCTCACCATATTTGTTGAACAAAGAAGGTACGGTCAAGACACGTGCACATCGTTCTTTTATGGAGTATCGATGATTACTTGGAATTTTGTATGTATAGTCGGGCCGCCGAAGAAACGGAGTGATCACGCGCTGCTCTTGTGACACTGATACAGAAAGCCGTATTTACATCAAACACCAGAAATTACCACTTACCACTATTTTATTCAAATATTAAATTAAGTCTTAAGAAAGACTGATTAATAATAACGCCAATTTGTTAAAAATAGGAAAAATACGAACTACTGGAAATATGACCAAGTTGTTACTCTGCAGAGTGACCGTCACTGTAGGCTAGTGTAAATCTGTCGGTACTTAGCTCACAGAAACAGCAATCACGTGTATATCACGCAGTTTTATTACTCCGTTTCTTCGGCGGCCCGACTATAGTAGAGAAGTAGTTCATAGTTAAGACGATATAGAATAGTAATTGTTTTATATGTAGGATGTTTGTCTCTTTGTACGGATCCCTCACATTGGAGTTGAACGGAAACAAGTGCCTGACGATGCGATCTTGCATTACTTGGAGGCTGTTTATTAGGTAATCAGATGCCCATCCCCATATTGTAATCTCGTACCTGATCAGGGACTCCACCATTGAGAAATAGATTAAATGGAGTGTCTGTTGTGGAATACAGAATTTCAGGTGATATAAGCGGGAGGCAATCGCTCGCAGTCTTCTACGTAAGTGATCTGTATGGTTTTCCATAAAAATCGATCATCAACCACTATACCCAAATATTTGTATGTACTCACGACCTCGATATGCTGTTGACATTTACAATCAGATAGACAGTTGTGAAAGCAAGATGCGTGGTGATATGTAATGTTGAAGTTCGTTTTTCTTTTTAGGTGAGGAGAAGCGATGTACATCGGTTTGGATTTCGAGGAGTTGATAATGAGATGTTTGTCATGGGCCCATTTTTGAAACTGAATAAATTCTCTCTGTAGGTAGCTCTCGGCCGCACTAAAGGTCCTTATGGGAGGCAATGATCGCAGTATCATCGGCATAAAGGAAATAGGAGCAGTCGTTAAAGCAGTCCACAACGTCGTTCACATATATTAGGTACAATGCGGGAGCCAAAATGCTTCCTTGGGGCACTCCGTAGGTAGTATTGAACGTATCACTGCAGGTGTTGGATATTTTTACGCATGATTCTATCTGCCAAATAGTCCATAAACCATTCCAGGATTGGCTCTCTTATTCCTATTTTTTCCAGGCATCCGATGAGGATGGAATGGTTTATATTAACGAAGGCTTTGGTAAAGTCTATAAGAAGCACTAATATATGGCAGCTGTTATTCAGCTTTTGGTTGATTAAATCGGCAAAATCTTCTAACAGACTAACACTTTGACTTTTGAAAGTCATATTGTTGGTGGTTGATAATATGAAATTTCTCTAGGTAATCCATAAGCTTGCCACAAACAAAACGTTCGATGATTTTGTCAATAGATAACAAAATTGAGATGGGACGATAGATAAAAGACATCATTATAAGAAAAATAACTATTACTCCTATTAAAAAAAAATTTAATTGTTAAGAATTTTGTTTACTTAAATTACATTATGGTTCAATTTTGTTAGACAATCTTCATTAACAATTTCTATAATTAAATTTGTAGAGATGTTAGTAAATAAGGAAACAATGTCTAAAGAAATTAAGACAAAATCCTCAAGTAATTAAAAATTTTGAAATTGTTCTGTAAAAACAAAAGATTTTTTACATTATAAGCATTTTAATTTAAAAGCTAATATTAATACATTAGATGTAAATTTTGCTCACAAACGAACATTTTCTTTGTGGATTTTTGGCAAACCATAAAGTTTAAGTGCAGGAGAATTGTACGTTATTAATTCTTTGTATTTATTAACATCTATGTAGTTTTGCAGTGTAATATTTTATGATATTTTCCAATCTCATTACTCGTGGATTGAATAGAACCAGTTGAGTCCTTATTTATCAATGAGTAGGTATTCACATCACTTAATAAATTTGTTGTCTTGTTATGGTAATGTTTATTTAACATAACCACTGTAGTTGATAATAAAGTAAAATAAAAGCACTCGGTATTGTTTCACTTAATATATTTAGTACTCAAGGTACATTTCGGCTGTTATGCCATCGTCAGGATATATAAAGGCTGTCCATTTTTCGAGCCCAAGCATGGGGATCTCACTTATCTTAAGAGATACGAGGTCGGTTAAATTAGGCCAAAGTTGCGCATTTTCATGCTAATTAATAATCTGAAAAGCGGAAGAAATTCTGCACTCTTAAAAATCAGTTTTACATCACTCAATTTTTATAATATTCTTATTGCAAACAACTCCCACTTTAAGTACAAAACAATTCTTCGAATTTAACAACACAAACTCAGTCAATTTTAAATACCGCACCAGGTGGAGAATTCTGAAAGAAACATAAGAATCGTCATTGGAAAAGCCATATCCATAACCCCACAAATAGTAACTTAAATTTTGCAATTTTTTGTATTATAAAATTGTGTTTCATTGTACCTACCCATCAGAAAATAGTCTGTGGGAGATAAATCTGGCCCTCTGCTGGCCAGCCGATGTCTCCGTTATTTCTTTTTAGAAAACATTTTAGTTAAACAGTCAGCAACTCAGGTGTCATGAGAGAGCAAGCCATCTTGTTGAAATCAACTGTTTATTAATGTATTCCATAAGAAACGTTTTTTTTACGAAAATTTAGGTGTCCGTTTTCAGACAATGATGATTTTATGTTCGCTGTGTTACTTGAACAGCTACGCATCATTGGTGACTTTGTATTTGACTCGTCGGCATCGGATCTTATCACAATTTGAAGAAAATTTATATTTTCTTCTAACTGGCTTCTTATAAATGTACAAAATTTTATTTGTCATTCATTATCGCCGGGCAAAAGAAGTTCCATTTTTTTTCATCAATCTTCATACCACTTAATGTGGTAGCTTTGAAACAATTTGTTGAGCCAGGATTATTTTGTACTGAAAGCAGGAGTCGTTTACAATTAAAATAATATTGCTTTCGACCTTTTAGAATTCCTTCTGCGTTTTCAATTGATCTAACTAGCGCCATGTAAGCGTAAGCTTGATTGTTTCCACAGCGCTCTTTGTAAAAATTAAAAAATTGAAATTTCGGCCAAAAAGTCTAATCAACCATAATGTGTAATACATGGTTAGAATCGTAGAAAAAAATATTTATTTAGAAATATGAAAATCCAATACGGCGCCCATAAGAAAAAAAAGTTGACAGTCGTATCTCTGTAATTTTGACAGCTCGGGTAAATGTAGTGACAGTTTTAGATTCTACGTAAAAAAGTGCCTTAATAATGTGTACAGCTTTGTACAACAAAAACTGCGATGTCAATCTTTGTCCTGTAGTACGGTACAGTAACATTCTTTCAGATCATGTCCAGTTTTACACTTGATTGTTTACGGGCTGGTTGAAAAGTAACTTCTAGTCGACTGAGGATGATGATTTGAAAAATTATAATTTCTCTAGTTTTCATAGCCCACTATTTAAAAATAATACTGAAAAATGGAAAGAAATTAGGTGTTAAAAAGAAATCATCGATAACGGGTGAACTATAAGAGATAGGTATAGGGAATGCTAATACAAAACGAAAGAACATTTAATCCCGAGTTACATGGTATAAAAATATACTAGGCGTTCCATTTAAAAAACATGACTTTTCGACAGTTGAAATCAGTTCGAATAGAAGTTACTTTTCAACCAGCCCGTAAACAATTTTGTGTAAAATTAGGTATGACCTGAAAGCTTGTGAGTATAGCCTACTACAGGCCAAAAAATGAGATTAGGCTTTTGTTACACAAAGATGGAAGCATCATAAACAAGGTACTGCAACATTGAACTTTTTTTAAAAAAAGGAAATACCTCTTAAACGGCTAATTTTTCTTGTATCACATGTTACATAAAACATTCTTAGAATTTCATGGAGATTTCTAAAATGTAATTAAAAATGGGGTATTCCATTTAAAATAAGAAAGTTGACAGCAACTTTCGGTACAAGCGGAAGGGCCCGAAAATTGGAGATATTATATTTTAATAGACCATTATCCCTAAATTATAACTGCAAAATATGAAATAGAGATTCAAAGAGAAAGTCCGTAAACTTTTAATGAGTGAGTTGCCTGAATTTCTCTGTACAGGGAGATTCAGGCAACCCATTCATTAAAAGTTAACGGATTTCTCCATTGAATTTTTCTTCCATATTTTGCAGTTATAAGTTAACGGTAAGTATCTATCAAATTATAGTATTTTCAATTTTTGGACACTTCCGCTTATACCGGAAGTTGGTGTCAACTTTCTTATTTTAAATTAAACTTCTAAAAATATTATGTGCAACATGCGATACAAGACCGTTTAACTCAGACTTGCAGAACCTTGTTTATGATACTCTCATTTTTGTACAACAAAAACCACGATGGCAATTTTTGGCCTGTAATATGATACAATAACATTCTTTCAGATCATAACCACTTTTGTACTTCATTGTTTACAGGCTGGTTGAAAAGTAACTTCTATTCGAACTGATTTCAACAGTCGGAAAGTCATGTTTTTTAAATGGAACGCCTAGTATATTTTTAGACCATGTGACTCAGGATTAAATGTTCTTTCGTCCTGTATTAGCATTTCCTATACCTATCTATTATAGTTCACTCGTTATCGATGATTTCTTTTTAACACATTTTTTTTCATTTTTCGGTATTGTTTCTAAATAGTACGCTATGGAAACAAGAGGAAGTTTATTTTTTTTTATTTTAATTTTTGAAATTAACTGTCTAGTTGGAATTACCAAAAATTCAAACAAATTAAATGTATTCGATGATAAGAAATCGACAATTCAAGAAGTTAATCAAAAAAATTGTTATTTGGAGGAAAATATGTTATTACTTAGACACAATAGAATGTTATTACTAATAAATAATAGCTGAGGACAACTTGAACCAATATTACAACCACCAATTTGTGTTTTATTTTTAATATTTTTGATTTATTTATTAGTTTTCATAAAATTTTGTATTGTACAGTGGCGGCTCGTGGCTAATGATCCAGGGTAGGCGACAGAGTGAAAAGAAAATAGTTAAAGGTCCAGTCGCGAGCAATAATTTTTGGTCGCTATTGGTTGTCAAAACTGGACGTTTAATTTTTTACTTTGCAGAAATTAACGTTTTGATTGACATTGACGACCAAAATTTAATGCTCGCGACTGTACATACTTAAGTTTTATAAATTAATTTCTTTTAATAAAATTGCTAGTACTAAATAAATCTTTTACTTTCATCTCCATCTCGAAATGCGAGCGCTTGTTTTGCCAAAGTTACTCTTACGTCTATTAAGTATGTTAGTATGTTAAGAGAATTCTATTTTTTTGTTAACTTCATCGTTATCCAAGCAATTTGTCTGACATTTGATAAAAGAATATTTTTTATGTCAAAAAAGTGCCTTTTTAAAATTGTTTCCACGCAACCATTTATGATTTTCATACCAAGTAGTCTTAAACGAACGATGAAATAATTGAAGTCTTTTATCTTATCAGCATTAAAATATTAATTTTGTCTACCCTAAGAAAAATATTTCTGTGAAAAGGACATTTCTAAAAAAATACCTATAATTTCATACGAATATTTCCGAATAGCCTGAGGCGACACGATCTGTCGCCTAACATCGTACTTATTCATTTTACTGCACGTCAGTCTAGCACTGGGATAGAAAGAGATAAACATATTAATCGCGTCATACTTTCATGAGGATTTAAGGCGAAAAATTATTTCGCTTATTCTACCGCTACCGACCAACCACATCATATAAACTTGTCATTTGTTTTTCCGTAAGTACCATAAAATCGATGAGGAAAGATCCTGAAACTTTACTACTAATTCAAGTTACTTCGTAAAAATTCAAATAAGAAAGTTAGCTATAGTAGCGGATTTTCAGGAACAGCCTGTACATGACAGTTTAAGTGTGAATTCTTTATTTTGTTCTTCAGGATATGTAGAATTTTTAACTATGTCGTTTTGTATAAAGTCTAGTTTTTTGCAAAGTTTCTTTGCCTACTATTGCAAGTCACAGCATCAAGGAAATAATTGTCATAAATTTATAGGCAAATTTCGGCAGCCGAAGTTTTCAGATATTTAAAGTATCTTACCTACTGTAAAACATAACAGAAAAAATTGACCCGGAAACGCTCTGAGATATAAAAAAATTCTTTCGATATGTACTAATAACCGAAAATTCAACGACATAAATTTGACATACCGTTAATCTGAAATATCTTAAATACTGACAATAGGATTTGAAAACAGTTTGAATTTAATTATTTTTTGAGTTAGGCATGTATATTTAACACAACCGACTATCAAGATGCTTTAATCTCTGATGGTATGGTGTTCATCCACCCGAGGAAAAATTATGTTTACCCTCTTGACTCCTAAGTATTGTTCTATCTTAGGTAATAGTTATTGTAGTCAAATTCAGGATTTTGTGTCACTCGAATTCTGGCCAGCTTTTCGGGGCAAATACCCGTATGTGCGTCTGTCTAAGATTCGATTTGAAGTTACTCTTGAATTTCCTTGAGTGATTCGGTTTTCAAAATATACGTCTCGTCGCATTACTGGAGTTGAGAACTGGGCTTGAGCACTAGACTCGAGTTCCAGAGTTAATAACGAGACTCTAAAACTAGGAGAATTCCAAATTCGAGTATCAGACTCGACTACGAGACTCGGGTACTGAACTCGAGTATGAGACTCGAGTACGGGACTCGAGTACGAGTGTATTCGATTCTTAAAATAACCGAGTCGGCGCATCACCAAATGTATCGCTTTATTTTTAAAATAGTGAAAATTCTAGTAAGCCGCTGTCGTGTTATACCGCAGTGCGGTACCAGCAAAATAAAATCATTTTTGTTGTTTCGTATTATAAAACACATATCAAATAGAAATGTATTATTATTTGAACATTTAGTGTAGAAGAGTTTTTGTTATTCTTATTTATAAATAAATATTTCTTAATGTGAATCTTTGACGTTTCTATTTTCGATTAAAAAGTTATATAATTTGGTAAAGCTACTGTCAAACTAGAAGTTTGCTTGATCTAAACCGTGGAAGTGAAAAACATCTGTGTATTTAATTCTCTTTTTACTTCTGAAAGTCTGTGTTTTTTTTTTAAATGTACTAAAGGTAATCTTAATTAAAGCGTAACACAAAGCTGTGTTATGCCATTTAATGGTTTATAATAAATTTGATAGGAAACCAGAAATTTATTTTTTACAAATGAACTGTCAATCAAAAATTCAAGTCAAGTGTTTGTTGCAACTACGAAATTCAGGTCCAAACTATGCGAAACACGATTCAAACTTTTAAACGAAAGAAATCACTTTTTTTAACCGAAGTAAATTCTGTAACTTAGAAAATTACAAGTTCTAAAAAAAAATCTTGAAACGGGTTTTTATTTTTAATGGCGCATATTACAAAAGGGTTTCTTTAATTTTTTCAACAGATAAAATAGCGACATCTTACGATCGCTTTTTGACCTGACATTGCAGTAGGAATTTAATTTTTTCATTATTTAGGGGGAGGGGGAACAACCCATAACTATTTTTTTAATGGAGGGTATGCAGAGTAATTATTTTTAAAGCTTGTTTAGTTGGAAATACAACTACTTTTTAATTTTAATTTTTCTTAAACAGTAAAGGGGAAAAAATAAAATAAAGTTTTTTGCTAAACCCTTTTTGATATTAAAAACTTAGGAACTCTATTTTTTTTACTTGATGAGAGGAAACAGCATTCCATACGTCGTATTGTTTCGTTCGGCCAATAGATGGCGCTGCCAATGCGCTATTTAGCTAACTTTTGGGATAGGGTTGGCAATATTAAGTTCTCGGGCGTTCTCAGCTGTTTTGAGTAGTTTTTTTTTTAGTTTCTTTTTACCTATTCAAAACAGCCGAGAACGTCTGAAAACTCAGTGCTGTCAATCTTATTTTTAAAAGTTAGCTTAATAGCCACAGATAACTAAATAGTGCATTGGCAGCGCCATCTATTGGCAAATCACAACTATACGACGAATGGAATGCTATTTCTTCTCATCAAGTAAGAAAAAATGGAGCTAAATTTTTAACATTAAAAACTTTAGTAAAAAACTTTATTTTTACTTTTTGTCTTTTACTGTTAAAGAAAAATGAAAAGGTAGTTGTATTCCCAATTGAACAAGCTTTAAGAAAAACATACTTAAAAAAAATATAGTTAGGAGCTGTTTCACCTCCCCAAGTAATTAAAAAGTTAAAGAAACCCCTTTGTAATATGGGCCATTAAAAATAAAAATTGACCTCTTCCAAGAATTTTTTTAGAAATCGTAATTTTCTAAGTTACAGAATTTATTCCAGTTATACTTTCCACTCTATATAACAAATAATATTAATAATATAGTAATAATAGAATATTATTCCGTAATTATGCTCAACGAAGTACATAGATTGCCACGTCAGTATCTCATGTAAATGCGGCGTCCTATTGTTTTGAGACAAATTATATAAATATTAATAGGTATAATGTAATATAATTGTTTCAATAAATAACTTGTTTTGTTCAGATTTAATTGTTTTTGATTCATATTTTTTGGACGTGGAGAAAATACTGAAAACAGAATTAAAAAGTAAAAGTTAATGTTTTCCTTTGAACAACAATGATGGTTACGTATTTAGGGTTCGATTAATTTATTTTAACGCTAATACCGAAAGACTTGAGAAACAAATTTATTTATAATAAAACATAATGTGTTAAAACTAATTTATTTAAATTTAATCCAGCCAAGCGGTCTATCTATTCATACCCCCGGCGGATCATTTTATTTCGCTAGCTGCTCACGGAAATATTCTTCACCGAGAAACTTCTGTCGATGGAAGATTCTACCTGTGATTCTGGCACCCATAGTAAATACACAGACCTAGGAAATTCCTTATTTGGCGTTTATCTTATTTATCCCTCACCACCTGAATCTTCAATGAATCCAGAGAAATTTCATTCCTATATATGGCTCAGATAATTCACTTGTTTCTGGAATAGGTGATATTTCTTAAGGCTAAGCTTCAGTCCAGCAAAAGTCACTAAAATACTCCCTCTAGTTTTTTTAGGTGGTCGTTGAGCGTTTTTCCCTCCGCAATTATATTGTCCAGGACAGACCCTTCAGAACCGCCCCCATTAACCTCTCGACTGTCATATACTATTTTATTCCATTTTAACTTTTGAACTTTCTACTTCTGGTATCTTAAACGATAAACGTTTTCGGCGTATCCTACAATTTCGTTTCTTCCCTAAGAATCAAATTCTCCAAATGGCCTCGTCTAATTTAAACAGTAATCTGTGCAATAAAGCTTTTCGAAATTTCTTCTGTTAGATAAGATCTCGCATTAAACGGCATTAATTTGCTCCCTGGACAGCGACTTTTTCGCCTTTGGTAATGTATGTTCGGAACAGGAAGTCTCTTATTTCCACAGCGGATTGTTGAGTACCATCAAGCATCGCCAAATTCCCAATTGATGAGAAACAAACTGTACTTGTGTGAGGACGGCTGGTTAAATGCTAAAAGAATTATCACTTTACAAGGGCTCATCCAGTTCAAACCTATTTTAATTCTTGAAATTAAGACGAGAGTGAGAAAGGTTTAAAACTTATTCAAAAACTCAACAATTTTCTTCTCACTCTTTTCCCCAAAATTTTGATCACCCAAGAAAGACCCAAAGAGCAATTCCCTTGCGTGAGCGCTTCTGGTTCGAGCTTTTATATAGCCAGGAATTTACTTTCAGCCCTTCTTTTATGATGACAATTTTGGCCCTTGCCCGCCTTACACATTGTTATAGTGTACTCTCTTTACCTAAATTTATCTTCCTTCTCAGAAAATTTAGATATTCAAATGAAACTTCAAAATTGTTAGAAAATGATAGAATAAATAAAAATAAACAAATTTTAACAATGCCTGAAATTATTTTCAGAACAAAATTCATGAAATTAATGCCAAAATGGAAACAGACAAAAAAATGCAATTAATGCAAAATGTTGGATAAAATCAATAAGAAAGATTTTGTATAATCAATTAATACAAAAATGATTTCATAAATCAAATACAAAATGACAAAATACAAATAAAGGATTTGAAGCAAATAAATATCATGAATCATTTAGTAAAACTCAAATTAAAATAATTTTCTCGGAGAAGGAAAAACATGAGATCGCATATCATAAAAACACATAAAATAAACAAATAAAATATGAAAGCCTTTGTTAATTGTTGAAACAAAATAGTCAGCAAATAATTCTCAGAGCTTACCACAATCAGGCGATCGGGATGAACACAGACACACACAGGCGAATAAAGCTTGATTCTCACTATCCTGCAAGCGGCCTCCAATGCACGGGCAAGGAACGGGCCCTACACGTGCTCGGCAAATATTGTAACTTATGAATTCAATACTTTTCCAGGGTTGCATTCTCATTATGCGGGCACCGGCCCGGGAAAGCACGCTGCTTGCACGCGGGGTTTCTTTTTAACAATATTTACCGAATACGTACCGCACCGATTCTGCGTGTTGCAGAGTTTACATTAGTATTATATGAAGCATGACAGAAATGATAAAACGTCAGCAAAAAGTTAATTGTTCATCCGAAATAGATGAAAAATTAATAGTTTGCATTAATTGCCGAGCACGTGCCTGGCCCGTTCCGAGCCCGTGCATTGCAGGTCGCTTGGACGATAGTAAGAATAAGGCTTTCTGGTTTGCATGCAGGAGTATCATTTAAGTTGCGCATCGTAGTACCATCGTGATACTTCATTAATGAATGTTGCAATGAAAATTATCGAACATTTCCGTATGAAAGAATTTTCGTTGGTCGGCCAGTTTTTCTTTTTCGTTTAGATTTCTTCGGGGCAACTTGTCTTGAGATCTTCCCTCGTTATTGTTGGTATCAGTGTCTTAGATTTGGAGTTTAATATTCCCAGCTATTGACTCTTGACGTAGATCTTTTACTACTTGGAAACCTTTATCAATAAATTTTAGGAGTACTGCTAATGATGCTGAAAAGCGAAATTTGTATTGTTTATAAACTTTCTGTAAAACGATACCAAGTCAGCTGAAGAACACACCAATAAACAAGAGGCAATTGCTTGTTCACCTACCCTTTAATCCTTAAACCCTAATTTATTTGCATCCGAAACTCCTAGAAGGTGATTATGAACATTCCTGGGCATTTGATGAAGATTAATTTAGCAATTAACAGACCCTGTCAATTTCTGATAAAATTTGTGATGTTGCAGTCTTTAATTTGTTTCAATTTAGAAGGATGGGATACCAAAATAAAGTTTCAGATTGATTTACTATGGCGATCTTCTCAATTTTGGATGGCTGCCATCGTCGCTGCGTCGTCCGCATTCACTTTCGATTTAACTTGTAATCTATTGACATGATACTGTCAGTACACTCAACTCAATCCTTTGATATAATACCAGACAACATTTTCCATAGAGTTTTGCCATGTATGAAAATTTTCCTTGAGTACGGTAGCCAGACGTCCTCTTTTAAAGAGAACATGTCCCCTTTTTTGACACATATCTGCTTTTTTCTTTCTTTGTGTCCTCTTTTTTTCTCAGCTTAAGAATCTGGCCACCTTATTCTTGAGTAACATTTCAATGGGATCTATATTATTTATTTTGTAGTGGATTATGCATGATATTAGTGACTGTAATTAATTAAATTGATATCTTGGGGTGCCTTAAGTCACTAAAAACGTTTTTAGTGACTTAAGGCACCTCAAGATTTCAATTTAATTATTTATTTTTCCAAATTTTCTTGCTAGTAAGGAGGTTGCCAACATCGAGTCGATACTGACCCGAAGAAATACATAGCAAACATTTGAAAATCAAAACCACGTTATCTCTCCGCATAGGCAACACATTTTACGGCTTTTATTTGCAATAAATACAAAAATTCAATTTCTGAAACCTTAGTTAATTTACTAAATAATTTTTTTATTTTATTTCAAAAAATACGTCTCAATTTTCGTGCAAATGAAATGAAAATAGAAAAAACTAAAAAAAAACATTAACGGGTACCAAAAGCTTCTACGTAGCTTAGTAAACAGGATGTACGCATGCCGCTACTGATTTAGCGATGTCGCTGCATTCTGTACTCTACAAATATATAGTTTTAAAATACAACGGAAAGACGGCCTACTATTTTTCTTTTCATAAATTACTTTAAGTCAAAATTACTCTAACCGAGCAAGAACTATTTATTTTGTTTTTGTTTTGTATAACATACTTAAAATTATCAGATGTCGATTACTTAAAGTAGATTTCAGAGTAAAAGCAACATAAAATGTTTAGAAATAGATGCAGGTCGAAAATACTAGCGACAGCCTTCGGAGAGGACAATACATTGACAGCTTCATTTAAAAATATAAACAATGTACGGATCGTTAAGAGGCAGCTAAACACGTATCGTGGTAATTTAATGACGTCTGAAACGGTTAAATATACATAGACCGCGTCTGTTCTTTGCGCCGCAATTTGTGGCATAAAAATTGAAATTCGAGAAATATTTTTTAATTATTATTATATTATTTGCAAGGTTGTTAGTTCAATTCAAAATAACTTAAAACTCTGTTGAAAGTTGTAGATTATCTCTTTGAAAACCGGCGTACAATATTCTTCTTTTACGCGATTAAGGACACACTGAAAAAAGTAAAGTAAAAACCAAGCAAGTATTTAAACTTCATTTGTGAAATGATGTAACAACGTTGAATGAAATCAGTTTAATGTAAAGATTAATAAATTAATACACAATTAACATTGATTTGTTTGACACATCACTTCTGCGTGCTGTTGTTGCAGCAATTATTTCGCAGCATGGCCAACTCGTGACATCCCCTTTTCTCTAGGAAAACAAAAAACAAAGTCTAACTATAAATCTAATTTCTTTGGTTTCTTAATAATTCTTCCGGAACGAGTAGTGGTAACTTCTGCAGGTTTCAAAGATTGCGATTCTAAACCGGTATTACTCTGGACTGGTTCATCACAGAGAATTTGTTGTCCTACTTCTGTTTTGTTGATGGAAGTTCATCTGTTTCTTTTCCAATATTTGCTGTTGCCGATAGATACGAGGAAGTTCTCTTCGCCGCTCTTGTAGGTCTGATATGTAATGAGTTACGTCTGTACACCCTTCCTTGGTCAGTTTCTACCAATACGGATCTTGGGCTTACCTCTTCGCTTACAACTCTTCCAGGTATCCATTGACGTGGGCCAGTTTGCAATAAAACATTGTCGTCCCTTTGTAGTGGTTTACGTTTCTTGGTGTGGCGATCAGCATATATCTTTTGTAATAATCGGTTCTTTTGTAGATTTTCTGTCACATTTTTAACAATGTCCTGTTTTAATGCACAACTAGCTGTTGGCAATTTAGTTTTACAAAGCCTATTGAATAGTCTTTGGTTTGGTGACTTTAGTACTGGATCTCTCGGTGTATTTCGATAGTTTAATAAAGCTGAAGTAATTTTGCGGTCTGAACGAACCTTTCGGCTGGTCCATTCGATTGCGGGTATTCTGGGGAGGAGGTCTGGTGTTTGAAACCCCATTCTTTCGTAGTCTTTAAATTCTTTTGATGAATACTGTGGGCCATTATCGCTTTCTAGGATATCGCATATTCCATGTGTGGCAAACCAACGTTTAAGGCAAGTAATAATTTCAAAACTATTAGTTGTTTTCAGCTTCTCAAAGTCGAACCAACTGGAATAACTATCCACAATTAAAATGTAATTATTATTACGAAAAGTAAATAAGTCTGTAGCAATGATTTGTCCTGGCAATTTAGGTACTTTCTTTAATTTAATTGGTTCCTTTTGATTATTTCTGGAAGTACTTTGACAAACTATACACTTATCAATGTAATTTTCAATGTCCTCAGCCATACTTTTCCAGTAAATAACTTCCCTTGCTCGTCGGATTGAACTTTTTTTACCAAGATGACCTTCATGAATAATCGGTAATATTCTTGATATTAATTTTTTAGGTATCACTTATTCTGTAAAGTTTTTAGACATCGGCAATACCAAGTTCACTTCTAAGTCTGCTTCGTGATCTGCCGTTTCATTTTTGTGGTGGCAATCCCTGCTCAGCGTATCTAGTATTGGAATTTACTACCTTTTTTATAAACAACTATTGGTGAGTATGTTGTCAATTCAAATAGAATCCTTTGCAGCCGCGGAGGCGCATACTGTATAGGTTTTTTGAAAATGGTTTCCAGAGGTTGATGATCCGTTTCTACGACAAGCTTTTTTCCGTAGATGTATTCGTGAAACTTTTTACACGCAAATCGAATAGCACTGGCTTCTTTTTCAATTTGCGGATAATTGATTTGTGCTGATGTTAATGCTTTTGTTGCATAAGCTATCGGATGCCCTTCTTGTAGCAGTGCTGCTCCAAAAACTGTTGAGCTACTATCCACTGACAGTACAACATCTTTATTTACATCACAGTGTTTTAATACCGGGGGTGATGTCAACTGTTTTTTTAATTTTTTCAAATGCTTCTTGCTGTAGTGCTTCCCATGTCCATTCTACATTCTTATTTAACAGTGCAAGGCGTACTGGATTCACCTAGTACCCTTATTTTGTGGCCACTGTAAGAAATTAAATTGTTAGTGCTTAAATTATCTATTATTGCACCTACTTGATTAGCTAGGCTTAATGGAAGCACATTACATTGTGCACCGCTGTCTAAATTAAATCGAATCCATTTATTTTTAAATTTTACAGCTTGCAACCATGTACTGTCTTTGCACACTGAATGTCATGCATTACTGTATTTAAAAATAAGTTTTTACCTGATGAATCACTCGTGTCTTCATCTTGGAGTTCATTTACCTTTTTATTTTTACTTTTCTGTACATTGCTATTTTTGTTGTCTTTTTCCTTATTTGTTCTACAACACTTTGCAAAATGTCTTAATCTACCACATGCGTCACATTTCTTCCCGTGTGCTGGGCATTGCTTGCTGACATGTTTTATGTTGCAGCGTTTGCACAAGAACTTTTTAATCTTGTTTCGCTCTTTATGTATAACACTAACATTTGATGCATTGGCATTATTTTCAAGTTCACTCAATTGCTTTAACGTTTGTTCGTAGCTTTTACAGATATCAATTGCTTTTCTCAATGTCAATTTATTTTCGATTAGCAATTTTTCTCTTATACTATCTGATAATATACCTACAACAATCTTGTCTCTTATTAAACCATCAAGTAATTCTCCAAAATTACATTTAGCAGCCTGCGGTTTTATAACTGTCAAAAATTCATCAAAGGTTTGACCTTCTACTTGTTTAATTTTATTAAACTGGTATCTTTCATAAGTTTTGTTGTCTCTTGGTTCAAAATATTCAGCAAATTTACGTTGAATTATATCCATGTTTTTCTGCTCCTCTTCGTTAAGACCAAAAGTATTCTCACCGCTTCAGTTCCTATGGTTGTCATAAACGTTGCTGCTTGTATTTCTTGGGATTTCTTTTCCAACTGTGTAGCGATAGCAAACCATTTGTATTGCTGTAGCTATTCTTTCCAACATTTGTTACCATTTCCTTGTTCTATAGCTAAACTTTTGGGAGGTCTCAGGTTCTGTTTTTCTTTTGACATTTTGCACTAATTATTCAGACAGAAAAGTAAATTTCACACTTCTGACACCATGTGAAATGATGTAACAACGTTGAATGAAATCAGTTTAATGTAAAGATTAATAAATTAATACACAATTAACATTGATTTGTTTGACACATCACTTCTGCGTGCTATGTTGTTGCAGCAACTATTTCGCAGCATGGCCAACTCGTGACATCATTCTCACTATCCTGCAAGCGGCCTGCAATGCACGGGCAAGGAACGGGCTCTGCACGTGCTCGGCAAATATTGTAACCTATGAATTCAATGCTTTTCCCAGGTTGCATTCTCATAATGCGGGCACCGGCCCGGGAAAGCACGCCGCTTGCTTTAACAATATTTGCCGAATACGTACCGCGCCGATTCTGCGTGTTGCAGAGTTTAGTTTAGTATTATCTGAAGCATGACAAAAATGATAAAACATCAGCAAAAAGTTAATTGTTCATCGGAAATGGATGAAAAATTAATGGATTGCATTATTTGCCGAGGATAGTCCTGCAAGCGACCTGCAATGCACGGGCGCGGAACGGTGCCTGCACATGCTCGGCAAATAATGCCACCTGTTAATTTTTCATCCATTTCGGATGAACAATTAACTTTTTGCTGACGTTTTGCTGTCATGCTTCATATAATACTAATCAAAACTCTGCAACACGCAGAATCAGCGCGGTACATATTCGGCAAATATTGTTAGAAAGAAACCCCGCGTGTAAGCAGCGTGCTTTCCCGGGTCAGTACCCGCATAATAAGAATGAAACCCGGGAAATGCATTGAATTTATAAGTTACAATATTTTCCGAGCAGGTGCAGAGCCCGTCCCTTGCCCGTGCATTGCAGGCCGCTTGCAGGATAGTGAGAATAAAGCTTAAAGTATAAAATATTTATGTCAAAATAATGTTATGCAAAAAACTAATATCTCTCGTTGATTGTTTTATTTTAAAGAAACACTTTACATATTACACTTGCTGATATAGTAGTACTGCTCATGGAAGTTAGGACACGAAAGAAAATCTTATTAAACAAGAGTTACGTTTGAATCTCCAATGAAACATTTATAATATACCAGAACACGTTTTAAGAAACTTTAAAAAGCAATAAATGTTTATACAAACATATTATATTTTATAAACTGAAAATTCTTATTCGTATATTGCAGTTATTGGATAGGGATTTCTAATTTCTATTTTATAAACTGACGTTATTCGTATATTGCAATTATTGGACAGTGATTTCTAATACATTGCATATAGACCGTCTAGCGCCAAAACGATAAGAAATTTTCATAGAAAACTGTACCTATATTCCCTCCCAAATATGTGATTGTCATGTCATGACATTTTAGCATTTGTTTGTTTGTTTGAGTTCATTCGCGAGTACAGAAATTTTTTTGAATCTCAGCAGTAAAATAGTATAAAATGCCGAAAGGGAAACCCACATCTACAAGAAAACGAGCAGCCATAATCACACTTTAAGAGGAAGGATATTCTATACGTGGGATTGCGGAAAAATTGCAATTAATGAAGTCAAGAGCGCATTTCACCATTCGTCTTTATCGACAAACAGGGCTGTTAGAAGATCGTAATCGACCAGGACCTTCTCGAATTACAAATCCTGTTGACGATCAACGAATTAAACTTATAAATAAACGTAATCGACGACTAAGACCCAGTCTTTTCATCTCTGAGTAACTTTAACCGTCGATAATTTCTATAGAAACAATTGTCTAAACAATTGTAACTATGGGAATAAATCAACGATTAAAGTTACTCAGAGATGAAAAGACCTGGTCTAACTGCTCCTGAAATCACTTCTGAAATTAATCGCGATCGCGAAAGACCCGTATTAGTAAGTACGACAAAACGGCGTCTGAAAGAAGCAAACCTTCACGATCGTGTAGCAGTGAGAAAATCACTTTTGCGTCGTGGAAATCGATTAAAACGGCTACAGTGGGCCCAAAGCTGTCATAATTGGGCCTCACAAAACTGGTCGAAAGTTTAGTGGAAAGATAAATCCAAATTCGAAGTTTGTGGGCAAAGCGTCGAATTTTTGTACGAAGATCGAAGGAAGAAAAAATGCTTCCCGAATGTATCATTCCCACGATAAAACATGGAGGCGGGTCTATCATGATTTGGAGTTGTTTTTGTACTCCAGGGACGGATGATTTAGTAAAAATTGACGGGATTATGCGAAAGGAAGATAACAGAAGAATTCTTGACCATAACGCTATCAGTCAGGGATTCGATTAATTGAAGAAAACTTCGTTTTTGTTCATGATAACGATCCAAAGCATACAGCGGAGACTTGTAAAAATTATTTAGCCAACAAAGCGGAGACGAATATTTTACAAATTATGCCCTGACCCCCACAGACCCCATCGAATTGCTCTGGGATGAACTTGATAGAAGAGTCCGAAAATATTCTTCAACAACAAAATCCATCTTTGGTAACTTCTGCAAACTTCGTGGCGCGAGATACCAACGGATACTTTTAGAAAATTGACGGACAGAATGCCGCGATTAGTCCGATCTGTACTAAACGCTAAAGAGGGCTATTTCGATGAGAAAAAAGTTTAATATTTTTGCTGTCAAATGTTCTTAATTTTATTTATTTATCATTTGTATATATTTATAGAAACAATATTTCTTGTTGCAATTTATTTTCTTCGTACTGTTTTATAATTTTTAGATTAAAGCCCGTGTCCTAACTTCCATGAGCGGCAGTATACTTATTAGATGTGTTCGTCAGTTTTAGAAATGAAAAATGAAATATAAACAAGTATTCTCTTCATCGCGATAGTTTTCTTAAATAGAATGTATCAATTCCAAATTGAGAATAAAATGGATTCTTTCTTTTAATTACGGTAAAACTGAATGGGCGTTAAGTTTAAATCAATAAAGCGGCAAGCATCTCTACTGAAGAAAATTTATTTTTCGGATTTATGAAACAACAGTAAGCTTAACTCAATGAAATAAATACTTTTATGTGTGCGTTTAGGACCACTAGGAGTTGTGAGACAAAAATTTAATTTTAATTATTAAAACTAATTAATTACGTCCTGCATAATTGCAGGACGTAATTCTTTCGCGAGCTCAAAAAAATTTCATCCTCTCTTCCAAATGGATATGCTGTTTTTTATCCAAGAGTCTTAACCTCATTTACAGTAACTCTTAACGACATAGTTAAATAACAAAAATCATTAACTGACATGTTTTAACCAGTCAGGACTTATATGCAATGCATTTCTATACATACATATGTACACTACGGTTGGAAATCGTATTCGAATAAGAACAGTCGAATATTTAGAATTTGAATAGTTCAGATTTCAAGAAAATACATATTCTCTAGTCTAGATGATGTAATATTACAAATTTTAATGTTTAGGATCTTCGTTTGTCAGTATAAAAACTTATCCCATAACATTTGTGTTGTGGTAAGCCATGATGCTTAGATATATCTAATTTTATCAAATAACTGAGGTAATAAGTGGATAAAGGTGTTTTGACGCATTTTTCAAATTAGAACTTTTTCTGACTATTTTTCGATTCTGACATAAATGTTGAAATTGGAAGACTCATCAATCTAATGGAAAAAGAAACAAGAAAGTTTCAACCTGACACATTTATTTGCAATTTACTCTCATAACTCTTTTCTTCAATTGTTGTTTTAGCTAACATGATCATTTTTGTTAAAAAAACAGACATATCCTGTGACGTTCTTAACCTACCAATGCTTTTCCCGAATTGTTTCTTTTTTATGGGAGTAACTCGCACAAATAAATACAGATTTTAAACATCTGTTTAAATCCGTTATAAAAATACACTAAGCTCTTTAAAAAATGGAACAAGACATGGATGTTTCGAAACAGTTGAAGATGGAGGTCATTGAAGTTCTTCGAGTTGACATTCAATGCAACTTTTTTCAGTGGCCTACGCAAAACCTCCAAAAATAAGAAAGTTGTTTTGAAATGCAGAACTGTGACTCACCCTGTATACTTATAAAATTTGGACGTATGTAACATACAATGAATTCTGAAATTATTCCTATTTAAAAGTGCGCATAGATCTTAATGTATTTTATTTATTTTTTAATTATGTATTTATATCCTAAATCAAAGATTGTGTAAAATGAAATATGAGGCTACTTTACTTTCCACGATACTGGGAAAATATTTTCGCAGCAAAGTAACAAATATTATGTTTTAAATTTTATCCGAACGTCATTTCAAATTTGCAAGAACTATTTTGAAGAATTTTCATTCACAAAACCCCATAATAAATAGATTTCTTTTTGGCATAAACGTGCCCCGTGACGTGAACGCAATCTATTTTTATAAATTTCTGTCCGTCCTAAAAATAACCCCGCATGAAGTCGATGAAATTTTTTTATCGAGCTTATAAAATACGAAAATATCTAGATATATTCCGTAAACAAAAAATATAATGGATGTCGGTTTTATTGATTTGTGTAATAAGTGGTTAGAAAATTTAATGAGTCATCGAATAGTGTGGTTTACAAATCATGGACTATGTTCGAAAATGTATACATTATCGAATATAGCCATACATTTTTCTCATAAATAAAATATATTGTGGCGAGCCACTCAGCATTACGTCACAGTGAAGGTGTCAAGAAGTCGATTCATTATTATGCGTCATCGGCGGTCACGCCACCATCGAACAAACTCGAATTTTCCAGCGTTGGAAAATTCGAGACGGCAGCAAAGGATATAAAATCAGCCGGGGTGGACTCAGGAGTCAGTCGAAATCTAAATAGCGATCGTCGAAGTTAGATTTGGTGTGTAAATAAATTGTTACAAATAAATTAGTTTGTAAGCGTTATTAAATTACGGTTAAGTTTTTACAGAGTGTTTTATTCGTTTAAATAAATAAATTTAAACCCTAGAAACGTAACAGTGGTGTCGGTGTGCGGGTTTGTGCAAATAAATAAACAATTTAAAGTAAATTAAATTTAATCAGATTATTAAATAAGTACAGTATCGAAAAAAAACAATGGCTACGAGAAAAGTGTTGTTGAAGGACTTAAAAGTGGCCGAATTAAAAACCGAATTGGAAGAACGAGAGTTAGAAACCTGTGGTTTGAAAGGCGCACTTCAACAGCGTCTCCGATGCGATTTGTTGACAGCTGGTGAAGATCCAGAAACGTTCCTTTTCGAAATTTCGTGTGGCCCCGTCAATTTTAATAAAATCTTGAAGGATGAACTTCGAGAACAATCTGTAAACTTCAAAGACGAGTTGCAAACTAAATTGATGGAACAATCCAGAAATTAAGAGGAGAAGCTTCTAGAAAAATCTGGAAACTTCAAAGATGAGTTGCAAACTAAATTGATGGAACAATCCAGAAATTTGGACGAGAAGTTTCAAGAACAGTCTGGAAATTTAGAAAAGCTTCTAGAACAATCTGGAAATTTCAAGGACGAACTTCGAGAACAATCTGTAAACTTCAAAGATGAGTTGCAAACTAAATTGATGGAACAATCCAGAAATTTGGACGAGAAGTTTCAAGAACAGTTCGGAAATTTAAAGAAGAACAATCCAGGAATTTAGAGGAAAAGCTTCTAGAACAATCTGGAAATTTCAAGGACGAACTTCAAGAACAATCCAGAAATTTAGAGTATTTTATTCGTTTAAATAAATAAATTTAAACCCTAGAAACGTAACAATATTATAAACTGTGTTAAAACTAAGATAAGTATGTTGAGTCTGCAGAATATGCGTCCCCTATCGGTGTAACGGATATTGTAAATAGTATGTGTACTATTGGTTTAATTTGCGCTCGTGCGCGCACGCATTTTGGCGGTAATAATAAAAACAGGAAATATAGTTGATCAGTGTATTATGGGCAATTAGCACTCAATAAACCTGTTGCTTACCTGTGTACCATTTTAATTAATTTCCCGACCAAAACGTCACAATATGGAAATTATTTACGTGACAATGGGCCATATTTTCATCTTATGATTAAATTCGTCTGTAACTAAAGCCGTGACTAAAATAAATATAAACTATACAGCTTTATGCGAATTTCATGAGTAAGAGAGTGAGAGAGAATTTAATCACGGCGTTGCTAAATTAAAGACGAGGTGAGATTACGGGCCAATATATTTTTATAGAATGTTTGTAAATAATTTTCCTATAATTCATTGTAACTCCTTACACCGCTAATGCACATATTGTAAAAGCAGTGACAAGTTACAAGTTATTTCCATTAATGTAATCATGATGATTTCCAACATGTGACGTTTAAAACTTTTAATGCTATTACACTCCTTCATTTTTCTACGCATTTGTAAGACCGGCCGCAAATTATCAAAAAATTTTTTTTTCATTATTATAAAAACATATTAATGCGTATACTTAAATATAATTAATCAAACGCTCACCCTTTCCTTCGGCTACTGGAAACCTTCCGCCACCGTCACCTCCCAGTGACACATTGCGTTCATGCAACAATAACATATGTTTACAATCAAATGTCAAGAGTCAACAGTTATTTACTCACCGGGGATCCCCGGTCCCCAAGGCCCCAACGGTCTGCATTTGCTCCACCGACCCTTAAGGTCTATTTATAACTCACACTCGTGCCTTCACCATATCTCTTAATGGTACCAACCTTGGGCCTTCCCAAACTCATTTCTGCTGCTCTCTCATATGTTCCAATTCTCTAAAATATTATTTCCACAAGCACACTCTACATGCACCGCTGATAGCCTCACTTAGGTACATGCAAACACGTCTTGGAATTATCCGACCCGTAGATTCTCTACCACCAATCTACTCTTCCACCAGGTGGTGTGGCATCTCACCACCGGTCTCCACCTGGCACGTAAGGCTGGTGACAATTCCTCAGGGCCGCCCGCTACATCGGGTCCCCTTGGGATCACCTTGGACGGTGAACAGTACGCGTTCACTCTCGGCTGCGTTTTTAAACCCTGTTAGTACGATCCCCCTTCGAGAGTGGCTACTCATGCAATGATGTCCCCATCGTCTCCGACGTCCCAGACATCCCGCAGTCACCCCCGCCAACATAGTCCAACTAGTCAGCGATCAAGTGATGTAGCACCTGCCACGCCTTGCCGAGCCTAAACCCAGGGGAATCGCTCATTCGTACCAAGCAAGAAATAGATCAAGCTAATTCTCTACTTATCATGCAATTTGCTACAATATACAACTTATCTCTAAAGCGTACTGCATTTCTTATCTCTCCGGTGTGGTGCACAATATTTCCTAAACACACCATGTATGTACGGACCCTGTATATAATACAAGCCGACTAAAATCGTACGCAAACATAGCAAACCCCGAGCCGCGAGCCGCGAGATTGGCCAATAACGCGCTTGCCGTGTAATAATAATTATACCGCACGTTTTAGGTATTATTAATTATTAATACCCCAAATACTTATTAGCGTGTGCATCGTTTACCAGCATATCAACCACTGCCCCGGCCCTTGGACGAAGCTATATCGCCCCGACCGATTTTGTTTATTGTTTACGTTTCTTAAGTGCCATCTCGCATTCCAACCGTCTGGGCTTATATTCGATACATTTTAGGCGAAACTGTAATTTCTTAAATTCTAGATCCTTATTTTTTTTTTTTTTTAGTTAATAAAAATATATCTAACACATCAAATGATTTCTGCCAATATTAAAATAATCAATTAGCAAGTACGAGGGTCGATCAATAAGTACCCGTGTTAGGAATGAAGACGCAAGTTTTTCACAATTTTTATTTTTTATTTTTCAACGTAATCTCCTTTTAGTTCGACACACTTTTCCCAACGTTTCTGCCATTTCTTTAACCCCTCCAAAAAATACGATTTCTCAAACTCTTCAAAATAAGCTTCTGGCTCGGCGATAACCTCCTCGTTTGAGCTGAACCTTTTCCCCCCGAGCCATGTTTTCATGTTGGGGAACAGAAAGAAGTCGCAAGGAGCCAGGTCGGGCGAGTAGGGTGGGTGCGGCAACAATTCGTAACGCAGTTGGTGCAATTTGGCCGCGACAATTCTGGATGAATGTGCTGGTGCATTATCATGGTGAAAGAGCACCTTTTTCTTAGCTAAATGGGGCCGTGTCTCCTTCAATTTGTTATCGAATCGGTCCAATAATTCACTGTAGTACTGCCCCGTGATCGTTCTTCCTTTCTCCAGAAAGTCCATGAGGATTACTCCCATCGAATCCCAAAAATCGTGGTCATGACCTTTCCGGCTGATGGGACCGACTTTGCCTTCTTCGGGGCAGATTCACCAGGAAAAATCCATTGTTTTGATTGTCGCTTGGTCTCTGGCGTATAATATTGTATCCAGGTTTCATCAACGGTGACGACTCGACGCAAAAACTCCTGCGAATTTCGCTTAAAGAGGTCCAAACACTGCTTCGACATTGACAGCCGTATCCGCTTGTTGTCCACCGTCAGCAATCGCGGCAACCATCGGGCCGACACCTTTTTCACAGTTAGCTTATCATGTAAGATATTGATTGCCGTTCCGTACGACACCCCTACGGCCTCTGCTACTTCGCGCACTTTGGTTCGGCGATCAGCAAGAATCATATCGTGGACCTTTTCAACAATTTCCTCGGTAACCACGTCTGCCGGGCGACCTGGCCGCTCGTCATCAAAAACAGACGTACGACCACGTTTAAATGCGTTAAACCAATATCTCACGGTTGTCATAGATGGTGAAGGGTCCCCACAGATAGCATCCAACTTCACTTTTATTTCTTCGCATGTTTTTCCATCCAAAAATAAAAAGCGAATAACGGATCGATATTGCTCTTTTTCCATTTTATCGAGAAACACGAAACACGTTTGATAAAACTGGCTGCCAAATGGAAACTAACCTATAAATCAGTCTGAAATTTAGTATGGCAACGTTTGACAGATGGCAGTATACGACGGTAATGCCAACTTCCCTCACCAGCGCTACCTGTCTTCAAACACGGGTACTTATTGATCGACCCTCGTAGCATAATATAAAGGCCTCGTCAAAAAATAGCTCGCACTAAACATGAAATATAATTCTAACATTCGTTCAAAGATTTGTAAAATCTTGACAAAAACGACTTAATGTTGATGAGATTAATAAATAGTTCAATAATTTGTTGAAACTTTGCCAACTTTTGTATCGCTTTTGCCAAAAAATTAGACGGAACTTGAAAAAAAAATATTTAAAGTCGTTAATCAAAGACACGATTTTCACTTCAAACGAATACATAACCTATTTTTCACTGTGAACAGTTTGTTTTAACACAAGCTAAATTTGTCGTATTTATTTATTCAGATTTACATTTTAAAGTTTTTCGAAGTATGTAGGTGCTTTCTGTCAGAACCAATGACAACTAAAAAAAAAATATTTCAGTCTAAGATTGGTTCTTCTTTTATTAAGGGTAAATATTCTCTTGTGAACACCATTAAACCCTATTAAAAAAATAACAGGTTTGATATTTCGTTTATTATATTAAGGAAAAAATAAAATAGTCAAACTAGTGTAAATTAATTAGTAAAATTGGTAATACTGTTTCAGAGAATAAAAAAACTTAGCAGCACAAATAATACAAAATAATTTTGGACTTAGCCATTTATGTACTGAATTTCGGTGATGTAAATTTTAACAAAATGAAAGTACGGTAGCAGACATTAAATCCGCACAAGAATTTAATATAAATATAAGTAATAGCACGTGTATTTTGACAAATTTGATAAATCGGGATAACAGAATTTGATATTGAAACAACTTTGCATATGACATTCGCATCAAGAAGTAGTTATTTCCGGGAATTAGGGGCATTTCTTGCTACTTAGCAACTTCTTGCGTTGAATTGGGATTCGAGTGAAATTGGTAAATTTATCGACACTCGAAATGATACCTGTTTATTTATTTACCATGGAAGTACACCATGAAAGTTTAGGGAAAAAGTGATACTTATGCAAGTAACTAAACTTTGACAATGAAAGTCATTTTGAGTTTAAGGTTACTGCGAATGAAGCAATGTTATAACAAGAACAACACCGGTTGATCTATCTGATTTTGGTATATGTTATAATGAATGAAATTAATTTGTCTAATTTTACTATAATAGCCAGCCTAATAAAATAAAATCATGACCTACTTGATGGTAAATAAAAAAAAACACAGATATTAACCGTCACGTAGATATTCGACGAATAGTTATTGCAGGTTTGTAAAGTTGAGCCTTAATAATTGTGGACATAGGAATAAACCAAAGTATAAAATTAATCCGTTAATACTGAACAAGAACCAGGCCCTCTGCTAGAGTTAAAACATAGTGTTTAAAACACCGAATTAAAAACATACCATCTGTTTTAAACAAAATGTTTTAAAAACGTTTTTTTTTGCTAATATTTTTAATTCATTGTAATTTTAAGCTAAAAAAGAACACTTCTAATATTTAGTGCTTCATTTTTGCACGAAACTAGGTTATCGCATCTGAAACGAGGTCTCGCCGAACGGAGATGGAATCTCGCATCGGTTCGTTTTTTCCATCAAAGATAGGGGTGCCACGATCAAAACCGACAGCGGCGAAAGGTCTCGCCAGTGAGTAAGGAAGGAAAACCACGTCGCACAGTGGTCCAGAATGGAATTGTAGCGCGACAAAATGAAAAAAATTGAAACATTTGAATAAACATCAAAATAAAAAAAAATATTTTTATTAATGTTCTTCCATGTTTGTTTTATTTGTTTCGAAACATTTTCTTTTATTTACTTCTGTCAAATCACGCATGAACATTTCAGGTATCAAACGTGATTGAAAATGTAATATATAAGAGATATAAGAGATCAAATGAGATGTTTTTGCGAGTTATGTAGTTGTAGTTAGTAGTTTATTTTAAAATAATTTTGTCCAACCAAGTGCTACTTTTTGCTACTTTGTAAGATTTCTTCAAAATTCGCTCTTGATTTGGCTCTGAATATGAGAATGTCTTAAATAGTGTGTCCATGGATTGAGTTGACAAGACGAAAGACATATTTTATAGAATTCTATTTGCCTAAAGATCTATAAAAATTTTGTGCAAATCGTTTTTGATTGCAGTGAGAACCTCGAGCAGCCTCTGGACAGCTGTTTCAGCCCTGCTTGGGGCTTCTTCAGCAGAGACGTAGCTCGACATTCCCACTGCAGACCAAAAACGACTTGCCCAATTTATTCGCAATTGCGATGTAAGAATGATGAACATATAAAATAGCGACATCTTACTATCGCTTTTTGACCTGACATTGCAGTAGGATAGACAAATTGAAGCGGGATTTGCTCCTAATATGTCCCCCATGCAAGGTGGCCATGCTTGCTGTCAAAGCATAATGAAAGTTTTAGAAAAAGAATAAATTGGGCAAGTCGTTTTTGGTCTGCAGTATTTCATATTTGTTGCAGCGTAAATCTACACCGGATATTAGTGTTTCTAGTGCAGAACTGATATTCACTTTAAAAAGAAAAAAAAATCTAAAAACTTTTTTAGATTTCCTTAAAAAGGATTAGAATTTAAAAGAATGCGGTATTAGCAAAAATATGTGAATAATATCATTTTAATGAAATAATTCATTTTCCTTGATCAATTTAAGATTTTTCAAAAAAATTCGTATTTTATGTTAAGGCTGTATGCTCGCTTACAGCTGAACTCGATTTCAAATGGGCGTATCACTATTTTTCGCATATATTTAGAAGAAACATACGTTCAACATGTGTTCCTGCATTTTTACACACAAACGAAAAGAACAGAGAACAGAATTACCACCTAAACATTTTCCTTGTAATTTATGACTCTGCTGTCACTGATCTTTATTTTTGATTGGTTTACGTGTCAGTTTGACACACCCACAAGAGAATATTCCGATAAGGCCTCATTCACATGGCTACCGCCCGCGGCCTCCTGCAAATTCTAAGGTCGAGCGCACACTCAGATGAGTAAATTTTTTTCTGTAAAAGTGATGTAAATAAAAACGGCGACCTGATCTAACACAGAAACTATGTAAAACTCGGAAAATAAAACTACGTCTGTCGGAAAGTGAAAGTTTATCAGAATTGAAACGACACAAAAAAAAACGCATAGCATGTTCCTCTGTAAATCAATAACGTCATTTTGTTGTTTCATTATCGTTATTATTACCCCTATAAAATTGTTTTTTTTTTTAATTTTACGTGGGTTGCTTTTTTATCTAGACTACACTAGACTAGATCCTGCACTAAAATTAGGCACAATGAAGTATTGCCGTTTAAAGTGGACGTAAAGAAAAAATATACATTATACAGAATAATTGTGCTTATGATTATTGGAATAGGAATTAATACTGCTCTAATGTACCGACGCTCATAGAGCAAGTTAATGCGTTAAAAAAGGAGGATAATTCATTGCCCTAAGCACGTAATCGGCGATCATTCTGATTGTGACGTTTATTTTTGCACCGGGTTCAAAGATAATGAAATTAATTCAGTTCCAGACTTAGTAGAATGTGGATGACTTCATGATATTATTGCTTGCTGCAATCATTTGACGCATAATGCACAGTTTACTTTTAAATATGAACATTAATGCAGCGGAGACGTACATTTCAATTGTTTCAAAATTTGTTGGTGGAAAAAGAGTTAACTTCTCTTTGAAAAATAGCTACGAAGTGAAATGCCACGCTGCGAGCCTTTCTTAAAATTTCAGTGAGCAATATCACCACCGCATTTATAAGAGAATGATCGGGAAAAGTCCAGGCAAATATACCAAAGTATAAAGTGTGCTCGGATACGTAGGAACAGCATGGGTAACTTCTGTCTTTGAAGAGATAGAGAGATGATTAAAGTAGCAAAAAGATGCAGGTTCGAGAGCTCATTAAGAATCCATTTTCAAACTTACTTGTCATGGCCAACTTGGTTAAAATTTTACTAAAACCAATATCTCCTCATTTCTTTTATTTGCCGTAACTTTTTTGTTATTTAAGATATTGAGATGCGGTTTGAACTAGTTTGCATGATAATTTAATTACTTTTATGGGCACTTAATAAAACTACATCAACAAATCTTTACAAAACTGTCGACTTGTCGCATACAAATCCTGATGAATCTTTAGCACAAGTCTTCGACAAATACTAGCACAGGACATCGTTTACACTATGTGACCTGTTCGCTACATATCTAGTATTTAATAATAAGAAAAAGTATCGCTCGTGAAAGATGACAATCAATTTTTGTTTTTGGCCGCGGCAGCATAATATTACTATGCTCTTTTTGGATCACTCCATCGTCACAAACCATCAGATCGCTTAATAGTTTAAAACAGCTAACTATTCTGCACGTGCGTAAAGTACCTTTGTATGGTCTGCGATCGCTGTGTTTTCCATTAATTTGGAATACAAATCTGTCTGGTAAAACATGTCGGATACATGTCAAATACATGAAAAATGTAATAGTAGTATGAGACAAATTTCAGATTCATTCCAGACTTGTCAAACAATATGTAGGACACATGTATAATACAAATATGTATGTAATGTAAACGCCCGTTTATTACCAACGTTAACAAGGGCGCGGTTAGCTTGCAACAGTCTCGATAACAAAGTTTTGTGATCATGGCACTAGCGATTTCTATTCATAAAAAGAATAAGTTCTGTTTCCCAAAATTTTGAAGAAGTTTCCATATCATGTGATACATCATTGCATTTAGAAAAAAAGTCTCTCTTAAAAGGGCCAACAAAATCACCAATTTAAAATTTTAAGGTTAGGTTAGATTATTGAAAATTTGTAAAAATGGGATTAGTTTTATTAAGTGCCCATAAAAGTACTTAAATTATCGTGCAAACTAGTTCAAACCGCATCTCAATATAATCAAGTTGGCCATGACAAGTAATATTTGAAAATGGATTCTTAATAAGCTCTCGAACCTGCACCTTTTGCTAATTTAATCATCTTTCTATCCGGGTACACTGTATACGTCAAAGTTGCGTAGGAGACGTTTTTACCGAAAATGCAGAGCACGACTATTTCTTGGGCAAGGTAGAAAAGAAAACAGGCAGCCGAAGCTGAGGGTGACTACGGACTAATAGAAGAGGTGATCCCTCTTAAAAACTTAGAAGAAAATAAATCATCTTTAATGAACTCTTGAGCAGGACCCAGGTAGAGTTAGAATCGTTAGAGGGAAACACTGTTGGCCAAAACACCAAAGTGAAATGGCATAAAGAGCGAAGACTAACAGCAACGAAATTTGGTATTGTCTGTAAAAGACGTCAAACAACTGATGCCAAAAAATTGGCGTAAAAATTAATTTCCTCTAATTTTTCGAAAGTATAGTTACAAATTGGTGCCGTAACCATGAAGAAATTGCGAGAAAACAATTTTCACAAGAATTTGGACATAAAGTTGAACGGCGGATTATTTATATCTAAAGAAATGCCGTATCTTGGAGCTAGTCCTGATGGACTAGTTGATGAGGATGCTATAATTGAGATCAAGTGTCCCTATAAGTTAGCGAAGTTCAAAATAACTCCTCAGGAAGCAGCAAAGATGAAAGTTATGCCCTATTTCTTTTTGGATGGCAATACTGTGAAACTGAAGAAAACACATATCTACTATTATCGGATTCAAGGGCAGTTGGCTTTAACGAATAGTTGTATTCGTTGTATGGACACCTTTGGGAATGATATGTGAACAAGTAATGTTATTTACATAAACGTCAAGAAAGTTCTGAATTCATCATAATACATTATTTTTTTTTGAAATCTTATAAGATTATTTTTGTAATAGTTTCAACTTTTAAGCACACGAAAGCTATAATTTTGACAATAAAAATAAGTAAAACCGATTTGGTTTTGAAGACTAGTGTATAAAATAGAAATTATAGACGATTTTAGAAAAAAAAAAATAACAAGCAATTTACATTTACAACACACCTGTAATACGTTTTCTTTTTCAGATTAAAAAAGATGACAATTTTTGGCATAAAATGAAGCCGAAGTTAAAATATTTTCATTTAGAACATATGCTGCCTATACTGGCTTTAAAAGAAAATTAAAATAACGATCCTGATCGATCTGGACAGTTGAAACCTCTTTCTGATAATCTGGTGACAATTCTGAAATAGATCTGTATTTGAAATCTGCTCTGCAAGATTCCATATTATATAATGCCATATAATATCTAACTGTACTATGTCCACTAAAAAAAAATTGAGACAATTGTTGTGCATACATATTTGAGTTATTTTATTATAGCGTTTTCTGCTGGCTGCACCGGTATGCACTGAGTGTATCTCCATCTCGTTTTATTACATAAAGCTGAAACGAGTTGGAAATACACTCAGTGCGCACTAGTGCAGCCAGTGGAAAACGCTATTAGTTTGAATGCAATTTTAAACTTGTTTCTAGAGAAACTTAAAAAACACGGAAATAAACAAACGGACGAATACATGATAGCAACAATAATTAACTCCTCGTATTTACAACAGAACGTATTACGTGTTCCAGATTCTTTTAGTGTGTAGTACAATATGATTCAAAATGGCCGCACTATTATCACCAGAATGTTAATATTAACAGGATCAAAAACAAGCTTTTAATTTTTTTTTTTTGAGATGCTTGACGAATGTTTAAAAATATCGTATAATGCAGATGCACTTACAAATTTGAAACCGTGGTTGTAGATTAGGTTACAGTTGATGAGATCTGAATCCTCGTATTCATCAAGTATTTATATTTTATTCAATTAGTTGTGTAGAAACAAAAATTATTTGACGCAGTTCCGTTTCACTATTTGGGAGAACTTGATATTCAAAATGTTACATCACCGACCCATTTTACTTATTGTTTATTCCTGTGTTATCACATAAAATTAATTACATGCATTAACAGGCATTATTAATGATGTCAAGGTAAATGTGTACACAAATAAATAACAAAATATTGAGCAAAATATTGAACATCCCCTTTTTAAAACTAATTAAGTGCATGTCTACCAGATTTGCAGAAGTTTATTATGACAAAAATGTTTCTTTCAATGTACCGTAAAAAAATTTACCAAAAAGCACGACTCTGAAAAGAGAAATCTTTGTAGAATTATTTTCTGGCAGCGCTCGGTAGCGTTCGTGTGTTTACGGTGCGTGTATTCTGTGTTTCACTCATACACGCACTGAAACGCATTCGCTCTCACTCATGCTCTTCATCTGTCACTAAATCGGGAGAATGAATGTGCGAATTCGCCCCTCTTGCACTAGGTCCGAAGGCGGAGCTAGCGTGTATCACATACCACATTTGATTTCAGCGATTTCATTCCGAAAATTTCAAATTTGTTTCCCATTTCCTGACCTTATTTTTAAAAATAAAAAAAAAACTAAACGGTTTATTATTATTGAATACTGCGAAATTTCGGCTAAAGGCTTACATTTTCGAATTTTTTTAATTTTAATTTTTTTTTAAGGCCTTTTTGGCAATTCTCGAAAAACGAGCCTTTAGCCGCCTAACAGAATCTATTTAAAAATTTTTCGCGAAAAATTGGTACGATTTTTGAAATCTTTGTAGAATTATTTTCTGGCAGCGCTCGGTAGCGTTCGTGTGTTTACGGTGCGTGTATTCTGTGTTTCACTCATACACGCACTGAAACGCATTCGCTCTCACTCATGCTCTTCATCTGTCACTAAATCGGGAGAATGAATGTGCGAATTCGCCCCTCTTGCACTAGGTCCGAAGGCGGAGCTAGCGTGTATCACATACCACATTTGATTTCAGCGATTTCATTCCGAAAATTTCAAATTTGTTTCCCATTTCCTGACCTTATTTTTAAAAATAAAAAAAAAACTAAACGGTTTATTATTATTGAATACTGCGAAATTTCGGCTAAAGGCTTACATTTTCGAATTTTTTTAATTTTAATTTTTTTTTAAGGCCTTTTTGGCAATTCTCGAAAAACGAGCCTTTAGCCGCCTAACAGAATCTATTTAAAAATTTTTCGCGAAAAATTGGTACGATTTTAATGAAAAATAAGCCCAGGAAATGGGAAAAACGATTTTGGGGCCGAGCAAACAGCCTTAATAAACTAAATTAATAGTTTTTATTTAATTACTTTTTAGTGCATATACAGGGTGAGCCAATACTCCGTATTCCATAGATAATGTCTTTGTTAATGCAGATTTTTAAAATTTGTTTTTGCTATTACTTGCGTCTGATATAGATATGTATATGCATGATTTAAAAATTAGTTATAATTGCACAGGGTGTTTCGTATATTATAAAATTTATATACCAAATTTTGATAAACATCTAGTGTGGAAAACACCAAAACATTTTTTACTCATAAAGACGAATCGAAATAAACTATAATGTACAGGATATGCTATTGGCTGTCTCACACGAAACAATTGTAACTAATTTTAAATCATGTACTGTAGCCGCCAAAAAATCTGGGACAACTCTCCACATGCATTTTTCACTTATTTTATTATTGAATGCAGCTTTAAGCCATTTAGCTTGTTATTTGGAGCTTGTTTCTATGGTAATGTAAAAACACGTCGTTATATTTACAGCAGGACATATTGCATGACCCAGATTTTTTTGGCGGGCATAGTACTTATACCACATGTAAGTAAAAATGAAAACAGAATTTAAAAATAAAGACTCTGAACTATTAGATCACTTCTATTGACTGCAATAGAACAAATATGAAAATCTTAGTATTACCATTTTAATGCGTTTTTACAAACTCAAAACAAGAAAAATATTCTAATAAAGCTATGTCCATTACTCAAAACAGGTGTCCACGTTATGTATTCACTTTCTAGAATTTTTACTTTTACGTAAAATTCGGAATTGATAAATTAAATAAATTTAATATATAATAATTTTTCGACGCAACGCCAGCTATCTTTCGGTGAAACTTATTTTTTCAAATGGAACATTTTACCACCTAATGAAAATTTCATGTGCTGTAAAAATGTTATACATCAAAATGCTATCAAAGGAGTGGCTTCCTCGATTTATTTGTTCGCATTACAACGAAAATACACGATTTATAGCTTTGGAAATTAAAAAAGAAACAAAAACAAAATTTCGTTGTCATGAAAACCAAAATTACTAAGTGATACATATTCGGACTCACGATGATCTGCAGATTTCAAATATGTAAAAATATACAGGCCGTTATATTAAAAATAAGAAAGTTGATGTCATTTCCGATGAAACCGGCGACCTGTGCTAAATCAGAAAATTCAACTTTTTATTTAACTTATCGATCCAGAATTTTACTTAAAAAATAATTTTTTTAGAAAAGTGAATACCAAGCGTGGACACCTGTATTGAGTACTGAACATGGGTTTATTGGAATTGTTTTCTTGTCTTCATCTCTACTATCACCTGCCAAACGTTGTACAGGTTTTTTATTAACACCCTGCAGAGAAATTTAGGTTTTCTTGTAAGCTAACATAATCGCTCTAAAGATAGGCAAAAATCCTTATAGAAATAATTGTATTGTGATACTATCATATGATTTCTATAGAGAATGTAGTTAAAAAGATACTGTTTTGTTGCTTTCATCATTTTGAAAACTTAGATACAAAAAAAAATAATTTTGTCGGGCTAAAATCACATTCTGGACCACTGTCCGTCGCGTCGCACACTGTGGCCAAGATACGGCAAAAATCAAAATGTTAAAATGAAAGTAGACGAAAAGAAACTTAATAAATATATTAGATCAGTAGTTAATTTATTATTTATCGTAAAAAGAGGGTAAGTACCTTTTGAAATTATCGAGTAAGTGCTAGACAAAGTGTCATATTAATTGTTGTGTCATTATACTCGCCATAAATTTATCGCAACATTGTTTATATTTTCCTTCTGAAGTGAGTTTGTTCAAAACTGAACTGTGTAATCAAATATGGAAGGTATGTTTAATTAATCGTTTCACCTATTATTATTTTTTTGTGTTTAATAGTTTAGAAATAATCGTACAAATCATACAAATATTTTACACCTGTTATATCTTTTTGATGAAACTTTTTGTTTAGTAATTCCGAATATCACCTGTTGGAGACCTACGTTTAAATGTTCTATACACTTTGTGTTTTCATAATAAAACTTAAAAACTTGCACGTTTTTGCGCCACTCTAACTTTTTATTTATTATTTGTTGTAGGTCACTTCGTGGAATTTTCTCGACATGAAAATCATATTTTTCAAAAAATCAATGAAAAATGAATTTTAAAGAATTTTAATAAACTAGAAAATTTTAGTAATTGTGTCAAATTTAAGAAAAGGAAAAAATATGGAACATTTCTTTCAACAGAGGAGTCATAATTACAGAAGAAGAATTGATAAAAATGCTCCGATCAAACATGTGAGATATATACATACACATTCAGGAATTGGAAGTTGCAGCAGTATTTTATCTTTTTCTTGCTACTTTCTATACGGAGTGTAAAATAAATTCTATTATAGACTGAGGAAAAAGTCTGGAACACCCTAAATATTTACTAAACTATTTTGTTTTTACAAGAACGCTCAAACTCGATTCCTACATTTCAGGTTATTTATTTTCAGCAATAAATGGGGTACAATATAAGTTTCTTTTTTCGTAATAAATCTCCATTTTCATTTTTATTTACCTAGTGTTTTAATAAATATTTAATTTTCAATGAAGTAAATTAAATTAATATAAAACTATGGCCCGTTCACTATTAAACAGTGAAACGATGACATTGACATTTTAGTCCAATATTTTGTTAGTCACAGAGCACCTGCATTTATCTTTAATAATTTCCTTTGAAGAGACAGTGAAAATTAAAAAAAAATAAAGTTGTTTTAGTACCCTAATGGAACGCCACTGTACAAGTAAATGAACTGAAATGTAGATTTATAGTAATAACTTTTCTGTCCGAGCATTTTTGCAAAAAGAAAATATTTTCGGAAATATTTACTTTACCAGACTTTTTCTTCACATTTTATGTATTATCTTATCGTTCCTAAAACGAAAAAGTACTTTTCGAATTTTTATATTTTTCATGTATATTTCAACGTAATATAACTATTTTTAATGAAAAAAAAAAGTTTAATAATTTTGTCCAATTTTTTATTAGTACTCAGCAACACTGTGCGTCGGTTCGATTTTTCGATCCGAGATTATAAAGCAGCGCAGGAGCGTACTCCCAAAAATTGCCCTTTTTTGACACAAAAAAAAATCCAGCGCCCTTCGTTATTAACCGATCGGGGCAAAATTCGGAGGGTACATAAGTGACGCGGGTGGCTATCATCATATCTTGGAACGTCGCTTAGAGTTTCGTCCTCGAAAGGGCCCAAAAAATTAAAATGTGCAATTCTCGAGATTTTTCGGGAATTTCTCGAAAATAGTGACTGGGAACTTGATCAGACTTTGTCATTCGCCACGGCCGTCCGTCGCCCAACTAACCTACGGGGTCCCATATCTGGGATAATCAGTTGAGTGTAGATATGATATTTTTAATTCTGGCCACTTTGCGAGCCACATAGATTTGAATTTTTTTGGGGATCTCAGGATCGTCAGCTACATTTCATCCGGGGCGGAAGAGATCAGAGTGGATCAGAGTGGCCGTGGTGAAAACTGCGACATAATCTGAGGCTTCCCGGAGCCGCCGCAAGGGCGGGACTCCGGGCCCAGGTACCAACGAATTCGGGGAGCCGTAGAAAAATAAAATTACGCGGTTTTCGGCCTGAAATTCAGCACGAGCCTTTCCTTAAGATGGTCGCAGTGATCCCGTCCGGCTTTTCCCCGTAGCAAAAAATAGCACACCTCCGGAGTCGAACACACTCCCGTGTATTTTAAATGGGCGAACGCAAAATAACCGGAAAATTGACGATCTCCCGATCGTGCAGGACCGGGTCCAAAGGAGCCCGAATTTTGCCCGAAAAAATCGCAGCAAAACCGCAAATTTGAAGGAATATCCGGGATATCTCCCGACGAGTCAGTAGAAGGGATGTCACCATGCACGCACGTTGAGGGTACTATCATCGTGTCGGGCCTGTAAACAAAGGAGCGGCGATTTTTCGAAATCGACTCTTGGTCCGCGCGCGATCCTACTTCTCTTTTCCGTCGAAACTCGAAGCGACAGCCAGTCTTTTGTTCTCTGGGCGGGAACGTTCGTCCGTCTGCTATATCCTGCGGGAACAGCATCTTGCTCTGCACACCCTCGCGGCCTCCTCGGAACTTTTCATAAACCACCCCGCCCGCGCAGTTTTACGTTTCTCCTTCGATCTCGCGCGTCCGGAAAGAGGAAAGCCCGGCTTGCGCCCCACCAAACGAAAGCTCTCGAACGGGGCAATGCCACTGTAACGTCGGCGTTGTCTTTAAAGCGAACCAGAAACTGCCGACGAAAACGTTCGCACAGAGATAACCACGTCGTGTGACGGCTCAAACTCACTCGGCCGCCGCGATCGTCGCCATCTTGGAACCAAGATGGCCGCTTTATGGCGGAAATAAATCACCGAACGCGTCCGGAGTACGCCATGTGACGTCTCAAACGAAAGCACATCAGAGCACATATCGAGTAACGCACTTTCATTATTCTCCTAGCTGCCGTGAGGCCCCAAAGTGAGAGGCCTTCATTGTGCGAACGCATTTTCTTAAAAGTACAATAAAAATACTATTCCCTGCTTATACTATAACGTTATCATTTTATTTGTCTTCATTGAATTTCTACCGTATGTCCCAGGCCATATGTTCGCCCTTCTAGAATTTTTTTTTATAGATTGGCTTAAAATCTGGTACCAATAAATAAAAGAAAAATTAAATTTTCCGACATATACCTACTGAACTTTCGTGTTCATTTAAAAATTATATGTCACAAATGGAGCCAAGAAAGTTGGCAACCACTGATTTCAATTATTTGGGGAAGACACTGTTTCTTCTTCTAAATCACAAATCACGCCGAAGAAAGGCTTTTTAATCAATCGTCCAGCGCATAAAAATGGACAGAAATATCGTCTTTTCTAAAAACTCTTAGGTACACTCGACATAAAGGACCGCAAGGGCACACCTCCCTGGTTGGCAATTACCAACTCGATCACTCTTCTATGAGTATGTTTCGTGTATCGTAGACTCGCCAAAGTACAGTTACAAATTGTTGTGTATAATTACTTTATTATTATTATTAAAACCTTTATAAACTTCGATTTTAATTTAAAGGGAGCTTAACAATAGACTTTACAGATACTTGGGAAAAATAATTATTAAACCATTAAGAAGTGACATGCCATTTTTATTAATTAAATCCAGTTTGTAAGTACCTTTCATGTGTCGTTTATTTATAGATGAGAGTTCAAAACAAGGATTTGAATCAATTTTTCTTTTTAAGAGCGATCTTTCCGTCTAACGACCCACCGATTTCGTATTCCCCTTAAAAACTTTTCTCCCTCCACAAAACGAATAGGGGAAGCGAATAGGCTAGGCGTCTCGTCTTCATTATCACTTGGAGTGTTATTCAACAACTCATAAATATTTGTATGCGGTCTCATTATACTGAATTATTAGACCCGTATGATACGATGTTAATTTTTGTGTAAAATTTGTTACAGCAAGAAAGATAGGCTACCATAGAAAACGATAATTGGATGATTTCATAAATTTTTGAATGAACATATAATTGTAAGATTTACAGAATGGAATTTGAGAGCCAAATTTAATGTAACAACTAAAGCGTAATAATTAATCTTTCAGGACAATTTTTTGAGTCATAAATTAATATTTATTCCCATATAAACAATTATATCTACAATAATATACAGTGACCGCCAAAAAGTTCGCGGCACATGGGATAATTTCTTAAATATTCCTTTTATGTCTAATAAGTTATACTTGAAGTACCACAATGAAGTTAGTGATGGTTGGGAAAAAACTGCAGATCATTTATTGAAGCAAGCAGCGATTGAAGAAAGTGAATATCAGCTGTCATGGAAGCTGCAAGCTTGGTGGAAGGTTTTAAAGCAAGTGAAAAAATGTATGATATTAGATATTCTCGTCTCATAGCTGATGGAGATAATAGTACGTACATAAGAATATTGGACTCGCGGCCGTACAAGTCACTGACTGTCGAAAAAATTGAATGCCGTTATCACCTTCTTCGTAATTATTGTAATAAACTAAAAACTGTTTCGACTGATACAAGATTTCCTCTGCAAGAAAGAAAACTTATCAGTACTAACATTATGAGACTCAGAACTGCCGTAGTTTCTGCCATAAAGTTCCGAAAACAAAATAAGACAGCGGAGAGTGCAAAATTACTGAAAAAGGACATTGACAACAGTTTCTATCATGTGTTTGGACAACATAAAGATTGTGATACATATTTCTGTAAAAAAAGTAATGACCATGAAAACTTTACTCCTTCCATAAATTATATATAATATTAGACAACGAAAAATAGAAATGCAGAGGAAGAGGCAACTACGTAAGGGAAAAAGGAAAAGAGGAAAACGTAGTCAAACAGGTACACAGAATAACACAGAGTATGGAGAATCGTGTTTAACAACCGACTTAGACAGTACACTGTTGGTGATTGAAAAACAAAAAATTTTAAAAATTTTGCAACGGACTGATACTGAACGCTGTGATCTCGAAAGAAGTACAGTTCTTCAAGGAGAAACTGGTTTTTGGCTGGAAGAACGTCGGAAACTCCTAACAGCATCAATGTTTTATTCTGTATGCGAAAGAAGAAAGCATACGGGTTGTGAATCTCTAGTCAAAGCTTTATTATACAATTCTTCTGTCAATGTTCCCCCGCTTCAACATGGAAAAAGATATGAAAAAAATTGCATTGAAACAATTAGAAGAACAAGAAAATGTAATTATAGTATTTACGTTTTACGTTAATTTATCCAATTTTCATCGAATGTCTCCTTCTAATTTTTAGCTGCAACGCCTGATGGATTAATTGGAGACGACCTGATCGTAGAAACAAAGTGCCCTTATTCCATTTTTAAAAAGGATATAAATACTGCCATTAAAAAAAAATGACCTTTTAGAAAGTTGGATCCAATGCAGAACATATTGTAAATACTAAACATAAGTGGTATTACCAAATTCAAGGACAATTACATGTCACTGGGAGACGCGGTTGCTTGTTTGGTGTTTGGACGGGTCCAAAAAATATTATAAAAACTGAATATATAAGTAGACGGAGTGATTTTTAGAGAAATAATATGGAAGAAAAGTTAATAAAGTTTTACATGGACTATCTTTTACCTGAATTGATTGATCCTAGACATACACGAAAACTACCTATTAGAAATCCTGATTGTATTATACAAGCCCAACTTGAATTAAAAGCAAAAAAAGATTCTGAAGGCAGCATGCAAGGATGGAAGAGAAAACGTATATAAATAGAAGTAAATATTTTACGTACCACCAATGATACCACAAAATTCTATTTTTAACTTGTAAGTAGTTGACAGTATTTTCTTTATGATGTAATTACGATACGGGATTAACAGGTAATCAAATGACGTGTTCCGAACGTGTACACAACTGTAAGAAATACCTTAAGGTGCGGTAGATGTTATCTCATGCTAATTGAAAGATTAAACACCGTTCTCACTCGTGCATTGATGTTTTGCCTCCCTGCATTCAGCTATCGCTCTCGCACATTGATCTTAGGCTTGGCTGCACATACCAACACACAGCCGAGTGCTCGTCTCCTGTTATATTGTCACCGTAAGTATAGTTAATAAATTCAACTCTTGATCCAGCAGCCAATCTTTTCTTTATTTTCATAAAAAATAAAGCATAAATTTGTGTCATCTTATAATAAGATAAGGCGTTTCTTAAAGTTTTACGTAACATTTTACCAGCAAATGTGTACTTATCATTTGAATATGTAACAGTATGTAAAAAAAAAATTATACTACTACAATAAATGTAAACAAAGGTAATTGAAAATTTTACACCTACTCGGTATAAATTCCGTCATAGCTTATTATACATGTGTAAGAGTAATTCATATTTACAGTTTGATGCAACAAATAATAAAAATAAAGGCGTTCCATTACATTACATTTTTTTTTCTGTGGTGTTTGCCCAATTAATTACATATTTGCAAGTATTTTCAGAATGCTACGAATATTTTTTTTTTTCATTTCACCCCCTAGTATAAACAGTTTTTGCTGATTTGAACCAATTCGTATTTCTAATAATAACGCAATTCGCACTACCAAAACTAATCTTTATTTCAGAACAAAACTATGATATTCAATAAGACCTTTATTGAATTAAGATTGAGATTTCCAAGCAGATACAAATTTGTAGTAAAATAAAACTAGTCTAAAGTTTTAAAACTCGTTTATTTTATCGATACCTGTAAGAAATATAAACACAAACATAACATGCTTGTAAAGTGGATCCCTTAATTTTTTGCTGTTTCTGTGTCGCTTCAACACTACGTTTGTACTCGTCTTTCCAAGAAAGGAGAAGGGATTGCCTCGATTTCTGTTCCTTCAGATTTGATGAATTTTCATTGTTTGCGGGATTTCATTTAGCGACCACAATTATTTATGAAAGTACCTAACAATTAACGTACTTATAGAAAAATGTCTGTTCTACAAAACGTCTGTTTTACTGTTTTACATTTTTGTTATTTTAATTAGAAGTACGAGAAAATAAATGTTAAAAATAAGGTATAAAACGCAGATATTTCTTAATTAATATTGGCAAAATCAGAAACAAAATCAATTTTCTAAAACAGACGTTTTGTAGTTCAGCATGTCCTAAAGAAGTACGTTTGTTTCTTATCGGATTATCTTTCATATTAAAGGCGCTACGTGCAATCCCGTTTCGTAAAAATGCATTGGTTTTGTCCTATACTGAAACGGAAAGATCGCTCTTAAATAAATCTACTTGAAGCTATTTCATGCTACTGCTAAATTGCTAAGATTTTGTAAACTCAACGACGTTATATTTAACCCAAAAATTTACGGTAAATCTCTGTAAAAATTATTCATAACAAAAAAAAACTATTGAATTAATTATTCCTATTTGCATCAAGTATGTAGGAATTCCGAAATCTCCAGAGTGTTTAGATCGAGATTTATATAGAAATTTGAGAGAATTTTTAAAATATGTTCTAAAAATTTATGTTAAAATGTGACGTAGAAGTTACTATTAAATTTAATTTTTTAATTATGTAATATCTCAGTTTTCTCACTAAGCTCTACTCATTTTATACACTTACTTAAGACTGTTTTCAGTCAGGTAATTAATTCTCACAGAAAAAGTTTTAAATTTGTAGGTCTGTTAAGTTGATATTGTGGGGTGGTTAAGATTCGTTGCTAAAACATTAATCTCATTGTTTACCTTCAATTTTTGATTGTTTCTTTATGAGTTTTCCGCTCAATGCAATCAATAAAATATTCTCGATTTTCTAAATAATGTAGCTAAATATTAAGTGAATTCTTCTAAGAAATTGAGCCAAATCGGTAAAAATGTTTAAAGCAATCCCACAAATCATTTCCCAAATTTTACGCATCAAAACACTCTGACATTCTGATTGTAAACTTTCTGCTTAAAAGAAACTACATTAACTAAGATTATTTTTTTGATGACCTACTTTGTCGCGTCTGTGTATTACCGTTTTTGGCATATGTTTTTTTGGTAGTACATTTTATTCGGCATCTTGTTTACTTCATCGAAATAAATCTCTTTGTCTAAAAAAAACGCGCAAGGAATTTCCTTTGTCTGCTTTTATGGGAAAACAAACTTTGTTCTGAGAAATTTAATTTATTATTTGTCTAGATCCGTGAACATTTCTGAATCTAAAGTCACTGTACACACTTTATTTACACAAATATGGTTCAGTTTTCTAATTCATACATATTTTTCTTAATTTTAAACATATATCATATGAATGTTTTAGCTCTTAGACAACGGCACTCAAATTTTGCAGTTGTTTAGGACTTAGCTAATTATTGTAACAAGAAAAAAAATAAAATAAAACAGAGGAGAATATAGGACACTGAAACAAATAATATGCTCTAAATCCCATCAAATTATGAATGCAAACTTTTGCATTTCATCAAATGTAACGAAAAGTTACGCTCCAGAAAGCAGTGTAGAAAATAAACTATGTTGCAACTATTGCAGGAGTTTGCAGTTTAATGCGATTAACAAAACATTTAGTTAAACGGGTCAGGTGCTGAGTAGGAAAACAGAAATAAACATTTAAATAAATAAATTAGTTATAAAATTTTATAGATATTCCACAATTATCTTACAAGAAGCTTTAGTTATACATATAGATTTAAAATTGTAAAATCAGTGCATCTATTTCCAGAACTCCCCACCAAGCCAATCAACGCCCGAATTTAATACGGGTTTTTTATCGTTACACATACGAAATTTGCGTATCACTTCCTTTGCGAATCGTGAGGCTGAAACTAGAACTAACAAAGAATAGGAAACTGCCTTTTGTAGACATGAAAATCAGTGAAACCGATTTATGAAACTTAATATCTGTGGTTTTCTATGCTAGTGATTTTGTGCTGTGAAACTTAAATGAAAGTGTGACAAAGTGTGAACGTTATGGTTAATTTGTAAAAGCTTTTTTATATTAAATAAGGTAAACGTACAGCAAGTTAATTTAAAAATGCTAATTATTAATTCATAATTGGATATGCTTAGATATAAAAAGATTAAACTACCTGAAATTATTCACCATTGCCTGCTTTCATACAATGTAATCTGTGAAGTCGAGAAGTTCCTTAAAAAAGTTTTTGAAGCTTCGACGGACGTGTTTTTCTAATGCGAAGTCGTTAACACCCACTTAAAATATAATATTTTCGTTTCGGATAAAAATATGCCGCTACTTACAACAAACATCGATTTCCTTCCTTTCCTAAAATGATCTTTTAAAACTAGGACAGATCAATTCCTACCAAAAATTGTATTCCCTTGTACAGTAAATTTAATGTACTTGACATTAAATTAAATTGAATTCAAATAAAGAAAACTCATTTCAAGAAATTTGTGTAAAAATAGAAATTGAGATCATTCACCAAAATAATGCGCGATTTTTGAAGAAGTTAAAATCAAATGAGTTACGAAAATTGTCACTGACTGTTTTAATTAATGTTTTTATGGTCAAAACTGACCAAAAAAGGCTTACACTGGGTGTTTCGTAACGCATGGAGGAAATTGAAGGCGTGGCTGGGCTAGTAAAGTTTTTAATTCAAAATGTAATAGCAACAGAATTACGTCAGTTTAAATTTCTTAGTAATTTACGGTCGCTTTTTGATTACCGCTGAAATTAATAAGGTAAATTTAAAAATAATAGTTTTCACGTTTCCAAGAAACTTAACACTTGCCAAAAAAGAAACTAGTGACTCAAGCAGTACGTTATTTAGTTTTTTTTTCCATCCTTCAAGTAACTCCAATACCCCAAATTTGAATTCAAAATGTAATTTATTGCTACAATTACACTGAGCAACAAAATTTAATTTTTTAATGTTTCTAAAATGCTAATTTTTTATAAAAAAATAATGTATTAAACGGAAAAATAACAACGAAAACAATTTCATAGCTCTGGTTAAAAAAATAGTTTATATGCTGGTATTTTATGCCTTTAAAAAGCTTTATCATAAATAAAGCAAAAAATATCCGCTGTATTTACACAAGAATAGTAAATTGTTGCAAAATCTAACATTAGGTAATATAAAATCACTTTTTAACACATTTTGGTCTATTTTGTAAGCACTTCATATCGTACTCATTTAAGAAAAAAAGAACTCCCAATTAATACAGCTATTTCTGTATTTCTAGTTAAAGACAGGAACTTTATGATTTGGCTATTTTTATTTCAAAAATAATTTTAGTGTTGAACAGTGTTATTAACTGGCTACTAATATTTACAATTATTATGATTTGATACTATTCATTTGACTTCCTGTAACCATGTAGTTATTGGTTCTTTTATTAAAAAAAAACTCCGCTAGCTACGCTTTTAGTTTGAGACATCCCTGTATTTACATAGTTCAGCGTTTCTCAAACTGTAGGGCACATGAGGGGGGTGGGGGGCATACGTGTTCAAAGGGGTGGAGTAGCAGAATAAATTTTCAAAAAAATTAACGCAAACTACTGTTACTAATTTACCATGTTATCTTTTACATGAGATTGCATATACAAACAGTCTCGAGCAATAAATTTTGGTCGTCCTTAATTGTCAAAGGTTGACACCGATAGTATTTTATTAAAACTAAAAAGATTTGTGTCTTAATTCTGAATGCTAGGAGTAGTCTCTTAAATATTTATTTTGGCCACTTTCGTGTTTAAACACAAATAAAAATTTCTAATTTCTGGAATTAAATCTGACGTTTTGACGTTGAGACTGCAATTTTTTTTTTCTTTGAAATTACAAATGTACTGTTACTGCCTGTTATAAAATGTAATGAAGAGTCTCAAATATTAAAAAAAAAATACTTTTCTAATCATTTAGCATGAAGTTCAAGTTCGAGATTCGAACGGGCAGTGAGAGGGTAACGGGGAGGGGGAGGAGGGTGAAACATAACACAGCTCAAAAGGAGATCGCGAAACCAAAAAGTTTGAGAAACGCTAGTAATAAAGCTTGGTTATCATGCGTAAAACAAAAACAAAAAATTAAGTTAATCGAATTGAACTCCAGTACATTATTCTATTGTATTCATAATAGTTCATCGACCCCCCTCCACCCGTTGACCACCAATAGTTCATCGACCCCTATAACTTCACTGACCACCCAACCTACTGATTCATCGACCCCTATCTAGTTTTCGTTGACCCTCAAGAGATCCATATCGATCCCGTTGCGAAATTTTGGGATAACCAAAGAAAAATGAGTAATGTCTTAGGTCAACAAAACAAAAAAATATATTTATTGCAACTACTTTTCTCTCTATTTTTAAGAATCCAACTTGACTTTTTTATTATCTTCATCTTTATTGAATAGTCTGTTAAATTCTCTAAATAAGCGTATAATAATTTTCAGTATGTTTTTTTGACAAATATTTATAAAATCAGACACATAATAGGGAAAGAAATCGTTTACTTTTCTTTGCACCCGATGATACAATTGCGGCCCTTGAAAATTGGTACACCAGAATTGACATCCATGTCAAAAAATAAATTTTGTAATGTAAATCAAACATTTATTTATCATTTTGATGTCAGAATCAAATTTGACAAATTCATAACAAGATTTGGATTAATTTGAGTGACGTTTAGAAACTTCAGATTTAAGATCAGTTTACACCGTCGAAATCGAATTGCATTTGTCAAAGTGCACCAGTTTTCAGAGCCGTAACAGTACAACTGTAGGTATGTTATTTAAACCATTTGCTTCAGAAACTGACGGAAAATAATGCATAACTTCTCATAAGAAAATGAGCAAAATTTTACAAAAAGTAAAAAAAAGCTTTTAAATGGGCAATAAACAAACTTCAAAAATAAACGTAATGTTATGCATATTTCTCCTGACGATCCTGCATGTAACTGAAAACAGTTCATGTTTTTGTAATTTATAATGTACTATTTCTAAAATAGATTTAAAATATTTGAAACTGTATAATTGAGTCATTATATATTTTGCGTAAAAATTTAAGAAAAAAACAAAGAAGAGAAGATGACATTTGATCACAATTTTGTTTTTGTTAAAATTTTCTAGAATTTTGGAGACTATAATATTTATTTCTCTGTGTCCCATTCTACAAGAAATTAATTAGTATGTTTTCTGTTAGTGTAAGGTACGTTATTTTCTTCTGTTACATTTTCAAAAAATCGTCCGTAATAAATTGTATAAATTCATGAAGCAAGCGAAAGCTAGAGTAAGTAAGTATTTAAAGAGACGTTCCAAAAGAAAAACGAAGGAACTTCTTAGTTTAATCTACCGAGCTATGAAAAAACCGAACTACAAATGTTCTGTGCTGTGCTTTTTATTTTTTAAATCAAATCTATTCCCCTGCACACAACATTACAAAAACTAAATTTAAATTTTAAACATTCTGCAATTATCATCGAGCAGAATAATTTGAACAAGGTTATTGGATCTTTGCCAGTGTACAGTAGCTTTTAAAATGTTTATTTTTTCTTTGAATATATCTCTAGTAAATCCAGAAACATTTTGCATTTATTTAATTAATAATTCTCTTTTCAGAATTGTTTGTTAATAATAGTGCTAGCGAATTTGACGTAACGGAGTATATGTAGATTTAACAAGAAAATTTCTTTGTTACCCAGATATGAATGAAATACATTTTGAAACTTGGTCAGTACGTCAATAAAATAAGTGAGTTAAAACTTTAATTTTTTTTATTAAATCTTTTCAAATTGAAGGGGTTGAGTCATTAATACACGGGTAATTCTTTGAAGGAGAATTACTCAGATATGACCCTTTAACGTATTCAATTTTTGTTCTGAAGTAAATAATTTTTAAAGCAAACAAGCTGTTACCTTTTCATTTCCAAGCTATTGAAATAAGTGCTTCTGTTTTCTCAAATCGCAAAATATTTCATTCTTCGATCTGTCAAAATCAAATCTTCAAACTTCTCAATGTTTCCTCTTTTCTTGAGGAATACATCTTAAGAATTTATTGAAATTAATTACTTATAATAGAAATCATTACACATGCATGACAAAAAGGTGTTGGTATTGCTTCTTGTCTTCAAGACAATAAATTAACAAGATTACAACTGACACACTCTAAGTAGAATGTTCTTACTTAGTAACTCACATTTCTTTTGTTTGTTTTTTTTTTGTTTTATGAAGTTGCTTATTCAACATTCATTTGTTGAGTTTCTAACTGAATTTGTTTTTGTCAAAGTTGTTTATTGGGCTATTACCACCATTTTGCGGATTGTTCTTATCTTATGGTTATAATAGCCCAACAAAACAACTTTTACAATATTGACATTCCACCATTAACTACCTTTCGTAAACGTTTACAAACTCGGTATGGCCCGAAGTAAACACGTCCTTCAGACTACTAGAAAAGACCAAAAACCAAAAACAAACTTGCCAAGGAAGAGAACCATCTTACCTCCCTAAACAAAGCTAGGATAAGAACAATCCGCAAAATGGTGGTAATAGTCCAACAAACAACTTTGATAATTATTGACATTCCAATATTCTATTAACAATTTGTTTTTAGCAATTACAACTTTCATACTTTTTATACCATGCGATCAACGAAATTTATAATTAGAATAGGCTATATTTTCCAAAAAGTTGACACACATGCTTGCAGTTTGAAATAAAAATAAACGGACTTGTGTTATGAAACCTCCCCTAATATTCTAAAAAAGAATTTAAACCAGCATCCATACAAAATAAAATAACAAAATAAAGATTGTCAAAACAAGAGCGTAACCTCAAATATGATAACTGTTAATTTATTATTTATTTCTTAGTGTATCCAACCACATTGCATTAAATAGTACCAATCACAGCCTCCTCTAATTATGAATTTCGTTGATCACCCGGTATTTATAAACTTAGGTTTTTGACATTCCATCCACTTATACAAGGTTACAAATAATTAAAAGTCCACTATGAGGATCTCGGAAACTATAATAGACACAAAGACGATTAAATTAGAGTAAGTTGCGCTATTTTGGTGTCCATAAAAATATGCAAAAAAATTTCGTCTATTCATTTTTGAAATGTGTTGTTTATTTGTCTTCATAGAATTATAAAATTCGATAATTTTATGTTAAATTGGTCGACTGGTTTTATTTTCTCTTATTGGCGCTGTCTAAGATATTCTTACCACGTGATACAAAAATGAAATCTGAATAATACTTATGGTTTTGTTTTAAAACAAAATATTAAGTTATTAAAAATTAGTTTCAGAAAATAACATCTGTTATGTAAATACGCAAAAACAAATATTTTTTATAACTTAAAAAATTGTTTTAAAACAAAAACATAAGTCTTTCATATTAACGTATTCAGATTTTATTTTTATATCACATGGTACGAATATCTAAGATAGCGCCCATAAGAGACAGAACAGTTGACGGTGGTATTTGCGAAATTGTCAATCCTACCTTCTGCCGACGGTATTAGATTTGCCATCGAATTTTGTAATTCTGTTAATAAATAAACAAGATATTCGAAATTTTCGAAACTGACCATTTTCAGTTTTTTGAAGATATTTCAGAAATGAATAAAGGCAGAGGAGATTTGATCATTGATCCTCTTAATTATTTGATAGGGTCCATTCCAAGGTGCTTGTAGTTTGGGGCACAGACCACGAATCCTTCTGGGGTTGTACAGCCACATCTGGTCCCCTTCTTGGAATCTTGTTTCATTGGCTCGTCGATCATAGCGGGTCTTCATTTTGTCTGTCGCCAAACTGATGTTACGTCGGACGTATTCGTGAGTGTTCATTAAACGGCGTTCGAGTTCTTGGGAGTATTCACTTAGTCCCAGTCGAGTTTCTGGTCGCCCAAATTTTAAGTCACAAGGCAGACGCATTTCTCTTCCGAATAAGGCACTGTATGTTCGTTTAGTAGTGTCATGCTCTGCACAACGGTACCCCATCAGAAAAAGGGGAAGATGTTCGTCCCAGTCACGTTGGTTCTTCGAAACAACTTTAGCCAGATATCTCTCCAAAGTCCTATTGGAACTCTCCACCATTCCATCTGACTGTGGGTGCAAGGGAGTTGTTCGCGTTTTGAAAGTGCCTAGTAACCTGGTTAATTCCTGGAAAATCTGTCCTTCAAAGTTCCTGCCTTGGTCGGAATGGATCTCCATGGGTACTCCAAATCTTGTAATCCAATTCTCTTTCAAGGTATTCACAACGGTTACTGACTCTTGGTTTGGCAAAGCATAACCTTCTGGCCATTTCGTGAAATAATCAATCACTACCATAATATATTTGTTTCCATGGTTGGTTTCTGGAAATGGGCCGGCTATGTCAACGGCAATCCTCTCGAATGGTGCTCCAACGTTGTAAGGGTGTAATTTTCCGCGAGTCTTTTTCGCGGGTCCGGATACTGCAGCACATGTAGTACACCCGGCACACCAATTTTCCACATTTCGCCCAGTAGAACCTTTCTCGTACTTTCGACAGTGTCTTGTTGATGCCCAAATGTCCACCGGACGTACCATCATGAATTTCCTCGAGGACCTCAGCGACCCTTACCCTTGGAAGCACGAGTTAGTTCTTCATCTCACTCCCATTAGGTGTATCCCATTTTCTCATTAGCAACCCACTCTTCAAACTCCAGAGAATCCCATTGTGCCTAACAGGTTTTAAACACTGGATTCTTCCTCGATATCTCTGCCCAGGTGGGACGTTGCTGTCTTTCCTTCCATTCGATTATGGTTCTTATTTCAGCATCTTCTCGCTGTTCCCTCTTAATGGTCTCGGTTTACCACCTGTCTACTACGACGCCAGTTCTTCTGATGGGAATTATCACTTCTTTATTTTCTGCTTTTGATCAGTGCCGATAATCCTCAGGACAAGGTCTTCTGGAGAGTGCGTCTGCACTATTATGGACACGACCTGGACGATGTTCGATTGTAAAATCATATTCCTGTAATCTTTGTATCCATCTGGCAAGCTGGTCTTCTACGTTCTTAAACTGAAGCAACCACTTCAATGCTGCATGGTCTGTTCGAAAATGAAACTGTCGGCCATAAAGATACTTGTGAAAATGCTCTCTTGTTTACACCAAGGCAAGAAGCTCCTTTTTAATTACACAGTAGTTCCTTTCAGCTTTCGACAAAACTTTACTGAAGTAACCAATAACACGTTCTTGCCCGTCTTGCACTTATGACAGTACGCCTCAAATCCCGTAGTTGCTAGCATCACTATCAATAATAAACTTGCCCTCTCATCTTGGATAAGACAACACAGGAGCAGTCACCAAAAATCCTTCAGATTATCAAAGGCTTCTTGGCAGTCCCTACTCCAGAAAAATGCGGTTTTTCCTTCGGTCAGTGCATGTAGACGTTTCGCTGCCTTTGCAAAGTCCCTAACGAATCGTCTGTAATAGGTGCAGAGCCCCAAGAAACTTCTTAATTCCTGCACATTCTTCAGTGGTGGCCAGTTCTTAACAGCTGAAATCTTGTCAGGGTCGGACGCAACTCCTGCCTCAGAGATGACATGTCCAAGGCAATTCACTTCCTTCTGGAAAAACTTGCATTTGGCCGGATTTAATTTTAGCTTTGCCTCTTCAAGTCTTTGGAAAACGTTCCTCAGATTTGCAAGGTGTTCTTTGAAGGTTCTTCTAACCACAATTACATCATCTAAGTATACGAGACATGTCTTCCAGCTAAGTCCACGCAATACCAATTCCATGAGTCGCTCTAAAGTGGCTGGGGCGTTGCATAGACCAAAAGGCATCACCTTGAACTGCCATAGACCAGTAACTGCAGTGAAGGCTGTCTTTTCCTTGTCTTCGGGATGCATTCCAACTTGCTAATAGCCACTTTTCAAATCCAGAGTAGAGAACCATCTCGCACCGGATAAGGTGTCAATTGTGTCAACAATCCGAGGTAAAGGATAGCTGTCCTTTTTTGTGATATCATTTAATCGCCTGTAGTCCACACAGAAACGCGTGCTGCAATCCTTTTTAGTTAGAAGCACAACAGGAGATGCCCATGGACTTTTCGACGGTTCAATAATTCCTTGGCCCTGCATCTTCTTGATTAACTTGTCAGTCTCTTCTCTCCTCGCCAATGGCAGTCTTCGTGCGGGTTGACGAATTGGATTCGAATCGCCAGTGTTTATTCTCTGCTGAACAATGTCCGTCCGGGTTAAGTCTTCATCGGTAAAGGCGAAGATTCTTTTATATTTTCGAAACAGTCCTCCTATGTCTTCTGTTTCCATGGGTGTTAACGATGTTGATACCTCTTCCAGGTATTTCTCTAGTAGTGGTGGTAGAGTGTCAGACTGATGCCGAGCGGATGCATCGTTTACTTGAATGTGGTTTACAGAAGCAATTGCTTCACATTTGCCCACCACTGTTCCGCTGGATATAGTCACTGGGTAACTGTTGACATTTGTAAGATGAATAGGAATTATTTCTTGGATCTTCACCAGAGTCCCAGTCAGTAAAATTCCTTTCTTGGCGCTGCTGATCTCAGTTGGCTCTATGATTCCGGCAGGATAGCTGCCAAGATTGCCTTCCAACTTCGCCAGAATTAACTTATCGGTTAAGGCTGAAATGTTTACACTTTGGTCCAATATTACTTTTAGCACTGTAGATAGATTTCCAATAACGTGGAGAGGTATTTCTTTAGATCCAATTCGTAGAACTTTATCTTTTAAATCTACAACCAAGCCGTTTTTCTTCATGAAGTCCACTCCAAGTATGAAGTCGTCAACAATGTCTGCCACTAACACCCTGAATTTCATACTTCCAATCTTCATGTCAATTTCGGCTTCACCACAAACTGGAATAACCTCGCCAGTAGCTGTTTGGATGTGATATACCTTTCCATTATTTACTAGCTTCCATTTTGGTAGAAGATCTGTTCTTATGATGGACACATTCGCTCCGGAATCAATTGTGAATTGGAAAGATCTTTCACCAATTTTTCCATCTGCTATCAAGCTATTTTCATTGTTCCTTATCCTGAAAATGGAGACGATCTTGGGGCTATCCGTAGAATTATGCGCCCCTTCTTGCTAACTGGTTTTAGTTTAAAGTTTTAAAGTTTTAGTTTAAAGATTCGCTGTCATCTTCTTGGCGCGCCCGTTTGCGCCTACAGTTGGAACTTACATGACCTTATTTACCACAGTTCCAACAAGTTATAGTCTATCTAGTATTGCTTGTAGATTTATTCTCTTCTAGTCGCTTGATTCTTTCAAAGAGTTCCGTTAGTGCATCGTCGTCGGTAGCTTTCATCTCTCGTACTCGTACTAGGCTTCGAGATGCTTGCTTGGCTGCTTCGAACTCCAGTGCACGGGCCAGTACATCTGTGCAATTTGAGAAGTTATCCAATCGTAATACTTGTTGCATTTCTTGATCCTTAACGCCGTAGATAAACGCTTGGATGGCCAGACGATGGAACACTGGTTCGGGCAAGAAATCTCCATAGGCCATGCGTACCAATCTCTCAATGTCAAGTTCAAAATCTTGAACTGACTCACCATTCTTCTGGGTACGAGTTTTCAATTGGATGGTGTGGAGTTGCTTCATATGTGCATTACCAAAACGCATTTCCAAATTCTCCACCAGTTGATCAAAGTTGTTCTGTACTCCCTCGGGAATGGACTGTAATGCACTCAATGCTGGACCTCGCAGAGCCAAAATGAGTGTTGCTGCTCTGTCACAGTCATTCCAGCCATTCACGTCAGCAGCAATTTTGAGTTGGTTTCTGGTTTGACGACGCAGACGGGGGTGCAATCGAAAAACCCAGTTCCACTTTACGCAGTTCTTTCGCTTTCTAAGTCAGAACTGAATTTTTATTCCACCAAATTTCTCATCAAGTTTATCGTCGAATTGAAATTTCATGTCATTTGTTGTACTAACAAATTGATTTCGTACGCCTTCAATTTTCTCGTCTCATTCGGTTTTAAGATCTTCCATCGTTTCATCGATTTGCATCTTCATGTTTTCTATATTCAGATCGGTTTTTAAAGTGTAAGTTTCTATTTTCATATCCAAACTTTCCATTTATTTTCTCACTTCTTGCGTTTGCTCTTTTATATTTTCTTTCACTTCCTGCATTTCTAATTTCAAATTTCCTTTCACTTCTTTCAGTAGAGCTGCCACGTCTTCAATTTCAAATTCAAATGTTGCCGGGTATTTACCTTCATCTACAAGAGCATGTTTCAGTCGTTCTTGTAAGACGCTTTTCTCTCCCGATTTTTCCAGGCCTCTTTCTTCCAATTTCTTACGCAGCTCTTTCACTTTTAACTCGCACAGCTTCATTCTTGTAATTTCCGCTTCTGACACCAGTTTGTTACGAATTTTGGGGGTTCACAAATTATAGTCGTTAAATTTCAGAACACTTTAATTATAAGCTATCGATTTGCACAATTAACAACACAGTAGTAATGAGCTTGTCTATCAAATAACACTTCTACAAAATGTACTTTCTATTTATTCGAGGTACGAACCCTTCGCTGGCTATCTTAATAACTCACTACTCTTAGCGATCGTACGGCTTATATAGCAGAGCCCTCTGTTGCTCGCACATACTAGAATGATCGAGCAGTCTTCGGTCATGTTCTGTGATGCAAGGTGGCGTACTGATGCTAAAAATAGATCTGTTTGCGCATCACGGCTGTAACAATACGAATTTGGGTAGGCGGCCGATATGAGCTACGTATTGTTTGTTTCCTGTTCTATTGTGTTAGACAAAACAAGTGCTCTGGGAGTAAGTCTGCCGCCTACCTAAATATGTTATGCACAAGCCATCGCTGGTCTGGCCTTGTCTAGATTAGCTTTGCGAAGTTCCCGCTCATATTTGCCTTTTTGCAATAACCATTCCAAGCAGTTTCGAAGTAAATTAATCTGGGTCTAAATTTAGACAACACAAACACCCATGGCCCTGATAGGATTCGAACCCACCCCGACTTTCTGGCACGACTTACAAAGTCGGTTAAGCTAACCGCTGAGGTACTCGCATGTCCATCTAAGATTATTTTGTTTCCTTTATAGTGACCCTAGACAGAATTAATGTTGAACTTTTTTGAGGGAGTCGGAAACGTAACTGTCGGTTTTGTTAGTAATTTAAGTTTTTATGGTCTAATTTGGCAAAGCTTTTAAATTTACTTTTATAAATCAGTGTTAATTGACAAATTTAATGTGATTACCTTACCTTTGAAACATAACACTTATGCAAATGGTCAAAAAGAAAGTAAAAGACTAGGTTTAGCAAATGAGACATGAAATTTCAGAGCTTTCTTATGGCGCTAAATGCTAATCAGATAACGCCATTCTCATAAAGTTACTAAATAAGAAAAAATAAAATTCATAGCATTTTCGACTGACTACGCGGGAGCGCTCTGGGAGTATCTCCATCTTGTTTTAGCCTTATAAAACAGAGGATGGAGATACTCTCAGAGCTCCCCCGAGCAGCCAGTCGAAAACGCTATTAGTATTGCGATTTTATGATACGAATTCGAAGAAATTCAGAATCTGTCAGGTTGTTTCCGAACCGTGTCAAGTAAGATAATTGTCAATCAAACCTAGGAACTCTATTTCTTACTAATAGTAAGATTATTTAACGTGGATATTTCTTCACTTTGTTCAAAGTTTCTTTATTCTCTATCATTTCTTATTTTTGACCAAACGTCCTCATTATAAGGTTTTACGAATAATTTAAACTTCTCTTCTTTAAACTTTTTCGTTTACTTACACTTTTTTCGAAATTTGCTTAAATGGTTAGTTGATTTTTCTCGATAACGTTTCATGCAATACAGCCACAACATCATTAACTGTTAATAATCACCTTTAAAGTTGTAAACATCATGGTCATTGCACAAAAAAAAACATTAATATTTAAAAATATCAATCAGTAGGGACCATTATTAATGTACGCCAAGCCATTAGGTACTCATACTGTAGGTATTTATATTTGTAATATCAACGTGTTTAATGCATTGTTACTTACATTTACTTGTGAAATTTATAAGTTCGTTTACCTTATTTAATATTGGAAAGGTCACAAATCCCGTTTTCAAAATAAGACAAAGAAACACTAAAAATTGAAATCAGTTCTAAGTTGTATTTAAAACTCTAAATATAAGTCAAGTGAGGTAAAATAAGTTAGTTGAGCCAGAACAATCGTCCAGAAAGCATCGTTTTGACTTAAATTCCTAATTTCTTCGTTCGTCATTGATTGAACGTCACAGCCATCTGTCCGAAGTAATACATTTTAAAATATTTGGAAAGCCCAAGACGCAAAACATGTGAATAATCCGCTTGTGAGTAAGAAAGATCTGGAATTATCGAGTCAAGATGTTTAATTTCTTTAAGAGATCAAAAAAGGATTCTGATTCGGGTTCGTCAAGGAGAAGTAAAAAAGACAGTGGTAAAGAGGATTCACCCGCTCGCAGTTCCAAAGAAGCGAGTAAAAATAAGCCGTCGTCTGAAAAAGTTGAGAATGCGCCGCAAGGTGAGAGCGTCAGCCTTACGTCGGGCATCGCGACGCCGACGGGCACCGTGTTACGTGAAAATGCATGCTCGGCAGTGACCAGTGATAACGTGACCACGGTGACCGATACTAACGACTCGAAACAAACGAACGCTAACCCGCATGATAACTTTACTAACAAAGATTCGGAAACGATGTCTGATCGCGAACAAATCTGTGAAGTGCCTTTAATGACTTATGCAAGTGCGACGAAAAAAACAGAAGCAATTAAGGACGTCGTCAGAACTGGAAGCAATGTGAAACCATGTGGTCACGGTACCCTCGCCATATCTCCCCGAATTCCTTTCCCAACGACGGGAAAACATGACACCGGAACGCCACCTGAAAGTCCTAAATTAGAAATTAAAAACAAACAAAACCTGTTGAAAAAGCCAAATGAAATACTCGGAGATGCTATTTCTGTAAGCGCGACGTCGTTGCGTCATAATGAGCCAGAAGAGGCGCTTAATGATGAACTAAATGTCGTTCCAGAATGCGTTCTCGAAGTACAGCCAGAGAAATTTTACAATGAGTCACCCTCGCCTTCGGCCAAGGAAGAAGCACCCACCGCCAACGTACACACGGAAAACGATGACATGTACGTTCAAAAGTTTTTCACTAAAATCTAAATTCGTAATACTCGAAATGAAATGTAGTCCAAGAGTCCAAATTTAAATTTGTGAATTATACATAAGCGAAATAATCAATTTACATCACGCAAATGTGCATTGTGAATTTTCGAAACGGGCAAACCACAGCTTCAATTATTACATAAATATTTAGAACATTTCGGACTAGTTTATTTATATGTCTAACGACTATAAGATTTTATTTTTCATTTATAAATGCTGAGATACATGTTTTAACATAACAACTTCTTAAAATATAAACTTTAGATAATTACCAAATAGTTGTTCAAATTCTACACACCAGTGGCGGCTGTTCCAAAGTTGATACAGTCGCGAACAATAAATTTTGGTCGTCACTGTCAAATCAAAACGTTAGTTCTCATTGTAGAAATAAAAAAAATCACGTAAATATCCTATATTTATTAAAAAAGTGTCATAAATTATATTTTTTATTACACAAAATTAATACAAGAATCTCCTTATTTTTAATAAAATACAAGTCAAGTACATATCTTTGACAATGAATACCAACCAAAATTTATTGCTCGCGACTGTACAAATTGTCCCACAAATTATTTGAACTTTCACATTTTCAATCACTGTATTATTTCTCTTAAATATAATAAGGAATGACAATACATAAAAAATAATATATTAATTACAAATTATCGAGTTTTTTCACATTTTCAAATGTGAAAGATTGAAGTAACTTAGGGGGAAGTTCTTATTATGCCTCCCTTGGAACTGCACGTGCTCCTGTGCCTCTTGGCAGCAACCGCCACTGCTACGCATATTTACATTAGAAGGTGAAAATTATTCGTTTCATAAAAATATAGCAAGGTTAAGCTGGCGCACTTATTTTTGACTACGACACTAAAGCTATTTTTTCGCAGGAGGAAAACATATTTGCACAAATGTAAAGAATGCTAACGAACTGAATAGATGAATATGCAAAACTAAATATTCGAAGAAAACAGCTTTTATAATTTTCCAAAGTCGTTTAAGATACACGGGTACAATTGAATAATAAATAAAAGAAAATTATAGGAGTATAAAATAATATTCTTCTAGATTATACATGCGAGAGAAAGAGAGCTTTAAGAGATGAAATTTATTCGAACGTTCTATTATTGCTTGTTTCAAATTAATGACTAGGATTGTCTCTCCAAATGATAAAACAGTGCAAAATTCCAAAAACATAAATACAGATTCAGTTGGAAAGCAAAATTTTTATTTTATAGGTTCGCACGTACTACTTTATTTCTTTAAGTCATTTCAATTTGCAGTCTTTTATTATATTATTAAATTATATTTTATTTATAATATTTGGAATGTACTTATTACCAAATTAGATTTTATTTTTTTTGTTACATTTGTTAAATATGTTTGCAATTTCGAAATCATTATTAATTACTTCGTTAGCATTCCCTATACCTATCTCTTATAGTTCACTCGTTATCGATGATTTCTTTTTAACACGTAATTTTTTTCCATTTTTCGGTATTATTTTTGAATAGTGGGCTATGAAAACTAAAGAAATTATAATTTTTGAAATCATCTGTCTAGTAGGAATAAAAAAAAAACAATTTAATCGATACGAAGAACCAAAAAATGAATAATCAAACTCAGACATATTAAAGGTAGGAATCGACAATTCAAGAAGTTAATAAAAAAACGTTGTCATATCGAGGATTACTTAGATACAGTAGAAAGTTATTACTAATAAATAATAGCCTAGGACAACTTAGAGCCAATATTATAACCAACAATTTGTGTATTATTTTTAATATTTTTGATTTATTTATTAGTTTTTATAAAATTCTGTGTTGTAAGTGTAAATTTCTCCTTGTAAATGTGTAAATAGTGGTACCAAGAATACTAATACATGCTGCATATGTAAACAAAAAGTTCAGATGGTAGATGTGTATTTAAATATTATTTGTCGTTTTTTAGAATGAAATTGAAATTACAGTCAGAAATTAATTTAAAAAACCTCAGTTTGTTAAATTTTCATGGCACTATTCAGGAATAATACTGAAAAATGAAAAAATTGATGTGTCAAAAAGAAAATCATGAATAGAAAGAGAAAGGTAAGAGATGGGTATGGGAAATGCAGTTCGAAAGAACATTTAATTCTGATTCTTATGGTATGAAAATATACTGGGTGTTCTATTTAAAAAAACATGACTTTTCGACAGTTGAAATCAGTTCGAATACAAGTTACTTTTCAACCAGCCCTTGAACGATTTTGTGTAAAATTAGGTATCACCTGAAAGCTTATGAGCATAGCCTACTACAGGCCAAAAATTGAAATTATGGCTTTTGTCACACAAAGATGGCAGACAGCATCATAAACAAGGTACTGCAACTTTGAACTTGGAAATATCTCTAAAACGACTAATATTTCTTTTATCACATGTTACAGAAAATATTTTTAGAATTTCATGAAGATTTCAGAAATGCAATAAAAAATGGGCTATTCCAATTAAAATAAGAAAGTTGAGAGCAACTGCCGGTACAAGCGGAAGTGTCCGAAAGTTGGAGATATTATATTTTAATGGATCATTATCGCTAACTTATAACCGCAAAATATGAAATAGAAATTCAAAGAGGAAGTCCGTAAACTTTTAATGAAAGGGTTGCCTGAATCTCCCTGTATATAGAAGTATACAGGATGTCCCAATCTTCTGGAAAAGTGCGAAAATGCTCTTTTAAATTTACTTTATCAAAAAAATGTCTTAACAAAAGTTGTGTAGGTTTTCATTTCGCATAATTAATATTATTTTGAAATACACAGGTTGTTCATTTACGTTGCATTCAATATGTTACAAATGTACTTTTTTTTAACGTAACTGTATATTTTAGTGCAGTTTCGTTCAATAGGTTCAATACTTTGCAAACCTAAATGGAACACTATACTTTTTTTTATTGCAGTTTCGGTTAACCCTTGAAAATGATAGAAATGATATACTACAGTCAACCTTATGCCAAAATATTTCAAAACTTCTCTACTTTTACATTATTCAACATTTTAAAAAATCTAGCGACTATCAACAACACTACGATTCAGTTCGCATATTGTAAAATTAGTCATTTGTACAAACATAACGCCCCGTATATAACAGCATACATGTTTGGATAGCCCTTTCTGCAAACTGTCCAACCGCATCGTATTTTAGGTTCTTAAGATTGATAACTTGTGCGCTATAATCACTTCTCTATAATCAACTTACAGGAACGCACTGTAAAATATTTTCATTTGTCTCATGTTTCAAATACTTTGAATGGATGAAACCCGATTTATAAACTGTGGCATGCTGAACAGACACAATGAGCGTCTCTAGTTGAGAGAAAATCTGCATCATAGTAGGCAAAGGAAACCACAAATTAAATTTAGATTTATTGTTTGATGGAGTGTAATTGGACCAATGCTCTGCTGATATGTAACGATACTCTAACATGTAATCGATATCTTACTGAATGATTTTGAAAATCTGTTGAAAGCGTTAAATTTACAGTCTGGAGGAATGCTAGAATGATTCCAACAAAAGTTAACAGTCCGAAGCTTTCCCCATTTCATGAATTGATTGAGACAAATATGTCATGTTTTTCTTGATTTGACAAATCCATTTTAACGACAAAGCAAGCAAGCAAAGAAAATTGGTGATAAATTAAACGTCTAAGTGATATGATCCGCATTTGTCAATAAACATTTGTTTCGTGGCTAATCATATTAATAATTTCGAAATGTATTGACAGAAAAAAAGGAAACTGTTTTCTCCGACATTTATTAAAATGCACTAACCCCTCATAAGTATTTGGGCATTTTTAATTTGTTTCACTGTCTGTATAATATTATGCTTATATCTACGGAAATGAGTATTATTAAATAGTTGTCACTTTACTACCTGCTAATTAAATAATTTTCTTCTTTTAAGACTGAAAATACTTTCAAATTAATTAATATATTTTTAATGAGTACTTCTAAAATTGTGGATATCCAAATATTCGAAGAAATCCATATATCCAAATACTTATGAGCGTTACTATATCATTGGAGACCTTAAGAAAATCTATTTCTGCTGGTTTCCAAGATCCCCACGTTAAATATCGAAAGAAAAACTCACCCTCTATAATTTCATAAAATTACATGAAAATTACATCCTCAAATGACGATTTAAAAATCGACCTGTCTGGGCATTTTTATGAAACATTTTTCTTAACCATTTTATAGAATTTATTTAAGAAACATAAGAAGAATAAACAATAGTGGTGAACACACAGAACGGCGACATCCTGCGATCACTTTTTGACCAGACATTGCAGTAGGATAGGCAAATTGAAGCGGATTTGCTACCTAATAAGTCCCCCACGCAAGGCAGCCTTGCATGCTGTCAAAGCATAATGAAAGTTTAAAAAATTTTGTTGCAAATCGTTTTTGATTGCAGTGAAAACCTCGAGCAGCCTCTGACAGCTGTTTCAACCCTGTTTGGTCAGGTCAAAAAGCGATCGTAGGATGTCGCTATTTTATCTGTTCATCACTATTACATTGCAACTGCGAATAAATTGGACAAGTCGTTTTTGGTTTGCAGTGGGAATGTCGAGCTACGTCTCTGCTGATGAAGTCCCAAACAGGGCTGAAACAGCTGTCAGAGGCTGCTCGAGGTTTTCACTGAAATCAAAAACGATTTGCAACAAAATTATTTATAAACAGCATAGTAAACAAAAGTATTATTGAGGCAATTTACGACTTTTGAATTTGATAACTTTATCACCTTCCTTTGTGATTTGCATCTCACAGGAGATTGAAACGACGAACTGATTTTGTACGATATTCGAAAACGAATATCGTACAAAAGCAAGCGAGGAAAAATAAAGGTTGCCTTTACTTATAAAACAAAAATAAAACAAAAGAAAGTTATAAAAAATGCTCACTGTACCTGGCCATTAATTCTGAAAACAATTGACATCGTTTTATAGCACTCCTGGCACACCTTGCAGAATATTTCAATAAATACTATAAAATGTATGTATAACTGCTTCACGTAATTTTGCATTGTTGTTACAATTTAAAATACTCCCATATTTTCATTTTTTACTGTGCTCCAGAAATACAAGCCAAGAGGTGTTAAATCCCAGGATCGGGGTGGCCACTAGTTAACTGTATTTGTAACTGTTACTATTTAAACGATGGTTTATTTGTGGGCATAGTAAAAAATAGAAAATGTGAGTATTTCAACTATAAAAACAAAAAATTGCGTGAAACAGAAGTGTAGACATTTCGTAGTATTAATCGAAATACTCTACAAAGTGCAACCAGGAGTGTCGCAGAACGGTGTCAATTGTGTTTCAGAGTTAATGGTCGGACACTGAGCAGTTATTTTTATAACTTTCGTTTGTTTTATTTTTGTTTTGTAAGTAAAAGCAATTTTTGCTTGCTTGATTTAAAATAAAAATATGAATTTTTTAAAATATCTTTTTATTTAAGTATTGGTTATTATACATGGTTGAAACGAAAAAAGAAAATGCTATTTAATCACATAAAACTCCAATATGGTGTTCATTTAAAATAAGAAAGTTGCTATCAATATCTTGAAAACCGCCATCTTTAATTTTATTTTGACTTAACTTTCGACTGTATTTTATCAAACCTAGTAACTTTTATATCACACTTTCTTTCATATTTCTTATGATTACGAAGTTATTAGTCATTAAAAAAATAGCGATTTTCAGTTTTTCTGCGATAATATCGGAACTATTCGGAATTTTCAAATTTTCTCGACGGCATCTGAATTAGCACATAAAACTGCTAAATATTGCCCATTTAACCAAATCTCTATCTTCGCTAATAAGAAAGTTACCCATGGTAGCCTACTCAATCTGGGACACACTGTATTTTACACTTGTCGGTGTATTTATCTTAAAACATACTAAAAACTTGTTTATTTTTGAAAAAATGATTGACAAAGAATGTGTACGCAAACAACAAGTAAATGAAAAAAGCATCATCGGTAATAATGTCCTTGGAATTTACACACAGTTGCTATAAATGCTTCATTGGACATAGTAGGCGTTGAAATGTATAGCCTTTTTCGAATTGTGAAATTACTACATATCTAAGAGCTGATTGTCGATTTACCAGAAGTTTGTGTTTGAGTATTCTGTGTTGTGTTGCTCTTTGTTTAGCGTTGAGATCTTTGAAAATTAATTTTTCCTTAGCGAAGAGAAATCAGTTATTGTTGAATTGTTGGGATTGGGATTGTAACGGCCGATACTATTATTAATAAACGGTGTATGTTGCCACAACATATCTTACTATAACTTTCTCGAGGTTAGGAAGATAGTTTAGTTAATAATACTTTAGTTAATAAATTTTTAAAAAGAAGCACTCAATAGGGAACTTTTTCGTATCTTTGTAACTTTTGCTATTTCTTACGGTTTAGTCACAAAATAAGAAAATCTAAATTAGTTACTTATTGAAAATGGGTACGCCTTCTAGGTGTATAACTAATTTATTTTCAGAAGAAGTTATTCGTTAGTAACCTTTTATGTATCTTTGCCATCTGTTACGGTTTAACCAGAAAATAGAAAAATCTAAATGACTGAAGTGCATTTTTTGCAAAATATTTTAACTTTCAAGTTAACAGATTATACACAGGAAAACAAATGCCTATTGTAATTTACTAATTAATGACTTTTTCTCAAAACAAATAAATTAAGCAGTTGAAAGGCAGTAAATTGTACTTGTTTTCTATAAAAACTGCGTCACATACATTTTGTTTTTCTTTTTTTTTTGACTAAACCGCAAGAAATATCTGAAGTTAGAAAGGTGCGAAAAAGCTTCCTATCGAGTGCTTCTTTCTAAAAAATTATTACCTAAAATTATCTTCCTAACCTCAAAAAAGTTATAGTAAGATATGTGTTGTGGCAACCCTGCTTTTAACGCTAGCGATTACCTGCAAGTATGTAACTAAAACCATCTGTAAATGTGACTTACCTTCTTGTGGGACCTCACATTGAATATCATCCAAATCGATTCAGGCGTTCCTTTGTTATAAGAAAAATTAGCTTTCTCTGCATGAACTTTGAAAAAGAAAACCGGCTTAACGAGACCATTATGGATATAGATAAGTTAAGATCATCTTATGTTTAGTCCAGGAATCTGTAGTTAAGCGATGTCCACGGAATTTAGAGACATCCTGTATATTGCTCATTCTAGATAATGTAAATTCAAAATAAAAAAATTGTTAACGATGAAACTTTCTTTCATTTATTTGTTGTTTACTTGTACCGTTGCACAGTGGTCGAAACGCCTAATCCAGCTGTGCAAAATTCAATGCATAAAAGTTTTTTGATTTTAACGATTTGAAAAATAGTTTTTAAATAAAATTTATCCATTTTCACTATCAGATTCGGTTTTCCTCATGCCAGATGGACTCGAAGAAAAAAATTCTAGTTATTTGAGTAACTAAGGACAGGGCTGTTAAATGCAGATGTAAAAAGCAATAAACGAAATTCCTAGCCTAAAAATGTGTTATTTTTAAGATTTTGTTGCAATTTATGTTTCCAAAGCTTTCCTCTACAGGTAATATGAACATTGAAGATATGATGTTAAATTTGAATTCTTCTTTTAAATCAACTGGCACCCTGTTGAGGTCTGTTACATAGTAACCACTCATATCCATTTTCGACTTTTTCGAGTTTACAGAATCTACAGTCTAACAATGTTAGGTCAAAAAACGATAGTAGAATGTTGCTGTTTGAGATATTCATTACTATTACATCACAATTGCGAATATCCTCGATCAAGTCGTTTTGGTTTGCAATTCGAGCTACGCTTCTGCTGAAGACGCCCCAAAAAAGGCTGAAACAGCTGGACAGAAGCTGCTTGAGGGATCCACTGCAATCAAAAACGATTTGCAACAAACATTTTTATTAATTTTAAAATTTAACAAAATTAGATGAACTTACTGATACTTCCAAATTCGGAAAGGTTACAGTTTTTCTCAACAATACATCGATTTTTTTTTTGATAAAAAGCAATTAATTAATCATTAATTTGGTTTAATTTTGTTTCAGGAAAAATTTAATCAATCAAGAAGCTAAATTTCAAAGCCAATTAAATGAACTTTCTAAGCAACTTTCTCAAAGAGATGCAGAAGCTAGCAAACTTCGCTTCCAAATGGAAGAATTACAACGGGACGTGTTCGCAAAATCGGCCGGCGTTGACAGTAAGTTTCTGTCGTCAGGTAGAAATATTAATTTCGGCTCCCGTTCATGTTCGAATATTAACGAGCCAATTTAAATTATTTTATCCTGGTTAATGCCTGCTAATATCCTTATTAAAATAGGTATATTAAATTTTGTTATCTATTATCTGCGGCGTTTAAACCGATCATATCCATATGACATTTACAAGTACCCTGTAGCTTGTTAGTCACTGATCAATAAATTGAACACAAATTGTAACGTGTGGGGTCTGGCCCTAATTCAGTGCGACAAAATGTTCTTGTTACATCACGACAGAGTATTAATTTCGATAAAATAATGGGATCTTGTTTAACTTCCTTAGGGCTACAGGCTGAACTGCAAGCAGCGCACAAAGAGACAGAATCCTTGCGGCAAAAACTTAAACATCTCGAAGAAGAACTTCAGGAATTTAAGGAAAAGAACGCCGAACTAGCCGAGGAAATAAATAAAAAATCGGGTACGTTGGAACTTGTTTGTACGAAAATGTTTCTAATGTTCATGTTGCAGAAAGTTATACAAAGTACGAATTCGAAACTAAGGCAAAAATATTGGAGCTAGAGAATGTTATTAAAGACTTAAAAGTGCGAATCGAGTCCCTGGAATCACAAATAGAAGATCTGAGAAATGAAAAGGAAAAGTTAGAACGAGAGCACGCCGATATTTTAAGTGAGAAGGAAGAGCAAAAGAAACGAGTAGAAGTTGCTTTAGAGGAAGCCATGAAACAAAAGGAGGAAATCGACAAGAAATGGGAACAAGAATTTGAAAAACTCCGGACGGTCAATATTCTGAAAGAGCAACAGATGTTAGATGATTTCGAATGGAAGTTGAGAGAAGTGGAGCAAATGTGCAAAAAGAAGTTGCAGGAAAAAGACAGAGATATAGAAGAGCGACTGCAAGAAGCATGTAAAGATGCAGGAGAAAAATTGAAATTAGCAGAAAACATGATGAAAGAGGTAGGTAGTAGTAAACTTGTTTATTTTTATTTATTGTCAGCTAGGTTACAATTTTATTCTAATTTAGGTTGAGCATTTAAAAGTTTATGAAGCTGAAGTAGAAAAACTGAGAGGTCTAACACAAGAACAAGAACGATCTATCCAACTGATGGTAGAACAACAGAATCAAATGCAGTTAGCTGAACAAGGTTTAAAAAATGAATCAAAAAGACTTAGAAACTTAATCGAAATGGAAAAAGAAAACCTCCAACATATGCAGCTAGTGCACAACCAACAAATTTCTGACAAGGAAAGAGCCCTGCGCAACACGTTAGAGCAAAAAAAGACTGAAATAGCTATGTATTGGGAAGAAAGACTGCTACACGAATGCGGTCGACTAAAGTCCGAATTAGAACAGCTTCACAATGAAGAAAAGAATTTTGCCATGAACGTAATCAGGAAGCAAAAAGACGAAGAACTGAGCGAGGCCAAGAAAAAATGGGATATAAAATTGCAAGAAACTCTAAAAGAAGTAAGTATTGAAAGTTCTGCTTTTAAGTTTTTCGAATTCAATATCACAGAGTTTTTAGATTGCAGCGCTTAAACACGCTCTCGTTCGGAAGGAAGAACATTATCGTAGTGAAATTTCCGCACAACAATCGAAAACCGATCGCGATATATTAGAACTCAGAAGGTTAATGGACAAAATTGATATGACTCATCATAACAACTTTGAAAAATTGATGCAAACCCACGAAGAAGAACTAGGTATAGTATAACTAAAGAATTTTTTGACATACTGTTGTTAAAAGTACCGGAACACTCCTGTCTGAACACTGAACTTTCTATTAAGTGAACATGTACAGGCGTCCACAAAATTCGGAGGGAAGCCGAAATTAGCATTTTAAATACGCTTTACCAAAATTATTTATTAACAAAAGTTATGCAGATTCCTATTATGCACAACTCAAAATTATATTTAATTTTATAGGGTGCTTTTTTATTAAGTTACAGGCCAAGTTTAAAAATATTATACATATTATCAGATATTTCAATAATACTTGAAAAGCTGATCAAATGGATATAACAACATATTAACTTATTTTAAGTAGTTTAGTGTTGTATCGTATTTTATTGATGACGCATATTGCATGGTTGGATAGTAGTGATGCGACAAGTCGCTGTTTTTAAGAATCGAGTCGACTCGAATACTTTTATAAAAGAATCGAGTCCAGATCAAAAGACTCGAGTACTTGACTGAAAATCGCCGTTTGAAAGAATCGAGTTCAAATCAAAAGTACTCGAGTACTGGAATTAAACTCAGGAATCGCCGTTTTAAAGAATGTAATAAACTTGAATTTTTTTATAAAAAAATGCGGGTTTTGACTCGAGTCCACATTAAAAGTTTCGAACATTTAACTGAATGACGTGTTTTCAACCGGTAGCCAATTCAATCATGAATGACGGCAGTAGAAGCATTCAAGTTAAACCAACAAAGGGAGTATCAATTTTATTATTTGAAATGGAACTCGCAACATATTTTTTTGAATTAAGAAAGATTCCTAATTGCAACAATTTGTAGTTTGACTATATTTGATTTCATACTTTTCATGATATTTGAGCTTGAAATGATTAATGTTTGATTTATTTTTATTAATTTATTTTATAACGCACGGAGGAGATTAAAAGGGCAGCTGTAGAAGATCAAAATAAAGATTTTTTCTTAATTCGTGTTTGACCAAAACCCAATAATAAGAAAATTACAGTTAAGTTTCTTAATTTCTTCTTTAATTGACACAAAAATGAAATATCCGTAACTTTTACGAGACTAGATTTTTTTTTAAATAGTTGTTTATTGTAAAGCAGTGTTCAATTAAGTCTTAAATACCAAAATATAAAACGTAAAATATTACTACAGGTAGCAACTTTTACTTGTTAATTAATTTCACATTAAACTCTTGTAACTTTTTAGCTGACTTTTCACCAAAAGTTTATTAAGAAAAAATTTTTAATTTGATCTTCTCTATCTGCCCTTTTAATCTCCTCCATATGTTATGAGACACTCAGTATAATGTTAATTTGTTCTAGCTGTTAACGTTTTGTCTGTTAATTACAATTAGCTCCTGTTACGCATTAAAAACTGTTGTTAATGAAAAGGTCTACTAAAATAAATATACATTTTTTACTTAACTTAAATATCGTAAAAAAAGAAAATGCAAATCAAGAAAACAACATAGATATGTACCTATATTTTGAATTAGAAATTAAGTATTTTTCTTAATCCAAGAAAATTTATAGAGTAAAGTCAGCATACATACAGTGACCGGCAGAAAGTTGGCAACATATGGGAAAATTGTTTATTATTGATTTCTCATAAAAATTTATTGTTTATAAAGGTCCTGCATCTTTCCAAACTTAAGACGCACGTGTCAAAGGTTGAATACCTCCTGTCATATACCGAGGAAATCAAAATTTCAAAATTTTTGTGTATGGAATAGACCGGCTAATACGGAATACCCAGTATTTTTGAAACAAGAAGCGCCATCTGTTAAAAGACTCAAGAAGTTTTTGCGCGGTACGAGAAAAATGTATTTTGGCGTATTTTTTAAAATGAAAGTGTTTTTTTACACCAAAGTTAGTTTTTTTTATAGTGTAGATTATACAACAGTTGATGTTTCACTTTATTAATTCAAAGTATTGCATATTTTCTTATTTTATGTCACCTCAACTGACTATTCCATATTTCCCGCCATTTTAAATCATGTGATGAAAATGCAATTTTTTTAATTTGTTTCAGAATTTTCCACAAAAATATGTATTTCTTAAATTTATTATATACAACCGCTGGAAAACAACATAAAGTATTTTTAATTAAAATATCTGAGTATTTAGTATCTTAGATCAGAATTTATGACGGCCCAAAGAATGGATATTCCATGTATGCCGATTTTACAGTTAAAAGCAAAAAAAGTAGACAAATTACAGGTTCCTATAATTATTCTTTCTGAAAATGGTAGTGATTAAGGACGACTTCATAGATAACTTTAAAAAATGTACAAGCTTTCAAAATTAACAAGTTTAAAACTGTGGTAAAATATATGAATTTGGCTTTAATCTATAGCATTTTGAGGAAGAATAATTACAGGAAACTGTAATTTGTCTACTTTTTTGCTTTCAACTGTATATTAAACATTCCGTTTAAAATAACAAAGTTCATTCTATATTTTGCTAGATTTCCGATCGTCACTTGTTTTCTTTTTAATATATTCTCGCGGTTCAGATAAATTTAAAATTTTGTAACTATGTAATATTATTTGATATCTCATAATAAAGTGTGCAGGCACTGTGTAAAATAAAAAGAAAAACATATTTACTATGTAATTGCATGTTTAGTTGAATTAAAATTATGAAATATGTGATAAAAAATATGCAACACATTCCTGAATCTTATGCCAACACCATACAGTAAATTCTATTATTTAAGTTGATTAATTAATTAATAATAACTTAAGTGTTATTAAAGTTAAACGTATTAAGTTTACGGGTTTAAGAAGTTTAAGTTTAAGGTTGTTTGATTTAAGAATTCCTGGAAAAAACTGAGTCTTTGTTAATGGCCATTCATATTTAAAATGTACTCCTAAGATATGGGACAATATGTACAGCTTTCTTATTATTTATTATTTCAAAAAGAAAATTCCCTTATCCGTGCCTTATGAAATAACAAAAAAAATTACGGAACTTGCTTCTCTGATCGGAGACAGTAAACATCGCGGAAATGACTAACACTCAAGACACATCGGATATCACCTGTGCGAAGGATCACATTCAAACAAACGTTCACTATTAGACATCTAGAAATGTTTATAACAATTGTTCGACGTGCCGTTCTTCATTAGCGACGCAGAAACGAGCTCGGCGAAACAGTGACTCTTGTGTTCGTGTGCATGTCAAGATAACAAATACGAATACTGTTGACGACGTTCGTGAATTGCGACATTTTAATAAGCAATAATATTATGTATACAGGGTGTTCTTTTACTGTGTGCAAATATTTAAACCTGTAATACGTCACCTTAAATGGCAACGATTAAACTTATGTACCCTTAACATGAAGTTAATAGTTTTCGAGAAAAGTGCATTGGAAGATTTTCACCAAACCGTTTGAGAACTGCCGGCATAACTAACGGCCGGATGGTACGCGCCGCCTTGCCTGTGTCACCGGAATGTAGGTGATAGAGGTTTACGATGTCGTAAACGAACATCTGTTTCATTCGTATGTGGCCTATTAATAGATCGTAACAGTCGAAACATTTTAAACGCGCTCACAAAGAGCATGGATTAATTAAAATAAATGCAACCAAGTTATTACAATTACAAACAGGGTATTTTCAAATTATAAACCGACGATTTAATTACTGGGCAAAAAATGCGGATGAGTTAAATAATGACATCACCGTCATTCATCGTTTTATTTCCGGATATTTACCTTTACAAGTAATAAATTGTCTTTCCATTTATAATTAAATAGATTAAGATTTCTTTAATTTAATAAAGAAACTTTAAAATAATGTAGTAATTTATCAGCTCTTTGTACAGTTTAAAATTGGCCGCATTACGTAATCACACTAGGGAGAATAAAATAGCTGTTAAAACTGATACGTGCTCACTACCAATATGACTGACATTAAATTTACAATTTCTATTAATTCAATTATGAAATTCGGCCAAGTAAAGCATTTTTAACACGCCTGCATTGCAAATTCCAAAATTTACAAATTGATTAATATCATAAAGTATTCTCGCATGCATTTGATAAAGTCGCAGATTCGCATTTCTATTGATGCTTTTTATTACCGCAATTTTTTGTATTTTTACAACGGCGGCCGCTGTAACGCGTTTAAGGTGGGTCAGTATTACAATAGCGTTCTGCAGATACGAAAGATTTGATAAACGAAGAAAGATTTTTGATTCGTAAAAACGCATATTAAAATCGTAATGGCATTTACAAATAACGAAAAAACAGATATGTTACTCTTGTACTGGAAAGTTCGCGGAAACGTACATAGGGCCCGGGCATTGTAATAAACGATATCAGTCATTTTTATTACGAAACGCTGGAGAATGAGTTTAAATACGAGACTCTTTTTATGTGTGTGGGCACACCCACTGACTACAGAGGAAGCCGTCAATGACCTTGCTAAATGTTTCTCTCTCGCACATCTCAGCAAGTGGAAACTCCGAATTTTTTTGGGTATGATTCGATAGCCACCCGAAAATACGCGCAATAGTTAACATTTCACATACTTATACTGAGGTTTTTTTATTTGCACACAGTATAAGAACACCATGTATAGTAATCATATTTAGCTTTAAAGGTTGTCGCACATCTAGCGCGGCGAAGAATATTTCTTTTGCTGTATTCTTATGAGAGTGCGCACACTGTTGCGACCCGCAGCGAACCGCGGCGCCACTACACAGCTAACGAACACCTAGCGCGGCGAACGGCGGCCACCCTGCCACTCCCTAGAACGACGCGGAGAAAATGTTATATTGCTCTGGTCGGAATAGATGAATACTATTCGTTATAATTTTTGAATTTTGTTACGTGATTGGCTAATAATTTGGAAGCGTAAAGTAGTCCACGTGGACTCGAGAAAGGATTCAAAGGAGGCGTTCTTTTGATCCATTTATGATTTCTTTGTGTAAAAATAATACCGCCACATTTATTGCGTTCTAGCATTGGAACGATTGTCGTATTTGCGCAAAGCCCCGTGTACGTGTTTCATCAAGCGACGGCTGGTTACCGATTTTTGTCGGTGTATTAAGTTTCTGGCACATTAAGATTGTCGCACATCTAGCGCGGCGAAGAAAATATCTTTTGCTGTATTCTTATGAGAGTGCGCACACTGTTGCGACCCGCGGCGAACCGCGGCGCCGCTACTAAGCTAACGCACACCTAGCGCGGCGAATCGCGGCGACCCTATCCCACCCTAGGCCGACGCGGAGAAAATGTTATATTGCTCTGGTCTAAATGGATGAACGCTATTGGTTATAATTTCTGAATTTTGTTACGTGATTGGCTAATAATTTATAATTTCTTTGTAAAAATAATATCGCCACATTTATTGCACTGTAGCCCGGCACGATTGTGTCATATTTGCGGGGAGCCACGTGTGCGTGTTTCAGCTAGCGACGGCTAGCTACTGATTTTCGTCTGTGTGGTAAAAGTACTATTGATGAACGAGATAATGCGTTTATGTATCTAAATTATGTAAAGTATAAATTATAAAATTTTTTAGAATGTAATTACTGCAGCAAATTGTCATCTTCAACTTCAATTCAAAGAAACAGCGTTCTCGGTTTCCTAGATTTCCGGCGACGTTCTAAATCTAACGAGCATGGAACACACAAAATTGCTTTTTAGTGCCTAAAGTTATCTATTGCGCGATACACAATTAAAACGGGGCACACGCGTCGTAAGTGGCATCATAGACAAAGATTTAAAATTCGTAGACTTGAGAAGATCGTAACACGCAAATCAAATCAAATAAAGTTCCATCCTTAAAAGTTAAACTTTCTTATTATGGGGTTTTGGTCAAAAGCGAATTAAGAAAAAAGCTTTATTTTGATCTACTGCTGCCCTTTCAATCTCCTCTGTACGTTATGAGACACCCAGTATATTAAGCATTCACTCTTTTTTCTCCTAGTTTATATTGTACGTATTTTTTTAAATTTTGTTCTTTTGCCTCCCGTTTTGAAGTGTTAACTACTTTTTCTAATTTATAATGATGCATTTGTAACGTAACAGTTTGCGCAAACTCTGTTTTTCTAGACAAACTTTAGAATGTAGCACTATTTCATGACTCTTGATAAGAGATTTCACGATACTTGATAATATATTTCACTTTCGAAATTATAGCACAATATTTAAAATAGAAAATAAATAGTTAACATTTTTAATTATATGCTAAAGTTGAACTCGAACATATCTGCTGATAATAACAAAGAAATACAAAAAAAAAAAATACTAAACTCGACCCAGAATCGCCGAGCTCAAAAATATCCGCGCAAATTCCTGCTCGGCAGTAAACAACTGTATTCAATTTTATTTCTAAAATTAAAACAGGCAGTCTGATATGAGTCAAACTACTGGAAGTGAGCAAACCTATTCTATACTTTTTGTGTTCATCTCTCCAGACTCTGTTCATAAAATAACCCGATGTCAATGGCGTAAGAATATTTTGTTTGTGATTTTAAAGAATATAATGTTAATAATTTATTAAATGTCCTTGCATTATGTTATAAATAAATGGAAATACGTAGAGGTAAAATTTTTAAGCGCTAATTTTCCACAAAATAAAATAAAATTTCATTCTTTTGATAAATTTCAATTAAGTTTAGAAAAGACCAAACTGTGTGATGTTTTGTAATGATTCGCACATTTTTAAAGTCATTTTAAATATCGATGTTCCGCTGTGAGTTGACTGTTTCTTTTGAATAAGTTATAAATAAACAAATCATAAAACTAAACGCTAATTGGAAAATAAAGACGTAGCCGTCCAACAAATAAAATGACACTTCCACTGGTATTGATCGATAATAATTTGTAGAATGTCGTATATTTACAATTTTCCAACAAATAAAAAATTATGCAATATTTGTCAGGTAACAATTTTTATTTCCACCTTCTTAGTAAATGACATTTTACAAGTTAGTTTTGTTTTTCGTGGTAACCAACTAAATTATAAATTACGGGAACAGACCTGTAATATTTTACGGGCTGGTATAAAAAAACCTATATAATTGTACAGGCTTGTATAAAAGCAGATTGTCTGTTTACACCACCATGTCTACGTCAAGAAATAACTCCTTCGATAAAAGAATTTTTCTTAAAACAAATTAATTAAAAATTGTCATGTCACGGTGAAAATGAAAGTTTATACACGACACCTTTGCAAGTAATCTTTACTAGGCTCGCTGGTATTCTATGAAAAAGGAAAATACTTTTTCTCCAGGTATTATTGACTTTTGTGTAGTGGTTATACAAGGTGTTTCCTAAGTACGGGCCGTAACTTCTGGGTGTAATTCCTTGCGATATTTTAATAAAAAGCGTTTATACACAAACATTTGTCCGGAACCGCTTATATTCCAAGATACACGGTGTAAAACTTTTTATTTTTTTACGAACGCTTGTAGCAATGCACAACAAAAAATATATTTTCCATTTTTTACCTAATGCTAACCGTTTCTGAAAGATGGCCGAATATTACAAAATACCCTAATAAGAGCAAATGTTGAAACTGACCACCTTCTAATATAAATAAATATATATATAAAAAGCGCGATTCCAATCGTCTATATAACCTTGCATTATTCGATTACTTAAGCCGTTTTCATCTAAAACAGATGTTTTATAATGAGACGTTTTTTGTTGTACATTGTTAGGAGCGTTTGAAATTAACTAGAAAAAGTTATAAGTTCATAGCTATAAGAGTTTCCGGATAAATGTTTATTTGAACGTTTTTTTTAATTAAAATATTGTAAGGAATCACACCCTGAAGTTAAGAGCCGTACTTAAGAAACACTTGTTTAACAAATTTCCCTTCGATACTATTTGATTTCAATGAAAGACGTACCTAAGTTTAGAGAAACAATAGCCATCTCTTTACTCGCCGTTTTTTTTTTGGATTCAATTAAAGAAACATCAATTTTAAGTTAATCTGTTCTCTTTTACTAACACATTCTCGTGCGAAACAGAAATTATTTTCCTATTAGTATACGATAAAAATGTAAGGTGTTAGTTAATATTTTATACAAAACATTATTTTTTATTAATATATCTGAAATTATTTTTTCAGAACGTATTAACGAGGAAAACGAGCAGAAACTAAAAGAAGTAGAAAACACATGGCAAAATCAAATGTACACACTTCGAGCGACACTAGAATTAGTTAAAGAGCAAATGGAACGGGAATCTCAACAAAAGATCGAAAGTCTAATAGACCAACACCGTTCCGAATTAGGTAAGGCTTACACTGATTTAAAATGATTGTATTTGCCAGAAAAAAAAATTGTATCTTGTAAATAATTTATTTTATTTTAAAATATGTATAACTTGTGTATATCGATTTGCGTACCATAACAGTTTGTATTATAAGCAAGAAAAAGTAGAAAATATATTGGGGAGAAAGTAATGCAGACAAAAACTGCAACGAACTGTGAAAATACACACCGATTTTTCTTATTGCAGTCTAATGTTATATTGCGACTTACCTGAGTAGAAATAGGAGTTGTGCTGAGGAAATTAACTTACCCCATCGCCAGCATAATGAACGAGCGCCATCTAATCTTAACCAGAGATGAGGAGGGGAAGGATATGTCTCAATTTATACAAATATTTAATGTAGTAAAAATATATAACCAGAACAGCAGTGTGTATAAACCTTAACATACCTGAAGGATGTGTGGACACCTTAAATATTGAACCCTGTATGTAAGGGTATTAACTCATTAACTTTAGATGACCAGTAATATAAAATATTGATAAAAATGAGAATTTTCTGCAAATTAAATGAATAGCAGAGCCATCACTAGCTTTACATATTAAGATTTAACTTGACACTATACTATACTTAGCGTTAATCGGGCAAGACGCTAAAATTGTTCGCAATACGCAAGACCTAAAGCCATAGCCGCAAGAAAATTATATTTCCCAATTGAATTATCGGATCGTCGGTCGGTTCATTTCTTCCTTCCATGGAGGTACCAGCCCTAAAACACTAGTTCGAAGAGTACTTCGACGAAAATCGGCATCACGTTTCTGCTACTCTGCTCACCTAGAAGGATTGTCACAGACAGCTTAAACTTTAAATTAGTATAAAAAGCCTGTACGCAAGGACCGAAACGAAAACTGTAGTATACCGCGTCGTAAAGTAACATTTAAAAGTAGGAATTAAAAATAAGTCGTCGAAAAAAGCCCGCAAGGGGAGAAAAATTTGACAAAAATAATTTGCGAGAAAAACAGAGCATCAATCACGCAAACATACCTGTCCTTAGTAATAAGGGCAAGGCTGAAACAACTCGAATGAGTTTCCATCCTCCAGGCGCCATAAAATAACCGACCAAACGTCGTACACTAAAGAAACCTCCTCCAATGTTCCAAGAACCAAAATATGTGCCGTCCTCCAGACGGGCACACCGCGAAAATGGGGCAGAGCCCCCTCCCCCCTCAAACACCAACATCAAACCTCAAAGATGACTGCGTGCTCTAGACACGTCGCAAATTAATAAGTCAAAAACGGGATTTACCCCTAACATAGGAAGAAAAGGTTTGCACGAATCATTGTAACGTGAGCAAAAGTCAACCAGGTATAAGATGACACAAAGAGGGCCAATGGCATAAAACGTCAAACGCGAGCGCAACTTAATATTTTCTTCGAAATACCTAACAAACGCAAGAAAATTATAACTCGCAAAATCCTATAAAGCAAAAAATGAGACGTCGCCAGATTGTATAGCCTGCTTCGACGATTAGAATAAACAATCACTCGGGTTCTCAAGCAAAACTCAGAAACTCCACTGTAGACGTTTTGCAAAATATTGTGCAATCAAAGATAAAAATAGAATCTCTGAGCAATCAAATTTATTTGAGACAATAAAAAAAATGCCGAAACAACAGGAATTGTACGACACATTCTAAAATTATTTTCGTTTGTATACACGGTGTCCAAGAATTATAAAAATATTAAAGTTACGTTTTTTTAAATTGAAACATCCCATTTTGACTTCATTTTTGGATTCTATACGAAATTCTCCGTTAAATTTATTTGAGTCTAAGTTATGTCTAAATGTAAGTAGATAAATTAATATGTAAACACCTAAAATTAACCGTCAGAAAAACCTTATAAATAAAAGCCAACCAAACAACCCGGAAATACGGAAATAAATAGTCCAAAAACTCGAAAAAAGGTTTTCATTCTAACGAATAAATAAGTATAAATTCCCTGTTATTTGATACCTAAAAGTGCTGAAAATAAAATAAAATATATACAGTGACCGGCAGAAAGTTGGCTACATTTGGGAAAATTCTTTATTATTGATTTCTCAGAAAAATGTATTCTTTATAAAAGCTACTGCATCTTCCCAAACTCAAGACGCAAGAACCAAAATTTGAAAATCTCTTATCATATACCAAGGAAATCAAAATTTTTGAAATTGACATAAGAGTAAAGTATCTTTATTTTCCACGGTACACGTAAATTTTATTGGGAAAACTTACTCATAATTATTATGAGATTTCAAATATGAAATCGTAGCCACCAACGATGGAAAAAAAATGGCTACAAAAAATTTCAATTTTTAGGGAATCAATGTTGTTAATCATAATTTCTAGTTGATAGTTGAGCAAAAGACTGATATCAGAGTATGTTCGTGTTACACTTGAAGAAACGTCCAGCTTTAGACATTCAAAATTCTACGATACACACGTTGGTAGGAGAAAAACTGAAAAATATGTGCATCTTAAGTTTGGAAAGATGCAAGAGCTTTCTTTCATAAAGAATAAATTTTTCCGAGAAATCAATAATAAATACTTTTCCCACATGTAGCCAACTTTCTGCCGATCACTGCATATTATGTATAAATCGTCAAAAAAAAAACAAAATATAAATTAATATGTAAACACCTAAAATTAACCGCAGCATGGGTAACTTCTGTATTTGAAGAGATAGAGAGATGATTAAATTAGCAAAAAGGTGCAGGTTCGAGAGTTCATTAAGAATCCATTTTCAAATATTCCTTGTCATGGCCAACTTAGTTAAAATTTTACAAAAACCAATATCTCCTAATTTCTTTTATTTGCCATAACTTTTTTGATACTTAAGGCATTGAGATACGGTTCAACTAATTTGCATGATAATTGAAGATGAAGATGAAGCTGCAGTCCCACTGATCGTTCGTGGACAATCGTGTACAAGCGATTAAAAATTTCATCAAAGAAATTTTTGCTCTTTGGGCACAACATACCCCTAGCAAATGTGATTTTAGTTTAAAATTGTAGTTGATCGCACACCATTGGCTGCAATAGGTCAGTGCCATTGCAGCCTAACTTGATAGACAAAAAACAAAGTTTTGTGATCATGGGACTAGTGATTTCTGTTCGTAAAAAGAATAAGTTCGGTTCTTCAATGTTTTGAAGAAGTTTCCATATCATGTGATACATCATTACATTCAGAAAAAAATTCTCTCTTAAAAGGGCCAAAAAAATTAGGGGGCACCAATTTAAAATTTTAAGATTAGGTTAGATTACTGAAAATTTGCAAAAATGAAATTAGTTTTATTAAGTGCTCATAAAAGTACGTAAAATATCATGCAAATTAGTTGAAACCGCATCTCAGTATCTTAAGTAACAAGAAAGTTACGGCAAATAAAAAAATTAGATTTTGGTTTTTGTAAAATTTTAACCAAGTTGGCCATGACAAGTAATATATGAAAATGGATTCTTAATAAGCTCTCGAACCTGCACCTTTTTGCTCATTTAATAATCTTTCTATCTCTTCAAATATAGAAGTTACTCATGCTGTCCCTACGAAATCCGGGCACACTGTACACAGGCTGATTCACGGAAACCGTTCGTTAAAAGTTTACGGACTTCTCCTTTGAAATTATATTTCCTATTTTACAATTATAAGTTAGCGATAATGATCTATTAAAATATAATAGTTCTAACTTTCGGGCACTTCCGCTTATAATAAGTTGCTGTCAACTTTCTTATTTTAAAAGGTATAACCAATTTTTTAATGCATTTTCAAATTCCTCGGGAAATTCTAAAATTATTTTATTCAACATATGATACAAGAAAATTTAGCCGTTTCAGAGTTATTTCCATTTTTCTCATTTTTTTTTCAAACTTGCAATACCTTGCTTATGACACTGCCATCTTTGTGCAATAAAAGCCATGATGTTAATTTTTGACCTATAGTAGACTACAGTAACATGCTTTAAGATCATGCCCAGTTTTAAACTTAATTGTCTACAGGCTGGTTACAAAGTAAGCTCTATTCGAACTAATTTCAATCATCGAAAAGTCAAATTTTTTAAATAGAACACCCAGTATATACCACGTGAGCACCCTTTTCTTCCTTTTCGTATGTAAATTTAATCATCAAACTACTATCAAATTTTGAATTCATTTTTTCTATCAAAAATAGCAAAAATAAAATAACGTAACCAAATTCTTGAAATTTTCATTATCTCTTACGTCATTTTTGAATTTACTCATAAATAAATTGGCCAAAAACTGTTTTCTTTATCTATATTATTAACTGTTAGTAGTTCCCGCAAATAAGTTAGTGTTTCAGGTGTGGGCATACTAGGAAATAATGATTGAACATCAAAGGAGACCATAATTTCCCCTTCTTGTAAAGTAATATTTTTAATCTTATTTACAAACTCCATTGAGGGTTTTACCGAAAATTTATCTTGAGGATTGGGAAGTGCACTGAGCTCGATATTCAACAATTTGGAAAGAGAGTAAGTAGGTGAGTTTATACCGGACACGATTGGTCTCACCGATTTACCTGCATTGTGTATTTTGGGAGGGATATACAATTTTTTTATATACAGTGGGGTTAGATACATCAATCTTGCATTTATTCTGTTTAGTAATAAGATTGGGACATTCTTTCATAATAATCGGGTCTAAAATCACAATCTTATTACCCTTGTCAGCTTTTAAGTAGAAACAGTTTTTCTTTCTTAACCCTGCAATGATTTTATAAAACTCATTATGATGTACAGTTTTTATTGAATTATTTAAATTGCTTTCAAGTTGTATTTTGCAGGCATTTCTAATGAAGTTTTTTTTTATTTTCATCCAAAGGACTAATCCGCTTTCAATACTCGCCACAATATGCGTGGTCGGTGGTTTACGATATAGTAAATTAACTTTTAAGCCTGTATTTAGAAAAGCTATTTCTGTATCATTGAAAAGTTCAGAAGGTTGATTAACAGCTATGTTTTCTTCTGTATGGTCCTTTTCTGCAACAGATGCAATGGTAATAAGACTTGAGTTTATTACCACCAGGATATTGTGGCGAGTATTGAAAGCGCGATTAGCCCTTTGGACGAAATTAACAAAAACTTCATTAGAAATGCTGGCAAAATACAACTTGAAAGCAATTTAAATAATTCAATAAAAACTGTACAACATAATGAATATTAGAAAATCATTGAAGGGTTAAGAAAGAAAAAAACTGTTTCTACTTAGAAGCTTTCAAAGGTAATAAGATTGTGATTTTAGATAAACCTGATTATTATGAAAGGGTAAACAACTTAATAAATAATGGCTCCTACCAGAAATTACTCCGAAACCCGTTGCCAAAGTTAATTAATGATGTCAAAGACACGATTAAAGAATGTCCCCATCTTATCACTAAACAGAATAAATTCAAGTTTGATGTATCTAACCCCACTGTAACCAAATTATATGTCCTTCCCAAAATACACAAGGCAGGTAAATCGGCGAGACCAAAATTCCATAACCCTTGGCATTCTCAGGATATCCCGCGAAAATACCATCCAAAGTTCTGGAATCGAATTTCCTCTTATTAGAATATTTATCGAGAGCAAATGCCTTGCAGCCAAAAGATCTCAGGTAGCTTATATCAGGACGTTTGCCATTCCAACTCTCATACGGAGTCTTACTGTCCAAGCTTTTTGTTATACACCGATTCCGTGATTAGCGAGTGCAATCGCTTCTTCTCAAAAAACAGAGGACAATCCAGAGTGAAGAGGTATCTAGCTATTTCTACCAGCGTACGATTTTTGCGCTCGGTATCTCCATTTTGCTCGGGCGTGTACATCATTGTCAGTCGACAACAAATACCTTCTTTCTTGAAGAATGTATCCAAAACAGAATTACAGTATTCCTTACCGTTGTCTGATTGTACAAATTTTATTCTTCGTCCAGTTTGTGTTTCAACCATCTTCTTACATTCTAAGAATTTTTCCGGTACTTCATTTTTGTGACGAAAAAAATATACCGTCTACTATGATCATCTATCATGGTCACGAAATATTTAGCTCCACCAATGGATTCGACACGCATGGGGCCACATACAGCGGAATGGATAATATCAAGTAATTTGGTCGATATTTGATCTCGATTTTTAAAAGGTAAATGTGTTAAATTACCCATCGTACAAATTTTACAAGGATTATTTATTGATGTGGGTTCAATATTTATTCCAATGTCTGTTTCCTTCTTTGCCATAAACAAGATCATTGTAATTAATCAAAGATAAAGGATCTAGGAATATGTGACACTCAATAAAATAAAAATGGAACGAAGTTTAGTTCGCAAAAGTGGCTCCACCTGGATTTTGGGCACAGCAAAGACAAAAGTTTTAAATTTTAATATCCATTTTATTCACAATTTTGTACTGCATAAATACACATTTTAAAGTTATAAACTTTATTTCAAATTAAGAAATACATAAATACGAGAAAAGAAAACTAAATTACTAATTACTAATTTATAAACTGGAAGATAATATGCCCATCAAGTCATCAAATAAAAATTTAATTAAACTGTATTGTTCAACAGATGAAGTACAGGTCAACTAAAACGTCAGGAATTTTGTACGAAAAGATAAAATGTTTACTTTTTGTTTTCCACGAACGAATTCTAATAATAAGGGATTACATTGGGGTAAAAAAAAATGTGATGGGGGGGATAATAGGATAAGATTACTTGAGAATCGGTGTAAAAGAATTAATAAGAATAAATTTTAAGTATTTGTTTTTTTAAATCTTTTATGTTTCACATCAAAATCACGAACTAATTTTGTTATTGAATCAAGGGAAGTACGTGTATTCATCAGTTTCATGTGATTTTCTCTTCCAGCCAATATTCTGTTTATTCTTTTAATCCATGAATACATTATAATTTTAAAAACTGAGTTAGTAAACATTTTCCAATGCAATGTCAGGTCAAAAAACGATAGTAAGATGTCGCTATTTTATCTGTTCATCATTCTTACATCGCAATTGCGAATAAATTGGGCTAGTCGTTTTTGGTCTGCGGTGGGAATGTCGAGCTACGTCTCTGCTGAAGAAGCCCCAAGCAGGGCTGAAACAGCTGTCCAGAGGCTGCTCCAGGTTTTCACTGCAATCAAAAACGATTTGCAAAAAAAAAATTTCTAAATTAACATTCTAAATTACTATTTAGCGGAACATCTTTTTATTAATATAATTGAAACGTGTATTGCGAATTACAATTCATGAATTTATACACACATGTTTACATGAATTTTTACGTGAAATTATTGGAACATGTATTGCCGGCTTAAGAAGTAATGCCTTGCATGTACGCAATTTGAGGCAACAAAGCACTTACCAAACGACTAGCACAACGAACTGCTACACTGAACTGCGGCTGCGGATATTTTAGTCGCCTTACTTGATCATGCTCTCTAACAGTAATTAGAAGATGCATTTTTCGATTTTGTGTAAAATCTAACATTGACTCTTTACAGCAATTGCAATTTTTAACTTTTATCAAAATCTTAGCTATAAAAGCGGCTATGTATGAGTAAGATGTAGTGGTTATATAATTCATTTCACCGTTTATTTTCTTTCGCACTTCTTGTAACTTATCGTAACTTATAATAACTTGACGTCTTACAGCCTTATTTTCCACTTCAACTACCTACTAAAAGGTTTCGAAGTGAGTTTAAAGCACCAACAGTATAATCTTTTTGACAGTTTGCGTGTAGAGAATCAGTGCCCAAAAAATTTGAAATCAAAATAGATTTAAATGTAGGTTGAAATAAATTTGCCATTGGATTACTGTTTCTTACATTAGCTGCTCTCATACTTGAAAACATGTTTCCTAATGGATCTTGATTAAATGATCTGGTTAGTAAAAACTTGAAACCTACTGCATATAAACGTTTCCAAATTTCTTGCAACTTATTAATTGTAAAAATAAAATTCCTGAGAGCGGCGGATGTGGCCTTCAGAAATTTGGACCAATCTCATCCGCAGATCTAGCCTCTCAAAAATTCCGCTGATGTGTGGCTACCTAATAAATCGCGCAGCTACAGAAGAGAGTTACGTACGCGAAAATCGCACCTGAATTACGCGGCTAAATCACGCTGCCAAGTCGCGTGTGAAAGCGGTCTTGTGCATATAAATATTTACCTGTATACCCAGGAACGTTGATTGTTGGTACAGCTTTCCGATGCAACAATTTCGTTGTTGGAAAAAGAAATTTCTTATCAAAATGCTGACAACAAATCCTGTACGATTCGTAAATCTGCTTTTCTTTTAAATTAAATAAAGCAGGATTTCCTGCATGTTTTAGCCACAGCTGAAACCTTTGAGGGTCCTTAACTGGAAATCTGTGTCGACGTTAAATTTCTTCCGTGCACACCACAACACAGCACTTTCTAACTTTCATTTTCGTTCTACTATATAATGTTTAAATTTTACAGGGTGGTCCCGATATAACAAGCCAAACTCCGACTGGTAATTCACCTTGTTAAAACAAAAGTTGCTAAGTGCAAAAGAAATTAAAAAAAAATACATTGTTATAGGAATTATCTTTCAAATTTGTCACAAAAATACTCGTTCCTAACTCCCAATGTCTTTGTAGAAGGTACTATTCAGTCATATCCAAACATTTTTAGTATAATTAGTATTCAGTTCTTCTTTCAAACTAACGACGTAAGCCAAAATTATAAATTAGGCTGTTTCATTCCTTTACTAAAGCTATGTATATCAGAACTACAACATATTTGTTGGTAAAAATTATTTTTCGTAAGTGCAGTGCATTACTACAATAGCGATACACAAAATATTAAATAATTTAGTATAATTTATACCATAGCTAAGAAAATAACCTAAAAAATTTTAAATTATGTATCAAATAAAATTTTCATATGAAATCTGTATTATTTAAGCTTCGGATTAATATCAACTATTAAGTGTGATATGCCATTATGATCAGGAGAAAAAATGCTATCGTACAGAACAGTAAAAAGATATACATTGTTTTTAAAAAATCGACACTGATGATGTCTAGTTTCGTTTGACTTCAATTCTGCCACGCCTATTCGAAGCATAATCAAAAAGTGTCTGTAGAAAGTTAAATCAAAATTTCAAAATTATTTATAATAGAAGAGATACAGACGAAAAAAGAAAATCGACTCTTTTACATTTTCATTAATATCTTAAGAAGAAATAAGAAAAAATTATTCTGTCAGTGGATACGAATAAGGCATTGATTCACGCAACTTTTCCTCCATTTAACCGAATTTGTATTTCTTACGGTTTAGGAGATCCCTTCAGTGCACACTCAATTTGAACCAGCCGGTACAATGTAATATATTTAAAATTAGAAAATTAATTAGCCTCCCTCGTATTTTAAGATATCTTTTTATTACCCCTTCATTATTCTTCTTAAGCATACATAACTAGAACAAAATATTTTAATACAAATGGGACCTTAGATGAATTTGTTGATAATTTTTCCGTATGCTACACAAATAAAAAAAAAACTCATATCATCTCAATTTTTCATTTAATATTTCAATATAAAACTCATAACTGATGGTATTTATCTTCTTGATAAATATTTACTTTTTTTCGTTAGATACACAATGGGCAAATTTAATACATCAAAAGAGCGAAGCAATCAAATTAGTGGAAGTGGAGTACGTTTCAAAGTACAACACATTAGAAGAACAATTCTACACCCAACAAAAATCGCACGAAGCCAGAGAAATAGAATTGTTAAAGACAATAGATAGCTTAAAAAATGAAATATCTACCAAGGATTCGACGATAGACGACTTACAAAACAATGTCGACACATTAGAAGGTGGAATCCAAGTATTAAATCAAGAAATCGCACAGCAAGGCGATCAATTGTTGAAAGTGAAAAGAGATTCTGATTACAAAATAAGGTAATAAGGTTAATTGTGATATTCTAAAATTAGTAAAAAAAAAATAGTATAACCAATAGGTTTTTCAAGTTTATAATATGAAAGCAAAGTATTATTTTGTTTATTTTAGCATGAATTAGCAATACTGTGTTGTCAAAACTAAAAATCATTCCATCATTTTTAACATATTAATAATCTTATGGCCGTTTTCATAATCAAATTTTAAGGAAGCTTTAATTTAAAGTCACTTTAAGAATAGGGAAACAAATGTATTTTTTTAGGTTAAAGTAACTTTAAATTTAACGTCATATTATGAAAATGGCCGTTAGTCGTCCAGTTACTAATACTTATTATTTTTCCCCTGTAGATACACTAAGGGCATATCGGCGGACACGATCTTTTTAGTTGCATTTTTCACCCTCCTCTCGTGGTCCGTCTCAGATTCATGGTTTCTCACCCTAACCTTCATAACTGTGTCTTTGTCTTTCTTCATTTATAATTGTAATCTCTGACATTTTGTGCATGTCTGTGACTTTTTTTATTTTTATATTTTATTAGCCAATTTGCATTCATTCGCAGTTTTTAATAACACATTAACTTACAAAACATGCAGTTTGCAGTTTTCTAAAGCTTCCTACTCCTATCAACTAAATATTGTACATCCCGTAATGTTTTTCATTTCCTTTCCTATTGAACAGAAGTCTTCAGGAGGCGCTCACAAACCTACAAACTCAGCTGGAAAAAGAACGCGAACAATTCCAAACTCAGCTGACTCAGATACAAAAGCAATCAGAAGCGACGGTTGATCACTTACAAAAGAAATGTCAGTGTCTATCAAAACTGTAAGTATTTTCCTCATTTAATTTGGCAATAAAATTAACCCCGTTCTTACACTTAGATTTGAAGAAGTGAGGGCGAGATACGAACGAAGGGAATCCCGTCAAGAAGATATAAATACAATTTCAGATTTGAGGCAAGTAATAGCAGAGCAAGAAAAAGATCTTGCCTGCATGAATGAGGAAAAGCGATATTATCAAATGAAGCTGATGAGTTTGCAGAGAAGCGTAGAGGAAGAAGATGAAGACTTTGTCGACACTGAAGATTTTGAATCGTCGGATTACGTGAAACACAAAGAAGCAAACTCGAAACTTTCCCCTTCCACAAGTGTGCCCAATGGGTATCCTCCGCAACTTCCAACTCAACCCCATAGTTCCTTGTCCATACCTCCTACTATACCTGAATGTGATGATTATGATGATGTGTAAAATTTGCTTTCATTTGTTTGTAATTATTTGTAATATACAAAATTATACATTTCTATCTAAATAATAAAACGTTAATAAAAGTTTCTATTTAAAATGACTCTTTTTATGTATATTAAATCATTCAAAGGCATTTAAATTACATCACAAACACAAATTAAACTTACACACGGGGTGTTTTAGGACAATTAGGGAAAAAATTAATACCACTCTCCTCTCAAAATTCTGGTTATGAAATCAATGGCCGTTGAAAAGTGATGCTAATTTAATAAAGTGTAGGTATACTATTCTTAGTACATTTTTATTTATCTCTTTCAAGATAAAATAATGTTATAATGCTTTATTTTATTATCATTGTTTCAGTAAACTTTTCACAAGCGACACCGTTTCCTGATCCTTGCTCCATAATCACCATTAAAACGGATAGTATTTTGCCTTACTAGCCCTAAAAATCATACATTAGACATGAAATTTATTATAGCTAAGTTTCACCGAATCTTACTGAGCAAAATCGCACGTCCTACCATTGCGATCGAAACTGTTAAGATAGGCCAAGTCCTCTACGCTCAATTCAAAATCAAAGATGTTGAAATTTTCAGCAATTCTTGACTTTGTGACAGATTTGGGAATCGTTATGAGGCCGCGTTGTACTTGGTACCGTAAGACCAACTGCGCCGGAGTTTTACCGTACTTCTTTGCAATTTCCACAAATTTTGGGTCATCCAAAAGATTAGCTTCGCCAGCTACAGCGTTTGGCCTGTCTGGAGAACCTAGAGGGCTGTATGCAGTAATCGTGATACCTTTGGATGCACTGTACTCGATAAGTTTTTTCTGATTTAGATAAGGAGAACATTCCACCTATGATGAATTACAAGAATATTTAAAAATTATAAATATCAGTGGAAAGTACAATAGACGCATTGTAATTGTCTTATATGATGTTCAATAGCTTTTCTTTTAAAAATGCAGTTAGAGTTTAAAAAAATATTTCACCTGATTGGTTGCAGGTACGATGGTAGCTGATTTGAGAAGCCGTTCTGTTTGTTCGATGGTAAAGTTGGAAATGCCAATCGATTTTGTGAGTCCTTTTTTAGCGACTGTTTCCATCGCTTTCCAGGTGTCCACATAATCATGATCTCGTAAAATAAGTTCTCCGCTCGAATCAGTTGGGAATAAATCATCACCATCCTAGAAAAATAAGTTTTACTTCGAGTTTATACATATAAATCGCTGACAAAGTTCTTTAAAATTCAACAAGTTTTCTAACCATTTGTATTACAGTTTATAATAGTCAACAAAGAAGGAAATATGGCGTAGATCGTCAATTGTGGCTATTCATATTTCAGTCGCCCAGACATTTAGCGAAAGTTTTATAACCTTGTTGGCATCGTTGGATTACGAACAAACATTAAAGAGCATATTTTGCAACAAGCTTCCGATGTGGAAACTTGAAAATATTTGTTTTTATAAAATAATTGAGTTGTTAACACAGGCAAAAAAAAATGTTGCATACGCCTTAAACGAGAATTTCAAACCACGAAAATATTTTCGAGAATGCGTGAGTTAAAAAAAAATAACACATTCCAGAACAAAATGCGACAAGAACTTCCCAAGAGGAGAGAATGGAACTTTGTAAATTAGAAATGGAAAAGACTAATAAAACAATCTTCCCAAATATCTCAAATAGCGCTGATGTGACGTGTCAAGAGGAAAAGATTTTCCATCAGAACTAAGAAAACAAAGACCATGATACAACCATTTTTTTTCGATGATTTTGTAATGAACCTCTCAAAGCATGATTTTTGCAAATCGAATCTCACCAATCCTGGCGACTCACTACTTTCTGATTTCAAAGCTCCTTTATCCATCTGGCCAATTCTGATTTCTTTAATTTAATATCCGAACTATCCCAGAAATATCAGGGCTATTACTTTCCACCTTACCTTGAAAGCAAATGGCCAATGTATTAAATACAAATCAAGATAGTCCAACCCCAGATTCTTAAGTGTTACTTTCAAAGCGGGTTCGACTGCTTCTGGTAGATGGTAAGTATTCCACAGTTTGCTGGTAATGAACAGGTCTTCGCGTTTTACGACACCTTCAGCAATTTTGGCGGTGACAGCTAGGCCTACTTCTTTTTCATTCTGATACACATGAGCGCAATCGATATGTCTGTAACCAATGTCGATGGCGTCTTTTACAGCTTGAGTAACTTGACCGGGTGGAGACTGAAACAAAATAAACAAATTTAAACTGTGAATAAATATATTTGACATAGCAATACAAGACTTTTACTTTGGCTAGTAGCAACAAAGAGCACATGCGTAGCTTGTTTGCTTGCTGGCACTGCAAGAAGAGAAGCGCTATTGGCATATCTACAATATGCAGTGAAATGAAATCACTACCACCTATAGTAAGGATGGACGAAAGCGCTCGGAAAACTTAATCCAACTATCGATTATTTGAAGAATCCAGACCTGAGTCATACAGGCGCCCGGCCGTTACTAACTCAACGTTTAGCATAGTGAGGATACACTTAGTAAATTAAGTAAAAGGTAACAAACAAAAAAACGAGTTGAGAAACGGTAAGTTGTTAATAAATACACCTAATAAATAAATATGGTTCAGCAAGACTCGTTTTATCAGCGCTAGAATGAAAGTGATGATGCTCGCATTGTGATGACAGACGTGTTCGCTTTTACAAAAATGTATTCAAAAACACACTGAGAGAAGCTCACCCCACTGAGAGGAACCTTTTCCCCACAGAGAAATAATAATGCTGTTACAGTGAACTCTCTCATTACGGACACCTCACGTAACCGGACAATTTTGTGGAACTATTCTATAGAATCTTTTAATAAAATTAAAATTCTCTCTAATAAGCGGACACCTCTTACAAGCGGACAGATAATTGGCGACGGTTCGTGTCCGCTTATCAGAGGTTTCACTGTATTTCAAATCATCCTATTTTTACGTCTTAACTTAAGGCCCCATTCGGCGTCACCACATATCAAAAAAAATCATTTATAACATTATCTTGAAGATTTCGTGTCTGTGATCGTTTTCATGATTTTATTATACAGGAATATTCACGGCGTGTAAAAATAATATAAAATCAGCCATGGTCCACTACCGGTTCTACCGGAAGTTGATACTAATTATATTATTTTAAATGGAATACCCTATATATGTATTATTACAGTTTTGGATTCTCATTTCAAATTCCACATCTGGAACGAAGAGTCAGAAATGTACTTTTTTAACAATTGGAGCAAAAGAATATCGAAAAGCAAATATTTATAATGAATTATAAGAAAGCCCACTGTATACAGGCCTGATTCATTAGGTGGGAGAACACCCCGACCTTGAGAAAATGCGCCGCGCCGCCCACTTAAATGTAAATGTATTGTGTACCGCGGAGACCAAGCTGACCGCACATACACATCATTTTACTGCAAAATTTTGCATGCACGTAAATATTTAAAACTTGATTCCAACATGTTACGATAAATAAAAACGGATCGGATGGACGGCGATTACTTTGTCACTGTAAATAATGAAGTAACATCAGCGACAGTAAGAAAAAAACTTCTTGATACTGCGTGTTTATTACGAATTCTTTGCGTTTTTTATTCAGGATAATCTACTTATCGATTTACGACAATGAAGACCCATCTAAAATCTTCCAACTGCCGCTGCAATAAAGAACTTGAAATTTATTTATGTTATGTATGATTCCCAAGCAGAAATGAACTTTATAATAATATTAAAAAATAAATACCTGGTATAATTAAACAGCGAGATATAATAAGAAACCAAAAAACTAACACGATAGAGAATTATTTACTTTGATTTGCAATAGAGCACAGCAATTATTACTTATTAACGAGCGGAGCGCACACGTTCTCACGCATTGATGGCTAAATGCTTATTAGCCAGTACCCTGAAATCTAACGAGCACACCCTGAAATATGACCTGCATGTGCGATTAAGTTTGTAGTCCGGTGTTGATTATACACAAATATTTTAAAAAACCATTAAAGATAGGGATAACGTTGTCTATACAAAATCGAAAGAAAATTATATTTTGCGTCACGTGGTACAAAAAAGTCAGTGGTTACATTAAAAAAATCAAGTTATTAATTGTTGGAGACTGTCAACCTCTGTGGATTACCTGTAAGCTCTTTGTAAAGTGGACGGTTTATCTTTTTTTTTTAGAAACTGCTCCATACTTCATCTCTGTGTTCAACCAGAAAAAATACAATTCTTAATCTGTTTTAGTTTTTGAAATATTCCAGGTTATTATGACCATTGTAATTGTCAAAATTCGTCAAAAGAATGCATTTTAGACTTATTGGATTTGAATACAAGATATAGAATTCCAAAAATACAGGGTTGCCCAAGTTGAGTGGCCTATTAAAAGTTCTCGGGGAAAGGAGCATACAAACATTCTGAAAATTAACACATTACCCTAGGAGGAAGTGATCTTTCAGAATAAAATATTTTCACTTTTATATCACATCCGGTTTTACCGGAAGTCGCCATTAACTTTCTTATTTTAAATGGAGTGCTATTCTTTTTATTGCAAATTCTGATTCAACATGTTATTCCAAGTAAAAGTTGTTAAGTCTTCTGTATACTTACAGTCGGAAGCAAAAAAAAGTAGACAAATTACAGTTTCCTGTAAACATTCTTTCTGAAAATGGTAGTGATTAAAGAAAACTTCACAGATAACATTTAAAAAACTTAAAAGCTTTCAAAATTAACAAGTTTAAAACTTTGGTAAAATCTGTGAATTCGTCTTTAATCTATGGCATTTTGAGAAAGAATAATTACAGGAAACTGTAGTTTGTCTACTTTTTTTGCTTTCAACTGTAAATGTAAAAGTTTTTGAGGTATCTTCGAATTTCTGAAAAAAAAAATTATTTCGGTGGACTTTCATTAAAGAGTCACGACACATTCAATTTCAAGATTTAAGCTGCCTGTCGGTTGAAAGAATAATGTTCAGCCATTCAAATCATGTCCATGAAAAATTCACAGGGTGGTCAAAATATGGTGTCGAACCTTGCTCTGTTCAACTGCCCAAAATTCAGTTTTCTTAAATGGAACACCGTGTATATTTTTGCATCATGAGATGCAGAATCAAATTCTACATCGATTAGTATTAGAGAAGCAACTTCTCTTGAGATTAAGAAGTCATCTACTGAAGATGGCAGCATAGCTGCCGAAATACGTATATACTTTTTAAAAAACTTTTTGTGGTTAGGAGGTTCAATTCAATTTCATTGTACTGGAAACCATAGTCTCCAATACGTTTCAATAGAGCTACTTGTGGTGAACATCATTATTATTGCTTAAGACTTCTCCATTTTGTCCCACAACTGACCTTACGTTACAAACCACTACGATAAATGTTTCAACGTCCATTGAAACCGACAGAATTTTTTAATAATATTAATATGTATTTGTGCAACAGTTATAAAAAAAGAATTAAAGAGCAAAAAAACAATAGAAAATAATTAAAGATCTAAACCTACGCTACATTTAAAACTAAAACTAAAATTAAAGAGAAATTAAAAGAAAAAAAAGGAAGATAATGAGACAAATAAACGAATGAATTAAGTAAATAAGGAAGTGAAAGGCACGGCGAACGCAAAACCGGAGGTTGTTAAGAGGAGTTAAGAGGAGAGTTGGTGTAGAAATTCACCATTCTTTCTAAAGCCGACGACATTTAGATTGAAGATACCAATGTTGTTACAAAGATGGTTGTAAAGGGTAGAGGCAATATAAATAGGAGAACGTATTAAAGCATTGGTGTTCAGGGTAGGCAAATAAAAAGTCAAAGAGTTTCTGCCGGTAATGTGCGGTACATGAAAATTAGGTTTTTCCAAGAGAGCAGCAATATCAACTTGATTGATTCTTGACTTATGTAAGAAAAGCAAAGACGAGATGTGTCTCCTATGCACAAGTGATAAGCTATTAAAAACCGTAAGTAGGGTTTCATGAGGAAAACCTCTAAGAGGATACACACCATATTCTTTAAACCAAAGAAACCTGCGCTAAACTTGTTCAAGGACATCTGCATGGCAATTAGAAATGGGAGATCAAATTAGGGAGTCGTGAAAGAATGAAAGCGTTAAAGAGAACAATTAGACAAAACAAAAGCGAATGGATTTAGCTGCAATTTCATTGACATGATGATTAAACAAAATACGGTCGTCAAAAAGAACGCCGAGAACCTTAATAACATTGACCATTTAGTTGATAGTGTAACAAAAATTTGCATTTTTTACGCGAGAAGGAAATAGTTTTGCATTTGTCAACATTTAAAGCGAGTTGGTTAGAGGTACACCAGTCAGAAAGGGAACTTCCTTTGAAAGAAGAAGGGCATCTTCTTGAATATCAACAACACGAAATAATTTGGTATCGTCGGCGTGCATTAGGATCTTGCTATATTTGGGACAAGGGAAGGTCATTTATGAAAAGTATAAAAAGAAGAGGTCCTAAGTTGGCACCTTGAGAAAACCAGAAAAAACAGTGTAAGTACAAGAAGAAAAACCGTTGTAATAATCTCGCTGCTGAATTTGTAGTATTTTCACTGAAACAGACAAACCTATCTTGCACCCAGCGACTAAGTATTAAAATTTCATTCTGATAAGCTATCTACGTCCATTACCGGCATCAAAAAGTTCCGATCAGCTTTGTCTGTGTCCATGCCTATTGCTTTACATGGATTAATAATTTATTTGCAAGGCAATCAGCTATATTCGTGTGCTTACCTTTACATTGAATAACGCACCATAACCTAAAAGTTCTATTGTTTTATGTTGCAAATTGCGACCCACATCACCACAGGAGTTTTTAGGATCAATTATATTTATTTAAAATGACGATAAAATAGTTTCGTCCGATCGTCTAACCCGGAGATGGACACCAGCGAGGAAATGTACCCCCACCATGCTAAACGTTGGTTTAGGAAAGCAAATGCGACTTTTGCTACATACATACACCTGTCGGTATTAATCCGCTCTAGATTCTCCCAAACAATTGAGAATCGGGATTGCGTTTTCCAAGATTTCATTCGGTCATCCTTGGTCTAGCCTTTTAATTAAATTAAGCATCTGCAGATTCTCTAGCAGACTATTGGTTTTATTTTGGTAGATTCTTTTAGAGTCAGCCCGCAGAATCTTCTCTAATTTTCGCCAAGAAAAATTTGCAACCAAAGCCATTAGATTGATGGAGTATACGAATAAAGAGAACACAAGAAACGCTGGTTTATTTGTTGCACAAACAGCCCAGTTTATTAATAAAAGTATTTTAAGTGTTTTATCTCCGCACAACCTGTATAATAAATTAGAAGCCATACACACCACCAGATTTCTTATCGGCCGATTATCTATTCTGAATCGAGCTACGAGTTATGTGATAACGTGGCAATGAGCCGATGAAAGGTCTGCATTATGCGATGAGTCTTACTCTTACTGTAAAAAAAAGTTTTAAAAACGCATATGTTTTGACTAATTTTGTTAGAAAGTGTTATTCCAATTATTTAAGCTGCCTTGACACTAGTGAAGCAAAAACAATTTTCTTCAGAACGTTTGATTTGATTAGAAAATATTTTCTGAATGTTTTAAATAGGACTAAGCATATAAAACAGATACAATTCAAAACACGCGAAACTGTTGCACGTTTTTATTGAAAACGTTTGGTGTTACATCAACATAACTATTTTCTGTTTTAATGACTCAGTATACATATATGCTTGATCCTTGTATTTAAAGCATTGAAAAAGACACTTTTCAAGCAAATTAGTCAAAAACGTTCTGTTGTAACGGTTTTTTCTTCGTCAATGTATGGGCAGCTTTAATATAATTGCACCAGACAATAAAAAAAATTCGAGTCATCGTAATTAATTTAATACCATCATTATCAGCAAAGTGAAAGTATAAAATGCACGTGAAGGTCATCTCATCTCAAAATTTAGAAAGAGTGGGTTACGTGACCTTTAGTTTAAGAATTCGGTGCCGGCGTTACATAATTCATTCTATAATTTATTCAACAGATACCAAACCGGAAGCATTTGTTCATGGAACAAGTCGCCGAAAACATAACGCATATCAGTTTACAAACGCGTATCAGCATACAATTCAATAGTATATACAAACCTTTTCTTATGAATCAGTTAAAAAATATTTATACTTTTATACAGTAAAAGTCGGTTATTTATAAGTTGGTGTTAGCAAATTCGTCGGTAAGGGTAAAAATTTTATAAAAGATTTACACTCAATTAAGTACTTCTTTTTTCTTTTCCGCACACATTTATTTTAATTTACCTTCCAAGTTCCTAGTCCGAACAGCGGAAATTCTTGTCCATTATTAAATTTAATCGTTGGAACTTTAGTCATTATGCCTGTCGCCTTCTTCACTAAACGTAGCAACCTAAACTGACGAATGACTGTGAAAGACTGCATGTTTTAGTACTACTAACATCACAGTAAATCCCACGTGAGCTGCGCATGACATTAAGGTGTCACGAATTTTGGGTATTTAGATAAGTAATTATCTAATTATCTAGGGAATGATAATAAGACTTAATTTCTTTATCTGCACATTTTCAAAACAAACGTCACGTCAATTAATAAGTCTTGGAGATGATTTTAGACTTTTAAAGCTTAAATCATAATAACAGATGAAAAACTCAAATTTATCCTGAAATGATCCGGTGAAGACCCGGTTTTTCAATCACAGGTTAACCCTAACTCTCGGTTTATTTCCATGGTAACAAGTGCGAAAACAATTGTTTCTATGGCAGTAAACTGAAGGTTAAAGTTAACTTTTTGAAAAACCGGCCCTAATGATCGATTTCTTCACCACCTAATAAATTTATCTGCCAGGTATTATCCTTGGAAACCATTGTATCGATAATAGTTTCCGAGCATACTACCTGGCAGATAAATTTATCCGTAGGTAAAGAAATCGGGTCTAAATGAATTATTATTGACGTAATTCCTAATGCTATGGTGTGATTGAGGCCCGATTTCTTCACCACAGATACTTTTATCTGCCAGGTAGTATCCTCGGAAACTGTTGTCAATACAATGGTTTCCAAGAATAATACCTGGCAAATAAATTTATCAAGAGGTGAAGAAATCGGGCAGAAGCCATTAACTTTCATCTTATCTTTCACTTTTTATTTTCAGTTATAAAATTCTGGAGAGGTTCAAGAACGATCCAGCCATAGCGGTAGCTAGTGTATGGAACTTAAATTTTTCACAAATGAATGACTTCTAAAAACTAAACGAAAGTAAAGTCAGCCAGCAGTTTCCTTATTAAACAAAAAAGGATTCATCGAATTGCATCGTAAGCGTTCGTAATCTGTCAAAGCTAAAAGGCGGTAAACTCTCCCATCCCATTTCGATCCATTTAAGAAGTAACCAATTGATTGTATTTATTTTGTGTTTTAGAATATTTATTTGTTTTTACGTGTTTCTAAGCACAATTATTTTATTTTTTTGGCTGAAGCTACACTAATCCAAAGAATTATTTAATATAAAATTCTTAAAAATGTCTATCCATTACGAACACATCTCCTTGGTTCACGGAGTAGATACTAATCATACTTCTTTCCTTTTATAGTGCGTTCCCTATTGCATGTAGTTTACAAATTATAACTACTGACTGACAAAAGTAAAATAACACCAAAAATAAATTATTATTTTTCAACCAAATTTAGTATACGAGTTGTAGGTGACCAAAATAATAAATAAAATAAAATAATTAAAGTTTTTTCTCTGTTTCTTTAGTAGTTCCAGCAAATTGTTTTCTTTATCTTTTATGCTGAACAAGAAGGTGGTGCAATATGTGGGGATCAGTTAAGATTCTTAACACATCGTGTTCAGATACCGACGTTAGTGATTTTTTCTATCCTTGTTGCACAATAATCTTGTCTAGGGATAAAAAAACACAGTCGAAAAGTGACGTTTTACAAATGGCATTTTACTATGGCTGCGCAGAATAACATAACCTAATACATTTTTAACTAGACAGTCAGGCGTAAACTACTACCATCGTAGTAAACAGAATACCCTAAACTGTTGATTTCCTTGTTGCTCTTACGACATTTGTATTTGTTATCTTTGTTACACAAGAATCTCGGAATGAGATTGTATTGGCGTTACCTGAACACGTAAGTGTGTTGATTTAGTGACCTTAGGATCAGTTTATGATTTCTGTCACTTTGACGTGTTTGGCGTTCTGTTTAAAATGTCCAGAACTCGTCGGTGTCCCAATTATGTGCAATAAAGTGATTTTGATCGCGGTCGAGTAGTGGGCCTTCGAGAAACGGGTTTATCTTTCCGCCAAATTTCAGCATCTTTAAACAGGATGGTGTCAGCTGTGGCGAACTGTTATCATTATATATAGGAAAAATATATTTTACGCGGTTCAAATTCTAGTGAAGCAGGCAATATAAAATATTAGACCGCAGCGTGTAAACAAACGCGAGGGCTGCGGAGACAATTAACGCCGCTACAGCAATGGTGTTACTCAGTATAACAAAAAACAAAGCAATATTGCCGCAATAAAAAAATACAGTTGTGTAATCAACTCTTCTTGTTTAAATGTGTAAAGATTTTCAGAGTAGTTGACCTCGATCGGCGGGCTTTATTGCGACATTGCGTCATATAGTAAGAACGCCCTAAATTATTTTCACCATCCCATTACGCAATGTACCTGTTCGATACATTTTTACGGCGCTACTGAAACGATGGCGTGTACTTATTCAAATCCTACGCTTAGTTATCATGTTTGGTCTGAGGAAGGATGAGTACAACAAGCTAGACGTTTAGGGCGGCCCCGACAAACAGCAGCACGTCAAGACCGTCGCCTAAAGGTTCTGGCACATTACAGCGCGGCGAAGAGCGGCAACTTTTTTTAGCTGTACTTGGATACGTTGGGTAGCTTCGCCGCGCTTCGCATAAGTGTGCGCACTCTCATAAGAATACAGCAAAAGAAATTTTCGGCGCCGCGGTTCGCTATGTGCGATAACCCTAAGATTGCTGGCTATGATTGATTAATTTTCCGTCTACCCATTCTATTGCAGACCAATGCTTTGGGGAGGAAGGCAGAAGGGTAACCACTAGAGCCATCTACAGGCGAATAAGATCTTTTGGGTTCAAGTCTTACCAGTAGCACTTTGTGTTACTATTCATCGCTGATCACAAAATGCAACGGTTAATGTGATGCCGAGAAAGGTTATAGTGCGATGATGAATCCCGATTTTGCTTGGGTATGAGAGATGGTCGGATAAGGGTTAGAAGACGATGTGGAGAACGATGGCGTCCACAGTTTTGGAACGCCAGGTAAACCAAACTGTTGGAGTTATGGTGTGGGGAACAATTGAGTATGGTAGTAGATCACTCTTGGTGTTCGTTAAAGGTACCGTGAATGCTCAACAATACGTTGCGGATATTATAGATTCTCATCTTTTTCCGTATTTTCACAGCTTACCAAACCTTATTTTCCAGCAAGACAATGTCCGACCGATTTTTTCCAGGGTTACTATGGCTTGTTGTGAAGAAGCTGAAGTCACCCTTCATCCTTGGTTATCCCTCCTTCCTGACCTATCTTCTAGCGAACATATTTGGGATATTATCGGCAGACGACTGGGCCAGTTACTTTGTCCTTCACAGACTCTGGAAGAGGTCCGACATAAAATGCAGGTGGCATAGATCATCAACTCAATGCCATGACGTGTTTCGGAATGCATAAAGCACCACAGCGCACAGTGGTCGAAACGCCTAATCTAGCTGTGCAAAATTCAATGCATAAATTTTGTTTGATTTTAACGATTTGAAAAATTGTTTTTAAATAAAATTTATCCATTTTCACTATCAGATTCGGTTTTCCTCATGCCAGATGGACTCGAAGAAAAAAATTCTAGTTATTTGAGTAATTAAGGACAGGGCTTTTAAATGCAGATGTAAAAAGCAATAAACGAAATTCCTAGCCTAAAAATGTGTTATTTTTAAGTTTTTGTTGCAATTTATGTTTTCCAAAGCTTTCCTCTACAAGTAATATGAACATTGAAGATATGATGTTAAATTTGAATTCTTCTTTTAAATCAACTGGCATCCTGTTGAAGTCTATTACATAGTAACCACTCATATCCATTTTCGACTTTTTCGATTTTACAAAATCACGAATGACGTCACAGTTCCAGATTATGACGTCATAATTGAAGATTATGACGTCACAAGAAGAATGAAAAACGCCAGTTTGTGGCAAATAAGTAGCCATTTAAATTTTATTTAAAATATTTTTTGTGAAACCTATAATAGCGGCTCTATCATCGCATCAATCTTCCTTACTTTTTATTCACACTGTATATTTGTTTGCAATTTCTTGCACATACTTTCTTATTAATTAAATACAGATATTTGTTGTGATTGTACATAAATACATTTCAACTCGAATATCAGCGGATATGAGTGATTACACGTACTACATAATAAACTTCAACAGCGTGTTAGTTGACATAAAAGATTCATTCAAATTTAAAATAATGGCTATTCAATGTTCTTATTACCTGTAGGAGAATTATCCACAGTTCTTTAAAATACAAGTCCCAATAGAAACAAGGCGCAAACTTTCAGGCTTAAGAAAAAACGAACATGAGCGTTTCGTTTACTGTTTTGTGTATTTGGGTTTGAAAGTCCCAATCTGAAGTGACTTAAATAACTACAAATTTTATGATGTCCTCTTAGTAACTACCAAAGTATATTACATAAAAAAAACATCACCTTTTTTAAGTCGGTACTGTTTACTTTTATATTTTTGCACAGCCAGATTAAGCATTTCGATCACTGTGCAGCGGGGCGACGCATTATCAATGTTAACTTCTGTATTGTTCTTTTGTTTTGTTTCAAACGTTGATCGTTTACTTATTTTAGTCACTTAAATATATTATATTAAAATCAGTTCAATTGAATGACCACTTCGTGGTGTTCTTTTACTTTTGTCGGTCAGTATATTTAGTTACACTTTGACCAAATTCTATGTCCAATTTTCAATCAAGAAAACAAGGTAGGTAGGTACCTGAGTTCTGGTAGAATTATGTATGTTGATCGTGAAGAGAGAATATTGCTTCCTGAAGGTCAGAGTTTGGTAGAGTATCAGTTAGACCTGCTAAAAAGAACAAGATTTGAATCATCGGTACTGCAAAGAAAAAAGAACATCAGAAAGTGATGTGCAACATCACTTTCAACAATGGAAGATTTATGTGAGCTATAATAATTAGAAAACGGGACTTGGTACATGTACCGGTGTAAGGGAAGAGTAGAAGCGGACAGTTGCGCCTTAGTGTCCTGCGTTGATTTGAATCACAGTTCATAGAATCAATGCTTAACACAAATCTTAGAAGGACTAATTCAAAGTTTCTCGGTGTGCTCACAAAAAAAACAATTGATGGTCGGATAAACGAGATATACACTAAGCTTAAGTTTTTCTTAATGGAACACACTGTATATTATTACGTTTTTCGAATCTAAACTAAATTCTAAAGAGACTATATGTGTGTAATAAAACTAGTAATGTAGAAGGTATCTATAAAATAATTCCTACTTAATATTTTATTTTTGATTTTAGAAAGAAAAAAAGATAAAAGAAGTTGTAGAATTTATTTGAGTACTGCTCAGATATTCACAAAAAACAATTGAACGTCTGATATCCAAAGAAATATCGGTTTAGATGTTTTCTAAAAATTAACTTTTAAACTGGAAACGAGAAATATTTCGGAAAAATTTAACTTTAAAAAATGTCTGAAAATTTAACGTAAAACATATTCAAAGTATCCTCAATTTTTTTTACGCAAAGTGTAATTTTTTTATCATGTTTTGAATCACATCTCTTAGTATAAAAGGATCATTATTCATGTTTTCTATTAATTATTTTATAGACACCTTCTACAATATCAGTTTTATTATATACTATATACTTAGTCCCAGTAGAATTTAATTTAGAATCGATATAATAATAATATACAGGCTGTTCATGGGAAGCCGCTACAATAGCTAACTTTCTTATTTGTATTTTTATGAAGTAACTTAAATTAGGAAAGTTTTAGGACCTTCGGTTTTATGGTACTTTCAAAAAAAACAAATGACGATCAGGTTTTCGAGATTTTCAATTGTTTTCAACTTTTTTAAATTGAATGTTAGGTTTTTTATCATCGCATCGCGTTCAGGACGTCAAATTAATTATGTCTCTAAAATATCATCTCCCAAAGCCTACTATTTTAGAAGTGATTTAGTAACAAAATCTTGATTTTCGAGATTTTCACTTTTTTAAATGGAACATTATATTTTTTATTAGCGTATCGTGTTCAGGAAGTCAGATTAAGTATTTCTCTAAAATATTCCCCTCCTAAGTCTACTATTTTATAAATTATTTAGAAAATAATGGTATTAGACATTTTAGCACGTCGAGCTTTCAATATCTGGACCCAAAGGTTTTTAGTTTGAACTAAATTTAAACAAATTTTGAATCATGATAGTTCACAAAGGTCTGACAGTTTGAACACACTTCCTTTATTCTCTTGTTTCAACGTGCACCATATTGAATTCGTGAATAAAAAGACTATCGTAACGATACACTTCTTGCCGCGAATATCAAGACTGAATTATTTATGAAATATTCTGTTTTGAGAAATATTATTTCACAGACATACTTAATTTGACATCGTGAATGCGATTTCACGATAAAAAACGTAATTTTCTATTTAAAAAAGTTGAAAACAATTGAAAATCTCAAAAACCTGATTCATTTGTTTTTCCAAAGGTACCATAACATCGAGCAGGGAAGGTCCTGAATCTTTTCTAATTTAAGCTACTTCGTGAAACTTCAAATTAAAAAGTTAGCTATTGTAGCCATTTCCCGTGAACACCGAGATTTACTAAGTTACTAAATCATTTATAAAATAGTAGGCTTTGGGACATGATATTTTAAAGACATCATTAATTTGACGTCCTGGACGCGAAACAACGATAAAAAATCTAACATTCCATTTAAAAAAGTTGAAAACAATTGAAAATCTCGAAAACCTGATTGTCATTTGTTTTTCCGAAAGTACCATAAAAACGAGGAGGAGAAGTCCTAAAACTTTTCTAATTTAAGTTACTTCGTAAAAATACAAATAAGAGAGTTAGCTTTTGTAGCGGCTTCCCATGAACACCGTGTGCAGTGTATATTATTTTATATCTCGGTTATTCGACCATAAATTGTTTTTCTGTGAGCACACATAGAAACTGAATTGGTCCATATAAGTTTGGTATTGAACATTTTTTCCTGAAATCAAAAATAAAATAGTTAAAGGGGGCAGAAATTCTCGCGTAGTCACCCTGTACTAAGTTCCGTTCTGAAATAATAATAATCGTTTTTAGAGCGTCACTCCGGTTAATTTATTACCACACCTCGAATTTGTATTACTTTAAAGGTTGTCGTATACATTGCGCAGCGAAGCACGGCGACGAAGATTTCTTTTCCTGTATTCTTACGAGAGTGAGCACACTGACGCAAAGCACGGCGAAGCTCCCCAATTTATAACTAAGAAAAAATCGCCGCACTGTAATGTACCGAAAGCTTTATTCTTTGGATTAAGCAACCCACCAACCTTGGCTTTTCCTGTCATTCGCAGATTTTCAAAGATTTGCAGCGACGGCTGGAGCATCAAATTTGACTGATTTTGTGTTTATTCAAAAGGTCTATAATACAGTAAAATAAGGATTTGTCTTCCGAAAATATCCAACCCAGCTAAATATTTATATAGCCATTCTAAATAACATACCAAAAGTCCCCATCGATTTCATACCGGTTTCACGTGTTATTCAAAGTCAAACGTCAAAAGAAATGGTTTCTCGCGATTATCTCGCTTCCTTTTGGTCTGACAACAATTCGGGTTATTGTAAGAATTGTAGATTAGACAATTCTTCACAAAAAAGTTCCTATACATTTTTACATGCGATGAACCGGTTTCCTAATATAAGGTCAAGAAAAACAAACAGTAAAACACATTCATTTACATACCATTTTCGAGGTAGAATGCGAGGCGTCTTTTGTTATATATCTTTTCTTAGGTAGGAACAATCTATATTTCAAGTGATTATCCTTCTTCGTCGCTGTCTTTACTTGATAGTAAATAATGTAAAGAACTTATTTCTTCATCATCATCGTCACCTAACTGTGTATTATTATTATTATTAGAACTGTTAGAAGAATCAGCAACAGGAGTAGCATTGGGGCATGATTTTCCACGACAACGGCCACATACTATAGAGCATGACAGCATCCAGCGTCCTGCATCCACAATTAGCACCACAATCTTTCAAACAGCTGTAAAAAATTGTAAAAAATTCAGCAGTGCATCCGATGCAGGCGGAATAACGTAGTTATATTTTAAAATATTATTTTTCATTACCCGTCCCCACTCATATGGATTTAGTTCATGGTTTAACCAAATTTGTACTTAATGGTATACTCGGCTGTGCAACTACAGCTGTGGAAGGTAGTAACGAAAATTTCACTGATAAATTAAGTCTTGTAGATTTTGCGAAGCTCAATATATGTAGTTATCAATGGAAACTTCTTAGACGGGAGCTCCATACATTGTCAGGAAAAAACATATTCCGTGATGCACAATGACATTTGAGCGGTGATTTTCAATTTTGAATACTGTTACGTTTCTAGGGTTTGGGTTTATTTATTTAAACGAATAAAACACTCGATAAAAACTTAACCGTAATTTAATAAAGCTTAAAAACTAATTTATTTGTAATAATTTATTTTCACACTAAAATCTAACTTCGACGTTCGCTGTTCGAATTCGACTGACTGGTGAGTCAACCCGGGGCGATTTTATATCATTCGCCGCCGTCTGGAACTCTCTATGCGGGAAGATTCCAGTCTGTTCGATGTGACCCCGGTGTAGGCCCCGGTGGCGTGAAGGCCGATGACGCACAACAGCGAACCGACCTCCTGACGCCCTCAGCGTGACGCAGCACTGAGCGGCTCGCCACACTGCCCCCTTCTTAAAAACGTTTCGTCTCGAAATGTTCCTGGTGATAGTCTTGAAGGAGGGTGTCGGAATCTACATGCTGGCCCATTCTTGCAACTTCCCGTCTGGAAGAAGTAACAGTCTACGGTTTTGCTGTTGCTGACTGTTGCCTGTGGGTGGTGGCTGCAGACTAGGACTTCAATTCCCGTTCTGTGGAAGATGACTTCCAGCATGCTTCGGATTACTCTCCAGTCTAGTCCGTCCAATCCGCAGCCCAATTTGGTGATGGCTAACTTCGTCTGATGGTTCTCTATTAGCTGTCTCCTCAGGCTATATAGGGCTCTCCACATACTTTGATAGTCAGGTTTACCGCTTGATGTCTTCTTAGTGACTAAATAATGCACGTGGCGCCTCCGATCTGCCGTCGAATCAATGATCTGCAAGCTCTTGCCTACCACGGGATCCTGTCTTCGTAGCTCCTCGATTTGGCCAAATTTCTTCCTAAACACCTGAGCGATTCCTTTGGACATTTTCAGGTCTTCTGCTACGCAGTGGGCCAGACTGTACTCCAGTGGCACTTTAAAGAGATCTTGTTGCTTCTCCGTGGTCACTCCAAACCGTGCCTTGCTTCCTTTGGCGTGATGAGACATGAAGGTTTCGAAGTTCACTTCGGAAACTTGCGCCCTTTGTACTGTCCCTTCATCTGCTTCTCCATGGTAAGGGGCTATCCGGTTGAAGTGGATTACTTTGGGTTTGCCATGGGGGACCTTCTTGATGCGGTAAACGACGTCGTTGATCCGTTTCATCACTTTGTAAGGACCTTCCCAAGAGGTCTGTAATTTTGGGGAGAGGCCTCGACGTCTTTGGGGGTTATAAAGCCAGACCAGTGCTCCAGGTTGGTATCCCCCGTGTTGAGCGTTGATGTCATAGTGCTCCTTCATCCGATCGCTGGCCGTCTGTATATTGTGACGCACTTGGTTGTGGATATCATCCATTTTCCTGCTAATTTGCTCACGTAATCTTCGTCGGCAGAGACTTCGCCAGGCTTCACACCAAACTTCAGGTCGCAGGGCAGTCTCGGCTCTCGCCCGAATACCACTTTCGCGGGAGTCTCCCCTGTTGTCTCATGAACAGATGAGCGGTATGCCATTAGAAACAGGGGGATGTACGTGTCCCAGTCCCTCTGATGATTGGAAACGACCTTGGACAAATGTCGGTTGATGGTTCTATTGAACCTTTCCACCATTCCGTCCGACTGTGGGTGGAGTGCAGTTGTTCTAGTTTTTCGTACGCCGAGCAGAGTACACACGTTCTTGAACAAGGCCGATTCAAAGTTCCTTCCTTGGTCTGAATGCAGTTCCATAGGTGCACCATACCGACTGATCCATTCCCTGACAAGGACTTCCGCAATAGTGACTGCCTCTTGGTTAGGTAGGGCGTAAGCTTCAACCCACTTACTAAAGTAGTCCATTACCACGACGATGTACTTGTTTCCACCATTCGTTTCTGGAAACGGGCCGGCTACATCGATGGCAACTCTCTCAAAAGGACTTCCAACGTTGTACTGTCTCATGGGAGCCTTACCCCGCCTGTGGGGACCGTTACTGGCTGCGCAGACTGTACACTTTCTGCACCAATCCTTCACGTCTTCCTTGCAGTTCACCCAGTAAAATCTTTCGCGCACCTTCTCCATAGTCTTCTTAACTCCCAGATGCCCTCCCGAAGTTCCATCGTGAAGTTCCCTCAGAACTTCTGGCACCCTATTCTTGGGAATTAGCAACTGTGTCTTCTCTTCCATGCCTTCTGAATTCTCCATGCTTCGTCTCAGAAGACCACGATCCAACACTATGGAGTCCCACTGCGCCCAGTATGATTTCACGGACGGTGCACATGGTGCTACCTTTTCCCAGGTAGGCCTCGTGTCCCTGCTTTTCCACTCTAGCACTAATTTCAAATCCGGGTCGTTCTCCTGGTCTCTTCGCAGTTCTTCGGCTTGCCATTTGTGTTTGACAATGGCTGTCCTCGCAGTCGTGGCTACTTTCTCGTCCAAACGACTACAGTGCTTATAGTCTTCGGCACAGGGTCTTCTCGACAAAGCATCGGCATTTCGATGGCTAGTTCCTGCCCGATGCTGAATTTCAAAATCGTACTCCTGAAGTCGTTCGATCCATCGTGCAACTTGCCCTTCTGGGTTCTTGAAACGGAGAAGCCATTTTAGAGCGGCGTGGTCGGTCCTCAGCAGGAAGCGTCTACCATACAAGTACTTGTAGAAGTGTTCTATCGTTTTTACGACGGCTAGCAATTCCCTTCTTGTGACGCAATAGTTTCGTTCCGGCTTTGATAGGACTTTACTGAAGTAGCCGATCACCTTCTCTTGCCCCTCTTGTATCTGGGAGAGTACGCCACCAATCCCAACGTTGCTAGCATCTGTGTCCACGACGAATTTTCCTTCCGGGAGAGGATAACTCAGAATAGGAGCACTAATCAAGTACTGCTTTAGTTGTTCAAAGCCAATTTGACACTGTTGGTCCCATTCAAATGGACGACCTTCTTCAGTGAGTTTTGTCAACGGCTTAGCAATGTCTGCAAATCCAGGAACGTAGCGCCGATAGTAAGTGCACAGGCCAAGGAAACTCCTTATTTGGTGTTTATTTCTGGGAGTTGGCCAGTCTTTCACCACCTGAATCTTCACAGGGTCCACGGCGATTCCATTTCCATTAACAATGTGCCCCAGGTAATTCACTTCCTTCTGGAACAGGTGACACTTCTTGAGGCTAAGCTTTAGTCCAGCTCCGCGAAGCCGCTGGAACACTCCTTCCAGGTTCCTTAGGTGGTCGTCAAACGTCTTTCCCACGACAATTATATCGTCAAGGTACACCATGCACGTTGTCCAGGACAGACCTTTCAGAACCGTCTCCATTAACCTCTCGAATGTCGCTGGGGCATTACATAACCCGAATGGCATCACTGTGAATTGCCACAGACCCATACCAATGGAAAACGCCGTCTTTTCTCGATCTTCAGGCGCCAGCTCCACTTGCCAATATCCACTCTTTAAGTCCAAAGTTGAGAAGATCTTTGAGCCGGCCAGGGTGTCCAGGGTATCGTCAATCCGTGGCAGAGGATAGCTGTCCTTCTTGGTGACATTGTTGAGTAACCGGTAGTCTACACAGAACCTAGTGGACCCATCCTTCTTCTTCACAAGCACTACTGGTGACGCCCACGGGCTGCTTGATGGTTCTATTACATTATCCTTTTCCATCTCGCGAATAATGCGTTCCGCTTCCTCACGCTTCGCCAATGGTAATCGCCTTGGAGCTTGACGGATAGGTCTTTCTTCTCCAGTTTCTATTTTGTGTTTCACGACATCAGTTCTTCCCTTGGATCCATTTTCTACCTCGAATACATCTTGATAGCGGCCGATCAGATTCTTTGCTTTTGTCTTCTGGTCTGGAGTCAATTCCTGGGCTATTGACATAACCATTTTCCATAATTTCGTTGGGACTTTTGCTTCTGGCACGTTTGCTTCAAGTTGGAGGGAGATGGAGGACACCGTGGTGCAGCTTCCCAAGATGGTTCCTTTCTTGATGTTGACGGAGAAACAATTGACGTTCATCAGGCGGACAGGTACTTCCTTCTTCGCCGTCAACAACATTTTCCCAACGAGGACTCCTCTTCCAATCCTCCGATCATCAGTATTAGGTTCAACCATAATGACTTGCCCATCTTGAAAAACACCGTCCAGTTTTGCGTCGACGATAACCTCAGTCCTGCTGGGTAATACAACGTCTTCAGCGAGGACTACTCGAGCGGCCACGTCCTCTCGTTGATGTAGAACCAACTCCTCATTATTGACCGCCATCACGCCACGCTTTAAGTCCAATTGGAACCCGTGGGCACACATGACGTCCATGCCCAAAATTGCCTCGTCCTCTATATCTGCCACCAGTGCACGGTGTTTTATTGGAGTTGAACCAATGGTGATGATAACCTCTACTTCACCGTGGACAGTTGCTGATGTTCCAGTTGCAGTTTTCAGTCTCCACTTGGTCGGCTCGGTGCGTCCAGATGACTTAATTACGTCGGGTCTTAGGATGGTCTTCGTCGCACCCGTATCCAACAACATGGTGTGAGGAATGTCATCAATGGTAACATCCACGAAGATACTGCTGGTTAACTGCCGTAGGGATATTACTTGGTTGGCTTTCGTCTTTGGGGGCCTTTGAATACGGGTCGACGTTTGCCCCTCTGCACCGACCCGGCTTAGTTTAACTGTGGCTTCCTTGGATCCTGTCTGGGTTTTGGACATCGCCTACGGACATGTCCTTCCTCCTGGCAATTCCAACACACCAGCGGCTTCTTCTGCTTGAGGACCTGTTCCACAATGCGGCGAACATCCTCGGCGGTGGCATATTCCTTGGATTGCCCCTTATTAGCAGATCCCACCTTGGCGTTGGCGGACTCTTCTTCTTCTTCCTCTTGGAAGTCCATAGCCGCTCGCACCTTGACATGCCCTCTTGAGACTCGTCTCGGCGCTTCAAATTCCAAGGCATAAGCCAATGCGTTCTTGGACGTCTTCGGATGGGTCATTCTCAATGCCTGCTGGTTGTCTGGGTCACGGATTCCATCTATGAAGGTCTGCACCGTCAAACATTTGAGGAATTCAACAGGAGCTGTGGGATATGCCAACTGGGCCAGACGCGCAACGTCTGCTTCGAATTCCCGAAGAGTTTCTCCGGATTTCTGACAGCGATTTCTCAACTGCGCATGGTATACCTCGGTCAGATGGGCCTGTCCGTAACGCATTTCCATCCTATTCACCAGCTTGTCGAAGTCTTCTTGTTCCTCTGGCGGCATCGTCTGTAGCACATCGATAGCGTCCCCTCTCAAGGCCACAATTAACGAAGTGGCTTTTTCGCTGGCCGTCCATCTGTTCGCCTTTGCTGCTGCTTCGAACTGTTTGAAGTAGTTGGGCCAAGAAGACTTTCCATCGAACGTTGGTGGTTTTATTTTCAGTTTAGAATTTTCTGCTGGTCCTTCCACAATTCGGGTTTCATTATTTTCTAGTACTTCTACTGGTGGCTGATCCCCGAACACTCGCAACCCCGCCATGATTTGTTCCAGATTTTTGATTTTGTTATCCTGCTGGAATATTATTTCTTCCACATTTTCTTGCAGGTTTCTTGTTTCTTCCGATATTTTTTACCACTAGTTTATCTTCGAGTCCTTTCGTCTGTTCTAGAAATTCACCCTTCAAATTTCCGGACTGTTCTAGAAGTTTCTCGTCGAAATTTCTGGATTGCTCTAGAAATTTCTCGTCTAAGTCTCTAGATTGTTCCAACAATTTATTTTGTAATTTGTCGAAATTTCCAGATTGTTCTAGAAGCTTCTTCTCTAAATTTCCAGACTGTTCTTGAAACTTCTCGTCCAAATTTCTGGATTGTTCTCGAAGTTCGTCCTTGAAATTTCCAGATTGTTCTCGAAGTTCGTCCTTGAAATTTCCAGATTGTTCTAGAAGCTTTTGCTCTAAATTTCTGGATTGTTCTCGAAGTTCATCTTTCAGGATTTTATTAAAATCGGCGGGACCACACGAAATTTCGAAAAGGAAGGTCTCTGGATCTTCGCCAGCTGTCAACAAATCGGATCGGAGACGCTGTTGAAGTGCGCCTTTCAAACCACAGGTTTCTAACTCTCGTTCTTCCAATTCGGTTTTTAATTCGGCCACTTTTAAGTCTTTCAAAAACACTTTTCTCGTAGCCATTGTTCTTTTTTTTTCCGATACTGTACTTATTTAATAATCTGATTAAATTTAATTTACTTTAAATTGTTTATTTATTTGCACAAACCCGCACACCGACACCACTGTTACGTTTCTAGGGTTTGGGTTTATTTATTTAAACGAATAAAACACTCGATAAAAACTTAACCGTAATTTAATAAAGCTTAAAAACTAATTTATTTGTAATAATTTATTTTCACACTAAAATAAACTTCGACGTTCGCTGTTCGAATTCGACTGACTGGTGAGTCAACCCGGGGCGATTTTATATCATTCGCCGCCGTCTGGAACTCTCTATGCGGGAAGATTCCAGTCTGTTCGATGTGACCCCGGTTTAGGCCCCGGTGGCGTGATGGCCGATGACGCACAACAGCGAACCGACCTCCTGACGCCCTCAGCGTGACGCAGCACTGAACGGTTCGCCACAATACTTTTGGACAGAAATCATTTCAATCAATCATGAAGAACGATACTAACAATGAGTGGAGAATTCCTAGGTACAAACTGACTCGTACTATAACAATGGAATGCCGAATAACTACGTTCCAAGATATATTTTTCATAATTAGAATACTATCCATTCTCTAGTGAACTGTTTACTCCGCCCTTTAGAGACACTTTTGATACGTATTTAATGTGTATATATTCCAGTTCGTAAATCTTATGAATTTAAGAGCGACTTACGCTCGCTATTTTATTCGCAGCGCGATATAGAGTAAACGGTTCATTGCACGTAAAAATGTATAAGAAAATTTTTGTGGGAAATTGTCTAATCTCCAATTCTTATAATAACCCAAATTGTTGTTAGACTAATAGGAAACGAGATAACAGCGAGAAACCATTTCTCTTGACATTTGATCTTGAATAACACGTGAAGCCGGCATGACATAGATGGGGACTTTTGGTATGTTATTTACAATGGCTACATAAAGGTGTATACAAAAATTCAGGTAGGTTGGATTTTTTCGGAAGCTAGCGCATTTTTTAAACTTATTTTACTGGACTACTAGCGCTAAAGCAACCACGTTGATGAACCTTCGTTAATTCGTGCAGCGCAGTACCGTTTATTGAGCCTTAATTTTGTGTTTATTGAAAAGGTCTAGCGCTAAAGTAACCTCGTTGATGAACCTTCGTTAATTCGGGCAACGCAATACCGTTATTACGAGCCTTACCTTCCATGTTCCTAATCCTAACACCGGACACTTTTGACCGTCATTAAATACCACACAGTTAGTACAGCAATCATCAGGTTTCATTTTCAACTGACAGAGCTTCAGTTAATAACCCGTTGGTCACTTATTCGTAATTGTAACGTAAGTGTTTCCGAATACAGTTTCAATTAATTAATTTTAAAATGCGAATTATCATCAAAGTGATGTCAAAACTTATTTGAAAACTGACTGTAATATTAAGGCTCTAGATCAACGCATAATGTACTATGTCGTGCCTCTCGGGAGTAAATTGAATCATGCTCGATTTTTTAACCTCCTGATAAATTTATCTGCCAGGTATTATCCTTGGAAACCATTGTATCGATAATAGTTTCCGAGGATATTACCTGGCAGATAAATTTATCAAGAGGTGAAGAAATCGGGCATCAGTCATTGTCATTATACACTGTGTTGAATCGTCTTTCAGACATAGAAAAATTGCATGTAAAACTAAATACTTACAATTATTGGCTCTCTTGTAAATTTTAGAGCAAAACAAATGTAATATTTAAAACTTTAAGTTTCGCAGCCAGTTTCTTTTAAAATTTAAAATAAAATCTTCTGAAAAATGGTGAACTGAAAGAAAAAGGAAAACTCGCATATTAGCTTTGTTATGTGTCTAAGCGCTTTGACGAATAGGTGAACAAACAGGTACTCCTCAAATTTTTATCCATGTTTATTTGGTTACCTACTTGTTATGATAACCACAATGGATAATATATTACATTTTGTTGGGGCCACATTACTTTTTGAGTTGAGTGTACACAAGCGGTCCAAAAGTAATGGAACACGGAGCAACAATGGATTCCTGACATCAGAATATTGTGACTTATCTAAATTCATTTAATACATGATTTTTCTTCCATTTATTTTAAAGCAATTTGAGTTATCTGTCTAACAGCGCTAAGTCAACCATTTTCGAGATATTTGCTATTTTAGTTCTGAATACAACGTGGTTTTCAAAATCGTGTGGGTTCAATTTTGTAATAAAACGTGTGGTGCTATTAAGCAATTAAGCGATGTAGGTGGAACTCAACACAAGACGACCTCTGCTGCTCTGCTGTAGAATGCAAAAAGGGGACCATCTACGTAGGGGGAAGAAACTTGGTCATTCTTCAAAGAATTGAACAAAAGAACCCTTGGTTCAGAAACGCACAAAGCACGGTACCGGAACTACATGTCTAAGCTTCATTGGGTCCAAGGCACGACTTTTTCCACGCTTTCACCTCAATTTCCCGACTTCTGCCCGACTCATTACCTTCCTTCTCAATTCGCGCGCGGAGGTTTTTTTTTAATTCTTCTGCGTTGCCTAGGAACTGACGCCACTCCTCTAGCGTGTCCCTTCGGAACTACGATTTTTGAGTGGGCGTGAAACGTTTTCCCACGCAATGCGCAAAAGAAACGTGCTTATCAAACAGAATGTTTAGACTTTAAACTCGCTTAGAGTTTATAATAATTTTGAATTTGCGACTCGAATTTCTTTATGCGAAGTTAACGCAAGAAGTTATACGCAAGATTATTTAATACTTAAAGGAAAATAACTTATGTGAGAAATTTGGGCTGTTTACAATTTTGTCCTGTTCGAGAAATAATCAAAAAAACTTTGCTTAATATCTGCTTTTTATTTATTTACCATCAAGTAGGTCGTGATTTTATTTTGTTAGGTTGGCTATTAAAGTAAAATTAGACAAATTCATTTCATGTCAGTATAACATATGCCAAAATGTGACACTTCAAATCAGATACATCAAGGGTGTTGTCAACTCTCAACTTTAAGTAATATCCGTTTTTATCTAGTAACTATGTTAATTCTACGTCTCCATGTGAGAATTGAAATTAAAATTTTGTGCTTAACGCCCTGTATCACCTTTATTACCAACTTTTGGATTTAAGTGAGTTTAACTGAATCGTAATATTTTGATGTCAGGACTCCACCCTTGCTTTGAATCTCATTATTTTTGGACGATCCAGTATATCTCATATCCTATGACACACAAAACCAAAAGTTTCTCAATTTTCTCCTGAAAAAATTATAAAATGAAACCAAATTACTATGTACTACTTTCATTTTCTTTAAGGGCTACGAGTCTGGTATAGGGGCGAATTCTGTAACCTATTAACGGGCCTTTAAAATTTAAAGATCCTTTAGAATTCAAAAGTTCTGTAATTAGTTGTTACCGTAGCAACAAAATTTAACAGCTCTTTATATTTAACGCTTTTGATTCAAAGTAGGCCGCATAGTCTGTTTTACACATAAACGTAAAATATTACCAGGAAGGTTCATTGTTAAGAGAACAGCTGTAAAAAAATTAAAATCCGTATAAGACCAATTTTTTAGTATTTTGAATTCGTTAATAATTAAAAAATGAAACCACCCCTGCATACGGCATGGACGCGGGTTTAATAACCATAAATATTTGAATCCGTGCAAAACGAACAATATGTACCGGATGATCAACGGAAATAGGCTGTGGTTAGTGCTATTTTATGCTATGTGGTTGGATACACTGAGAAATAACTAATAAATTCACATATTTGAGATTATGCTCGTGCTTTGTACAATCTTTATTTTGTATGGATGCTAGTCTAAAACCTTTAGGGATTTTTAATTTCAAACTACAACTGTATTGCCAACTTTTTGGAAAACACAGCCTACTCTAATTATAAATTCCGTTGATCGCATAGTACATCATTCTCAATAAAAACTATACTCCTGCATTCAACAACACCCTTATGAACGGCATTTACAACAGTATTTAAAGCTCTATATCGCAGTCATCCCCTCTCAATTGCTATGAGGATCACAAAATTGTGAAATGGTATCGTTTTAGTGAACCATGACAATACATTTAACTCGACGTTTCATAGCTTATTTAGGCAATTTAACACAGACGAGCTAAAATGAGACATGTTTCTCCTTTGGATTCTGTCCAAAAATCGTTGTTACAAGTTGTTCACAAAATTGTCCACGTTAAAATATTTATTCAGATGGAAAATTTTTTAAAGCAAGCATGTTTTTAATATCTTTACTAATTACTTAATAGATAAGGCAACACTTAAAAAAAACAGATAAAAATTTATCAACGCCAGCGTTGTGTAACATTACTAAATATACATTAGTATCATTAATTATCTCGTCCCGCAGACGAATTCAGATTATCAGCAAAAAGATACTCTAAGGTGCCAGTTTTCACGAATTTTTTATTGCAATTACTCCTTGAAGAACTAAATCTAAAAAATAAATTTATTAATTTTTTTAGAAAATTTTTCTTAAAATTTTTATACAGGCTTTGGCAAAGTTATGAATTTGGTTATTTATGAGATTATTTCAAGAGAAACTAAAAATTAGGCTGCGCCAAATGATTACCAAGGTAATTGCCCACAATTGAAAATTATCATACAGGGTGTTCCATGTAGTTACGGGGACCAAAGGTACATTTTCGTACAAACTCTCAAGGCTTCGCTGGTTTAATTATTCATAATAATTTTAATATATCTTAACGGACATGTTAAGAAGCAACCGTTAGCGAAACGTTAAGTTGATTTTTAAGCTGTTCTCCTTATGACATAAGGAAATTAAACTTATAAAGAAAAATATCTTTCACTTCTAATGAAATTTTACACGTTTGTTGATAGCAATATATTTTTGTAATTTATTCGAAATTTATAGAATTTATTTTTTAATGTAAAACTATGCATTATATATTCATCTTGTGTATAAAGGTCAAGTTAGTAAGCGCGCCTTCTTTGATTGCTTATTAACTCAACAAGATAAAAATTTGTTTCTTTCAAAAACAGTCGAAACCTATTGAAAATTACTGGGTGTCTCTTAACATATGGAGAAAATAAAATTAAAAACGTAGCTAGCTGCCTTTTCAATTTCCTCTACACGTTTTGAATTATTTTCCTACGAAAATAAAGTTACTGCACAAGATTTTCACTATCCCATCAAAAACAAAAAGCAAAAAAAAATTTCAAATGTACTCAGCGCACTGCAACCCAATCAGAAGCTCGACGTGGAATTGAAATCATTGATACAAATAAATGAAACGGTCAAAGAAAAGACTTGTTCATAATACCTACTCTACTTACTTACTCTGTTCTTTGCCGTTCATCTAAATTCAAGTCCAACCGCCAGTCGCAACACTACACATCACTAAAACAAGAATTAAAAATTAATTCATATATTCAGAGATAAAAGAAATGAAAAATTGCCTCTAAAAGATAAATTGCGCGATGCAACACAAAAACATACTGAAACAAGAATAGTTGTATCAGTATTTGTATTAAAAAAAATATACAGGGTTGTGCAAAGTTCTGAATTTGGTCATTTATGGAGTTATTTAAGAAGACACTAAAAATTAATTTGAGGCATATGATTACCAGGGTAAATGACCACAATTGAAAATTATTTCCAATAATACAGAGTGTTCCGTAAACTTTCTGCGAACCAAAGTTATATATTTTGTAATGGAACAGCCTGTATATGATACATTTTTTGAAATATCCTGATCGTGCCCTTTCTAAAAATATAAGGTTTTAATATTTTATTTTGGATGGTTAACAAGTTATGACCACTTTTGTCTAAAAATTAGAATAACTTAACGTCATACGTTAGAAGTCATTTGCAAATAAACTTCGTGACTGCGAATGTATTGTTACAGCTGTGATGCGAAAACAGATCTATTATTAGCATCAGTACACCACCTTGCGTCACAGAACATGACCGAAGACTACTCGATTATTCTAGTATGTTCGAGCAACAGATGACTCTGCTAAATAAGCCGTACGATCCGCCAGGAGTGAAGTTATTAAGATAGCCAGCGAAGGGTTCGTACCTCGAATAAATAGAAAGTACATTTTGTAAAAGTGCTATTTGATAGGCAAGCTCATTACGACTGTTTTGTTGATTATGTAAATCGCCAGCTTTTAATTGAAGTGTTCTGAAATTTAACGACTATAATTTGTGAACCCCCAAATTCGTAACAAATTGGTGTCATAAGCGGAAATTTCAAGAATAAAGCTGTGCGAGTTACAAGTGAAAGAGCTGCGTGAGGAATTGGAAGAGGCCTGGAAAATTCGGGAAAGAAAAGCGTCTTACAAGAACGACTGAAACAGGCTCTTATAGATGAAGGTAAAGACCCGGAAACATTTGAATTTGAAATTGAAGACGCGGCGGCTCTACTGAAAGAAGTGAAAAGAAATTTGAAATTAGAAATGCAGGAAGTGAAAGAAAATATAAAAGAGCAAACGCAAGAAGTGAGAAAACAAATGGAAAGTTTGGATATGAAAATAGAAACTTACACTTTAAAAACCGATCTGAATATAGAAAACATGAAGATGCAAATCGATGAAACGATGGAAGATCTTAAAACCGAATGAGACGAGAAAATTGAAGGCGTACGAATTTGAAATTGAAGACGCGGCACCTCTACCTAAAGAAGTGAAAGAAAATATGGAATTAGAAATGCAGGAAGTGAAAGAAATTATGAAATTAGAAATGCAGGAGGTAAAAGAAAAAATGGAAAAAGGTAACGAAAATATGAAATTACAAATGCAAGAAATTAACGGAAAAATAGATGAAGTTAATGAAAATGTGAAATTAGAAGTGAAAGCGCAAACGCAAGAGATGAGAAAACAAATGGAAAGTATGGAAATAAAAATGGAAACTTACAGTTTAAAAACCGATCTAAATATAGAAAATATGAAAATGCAAATCGATGAAAAGATCGAAGATATTAAAACCGAACATGACGAGAAAATTGAGGAAAAAATTGAAGATATCCGAACTCAGTTTGGCAGTATAATTAAGGGCATGAAGTTTGAATTCTACGACAAACTTGACGCAAAATTTGGTGGAATAAATATTCAATTCTAGGATAAACTAGAAGACTTGGTTAAACAACTGCATAAACTGGAGCTTGGTCGTACCATTGCACCATCAGCCGAGTCGTCCAGTCAGAAATTGAGACCCCCAAAATTAGAAGGCGACTTACCGTGGTCTACTTACATTCGGTAGTCCAAAGTTGCTGCATGTGCAATGTCCAGCATTGAATGCCTTACAGTCCATTCCTGGGGAAGTCCAAAACAACTTTGATCAACTGGTGGAGAATTTGGAAATGCGTTTTGGTGATGCACATAAGAAGCAACTGCATATCATGCATAACAAAAACTTGTACCCAGAAAAATGGTGAGTCACTCCAAGATTTCCAAGATTTCGTTTTTCATCGTTTGGCCATCCAAGCATTCATCGACGGCATTAGAGACCAGGAAATGCAACAAGTATTATGGTTGGGTAACTTCTTCAAATGCACAGATGTACTGGCCCGTGCACTGAAATTCGAGGCGGCCAAGCAAGCATCTAGAAGCCTAGTACGGATACGAGAGGTGAAAGCTGCTGACGAGAGTATCCTAACAGAAATCCTGGAAAGGCTGAAACACCATGAAGAGAAGAAATCCACGAACAACAGCAGACGAATTATAACTTGTTGGAACTGTCTTAAACCAGGTCATTTGAGTTCCAACTGCCGGCGCAAACGAGTGCGCCAAGAAGATGACAGCGAGTTTTTAAACTAAAACTAGTCAGCACGAAGGGGCGCATGCTGACTGATTCTCCGGATAGCCCCAAGATTGTCTCCATGTCCAGGATAAGGAACAATAAAAATAGCTTGATAGCAGATGGAAAAATTGGTGAGAGATCTTTCCAATTCACAATTGATACCGGAGCGAATGTGTCCATCATAAGAACAGATCTTTTACCAAAATGGAAACAGCTACGGGCGAGGTCATTCCAGTTTGTGGTGAAGCCGAAATTGACAAGAAGATTGGAAGTATGAAATTCAGGCACAGATATTGTTGACGACTTCATCCCGGGAGTGGACTTCCTGAGGAAAAACGGCTTGGTTGTGGATTTAAAAGATAAAGTTCTACGAATTGGATCTGAAGATCTCCACTTTCCTGGAAATTTATCTACAGTTAAAAGCAATATTGGAAGAAAGTGTAAACATTCCAGCCTTAACCGATAAGTTAATTCTGGCGAAGTTGGAAGGCAATCTTGGTAGCTATCCTGCCGGAATCAAAGAGCCACCTGAGATCAGCAGCGCCAAGAAAGGAATCTTACTGACTGGGACTCTGGTGAAGATCCAAGAAACAATTCCTATTCGTCTTGCAAATGTCAACAGTTACCCAGTGACCATACCCAGCGGAACAGTGGTGGGCAAATGTGAAGCAATTGCTTCTGTGAACCACATTCAAGTAAACGATGCATCCCCTCGGCATCAGTCTGACACTCTACCACCACTACTAGAGAAATTGCTGGAAGAGGTATCAACATCGTTGACGCCCATGGAAACAGAAGACATAGGAGGACTGTCTTCAAAATACAAAAGAATCTTCGCCTTTACCGATGAATATTTAACCCGGACGGACATTGTTCAGCACAGAATAAACACTGGCGATTCGAATCCAATTCGTCAACCCGCACGAAGACTGCCATTGGCGAGGAGAGAAGAGACTGACTAGTTAATCAAGAAGATGCAGACATTTTATGAATGGCGGTTTCGATAAATTTGGAGTTTATTTTTTACATAATCGGCACATTCAATGACGTCAGGGGCCCAAACGAAACTATTCTACAGATTTTTCACTACTAAACCATGCATTTATACGGTTCAATTATGGTATTTTAATCTCTGAAATTCTTTAAATGTATTTTTAATAATATTTAGTAAAAGTTGTTAACATTATTTTTACTAAACACGGATTTCCTCTAGAAATCGCAAACCATTGTCGAAATCTCATTAAGTATTCCCGTCGTATTCAAAAGAATTACGCTTACGCAAGTAGTCTAATAATATTATTGCCGTCCCTAGCTTTAACCGAAGCAATAAAATTACAGTGGACCAGATTCTAGTAACAATTTTAATGTCCGAGTTGGCTCTGCCCAATGTTCATAAGGGTGCAGTTTGCTTGCAGGGTTATCGTTTTTGTTGAGCATCATAGTACGTTTTATACATTTTATATGTTTTATTCATACATATTTGTTGGATAATCTAGTAAAAATGAAAGAAAACCGAACACGTCCTCTTAATACAACTTTTAATGGAAGACTGATTCTTTCTTTTACAAACTCAAGACGCCAGTAGTGGAGTCAACAAACAAAGCACAACGATAGGTCCGGTCTCGCAGATTATCAACGCATTCCGCTGACACTGCAACCCAAGCTTTTCGTCAAAATAATGAGAGATGTGGAAATTTCGTACATATTATACATGTAATGCCGTATCCACACGCTGGACGAAGTCTGGCAAACCTTGGCCAACACGAACGTGTGGATATCAATTTTGCCTACATTGGCTTCGACTGGGCCAAGTTTGCCTGTGTTCGCCTCGATGTCGGTAAAAGGCGGTAAATCAAAGGGATTCCAGCGTCGCACATAGGAGTATTTATCATGAAAATACGGCCAAAATTATTTTTTTATTTAAATGGTCTCTAAATGGGACTTAATGACAATTTATATGTTTCAAAGAAGAATTAGTTCAAGCATTGCGATTAAAATGGCCCTTTTTTCTGTTGTGGTTGCTTAAGTCTTGTCAAGACCTCTGGAACGGGAGTATTGTGTGTATGGAAAGTGTTCTATGACTTTGTTGCTTCCAAACCTCGTCGTCGTTGCAGAGGAAGCAGTAATGATTTTTTCTCCAACACTGAAGGGTATCTAAAGTGGATACCGACCAGCCCAGAAATATAGAGCGCGGTTCGAACCCCCGACCATGCGATTGCAAGGCCGGTCCCTTATCACTTGGACTCTTAAGGCGTTATTTGGAAATAAATAATACATATTATTACACAAACTCTAGAACGCAAAAATAAATAAAGATTGCAGTGATTAATTATTATTATTATTACATTCTTCTAGTGATGCTGTTTAGTTTTCTGTTCATTTATCTAAGATTCGTCGCGGCATGATCTAATATTCCCCATATACACCGTAATTCAGAAATGTCTCCCGATATTTTGACAAGGATACCTTTTCATATATTTTTTTATATTCAAAAATAAGAAGCTGATAAATTTTAGGGTATTAACATTACGTAATTGATGCACACTAACTTTTAATCTTCAATTACTCCAAAACAGTTGAGTTTAAAATAATGTAGAGAATATTATCTTCACAAAATTTTGTTGAAATATGTGAAAAATAAAAAGTTTGTGGTAAAATATTGAAAGCTACCCTTACAAAACTCCTCCTTAAAATGGCTGAAGGATATGACAAATATATTATTAATGCGTAGTTAGGTGCCTTGTATCTGTATTTAAATGACTAGCTTGATAAGTTAAACGATTCAGAAAATGTCAAGACACAATATTTATATACTTATTATATTATTAGTGTCTATTTATCTGATGTTGCTCGTTCCTCTTCATTTACCGAATGTTCATCATCCAATTCCTCGTTCGTACACTCAACTGTACATTCACAAAACGTTCTAGTAAACTTGAATCCGTATGAACGAAAATGCTTGTTTCATGATTCTGCTGATTCTTCAAATAATTGAAATAATTAACGGCAATAAGACACGTTTAACAACGACAGGTCCGTGGATTAAAATTTTATACAAAACGTCCCGTAATCATAGAACACCATCCATACAAATAGATACAGGTATAGTTTTGCAAACGTCCAAAGTAATTTGACATCAATTTTTCAGTATCGATTTGTAAACCACACCATATAATATTTAAAATTATTCAAATGCCCGAACTTTCCACCTCCTTATAAATTTATCTGCCAGATAAGATCCTTGGAGACAATTGTATTGTATCTACCTTTTCCAAGGATGTTATTTGGCCAATAAATTTATAAGGAAGTGGAATGATCAAGCATAAGTCTATTTAGACCGTTAATTTTATAAAGCTTATAAAACTGCTATCCGCAAAAATCCGCAAAGTTTCTGTTTCATGTAGTAAAGTAGAATCTTTATATGTTGTAATCATGTAGGAAACTATCCAATTACATCCATAACGAAACAATAAGATCCGCGATATATTTATTTAATAACGAAGAAACGTTTTCTTTATAATTTGCTACAAAATAATGTTGCTTTTAAAAGCATATTAATTTTAAAATACGTACCTATTTTTTAATGTTTCATAGTTGATAATTCGACACCATTCACAATAAAAAATTGAAAACACAATGTATAAATTACTCGCAAAAAGAATTTGGCAGAAAAATTCATTTAAGTGTTATTGGCAAATCGCTTTTCGACTGCTTTTGTCGCACGTTTTGCTCTTCCAATACAGAAAACAGGTATTGTCTAACATTTGTCATATATTTGGCTTTCGTAAGAAACAAAAATATTTTGTATAAATGCAACTTTTAAAAATTGACTTATGGCCCGATTTTAATAGTAAATACTCCTATGTGCGTCGTTGGCCAATGATCACAAAGTGCCATTTGTGCCGTCCACACGTTTGTGCATGTTTGTCGCATAAAAGCACTACTTAAGTCGGTACAATTCAATTCAATTCAATGCATGTCGAACTGTTGCTTGCTGGTAGTTGAAGTTTATAATGACAACAATGTCAACAATCTGGAACAACGAAATTACGTTCCTGTTCCTAGAACTTTATCAGGCTGAACCAGCAATATGGGACCCAAAACATAAATATCATACGCCTAGAATGTTCGACCAAGCCTACTCCAAATATTTTGGCAATATTATTGACCAACGCGTGGATAGCATATTTGTACGCAAATGATTGGACAAATGTTCGGACAAACGTTTCGGTAAATGTATTGGCCAACGTGTAGATCGGCAGTAACCTATAAAATCCAAAAATCAGGTATTGTATCATCCCTGCTTCGGACACAGACCCTTAGAGTTAAACCACACGAGCAGATTTTCCGCCGCGTTAAACACGCCGCGGATTGCACATCTGAATGAAAAACATGCATATAAATGAGTGAAACTAGACGAACGGAACGCGACGGTTATTCTGTTCAAGTTTCACTCGTTTTGAACTCGTATAGTTTGGCTCTTAATAAAACGTGAGTACGGCCTGCTCTGACGAGGAAATCGAGTGAAATATCATAAACAAGGTACTGCAAATTTTAACTTAAAAAAAAAATGAAATATCTCCAAAACAGCTATTTTTCTATCTCATGTTGCATAAATCTTTTTGAGGATGTAATGCAATAAAAAATGATTTTATTGAAAAGATTGGGAAGTTAATTTTATTAAAAAAAATAAAGAAACCGAAAATATTGAAGAGCAAAAAGCTGTATACACATTCTTTACATAAGATCTACTCCAGCTGATAAAAAATTAATACGTTATTGTTGTGTATGAAAATACAGATAAAGAAAGCATAAAACACTGATACGAAATGGCAACCAGACAACATAATTATCTTCCAATAACGATAAAAATAATTGAAACTTTTCCGTTATTAAAATACGGTAAGAAACTTGGATCAGGGTTGAAAAAAAAACTGTTTTCTTTAAAAAAGAACAAAACTTTTGTTGTTTTTTGTTTTAAACAGTTTTTTTTTCTTTAAAATATGTTTAAAATTGACCCTAAATTAAACATGTTTTAAACAAAAAGAACAACTGTTTTGATTGCAGTGAAAACCTCGAGCAGCGATCATAGGATGTCGCCGTTTTATCTGTACATATTATTATTATTTGATATTTGTGCAAAAGAAGAATTTATTCAAATTCGACCTCTAATTAAAAGAAAGATGAAGTTTGTAATGTTAGGTTATGTACCCTTTTAAAAATAATGTATGTACTTTGATAATAATTTAAGGAGCGGATTCCTTGATTGGTTGTTACCGTAGCAACAAAATTTAACACCCTTTTAAATTAAACGGTTTTGTTTCAGAATAATTTAAGGCAGAGTTTGCTTTATTTAGGATCTACGGTTGCGGTGTTTTAAATGATTTTTAAAGAAAGTATTTGGTATCAACATACTAAGAAAAACATTCTCAATAAAAACTAAAATCAAATACACTCCAAAGAAGTAATTTTTTTCAAATTACTTGATCGTATTAGAACTAAAATACATAACTCGTGGCTTTCAAGACTGGAAAACAAAAATTCAGAATATGTAAAAATATGTAGAGTGTTCCATTTAAAATAACAAAGCTGATATTACTTAAATTTTTGTTTAATTTATCGTTTTCAAATTTTAAACAAACCTTAAAATTCTAGAAGAGCGAATATGTGGCATTGGAACACATGGTAGAAATTCTAGACATCCTACGATCGCTTTTTGACCTAACATTGCATTAGGATTGACAAATTCAAGCTAGTTTGCTACATAATAACTCATCCCGTAGCTCATAGTATGAACAGGGAAGCGGAAGACCCAGTATGTTTCGAGACTTAACGAAATACTAAAAAGGTAAATATTGAAAAGGTATTTTAGAATTTTGCAATATAAGTATTATTCTAGTGATCAGTAATAATTAATGAACAGATTATAATCAATCTAATTTAATTCAAATTTAGTTCAAGTCAGAGCTACAGTGTAGTCATCACGTCATCACTTCAGCCACGCATTGTCCACAGTTATTAAAACAATTTTAGCTTCTGGTTACACAGTATTATGTTCCAAAAATAAAACACTTGCGCTGAGTTGCACCGACCTTAATTAACGTTAACACAAATTAACTAATCTGAATTAGCGACTTTTCAGTTGGACCGACCTTAATTTGCCCTAATCTATGATTAACAAACTTGAGTTAGTTGATTCGGCAATTAACGACCTGCAATTTCAGCCTCAATTAACGTTAACACAGATTAACTAATCCGAATTAGAGACTTTCGAGTTGCACCGGTCGTAGTTTGTCCTAATCATAATTAGTAAATCTGAATTAGTTAACTCGGCATTGTAGTTTGATTAGGCCCGGTTGCTCAGTCATAGTTTAACTTTAATCTTCAGTTTTTTTTACATAGGAACAGATGGAAGTTAACTGAAGGTTAACGTTAAACCGTGACTGAGCAACCGGCCCTTATTAGAGTGTTTAACACGAGTTAAACGGATATATTATAAATTTCTGAAGCGTACAGGAGCATAAATCACGCATTCTTCTGAACGATTATAATCGAAAATGTATTAAAAATGAATGATAAATTATTATTATACTAGAACAAGTAGCGGTGGTTTGTTGAACATGAAGAAATTAGTAGTTGAACTAACATAATTTGAAAACAATACAAATTTCTCTTTAAAAATTAAAAAATAACGTAAATTCATAAAATATACAGGGTGTTAATAAAAAAACCCCGGACAAAGTTTGGCAGGTGATAGGAGAGTTCAAAACAAGAAAAAAATTCTAATAAACTCATTTTCAATACACTATACAGAGTGTCCATGCTATATGTTCACTCTTCTAGAATTTTAATTTTTTACATAAAATTTGGGACAAATAACTTAAATAACAATTTTCTGATGTAGCACTGACCACCGTACGACTTCCGGTTTCACCAGAAATTACATCAACTTTCTTATTCTAATTGGAACGGCTTTTACATTTTTACATATTTAGAATGTACATCTAATTTTGGTATCCATGATAACGAAATTATTTGTTTTTTTTTTGTATTTTCGTTGTAATGCGATCAAGTAATTCGAGAAAGCCATTCCTTTGAGGAGGCGGCTGGCTAGTTACTAATATTGCCCGTGGCGAATGCGACCGACTTACAGATAAATGTTTATAACTCTTTCGGCATTCAACTTATAACCCGGAGAAACGCAGAAAATCCAATTCCGAGGAGCCGGTCAGAATCCGAACACTCACCGACACATGAAAATTGTATTTCTCACATAGAATCCACACATACCAGGAAACGATTCAAACGCACGCCTAATCGTTTGGTCAAGCGTTCAACAACTAACAAAAATAAATGCGGTGAAGTATATTAACAGAATTTATGTGAAAAATAAAAGACTTTAGAAACAAGCAGCTTTATCAAAAGCAAACAACCAGTTTAGGATACGTTATTTTTCACATCATTTAATTAATTACCAACGAGCAAGAACTTTATGAAATTATACTCTTAACTAAAAACTTACTTCATTCTTTATCTTAACCAAAACTGAAACTAAATCATTATGAAAACTGGAGGGCATATCACAATACCATGGCTAGCTTAAACCATATACTTCATTGTCATTTATAATTTCTGCGGCTAGTGATGCTTCTCACCCTTACCAATAATTGTGGAGATACCATTTAAGCGTTAGTACAAATTAGGCAAGTTTTACCCTACAAATTTCACGATAGTTTTTAACGGTCAATAAACTTACTTCAGTTACAAAATGGTTTTAATTAAGCCAGAACTAACATTTTTTTTAATTCTAAACATTGACGGTATATTTTTATATTTATTTAAGCACCCTCCTACTTACATTAGTTAACTACATTAATACTAATAATAAATATTATAATTAATCCAAAAGCCAAAAGCGTTTATTAACCTATTGGGATGTACTGGAGCATACAAATTATGTCTTCTTCTGAAGAAAGAGATTCCTACGGTTGATCCTCGGATTCAGATTATACCAAGACCGAAAATTTCAAAAAAAAGGATAACCCATTACGTTGCATTATTGATTTACGCTGATGTAGATTTTAAGATGCGTTAAAGATTTTCAAAAGAAGTGGTGTAAGAAATGCGGGATATTTTTGAAATGAATAAGTTAGAGCAGTGTTTCTCAACCTTTTGTAGAGCGAGGAACCCTACAGTGCTTATATTTCTTTCTTAGGGACCCTCTTAGCACTAAAATATGAGACAATGTTTCATCAAAATATCGACGTTATGCTACTTTTACATGACAAATTTTTTTGTGGTGTGATTTCCGTTTTTATTTGCGGAACCCAAACACCCCTTTGGTGAACCTAGGTTGAGAAATACTACATTAGAGCTTACAACAAATACAAATTTTCCAATATCAGCAATTACTCAGTTACTGATTACTTTGCGATTTTTTGCTTCTGAAAGTTTTCAGCATGTTTTAGCGGATCATATTATCTTCGGCACAGATTAATAATCACACGCGAAGGTTGCGGGCCGTCAGCTCAGTAGGATATTTCCACGTATTACAAAGCAAATTGATGCAAGTTCCAGAGAATTTATATAGTTATATGACCCAGACATCAATGGGAATTAACAAAATTATTGGTGTATTTCATCAAATACGACGATTTCCTAGAGTGATTAGCGCCAGCGACTGTACGCATGTTAAAATAATATCCGTAATATTATTATATTATATTATATCTGCGTTCTCTCTTTTCAATTTTTAAACGCACACAAAATAGAAACTGCCTCAAGTGACATATCTGAATACAAACGGACTAGATAAATGACCAATCGGCCGGGTTTTTTTTACCTCTGAAGTGCCAAATTATTACTCGATCAATTAAAGATAGGCTTATGTCCGATTTCTTCACTTCTTCACTTCTTCACTACTTGATAAATTTATCTGCCAGGTAATGCCTCGGAAACTATTATCGATACAAATACCTGTCAGATAAATCTATCATGAGACGAAGAAATCGGGCATTAAACTGTCTACGAAACTGTTGAATATTTAACTTGACACTTACTCAGAGGTAAAAAAACCGGGCCCAAGAAAATGTATCTATTATGAAAGAAATTATCACATATAAACATTTTGAAAACTTTGGAATCAAATGATTTTTTTAACTTCCTCAGAATGAACTCAAAATGTTTCGATGAGTTACTCCAATTAGTAACACCATATATTAAAAAGCAAGATACCTTAATACGTAAGTATCAAAAGAACGCTTAGTCGTTACTTTGTGTTATTTGGCAACAATTTTACCGAAATTTGAAGTTTACTTCGACCATATCTACCCAAATATTGATGAAAAATTATTCCTGAAACCTGTTGGGCTATTTACAAATGTCTAAAGCATTACATAAAGGTAAGTGAAAAATACTGCAATGTCAGGTCAAAAAGCGATAGTAAGATGTCGCTATTTTATCTGTGAAAAATATAGCGTTAGAAAATTTATAGATACATTTATTTTTCAAGTGTCATTTTTAAATGATTTTAAAAATAAGCAACACCTCAATTTGCTGTTCCTTTTCTTTGGATGTCACTATTTCTTAATTTTATAAACTAAACTTGCACGTGATAACACTCCGCTGACAGAACTCAACGTTGTTTGAGCCGAAATTACCCGATCGCGATACGCAGGTCACTATTTATTCCCAATCTGTAGAGTCGATTTAAAAATCGTGAATTGGCTTGATCCAACCTTCTGATATCGGAAGTAGTCATCCCATCTTGCGCACTCACTCTCCAATCTGCATGGACCCTGCCGATCGGCCCTGCAGATTAGACCCGAAATTGGGACGTCAGTAGGCACCTTAAGGCATTTGGATGTCTCTTTTGTTTGCACTTTATAAATTTACTTTACAAGCTCGTACGAAATTAATTACAACAAATCAAAATGTTTTACGACCTATAAGTATTTTGCCCACGCTATCCAAAATTTTTGAAAAGTATTATTGATATTTAAAGAAGAACTCATTTATCAAGTACAGTCTGGTTTTAGATCTGGATATAGCTGTAATTCAGTCCTCTCGCATATAATAGACGACATAATTTTTGCTACAGATCGTAAAAAAATAACAGCTTTAATTTTATTAGACTTTTCACGCGCTTTCGGTACTATACATCACAAAATATTATTTTGAGTACTACATTATACCGGGTGGAAAGTTTCTAACCCGAACATAGCAAACTTGTATTAAAAACTATGTATCTGTGAATAGCTGCTAGCCATTTGAAGACACAAAAATGGCATGGTATTAAGGAAAAGAGAAAATTATGGACAATATTATGGTGTTACATTTATTCCTAAATATTAATACTTTCGGAATATAAATAAAATTTTCAAATTTTAAACGAAAAATTTAGTCGCCTATGTCAGATTTGAAACTTTCAGTTCTTTCAATTAATGGAAAATAATTTATACGTCAGTCAAAAATATTATGAATTATTGTACAGAGCAAATAATAGGAAGGTATTCTTGTCGTTTAAGTTACAACAATTCTTTCTTTATTAGAATGGTAATTGTAAACGTCATTGCATACAAAAATACTGTTGTTTCTGTTGCTATCAGGAAACGTGAAATGATGCCATGGGCAATCAATACCGACACATATCGATATTAAATCAGTTTTAAATTCAATTGTACTAAGAATCAAATAAGTTTCACACTGTTCAAGAATAAGTAACACACAACTGTAAAGAATATTAAAAATAAACCCACAAATTCCACAAATTCTGCTGCCATCATTGTTTTGAAATTAACAAGAATAGTAGGAAAGTATTTTGTGAAGTAATGCAGGAGCAAAGAAATAAATCCTAACAGTTTTTCATCGTCAGTATGCTACACTGATGAATGGAATTTTATTTTGAATCAGAAGCATACTGGACAAAATTCTGATTATTGATTTGCAAACTTCAAATCTGACATACTAAGGCGACTACATTTTTCATTTGAAATTTAAAAATTTAATTTCTATTTCAAAAGTATTAACAAAATAGGAATAATTTTAACACAATAACATTGGCCTTAATTTTATCTTCCATTTAATACCATAACCATTTTTGTATCTTTAAATGGCGAGCAGTAATCTACAGAAACGTAGTTCTCAATGGAACTTTGCTATGTTCGGGTTTGAAACTTTCCTCCCGGTATAAGTTTTTCCTCGAAAACGATTGGCTGAATTCAAAATTATTTATCTGGTCGTAAACTAGCTGTAGCTTACTCGAATACCGTATTTAATTTCTTAATTTCTTAGATGTTCAGTTTGGAGTTCCCCGAGGCTCCATTCTTGCCCGCTCTTGTACAGTATCTGCACATGTAATTTTGACACAGTTTTCAATGAATGTAAATATCATTATTATGCCGACGATACACAAATATATAAATCATAAACTTTCTCAGAAGCTTCTCGAGCATATAACGCCATTAGTAATGATCTCTCTAGATTATGTGAAATGTCAAAAAACCATTGCTTGAAATTAAACCCAAGTAAATCATCAATTATTTTCTTTGGAAGGAAAAACAACAGACGTGTTGCTGTGAACAATTGTAATGTTTCTGGTGACTGTGTACAACTAGTTCCTAAGGAAACTGTGACTGTAGGCGCGTTTTTTTTTTATTGTGGCGCACCACCTGGCTTACTACGTCAAGCTCAAGGCGTCAAGAAGTCGGTTCGTTATGCGTCATTGGCTGCCACGCCACCGGGGTCTACATCGAACAGACTAGACTTTTCCGGCGATGGAACAAACTCGAATCTTCCAGCGTTAGAAAATTCGAGAGGGCAGCAAAGGATATAAAATCGCCCGGGGTGAACTCAGAAGTCAGTCGAATTCGAACAGCGATCGTCGAAGTTAGATTTTAGTGTGAAAATAAATTGTTACAAATAAATTAGTTTTTAAGCTTTATTAAATTACGGTTAAGTTTTTATCGAGTGTTTTATTCGTTTAAATAAATAAATTTAAACCCTAGAAACGTAACATTATTAAACATTTAGCAATAACATCAATAATAACGTGTTTGAGTATAAATCAGAGATATTATACGTCAAACAACTCACCAGTATCGTTAGTCCTCTCTCACATCTGCCTGTCTCCCTTCAATATGCAGAGGGGTGGTAAGCATCCCGTTAAAGCAGCCGTTCGTGTGGTTTACATGTAACAACCATGCAGTGTTTACGTTCGATGCTCAACAATAACAACTGTTATCTACTCACCGGGGGCTCCTCTGACCCCTTCCCCCTCCAGCGGTGAATCTAGAAGCTGTAGCTCCCTGTTGGGGAAGAAACTCAAGGCGAAGGTATCCACCAATGTTCATCTTTGTACTTCGCATGCATAAGGATAAGCCCCAGGTGGATATTAGCATACTTTGCCTCCTGAGCATATGTCCTCAGGATCATTGGTGGAACTGCCTCCTTCAAGTGCCTCCAGCACTTCGACCGAGCACGGATATGCACCAAGTCATGACTTTTATTGGGAAGCAGAATGCAGTCCACTTGGTCAGGTATACAGCTAACTGTGTTTCCGAGATTAACTACCCTTAATCCAAGCAAGGTGAAGGCAATAATCCACTCTACCGACAATTAAGCGAATAAAGATCTATCCCTTAGGTATCACAACCTCAGAACATTACTCAGGATAATCTACTCTACCAATCATTAGGCGAATACAGATCTATCCCTCTGGTATCACAACCTCAGAACATTACTCAGGATAATCTACTCTACCAATCATTAGGCGAATACAGATCTATCCCTCAGGTAACATAATCTCAGAATATTACTCATCCTTAACAACCTATGTTCTGAATCAACCCCCTGATCACATCTCACTGCATTTCATTAACACACGAACAAGTCGATTTACCAGCACCTTCCGTAAGACGCTTTCACCCCCGAATATAGCCCGAGACTGCCTGCCCGATCGGACCTTTTTTTCTTCGGTCTCATATTACTCAAGTGTGTTGCTGTTTTGGTTAGCGCAGACAAAATAAACACGGACCGACCGAAATATATGTATAGATTTACTGACTAAATGGGATTTACCTAATTCTAATTTTTTTGTAAAATTATACTACTACAACAGTCACAAATTTGGGATTATTGATAGACTCTGATTTAAGATTTAGAGAACATGTGTCCAGGATACTAAGAAATGCTTATTACAGCTTGAAATTGTAATTTAGATGTAGACATATCCTGAGTCAAAAAATGAAAATAGATTTATGCAATGCTATTGTTCTTTCAAAATTGAACTTTTGTGATACGGTATACGGACCGTGCTTAGATGATATAAGTCGCAGGAAGCCTCAGCCTGTTCAAAATTACTGCTTAAGATTTATTTACGGCATAAGAAAATATCAGAAAATTAGTTATAAATTGAACGAAACTCATTGGTTAAATATGAACAACAATAAACGATTATTCCATGGCGGTTGTTTTTATTATAAAATTCTTTGGTCTAAGTGTCCTCCATATTTTTTCAAAAAAATTTCTTTTCGCATCACGTACACAGTCTAAATGTAAGATTCAAAGCACTGTTGACTTCCACTTCTCACACAACTCAGTCAGCGAAACGATCTTTTCCATACAACATATCCAGCATACACAATAAATTTTATCAATATCTCATCTTAAGTTCAGTAAGCAATTTTAGAAAAACATTTTTTGAACATCTTTCCCAACAAATATTTTAGGTGAGCAACACATTTTTCAACATATACATTGACCGCCAAAAAGATCGCACCATATGGGAAAATTTTTTATTATTGTTTTTTTTTTTAACTTTTTTCGCCAATAGTTTGTGCATGTTCGATAACCAAATATAAGTAGGACAACGCTGGTGAGCAACTGTTAGTGTTCCTAAAAATAGCGCTTATTTAAGATACGAAAATTAAAAAATTGTTGTAATTTGGAATAACTGGACATATTAGACAAAATTTTAGTAGAATTCAATAGTTATTTACAAAATGCGTATCTTGATTGTCAGATAAAATTTACTTCGGTCTAGCATTTCCAAAAAAGATTTTCGATATTCTTAGTTTTGCTCAAGATGTGAGGCAGTCAATGGTCATTTGGTATTTAACTCTTACGAGTGGTGAGTTTAAATCATTCATATTTATAAAATATATTTAATAGAATACATTTTCCTCTTGGATTCCGAATTGTTGCATGCACAAGAAAATTTTAAACAATTTTTCACGTTTCTGGCCTTTTCATAATACATTTCTTATAATCCCAATTTAGTCTAAGCTGACAGAAAATTTCAAGAATTGCATCTACTTTTCGGTTTGGACCCGTTTAATATCCGTACTTAATAAAATAAAATCGATATTTTTCGTGGTAGCCATGAAATCGCATTTACTGTTTGTACCAATGTGGATTTTATAAGTACGGATTTAAACGGGTCCAAACCAAAAAATAGATGCAATTCTTGCAATTCTCGATCTGCTTAGGCTAAATTAGGGTTAGAAGATTTGTGTAAGTAAATGAGTAAGTAAGAGTAATAACATAAAATTTTTTAAAACTTTCATTATGCTTTGACAGCAAGCATGGCCGCCTTGAATGGGACACTTATTAGGAGCAAATCCGCTTCAATTTGTTTATCCTACTGCAATGTCAGGTCAAAAAGCGATCGTAGGATGTCGCTGTTTTATCTATTCATAAAATTTTATGTAAAAAAAACCTTGCACCAGAAATGTGAAAAATCGTTTCAAATTTTCTTGTGCATGAAACAGTTAAAAACCCAAGAGCAAATTTGATCGTTTTAAATACTGCTTACAGATATAAATGAATAAGCTAACGATTCGTAAGAAGAAGTAATAAATGCCCATTTATTTTTTCACATCTTCAGCAAAACTGAGAATATCAATAATCTTCCTTTTTTCGAAATGCTAGACCGAAGGAAATTTTGTTTGGCAATCAAAACACACATTTTTTAAATAACTATTGAATCCTACTGAAATTTTGTCTAATATGTCCAGCAATTCCAAATTACAACAATTTTTTCATTTTCGTATCTTAAATAAGTGCTATTTCTGCAATATTAAAAGTTTCTCACCAGCATTGTCCTACTTATACAGCGTGTCATCAAATAAGTTTCACATATTAAAACTGTAAGTTAGTTCTTCATGACTTAAGAAAATGAATTCTGCATATCTTAATTTTTTTGGTGAAAAATGAAAGAAATTAAAGCCCTGAAGAGCCCGGAGTCGTTTTGTTTAAGAACCTCTGACCGATCGTGTGTGGATTTTTCTAAGCAAAACATTATATTATAAACAAAACATAAAGCAATAACGCGTCATCGAAATGAAGGGCACTGGGTCAATGAAATCTTCGCTCAGCAATTCCATAACAGAAAATAAGCATCGGATACAACGCACGTCGGTATTCATCGTCCCTTCATTTTTGGTCTGATTATTTTGTTTTACTTACACTGTACAAATGAATGACATCGAGGAGTACCTGACAAAGAACTTATTTTTTACTTAAATTATTGCCGAATACTTGCTCCTAATAAGTCCCCCATTCAAGGCGGCCATGCTTGCTGTCAAAGCATAATGAAAGTTTTCAAAAATTTTATTTTATTACTTTTACTTACTCATTTACTTACACAAATCTTCTAACCCTAATTTAGCCTAAGCAGATCGAAAATTGCAAGAATTGCATCTACTTTTTGCTTTGGACCCGATTAAATCCGTACTTATAAAATCCACATTGGTACAAACAGTAAATATGATCATCCGCTAGATGTCGCTACCTAAATCATATATAAAGGGGTGTTAGAGACAGCTAAGCGCAATAGCACTGGATATTTCATAAGGAGAGGATTCTCCGAGATAAAATTTTCCTAAAGTGCTCTTAACTTGCGGTGTGTGGGTGTGATTTGCTCTCATCTGTAGGTTGTTTTTTGACAATTTATACCTAATATACATATAATTTATTTTATTTTTCAGGATTTTTAGGTTTTTAGTTATCAAATAACAGGGAATTATATACTTATTTATTCGTTAAAATAAGAAGTTTTTTCGGGTCTTTGGACTATTTCTTTCCGCATTTCCTTAGCTCTTATTTATAAGGTTTTTTAACAGTTAATTTTAGGTGTTCACATATTTTTTTTTGTTTTTTCGATTTATACATAACATATATAGTTTATTTTAGATTTTCACATATTAATTTATATTTACTTACATTTAGACATATATATCTTTTAGGATGATTAGATTGTTGTTAGTTTTAACATTTTTATGATTTTGTCAGTGTGATAAGGTTATTTTTAGACATTTTTGAGTGCTTTTAAGTTGGTAGCGTACTGAAGATGGCAGCTTAGCTGCCGAAATACCCAAAGTTATACCCAAAATCTCGAAACGTTATATACGTCAAATCATGCATTCCACATGAATAAGAAACTTGGTTCCATAACCCTGGTAAAAAAAAATTCTCAGTAGGTAGTTTTACATTTTTGGGAGAAACGGGTTGATTTAAGGCGATTCTATGAAAATGTGAATCCTAAAGAGATTTTCAAACATCCTCGGCAATTTAAAAAATAGTCTCGCCTCTAGAGCACCTGGAACTTTGTCTTAATTCCTATTTCGGTTAGTAATCAATTAACATTAAAAGTAATTAAGCAAATTGGCTGCATTGTTAGCTGAATAAAATTACTTCGGTAAATATGTACTCCACTATTATAATTTGCCATTAGGTGAATTACAAGTCGAACAAAGGTCGTTTCAGCCAATTTTGACTTAATTAATCAACGATTTCCATTAAGGCCTAATAAGCTAAACAAAATTTGCTGTATTTAATCTATTCTGGATGCTACTCAGCTATTTTCATGTTATCATTATCACACGATTGCATTTAATCGAACAAAATATACAGTGATCGCCAAAAAGTCGGCATCAAATAAAAAAAAAATGATTTCTCGAAAAAACTTTTTACGGCAATAATTTCTGCTTGTCTAAAAGCCTATTCAGTCTCTTTCAGATATACCGAGTGATTTTTACTGAGTTAGAAAATAGAAGTTGTAAAAAAATTTGTTGCAATCAAAAAATTTGCAACAAAATTTAACATAATAATACATTTCTCATAATCCCAATTTAGTCTACGGTGACAGCAAATTTCAAGAATTGCATCTACTTTTCGGTTTGGACCCGTTTAATATCCGTACTTAATAAAATAAAATCGATATCTTTCGAATAACTTGGTTTTCTTTTAATTCCGTTAAAATTGAACTTTTGAATTTTTAGAGTGGAAACTTCAAAGATTTATAATTGGAAAAAATAATAAGAAAGATTAATTATTACTTCAGATATTTGATTATTTACCGAAAAGTAATATTTTTGCATATTTTTTACATTTCTGATGCAAGGTGCCTTTCAGGAGAAATGTTTTTTCAAAGATAATTAAAACGTCTTCAAATAACTTCTAAAAACTAATATATTCCTGTTTATGAATTATTTTCACAAAAAGGCTGTAAATATTCGTTTACGGTGGCCTAAACGAGAGAATTTTTATTTGTTTAGCTTACATGTTCAAATCAGTAGCACAGATTACTACATAGATGCCTAGGCTCCGGGCGGCATCTTTGATGTTGCGCGGCAAGATTCCGTATCCTTCAGCCATTGTATAGGTGGCTGATAAAGTGCGAAGTTTGAAAATTGCGACGTATTAATACATTAATGTACCTTTCATCAATACGCAATCTTAATCATCGAATAAAGGTAGAAATGAAAATACCGTGAAATCATTTGCAGTGTGCTGTATATCGTCACTTCACACTATCTAGTTAATAAAATACTTAAATGGCGGCATGAGAAATGGCGGGAACGCCAACCTTCACATCTGTGTAGTAATCTGTGTCAGTAGCAGAAGATGAGACAGCTGTGGATTTTTTATTGTCGAATGAAATTACTAAAGGATTATTTTAATAAGAAGACTTGACTTTAAATTGCTTAAAAATGTAAAACCACCTTTAATTTTGTATTCTAATGCGATGTGAAATCTTCTTTAGTCGTTTTATGAAAGAGGCCTTTAGTAATTTCAATTGATAATTCATGGCCATCTCAAATTCTGCCTACTTAATTGACTAAACACGTAAACTAAATAAGAAAAAATTTCCTCATTTAGGTAGCTGTAAAAGAATATTTATAGAGTTTTTGTGAAAGTAAGTCATTTACAGGGGTAAATTAGAGCTTTTAGAAGTCATTTAAGTACATATTAATTATCAATGAAAAATACTACTGCACCAAAAACATAAAAATTAGGTACAAATATTACTTTTCGCTAAATAATACAATATCTTAAATAGTAATTAATCTTCTTTATTATTTTTTCCAATTATAGATATTTGAGGCTTTCGCCTCAAAAAAATTTAATTTTAAAATTAAGTACGTAAAATTTTAAGAATATTCTAAAAATTGAAAAATTCAATTTTTCAGAAAATTAAAGAAAATTAAGCTATTTTCTGGCCTTGATATTATGCAATAACCCAGATTAAAGAAATCTCATTGAAATTTTGATTAGTTTCCGAGTAATAACAATTTTACGATTTTGATCATTTCGAAAAACTTCATTTTCTAACTAAGTAAAATTCACTCGGATAAAATATAAATATAAATAGGTTTTCAGACAAACAGAAATTATTGCATTTGATGCCGCTTTTTGGCGATAACTGTATAATTCTGTTATATTATTCTAGTAATAATTATTAAATATTATTCTAGTTATAACTTAAAACCAGGTAAGGGCAAAATCTAGATTCATTGTTTATTGGTATCATCAGTAGCAGTTCAAAATAAAGCCGATAGATATATTCACAAGAATGTCATGGAACGACATCATCGGTCGTATGCGCCGAAATATACTGGGTAATTTCCTACTGTCATGAAATTTGAATTTACTTTAGTTTAACTTTTATTTGTAGGGGCATTTAAAATAAATTATTTACAAGAAACCTTTGATATTTTTTGTAGAATTAAAAATATACTTTTTCTCCATCTTACAAACTCAATCCGGGGACATACTGTATATTTTTTAGTTGTCAACTTTGCATTTAAATTGGTATATGTCTAGCTGTTTCAAAACAGCTGCAGACGCGGCACGATAGGTAGATTTGCTCATTAGTTAATGATGACGTCAGACGCATGTTATATTAATAAACACACTTATTTACTTAAAATGCAATAAACATACCATGAGATTTTTTATAAAACTAAACATACAATCTAAAAGTTCCTTTGCATTTTAAGTATCACCACAAAATGCATTTGACGTTATCATTAACTAATGACGTGCAACTCTACCTATCGTGCCGCGCCTATGTTAACCTCCTTGTCGCTATTCATTAGCGTATCCAAGTATAATAGTTATCTAATAAATCTGTAATTAGGTACTAAAAGAATGTAGGTATATCATTTTCATCATACAAATAATGCTGAGGATTGAGTTTACCATGAATTTACATGATTCTTTTTCAGAGTAGTCTTTATTTATTGATTATAAGTTAGCATTACTTGCTTAATAATAGGGGTAGTTCTATGAGGTAGTTGTATAACCGAGTTGGTTGAGTGCTCTGATAACACACTTGGCACTTCGTTCGGCAACTATACCTGTACCTATATCGGTCGCAGTCGCAGCTGCTGATACATAATCACTAGCCACGTCTTCCTGACAAGCTTCTAAACTTGAAATCAATCAGCAATTACAAAAAAAAATACGCAGTAATTATATGCAACCAATTCTACGTCACCTCTAGGGCGTTTTCATTGTGGCGTCGTCAAAGAGACTTTGGTGACTTAGAGTGAAATTATCTTTTCGCATTTTTTTTACTTTTTTAATCCAACTATTGTAAATGTTAAATTAGTAAAATAAAAAACAACCATGAGCTTCACAACTCATAAATAAATTAAGTTGACACTCATTACTCAAAAGCTAAATGAACCGAGAAGAAATACGAGCCCTGTCTCAGTGAAATTGGCCCAACTAACGGAAATAGTTTTTCCTATGAAAATCCTCCTTGCAGAATTTTTTTTTTATGAAACTCAATAGAATATTGTAATGATATGTGAATTGTTTATTAACTTATAACATACATATAAAACTAAATTATAACTAATTATAAAACAGCAATAACATTAAACAAGGCGTATCTCGTCCTGATAAGTATTCGTTCGACGGTTAGTTCCTTCCAGTCCTCTCTTTCTCCTTCACCTCGCCTCGTTCATCGCGCATACGGTGCGTTGTGAAAAACGGGTATACATACAACAAATAATGCGACTTACATCGGATGTCCCAAAATACAACAAATACTACTCACCGGGGCCTTTGAGGGGGCCCTGTCGAGTCCAGCGGCGAATCTAGCAGCTGTAGCTCCCTCATAGTGATATTGGTCACTGGAGAAGCCATCCTCGCACGTCGACTTCTTATCTTCGCATGCATTAACCCCCACATTCACCTGTGGATACAAAACCCACCCCTCCCGACCTTGCCTCCCGAGCATACGTTTTGAGGATCAGTTGATGCACCGACTGCGTGAGTGTCAAGCACTCCGTACCAGTCCAATAACATCATCATGTCAGATCTTTCTGGATAGCTCAATGCTATCACCTGGTCAGGAATGCAATCAACCGAATTCCCACTCACAAAGAATGCAGAATACAGCTAATAGTTTTGCCGGTATCGTGCTCTTCATCGGCGCTGCTTGCACGCCGCGGCAAGAGCCCCGATACCGTATGCTGATGCACGGTAGCATTCTCTGACAACACCCTGGGTCGCATCCCGGACAATATTCTGCTACCAGAATATCTCCGCACAAAATCATGACCCTCACACCGCATTGCCAATCGTGAGAATGTATCGCCCTAACACTTCTGCCAGAACATACCATCTCAGGGCATATTCTGCAAACACCCTCTAGCTAATGCCCGGCAACACACCGCGGCCACCCCGTATATCACCAGGCCCATCTGTAGCCCCGTTTACCGACACGTTTCTCACATCGCATTCATTCGAAGACTGCCGTCTCCATCCTCTTAATATTTCACGTTCCCTCGGCCAGCTTTATCGTCAAAACATAAACAAACATCCCCTGATATACAGATATTTATTAAATGCTTTCAGTTACAAGTTAACTCATTTCATTGAAATAATTTTGGCTACATCAATACGAACATGGAAACATATCTAATATTTTTACAAATTGAAAAATCGACGAAAATTAAAGATAGAGTTACCACATGGTTACCATTATGTTACGTCACCTTTTACACTTATTACCGCTTCTACACGTTTTTCAAAACAGTTTAATTGCTTCCGAAAAAGTGATTAGCAAATTTGATACGTTTTAGTCATCCATTTGTTAATATCACATTATTTTACCAAAGAACTTGAAACTGAAAATATCAGGGAGTATTTTTAAGAAATACTTTTAGTGACATCTGGATGAACTAAAAACTATATGTCTTCAACCAGTTTTTCTTTACTGTAACATAAATTCACAGTTTTCATATTTTTAATAATTGGGCCAACTTCACTGAGACGGGGTTCGTAATTATTGCAGTTTGTGAGAAAAGTTGTATGAATAAATAATTCTCTTTCTTTTTTTGGCTATCTACTGAATCAAAAAAAGTTCCAAAACTATGAGAAATTTTTATTTCTATTTATTTTTTCTGATAAAAACGGAAATTCCCGTGTAGTTAAAATCGCCACTTACGAAGTGCGTATGTTTTTTACGATAACATTCCGTACCATTAACGCTTGATAGCAATGGTCTACATGGTCTACTTTAATAGAGAAGATTAAACTGCCATCAATACATAATGATGATTATTATGTGTTAATGGCACGTTTAATGCTCAACCTTAATTGCACATTATCGCGTAAGTGGCCATATTTTATGTGCTTGTATTGGATATTCCATTCGTTGATTTCTTTTTAAAGTGAATATCATTTCTGCACTAGAAACACTAATATCCGGTGTAGATTTACGCTGCAACAACGCTGGGAAATATTGAGAAATTATTTTCAAAAAGAGTGTTGTAGTGCGAGAAATAAAATGAATTTTTGGTTGATATGAAGTCCCTTCGGGGACTGATACAAGCAGATTCACAAGTTTCAGGAAGTAGCGTGAAGAATTACAATGGCCACTGAAAGGACTTTATTTTAACCAAAAATTTTCCTAAATTTTCAGTTTTTTTTTGATAGTTTCTACAACACAAAAATATTCGTAAGATTTCAATAATTCCCCGCGTTGTTCAAGCATAAAACGTTCCATTTTTTACAGCGGAGCTTTGACACAATATATCTTATACAGGTTACAATAAGGTAACCAACCGTACTGTTTTATCCAGGACAGTACTCTTTTTTGGCAACACTGTCCTGGGTAAATATTATATTACAAAACTCAGTAAACGTACTGGTTTTTAAGAAGTGTCCTGGGAAGGGCTGTTCTACCTGCTATCACAAAGCAGCAGAACACTATATTTAACGCTTACCTGAATGCAGTACTTTTTTCTGATTTCTGTCTGGCTAAATTCGGATCGCGCACATGCAATGCCTATGGGCAGTACGCTCTCTCATGACTAAAGACCGTATTTATATGTGCTAAAAAAGTGGAAAATAAGTTTTTTTTATGCGATTAAAACAGATCAAAATATGGATATTATATGCGATAAAAATTTTATTTTACTTATACTTTAGAATAATAAAAACATAAATTGTTTCATATAAGTAATTTTAACACTTAACACTTAAATAGTAGGATTACAAAATATAATCAACAGTTGATTTAAATTATTTGGGGTAAAATTTTGTCGTCTGTCTGTCAAAATATTTTTATAAGAGGAAAACGAACGCTCGACATCGCATGAAGTAATGGGCGCAAATTTCATGGATGCTACATCTTTGGGGTCCATGTCCAAATCCTCTTCACTTTGACCTTTTAAAACTAAACAGATTTTCCTCATTTTATTGTAGTCAGGATTACGTAATAGAACTTTGTCTAATTTTGCCATTAACTTCTCTCCTATCTCCCCTGGAATTGATTTTACACTTTCAATTGCATCATCGACCACTTCAAAAGAATCTAATAGAGCCGTCTGGTATGATTCCAACTTTTTAATGGTGGATATTAAAACCGAAAAATGAGTCTTAATGAATGCTAATTGATTCCCGATGTTTGTGTTCGACATGCATTCCTTACAAATTCTTAAAGCCGCTGAATTGGAATCATCCAATTCTAAGAAAATTTCCTTTAATTGTCAGGTCAGCAGCTAATTCTTTATAGTGTTGTATACGCAGTGGGGCTTTAAGAAACGCCTTTTTTCCGTTATTGATCAACTTATTTACTGTTGGGTATTCTAGTCGCACCAATTCAGCGAGCCTATTCATTGCGTGAGCCATACAAGTGAAGTGCATCAAATTTGGGTAAAACACCTGTAAAGCCTGTCCTGCTTTTATCATGTAGGCTGCTGCATCAGACACCATTAGTAATATATTTTCCGATTTAACTTTATTAGGTGCATATAAAAGTGTCAAGCTGTCGTTAATAAAACGTGCGATCGTTGAATGATTTGTTTTTTCCAAAACTGCACTATTTACCAAATAAGATATTGGTGCAACTGTGTTGCTTAATACTCCTGCTAACATATTTGCTACATAACGACCGCAGGCATCTGTCGTTTCATCAACTACTATATAAATATTGTTGTCGCTAAGCTTCTCTCTTATTTTCTTCATCCGTTGCTGGTAGCATACACTTAGATAGTTTTTCCGCAAAGTCGATTCATTTGGAATATGACGATTGCAGTGTTTTTCCAAAAAAGTTCGAAAACTTGGTTGCTCAAGTTTATGCCAAGGAATGTTTGACTCTGCCATAGCACTGCACAAGTCTAAAAAGAATTCATTTCCTGTGTCACTGCCTTGTGAGTTACTAGCTCTTGAAGAAATAAAAGACTGCCTAAAGTTAGACACACATCTTTTCTCCGATTCCTTATGGAGGTTTGTAGCCAAATGTTGATCAATCTGGTACTTTTGGTCTGACGACACCTTAAAATATTGTCAAAATGAAAATGTGATTTTTAAGAGAATTTGTAAGGTATCTACCTGTTTTGAGCATACGTTGCAAAAAATAACTTTTCCATGTGTAGTTAGATGTTTAGATGCTTTAATCCATTTTTTTTTTCAATAGCTCGGATCAAGAGGATGCTACTTTCGGCATTTTGAAAGGATAAGCACTGAATTTATTTCGTCTTTAAATTAAGTAAGAAAATAACAACTAATTCGCGTTGATAAATACACTAGTCACTAGTCACACGCATTCACGGAGTTCTTATCTCAAACTGAAATGCAAAACATAAGTGCAAAATGCAAGTGCGAGTGCCTGAGTCGCTACAGATTCCGAGAAAATCACATTCCGGGAAATCGTAAAATAAAGTGGACAGACGTTGAGGAGAATATATTACTTCTTGGAAAAGCTGCACACTTGAATATTGACCGTATATGGAATTATAATGTTATTTATATCAATATATGGATAAATAAATAAATATGCGCTAAAAGTCTAAAATATTAAGTTATATGCGAAATAAAACTACCATTTTTGGGCTTCTCTAATCGACAAACATATAAATACAAAACGCCAAGTTTAGGTATGTTAGCGTAAAAAACTTGTAAAAACTTATAAATCCGGTCTCTACTCATGACTACAGTCATCTCTAACTAAAGTCGTGATTAAAATAAACAAAAACGATGTAGTTTAATGCGAGTTTCATGAGCAAGTGAGTGAGAAAATTTAATAACAATAGCCGGTATTCCTACCTCGGCTTTTATTTAGCAACGCCACCTTGCGTCACAGAACATGACCGAAGCTAGGCGGTCATTCTAGTATGTTCGAGCAACATAGAGCTCTGCTATACAGCCTGTAATCAAATAAGTTTCACATATTAAAACTGTAAGTTCTTTATCAATTAAGTAAGTGATTTCTGCAAATATGAATTTTATTGGTGAAAAATTAAAGAAATTAAAACCCTCCCAGAGCCCGGAAACTTTTTGTTTGAAAACCTCTGACTGGCCGTGTATCAGTTTCTACAAGCGCATCATAAAACGTCGTAAAACAATAAAGCGTCATCGAACTGAAGGGCACTGGGTTAAAATCATCGCTTATGTAATTCCATAACGGAATAGAATTATAAATATCCATCGCGTTGCTTATTAAATTAATCAATTTTCTTAATTTTCACGTAATTGTTAATAGTTTTCTGCTTACAAAACTGTAAAAATAAATAAAAATTAGAAATTCCATTTTCTAAAATTATTTTACTAATTCATACGTATTCATCGTGTACTTTATTTGCTAGTCGTCAATAAACTGCATTGTTATTTCTTTATTGCGCAAAATGTTTAAGAATGTCTTTTCTTTCTGCATTTCGGAAAATCATTATTGAATGCAGTCATCGCTTTTATTATTTTGTGGAGCCAAAACAATAAAGCGTCATCGCACTCGAACTACGAAGAAACGTATTCGTTAATGGAAATAATTAACAAAGCGACAATCAAACAGAGCGACTAATATTTTTTTAAATTACTTTAATACGCGAAATTAGCACTGTAAATCATGTGTATTCTTGGTTTACAAAGACCAGGATGTCAATATCTAATTATTGTCGATTATCTAATGAAACAGATTTAATTCTGATCAATGCAAGCAGATTTAAATTGTTCTGCTTTAATTATAATGCACACACGGGGCACGACCGAGAGGTTGTCAATTTGAACTGTCGTCTTTAATGGGTCGGTGATTCTATTTTATTGTGTTGCCATAAAGCTTTTAAAATGCGATCAAGCAATTGACCTTGAATTTTGCTGGAATTTTGTTTTATAACGTTCTTTTTGTGCACGGCCGACCAAAAGTTCTCAAACAAAGAGTCAATACTCCTCCACTAGGTCATTTTTATATTTTTGAGCTAGACTTTTGGTAGTTGCAGCATTAATTTTCTTACATGATGAGGAACTTACGGTATTAATACGTACGTAATACGATCCGCCACGAGTTTAGTTATTAAGTTTAGTTATGAAGTTAGCGAGCGAAGAATTCATACCTCGAATAAATAGACAGTACATTTTGTAAAAGTGTTATTTGATAGACAAGCTCATTACAATTGTGTTGTTAATTGTTTAAAGCGACAGCTTTTAATTAAAGTGTTATGAAATTTAACAATTATAGTTTATGAACCCCAAATTCGTAACATTATTTTAACCACGGCTTTAGTTGGAGACGACTCTAATCGTGAAATGAGAATACGGCCCGGCGTTGCTAAATTAAAGACGAAGTGAGAATACGGGCCAACGTTGATAACACGTCTTTCGTTTTCGGCAATCGGTACACATTTGACATTGTTCAGAAAATTATATTATATTTCATCATTAATTAGTCTCGCCAAACGTTAATATGCCGCCAGCGCGACGTAAGGTAGATATTCTAGAGTTTCAAAAATTATAATTTTCAGTTTTTAGAAGATATTTCAGAAACGAATGAAGGTAGAAAAGATTTTTTTTTGAATATTTTGATAGGCTCCGTCTCTTACAGTTTACGAAATCCCCATGGTGGCGTTTTAATTAGTTGTAACCCTACATATCTCTAATATTTACATTGACATTTACAGTTCCTGTAATTTTTTCTTTCTACAAAACGGTACTGTTTAAATACGACTTCACAGATTTTACAAAAGTTTTGAGCCTGTCCAATCTAATGCTGGGTTTCCACACTCCGGCCTTCAGCATCCGGCATCCGTGACTCTATTCGTTATTGGTTGATATTATATTTCAGAACGTTGAAGCATTCAGAAATTTTAAATCAACCAATCACGAAAAAGATTCCAAATGCCGGACACCGGAAGTGTGAAAATCCAGCATTAAAGCTTCCAAAATTTACAGGAAACTGTAATTGTCTATTTTTTTGCGTTCGACTGTAAACATGCCAGTGTCGAAATAATACGCACTTTAAAAACCTTTACTGTTGCATATTATTATAGAAGTGCAATAGGAAGGCCTATTGTAGCATGACATTTACTCGTAAAACTGATGATGTTTATGTGATTCATCAAATCGGGAAGGAGGGAACAAATTCCTCACTACTGCTTCATCACTTCAAGCAAAAGGAACATTTAAGGAAGGAGGAAGCAGAAGTGAAGGGAGGTTATCATAGCAGTGAGTATACCGGGAGATTCAGGCACCCCATTCAAAATTTACGGACTTCCTCTTCGAATTTCTATTTCATATTTTGCGGTTGTAAGTTAGCGATAATGATCTATTAAAATATATTTCCAACTTTCGGACACTTCCGCTTGTACCGGAAGTTGCTATCAACTTTCTTATTTTAAATGCAATATCCCATTTTTTATAGCATTTTTGAAATCATCATGAAATTTAAAAAATGTTTTGTGTAATATGTGATACAAGAAAAATTAGCCGTTTTAGAGGTATTTCCATTAAAAAAAAATTCGAAGTTGCACTACCTTTTTTATGATGCTGCCATTTTTGTGTAATAAAAGTCATAATTTTTATTTTTGGCCTGTAGTAGGCTATACTCATAACTACAGACCGGATTTATAAGTTTTTACAAGTTTTTACGCTAACATACCTAAACTTGGCGTTTTGTATTTATATGTTTGTCGATTAGAGAAGCCCAAAAATGGTAGTTTTATTTCGCATATAACTTAATATTTTAGACTTTTAGCGCATATTTATTTATTTATCCATATATTGATATAAATAACATTATAATTCCATATACGGTCAATATTCAAGTGTGCAGCTTTTCCAAGAAGTAATATATTCTCCTCAACGTCTGTCCACTTTATTTTACGATTTCCCGGAATGTGATTTTCTCGGAATCTGTAGCGACTCAGGCACTCGCACTTGCATTTTGCACTTATGTTTTGCATTTCAGTTTGAGATAAGAACTCCGTGAATGCGTGTGACTAGTGACTAGTGTATTTATCAACGCGAATTAGTTGTTATTTTCTTACTTAATTTAAAGACGAAATAAATTCAGTGCTTATCCTTTCAAAATGCCGAAAGTAGCATCCTCTTGATCCGAGCTATTGAAAAAAAAAATGGATTAAAGCATCTAAACATCTAACTACACATGGAAAAGTTATTTTTTGCAACGTATGCTCAAAACAGGTAGATACCTTACAAATTCTCTTAAAAATCACATTTTCATTTTGACAATATTTTAAGGTGTCGTCAGACCAAAAGTACCAGATTGATCAACATTTGGCTACAAACCTCCATAAGGAATCGGAGAAAAGATGTGTGTCTAACTTTAGGCAGTCTTTTATTTCTTCAAGAGCTAGTAACTCACAAGGCAGTGACACAGGAAATGAATTCTTTTTAGACTTGTGCAGTGCTATGGCAGAGTCAAACATTCCTTGGCATAAACTTGAGCAACCAAGTTTTCGAACTTTTTTGGAAAAACACTGCAATCGTCATATTCCAAATGAATCGACTTTGCGGAAAAACTATCTAAGTGTATGCTACCAGCAACGGATGAAGAAAATAAGAGAGAAGCTTAGCGACAACAATATTTATATAGTAGTTGATGAAACGACAGATGCCTGCGGTCGTTATGTAGCAAATATGTTAGCAGGAGTATTAAGCAACACAGTTGCACCAATATCTTATTTGGTAAATAGTGCAGTTTTGGAAAAAACAAATCATTCAACGATCGCACGTTTTATTAACGACAGCTTGACACTTTTATATGCACCTAATAAAGTTAAATCGGAAAATATATTACTAATGGTGTCTGATGCAGCAGCCTACATGATAAAAGCAGGACAGGCTTTACAGGTGTTTTACCCAAATTTGATGCACTTCACTTGTATGGCTCACGCAATGAATAGGCTCGCTGAATTGGTGCGACTAGAATACCCAACAGTAAATAAGTTGATCAATAACGGAAAAAAGGCGTTTCTTAAAGCCCCACTGCGTATACAACACTATAAAGAATTAGCTGCTGACCTGACAATTAAAGGAAATTTTCTTAGAATTGGATGATTCCAATTCAGCGGCTTTAAGAATTTGTAAGGAATGCATGTCGAACACAAACATCGGGAATCAATTAGCATTCATTAAGACTCATTTTTCGGTTTTAATATCCACCATTAAAAAGTTGGAATCATACCAGACGGCTCTATTAGATTCTTTTGAAGTGGTCGATGATGCAATTGAAAGTGTAAAATCAATTCCAGGGGAGATAGGAGAGAAGTTAATGGCAAAATTAGACAAAGTTCTATTACGTAATCCTGACTACAATAAAATGAGGAAAATCTGTTTAGTTTTAAAAGGTCAAAGTGAAGAGGATTTGGACATGGACCCCAAAGATGTAGCATCCATGAAATTTGCGCCCATTACTTCATGCGATGTCGAGCGTTCGTTTTCCTCTTATAAAAATATTTTGACAGACAGACGACAAAATTTTACCCCAAATAATTTAAATCAACTGTTGATTATATTTTGTAATCCTACTATTTAAGTGTTAAGTGTTAAAATTACTTATATGAAACAATTTATGTTTTTATTATTCTAAAGTATAAGTAAAATAAAATTTTTATCGCATATAATATCCATATTTTGATCTGTTTTAATCGCATAAAAAAACTTATTTTCCACTTTTTTAGCACATATAAATCCGGTCTTTACTCATAACCTTTCAGGTCATACCTAATTTTACACAAAATTGTTTACGAGCTGGTTGAAAAGTAACTTCCATTCGAACTTATTTCAACAGAAAAGTCAGGTTTTTTTAAATAGAACTCCCAGTATTTTTAATAGCATAAGAATCAGAATTAAATGTTCGTTCGAACTGTATTAGCATTCTCTGTACCGATCTTTTACCTTTCTCTTTCTATTCATGATTTTCTCTTCATCAGTTTTTTCACTTTTCAGTATTATTCCTGAATAGTGTTACGAATTTGGGGTTCACAAATTATACTCGTTAAATTTCAGAACACTTTAATTCAAGCTGTCGCTTTACACAATTAACAACACAATTGTAATGAGCTTGTCTATCAAATAACACTTTAAAAAATCTACTTTCTATTTATTCGAGGTACGAATCCTTCACTCGCTAACTTCATAACTAATTACTCCTGGCGGATCGTACGGCCTAGAGTGCCTTAAATAAGAGTGTGGACATACGTGAAGTCGATTTCTATTGGCCCCGAGCGATTTTCGACTTTACTTACCAAGGTCGGTAGCCATATTTGTTCTAAGCGTATTTGATGCGGTAAGAGAAGTGTTATTTCATGTGGTTATTCGTTAATTTAACCTACATTGAGACAATTGTGACTGTTTAATAGTGTTGTTGATTAATTAGTTAATTGTTTTTGTTAATAGTGTATACTATATTGTTGTAGACTTTATTGTTACTCAGAAATTAGTAAGTAGAAAGTTTTTTTAATCTCAAACCGGACAGAAAAATGAAGGGAAACACACTTAACGTTTCGCTATAGATTTATAGCTTCGTCAGGAGTGACTTTTTTTCACTCCTGACGAAGCTATAAATCTATAGCGAAACGTTAAGTGTGTTTCCCTTCATTTTTCTGTCCGGTTTGAGATTAAAAAAACTTTCTACTTACTATTTTCATCGGACAAGAACAAACTTCAATCAGAAATTAGTAATAGTCAAATTCGTAGACAAGAATTTTTGCTATTTATTGCGTGTGGCACAAAGGTAAGAATTTCTTTTAATATTAACTACAAACATTTTTTAAAAATCCTAGCCCAGAAGTATGGTATTGTGTAACAACCAATAAAAAGAAATAACAATTTGATACTGTCCATGCTGTTATAACCTCGTAAGTTATTTTGGTAATATATACCTACATTTATTAATGAATAAAAGTTACAGAAAAATTACAGTTTTCTTTTGATCTTACAAAATAATGCTGATGAGGTTTATAAGTACTGTATCGAAATGTGAACTTATGGTATTTATAAAACAATTCTTTACAATACTATGGTTGGGTGTGTTGCAATTGATTGTTCGGTCATTGTAGGGATTTTTGATGAAAGCTTTTCCTCGAGATCGTGTAAGGAGGAAATAATAGACTCACCAAGTAAATCGAAGGGACTGGGAGCCCACAAATTATTCATGGCTGTGTGAGGTACGACTTTTGCCAGTGTAATAAAATAAACACTGTAACGTATTAAAAATATCAAACCAACTAAAGTATGTATCTTTTAAGTATATTTTACACCTGAAATGTGAGAAAAGCCCAGAGCTGATGGCAAGAGAGTAGTAAGAAGAACGAGTCGCCTGCAAAAAAACGGAAACCACTTGCCGAAAGAACAATTCCACAGCCTACAGTTCTTGTACAGCAGGTGGCATTACAAGCACAGCCTACAGTTCCTATACAGCAGGCAACATTAGAAACACAGCCTACTTTGAAAAGTTTTAAGAAAAATTGTTTATTTTATAGCAATCCGCAAAATAGCGTACTCAGAAAAAAATGTTCTGTTGAACTAAGCTAAGAAAGAAACATGAGGTTCTATCAAAAAAAATGAGTTAAGAGCTAATGAAAATTTCAAATACTGCAAAAATGTTAAAAATCAAAATACCATCAAATGAGTCATTTTCTCGAAACACTTGATCTCATTAGATCGAAAAAATGCGATTCATAGCTTTCTAGAACGAAAAATTAAAAAAAAAATTTTTCGTTGTCATGGAAACCAAAATTAACAATTGATACGTATTCGGAGTCGTAATGATCCGTAGATTTTAGATATGTATAGGGTGTTCCATTTAAAATAAGAAAGTTGATATCACTTCCGGCGAAACCGAAAGCCTTATGACAACTATCAGTATGTCGAAAAATTCCATTTTTTGTTTAGTTTATCGTCTCCAAAATTCAGGTTAATCGATTAATAAATAAAGATTCTAGAAAGGTGAGCACATGGCGCGGGACACCCCGTATAAAAACAATACCGAAAATGGAAAAAAAAGTAGGTGTTTAAAAGAAATCATCGATAACGAGTGAACTATAAGAGATAGGTATAGGGAATGCTAATATAGGAAAGAAAGAACATTTAATCTTGTGTCACATGGTATAAAAATGTACTAGGCATTCCATTTAAAAAAACATGACCTTTTGGCGTGGAAATCTTTTTAACCAGCCTGTAAACAATCAAGCGTAAAACTGTGCATGATCTGAAAGAATGTTACTCTAGCCTACTACAGGCCAAAAACTGGCATCATGATTTTTTGCTTCACAAAGATAGCAGTATTATAAACATGGTTCTACAAGTCTGAACTTTTTTTTAAAAAATTGAAATATCTCGGAAACGATTAATTTTTCTTATCACATGTTGCACAAAATATTTTTAGAATTTTATGACGATTTCAAAAATGCATTAAAAAGTGGGGTATTTCGTTTAAAATAAGAAAGTTGACAGCAACTTCCGGTACAGGCGGAAGTGTCCGAAAATTGAAAATATCATATTTTGATAGATCCTTATCGTTAACTTATTATAACTGCACCATATGAAACAGAAATTCAAAGGAGAAGTCCGTAAACTTTTAATGAAAGTGTTGCCTAAATCTCTCTGTATTCAAACCAAAGATACAGCATTGATGTATGTACAACTTATATTATCAACAACTATTGTTTTTTATATGTGTACTTCAGTAGGCGCTGTACCACTGTAACTCGCAGTACTCGCATTTGAATTATTCACATAACAAAAAAGGTTTGTTTCGCAACGCGTTCAGGATATCTAATTCTCTAAAAAGTTCTTTTCTAGCTATGACACGGTTTACCGCGAACATCCTGTATACATGTTCTTTTTTCTTCACTTTAATCCGTAGAATATATCATTGAAGTAGCTGCTACTTCTGTCTAAGACATTCTGCTAACCAAAATGAAGAAAAATTTCAAATAAACGTATATCCAAAAAATCAGCTGTTTTTATGTTATAGTTAAATTATTAAAATTATGAAATTGAAAATTAAATATGTAATTTTAATTCAAATTTTTAATTAAACATAGAAAAAAAATCATTTGAACATGTATACAGGGTGTTCGCGTATCGATAGCTAGAAAATATTTTTTTTGAGATGAATTTAATTAGACACTCTGAACGGAATGCAGTGATAAAAAGCTGATATTCCTTAAGAAAATATAAAAACAATTGAAAATCTCGAAAACCAAATAGTAATTTGTTTTTCCGATACTGCCATAAAATCTAACAGAAAAGATCCTAAATCTTTCCTATTTTAAGTTACCTCCAAAAATTTCAAATAAAAAAGTTAGCTGCATTTTCCTTTAACATCAAGATTTATTTACCAAATAATAGAAAAATACTAGGCTTTTAAAGAAAATATTTTAGAGACGTAATTAATATCATGTTCTGAACGCGACGCGACGATAAAAAAATTATGTTTTATTAAAATAAAGTTAAAAACAGTTGAAACTCTCATAAACCTAACAGTCATTTGTTTTTCCGATTTTGCCCTAAAATTGGGCAGGACAGGTCCTGAAACGTTTCCAATATCCATCTTCGTAAAAATTCAAATAAAAGAGTCAACTGTTATTGCAGCTTCCCGCGAACACCCTGTATACAGGTTTCTATTAACTATTTTCTTTATTTTGATCTATAGACTCGTTCCTCAACTAGCGGCTTGTATTTTTGTTACACCCTGAATATACTTTATTGGATATTTGAACAAAAATGAAAGAGTTACAGGTCGGAGCCTTTATAATCAAACAGATGGTATATATCTGAGATATTAATCGATTAGTGTACACATCAGTTAAAAAGTGAATAACATTTAGGTTAGGTTTGGGATGATCAATGGCGTAACAAGCATAATGTAAGTAAATTTCTTCGATGTATTTTTTGTGATAGAAATCCAGTGTCTAACATTTGTAAAATATTTTGTTACATTTACTTTAGTGATTGCGATGTAGGCAATGATGAATAATGTGAACCTTCCAGAATTCTGTAAAATGTTTGTGTACAAACATGGTACGCACAGCCATATTTAGTTACCACTGTGGACAATATACTCCTTAATATGATTCTCCTTTTTATTCCTTCTTCCATGGGTATTTCAATCAGGGATTAACTTTAAACTTTGGTTTAATCCCGAGTCTACAAATACTGTTAAGACAACTGTTTCTATGGAAATAAACTAAAACTTAAAATTGATTGAAATACTGGTATAAAACGAATGTGAATTTTAAAAATAAAAAAAGCAACGCATCTATTTCACACAGTGTATTTTTCAAAATAATAATATTTTTCACATCGCAAATTATATAAATGCTATTAAAAAAATAAAGAATTTCCAAACGTTTTAAGATAACCATACATTTAACATACTTCGGCCCGGTCTTTTCATCTCTGATTAACTTTAACCGTTGATTAATTCCTATGGAAATAATTATATCTATACTTGTAACTATGGGAATAAATGAACGATTAAAGTTAATGAGAGATGAAAATTCCGGCCCTTAGGGCCGTTTTCTCATTCATTGTTTAACTTTAACTTCCAATTTATTATCTTAGAAACAATTGTTTTTATAATTGTTACTATTGGAATAACTTGGAGATTAAGTTTAAACTGTGACTGAAAAAACGAGCCTATTGAATAAAGTAGGTATTAAAACCAGAAATATAAATGATACTAATAAATGCAAATCACATATTTAAAATTCATCATTTTCAAATGGATGATAAGGATGTCCGTAAGCACTGCAAAAAAAAAGAACAAGTCAAGAAATCTCATAATATTTAGGACTACACTGACACACTTACTTAACAATTGGACAAAATCTTCCATTACGATCAAACGTATCAATATATTCGATATCATCAGAGCTCAGTTCAAAATCAAAAATGTCAAAGTTCTGTTGAATTCTCGACTTTGTGACTGACTTTGGAATGGTAATTACTCCACGCTGAACCTGATACCTTAAAAGAATCTGCGCGGGCGTTTTACTGTACTTTTTAGCAAGCTGTAAGAGTTTTTCATCCTCCAATAATAGCGGATCACCTGGTTTAGCCCAAGGCCTGTCTGGCGAACCCAGAGGACTGTAAGCCGTTACAGTAATATCTAATGACTTGCAAAATTCAATCAGTCGTTTCTGATTCAAGTACGGATGGCATTCAATCTATAACAAACGGAATTATTGTCAGACAAATTACCTTTACCTTGACCTCGTTCTATTATCTCTATTCAGAAAAATGAGATCAATAAATTTTAATTTATATAAATGTATTCCCAAGAGAAACACTAGATCAATACTTGTCTTAAACTTCTAATAATATAGATACAGGCATTAATTATTTTCGTAAATTAAATTTTTATAAATTTTTTAAAACCTAAGCAATCCGTTTATTTGTGAATACAGAAATACGTGTTCATCTTCACTGTTTGAGTTTTTATTTAAGTTGTGCTGTTTAATTTTTCATGTGACTTTTTACAAGGACGGAATTGGCCATTTAATTTTGTCAAATGCTTTTATCAAATACAAAATCAAATGAATAATCGGATAGTGTAAAGGGGTTATTCCTCTCACAAAATTTTTAGTTTTTGATTTAGGTTAAACAGTTTTCAAAAGAAATTTGAAAGATAACTAAAAACTTAAATGTTTTTGTAAATTCTGAGAATAATTTTATTTATCGGAAAAATTCACTATAATTAAATCAGTTCCGTTTCGTTGATAAAAAAATCAACGATGTTTGTTTAATTATGAATGTAAAAAATATTTAATCATATTTAATAAGAGTACGCCGACATTTAGATAGATAGATATTTTATTTTGTAACAATGGGCATAGTTACAATCGTCAGAAAAACAACATATTATAAGTACAAAGTTTTTTAATCTCGAACCGGACAGAAATATGAAGAGAACACACTCAACGTTTCGCTTTAGATTTATAGCTTCGTCAGGAGTGAAAAAAAAGTAAATAAACAAGTTGTCAAGAGAAACAAGTCAACTCTTATTCAAAATTCTTATCCAATAAATCTTATTGAATCAGTAATTAATAATCGTATTAAAAATTCAAATGTCTCTAATAACATTAGACAAATTCCAAACCTTAAATACATATCATTGCCTTATATTGAAGCATTACACAATACATAATTGAAATTAACCTCCGCCCACAATAATTTTTATATCCGTGAATACGTATTTTGGCAGCTAAGCTGCCATCTTCAGTACGCTACCAACTTAAAAGCACTAAAAATGTCTAAAAGCAACCTAATCACACTGACAAAATCATAAAAATGTTAAACCTAACAACAATCTAATCATCATAAAAGATATATATGTCTAAATGTAAGTAAATACAAATAATACGTGAAAATCTAAAATAAATATGTTATGTATAAATCGGAAAAAAAATTATGTGAACACCTAAAATTACAAATAAGAGCTAACCAAACAACACGGAAATGCTGAAATAAATAGTCCAAAGACCCCAAAAAAACTTCTTATTCGAACGAATAAATAAGTATATAATTCCCTCTTATTTGATACCTAAAAATCCTGAAAATAAACTATGTGTGTTATGTATAAATCGGGAAAAGAAAAAAAATATGTGAACACCTAAAATTTACTGTCAGAAACCTTAGAAATAAGAGCTAACCAAACAACACGGAAATGCGGAAATAAATAGTCCAAAGACCCCGAAAAAACTTCTCATTCTAACGAATAAATAAGAATATAATTCCCTGTTATTTGATACCTAAAGACCTAAAAATCCTGAAAAATAAAATAAAATATATATATTAGGTACAAATCGTCAAAAAACCACCTACAGATGAGAGCAAATCACACCCACACACCGCAAGTTAAGAGCACTTTAGGAAAATTTTATCTCGGAAAGTCCTCTCCTTATGAAATATCCAGTGCAAATGCCTTTGTGTGATTTGCTCTCATCTGTAGGTGTTTTTTTGACGATTTATACCTAATATATATATTTTATTTTTCAAGACTTTTAGGTCTTTAGATATCAAATAACAGGGAATTATATTCTTATTTATTCGTTAGAATAAGAAGTTTTTTCGGGGTCTTTGCACAATTTATTTCCGCATTTCCGTGTTGTTTGGTTAGCTCTTATTTGTAAGGTTTTTGGCAGTAAATTTTAGGTGTTCTTTCCCGATTTATACATAACACACATAGTTTATTTTCAGGATTTTTAGGTATCAAATAACAGGGAATTATATACTTATTTATTCGTTAGAATAAGAAGTCTTTTCGGGGTCTTTGTACTATTTATTTTCGCATTTCCGTGTTGTTCGGTTAACTCTTATTTATAAGGTTTTTTAACAGTTAATTTTAGGTGTTCACATATTTTTTTTCCGATTTATACATAACATATTTATTTTAGATTTTCACATATTAATTTATATTTACTTACATTTAGACATATATATCTTTTAGGATGATTAGATTGTTGTTAGGTTTAACATTTTTATGATTTTGTCAGTGTGATTAGGTTGTTTTTAGACATTTTTTAGTGCTTTTAAGTTGGTAGCGTACTGAAGATGATAGCTTAGCTGCCGAAATACGTACCTACGGATATGAAAATTATTGTGGGCGGAGGTTAATTTCAATTATCTCTTAAACCACAGTCTCCTTTACTATTTTAGATTACACAATACATTTAAACACATTTTCAAAAAACATAATTTAATTTTAGCCAGTAAATCTGTGAATAATTTAAATTTAATTTTTTCGAATTTAAAAACCAAAATACCGAAATTAAATCAACCTAACGTGGTTTATGAAATCAAATGTTCAAATTGTAATTCTGTTTATATAGGTGAAACGAGCCAAAATTAAAAAAAAAATCATTCAATGCTTGTAGAGCATTCATTAGTAAATAATCATAATTTTGATTTTGATAACACTGGCATTTTGTATAATGAATTTAATATTTTTAAAAGCCGTTTCATAGAAATGTGTAAAATTAAAATTCTCCAACGTACGGACTTTGAAAATTTAAATGACATATTTTGTAGTTTTCTGGACTCTTTAAACTGGATATAGATCTGTTAATTAAAAAAAAAAATAGTTTTCATTTAGTTCTAGTTACTTTTCCCTTTATTCCGGACAACTCGTATTTTAGTTTAAAATCATCTTACCTTTTCGTTTCTCTTGACGACTTGTTTCTCTTGACAGCTTGTTTATTTTTTTTCTCTCTTCATGTTTCTGTCCGGTTCGAGATTAAAAAAAAACTTTGGACTTACAATTTTCATCGGACAAGAACCAACTTCAACAACATATTATAAGTACAAGCGGCAGAGAAGTAGTAATTACGAGTAAGACATATAATTGTCAATATGTTATACAAATAAACAATACTCCACGAGTTTATAAAAATATTAATTTGCAAACGCTACAAATACGCAAGAAAGAAGTTAAAAATATAAAACTGGAATCGTAAAATCTTATTTTACATGAAAATTTGATAAAAACACAAACACTGTTAGAGTAGAGTAATAAATTCAAAATATTAGTGAGAAAATAATTTAAATCTGAAGAAATGGATTATAAAGTTGATATTGAAAAATCAAATCTTAAAAAATGTTTCCACAAAAGTTTATCATAAATACTAAAACTTGCCTGATTATTTACTGGACGAATACTAGCAATTTCCAAAATTCTCGTTATTTGTCTTTTATTGAAATTTGATAATCCAATTGACTTTGTCAAACCTTTCTTTACCAATTCTTCCATGGCCTTCCATGTCTCAACGTAATCAACATTACTAAATTGCAACTTGCCTTGTTCATTCGTTGGAAATAATAATTCGCCTTCCTAAAACAAAAAATAATTTACATAGTTCAACTTGAAGGCTTCTGCGGCCGACATCCATAATTGAATTGGCTTCCGATTGAAACCGCATTACACTGCACATCTACTGCCGACGTTTCGTTCTTCATTACAGAAGAACTTCCTCAGGGCTGCCGCTGGTAGTAACGTTGCTGCTTTTCATTATTCGAGGCTAGCAAATTAAAGGACTAAAGAATGGAATGTTGCCAGTAGAAGAAATCAGTGTGACGCGGTTGGAAAACCGCCAATTCAATTAATTTAATTAATTTACATACTTAATTAAAACAAAATATAGTGAAGCAAAGCGCTAACAACATTTATTGAAAAATTAACTTCAGCTTAATTTATTGATATCACATAAAGTCATAATTTTAGAAATAACTAACTACAGGGTTTTTTTATATTTTGCACCCTATCTAGAGGGTTTATTTTAGGAGATAGAGAAAAACATTAAATAGAAAAGTTGTAGTGTTTTATGTCTATTATCTTTTAGAGTTATCAGAAGAAACAAAATCGCATCGCAAATTGGAGAAATAACAATTTTTATTTTTTTTTAATGGAACACCCTGTATATTGTTTGCTAATATGAAAGACCATATTTTCCTGATTTCAAAAATAGGCATAAAACACTTTTGCATTTAAAGTTTTTCTCTAGCTCCTAAAATAAACTCTCTAGGTAGGGTGCAAAATATTAATTGTATAAAACTGAGTTTAAGTGTGGTTTATACAGTCACTAAAACTAATAACTAAACATTAAAAACTATCAACTAAGAAATTAAAAGGCCGTACTGATACGAAGTGGTTTATACAACTTCACTAAAAATTAAGAATTCGTTTATTTCAATTCTTAGTGGAAAAGGCGGGATGACCGTAAATTTGACTGTACTTTCTCTCCAGTTAATATTCCCTCCACGGAATTTTCACAGCTAGGTGTCCAACGAGCATGCGTAATTTTTGCTTGTATAAACAGAAACTTTTGCATAGTTTTAATTTTAGTTTTAGTTAATTTTTAGTTTTAGTTTTAGTGACTGTATAAACCAAGCATTACTTTCTACGTCGAATGATAATTGTTAATAAAATAAATTAAGACTTTAAGAGTATACTATACGGACTAATAGCGTTTTCGATTGGAGTGTATTTGGTGCACTGAGTGTATCTTCATGTATCAAATACAGTCAGTGCACATAGTGCACCCCAATCGAAAACGTTATAAGACATACTTTCACTGTCATTTCAAAGCATGCTAGAGTTTCTTTTTTCGACTGAACATACTGTTTGGGAGTTCACAAATTATAGACGTTAATTTTCGGAACACTTTAATTACAATCTGTCGCTTTACACAATTTAAACACAATAACACGTAATGAGCTGCTTCTTTATCAGATAACACTTTTACAAAATGTACTTTCTATTTATTGGAGATATGAACCCTTCGCTTGCCAACTACTGACTGTCCCAGTCGAGTTTCTGGTTTAACTGGTGCGCTTGTACGGCTTTTATAGCAGATTTCTGCCTTCTCGACTTTACTCGTACTTGCTGGAACCATCGAAAAGCTTAGATCATGTTCTGTGACGCAAGATGGCATGACTCTCTACTAAGAATAGATTTATTTGCGCGTCACGGCTGTAACACTGCCCCTGTCTTAGTTCTGTTCGTCCCGAACAAAGTACGGAGCCAAACGGTCGATGTGGATCACTTTCATCTTCCCACGGGGTAGCTTTTGTATACTATAGACCACATCATTAATCCTCTTAATTTTTGATAGGGTCCATCCCAAGGCGCCTGTAGTTTGGGACACAGACCACGAGTCCTTTTGGGGATGTACAGCCACACCTGGTCCCCTTCTTGGAATCTTGTTTCATTGGCTCGTCGATCGTAGCGGGTCATTTTGTCTGTCGCCAAACTGATGTTACATCGGACATATTCGTGAGTGTTCATTAAACGGCATTCGAGTTCTTGCGAGTATTCACTTAGTCCCAGTCGAGTTTCTGGTCGCCCAAATTTTAAGTCACAAGGCAAACGCATTTCTCTTCCGAATAAGACACTGTATGGAGTTCGTTTAGTAGTGTCATGCTCTGCAGAACGGTACGCCATCAGGAAAAGAGGACGATGTTCGTCCCAGTCCCGTTGATTCTTGGAAACAACTTTAGCCAGATGTCTCTCCAAAGTCCTACTGCAACGCTCCACCATTCCATCTGACTGTGGGTGCAAGGGAATTGTTCGCGTTTTGAAAATGCCTAGTAACCTGGTCAATTCCTGGAAAACGTGTCCTTCAAAGTTCCTGCCTTGGTCGAAGTGGATCTCTATGGGTACTCCAAATCTTGTTATCCAATTCTCTATCAAGGCATTCACAATTGTTATTGACTCTTGGTTTGGCAAAGCATAACCTTCTGTCCATTTGGTGAAATAATCAGTCCCTACCATAATGTATTTGTTTCCATGGTTGATTTCTGGAAATGGACCGGCTATGTCAATGGCAATCCTCTCGAATGGTGCTCCAACGTTGTAAGGGTGTAATTTTCCGCGAGTCTTTTTCGCGGGTCCGGATACTGCAGCACATGTAGTACACCCTGGCACACCAATTTTTCACATCAGTTCTACATTTCGTCCAGTAGAACCTTTCTCGTACTTTCGACAATGTCTTGTTGATGCCCAAATGTCCACCGGACGTACCGTCATGAATCTCTTTCAGGACCTCCGCGACCCTTACCCTTGGAAGCACGAGTTGGTCCTTCATCTCACTCCCATCAGGTGTTTCCCATTTTCTTATTAGCAACCCATTCTTCAATTCCAGAGAATCCCATTGTGCCTAATAAGTTTTAAACACTGGATTCTATTATGATGCCAGTTCTTCTGATGGAAATTATCCCTTCTTTGTTTTCTGCTTTTGAGTAGTATCGACAATCCTCAAGACAAGGTCTTCTAGAGAGTACGTTCGCATTATTATGGACTCGACCTGGACGACGTTCGATTGTAAAATCATACGCTTGTAATCTTTATATCGATCTGGCAAGCTGGCTTTCTGTGTCCTTAAACTGAGGCAAACACTTCAATGCTGCATGTTCTGTTCGAAGATGAAACTGTCGGCCATAAAGATACTTGTGAAAATGTTCTGTTGTCTTCACTATGGCAAGAAGCTCCTTTCTGGTTATACAGTAGTTCCTTTCAGCTTTCTACAAAACTTTACTGAAGTAACCAATAACACACTTGTGACAGTACGCCTCCAATCCCGTAGTTGCTAGCATCACTAGGCTTCTTGGCAGTCCCTACTCCAGGAAAATGCGGTTTTTCCTTCGGTCAGTGCATGTAGAGATTTCGTTGCCTTTGCAAAGTCCTTAACGAAGCGTCTGTAATAGGTGCAGAGCCCCAAGAAACTTCTTAATTCGTGCACATTCTTCGGTGGTGGCCAGTTATTAACAGTTGAAATCATGTCCGGATCGGACGCAACTACTGCCTCAGAGATGACATGTCCAAGGTAATTCCCTTCCTTCTGGAAAAACTTGCATTGGGCCGGATTTAATTTTAGCTTCGCCTCAATCCTTTGGAAAACGTTCCTCAGACTTACCAGGTGTTCTTTGAAAGTTACTAACGAAAGTATACGAGGCAAGCCTTCCAGCTAAGTCCACGCAATACCAATTCCATGAGTCTCTCAAAAGTGGTTGGGGCATTTCATAGACCAAAAGGCTCACCTTGAACTGCCATAGACCAGTACCTGCAGTGAAGGCTGTCTTTTCCTTGTCTTCGGGATGCATTCCCACTTGCTAATAGCCACTTTCCAAGTCCAGAGTAGAGAACCATCTCGCACCGGATAAGGTGTCAATTGTGTCATCAATCCGAGGTAAAGGATAGCTATCCTTTTTCGTGATATCATTTAATCGCCTGTAGTCTACACAGAAACGCGTGCTGCCCTCCTTTTTAATTACAAGTTCAACAGGAGATGCACATGGACTTTGCGACGGTTCAATAATTCCTTGGCCCTGCATCTTCTTGATTAACTTGTCAGTCTCTTCTCTCCTCGCCAATGGCAGTCTTCGTGCGGGTTGACGAATTGGATTCGAATCGCCAGTGTTTATTCTGTGCTGAACAATATCCGTATTCTTTTGTATTTTCGATACAGTTTCCTATGTCTTCTGTTTCCATGGGTGTTAACGATATTGATACTTCTTCCAGCAATTTCTCTAGTAGTGGTGGTAGAGTGTCAGACTGATGCCGAGCAGATGCAGCGTTTACTTGAATGTGGTTCACAGAAGCAATTGCTTCACATTTGCCCACCATTGTTCCGCTGGGTATGGTCACTGGGTAACTGTTGACATTTGCAAGACGAATAGGAATTGTTTCTTGGATCTTCACCAGAGTCCCAGCCAGTAAAATACCTTTCTTGACGCTGATCTCAGTTGGCAGAATTAACTTATCGGTTAAGGCTGGAATGTTTACACTTTCTTCCAATGTTACTTTTAGTACTGTAGATAAATTTCCAGGAACGTGGAGAGGTATTTCTTCAGATCCAATTCGTAGAACTTTATCTTTTAAATCTACAACCAAGCCGTTTTTCTTCATGAAGTCCACTCCCAGTATGAAGTCGTCAACAATATCTGCCACTAACACCCTGTCCCAGAATTTCATACTTCCAATCTTCATGTCAATTTCGGCTTCACCACAAACTGGAGTAACCTCGCCAGTAGCTGTTTGGATGTGATATACCTTTCCGTTATTTACTAGCTTCCATTTTGGTAGAAGAGCTGTTCTTATGATGAACACATTCGCTCCGGTATCAATTGTGAATTGGAAAGATCTCTCACCAATTTTTCCATCTGCTATCAAGCTATTTTCATTGTTCCTTATCCTGAAAATGGAGACAATTTTGGGGCTCTTTGCAGAGTCAGTCTCCATTCGGCCCTTCTTTCTGACTGGTTTTGATTCAAAGTCATCGTCTTGACGCGCCCGTTTGCCTCTACAATTGGAACTTACATAACCTTGTTTACCACAGTTCCAACAAGTTTTAATCCGCCTGGGACCGGAAACGATGAAAAACTGATTCGGGAAAGAAGTCTCCATATGCCATGCGTACTATGTCTCTCAATGTCGAGTTCAAACGCTTGAAGTGACTCACCATTCTTCTGGGTACGAGTTTTTAATTTGATGGTATGGAGTTGCTTCATATGTGCATTACCAAAACGCATTTCCAAGTTCTCCACCAGTTCATCAAAGTTGTTCTGTAGTCCCTCGAAAATGGACTGTAATGTACTCAATGCTGGCCCTCGCAGAGCCAAAACGAGTGCTGCAGCTCTGTCACAGTCATTCCAGCCATTCACGTCAGCGGCAATTTTAAACTTTCTCATGAAAGTAGATCATCGCCTTCAAATTTAGGTGGTTTCAGTTTCAGTCAAATACTTCACTCGGGTTACAAAATACTGTTTTAATTAAGCCAGAACTAAAATTGTTTTTAAATTCTAAACATTGACGGTACATTTTTATATTTTTTTAAGCAACCTCTTACATTAGTTATTTATTTAAATATTGACAATAAATAATAATTTAAATTAACGAAGTTGGTTTAACGTTCCCTTTTTAAAAGAGAAGCTGCAAGTCAGGACAGTAACCTCATCTTACTCGTGAAACGCCATCTATACTAATGTAGTAACGTTTCACTTTAATCTGAAATCAACTAATTCGAGTTAAAAATACGTCGGTGCAACAGTGTCTGTTTTAACATGAATTATATTTTAATCGCAGATTAACTAACTTAAATTAAAACATGATTAATATATAAATTCAATTCAATTCAAGTCAGAAACTTAGCCAAAATCGTTTATTAACGTACTGGAACATGTAAATTATGTATGTCTTCTTGTGAAGAATCTGAAAGAGATTCCTTCGCTTCATCCTCGGAGGAAGAATGAATTACATTAATTAATTCAGATTATAACAAGACCAAAAATTTACAAAAAGAAGGAGTAACTCATTATTGATTTGCGATGATGTATATTTTAAGATGCGTTACAAGATTTTCAAAAGAAGTGGTGCAAGAAAAGCTGGATATTTTTGAAATCAATACATTAGAGCAGTGTTTCTTAATCCATGCCCGTTTATCTTTTATCCAGTAGAGTGGAATACATGGTGGAATAGTTTTGTAGTTCGTACTACTACCACGTGTCGCTGTATCACATAGGTTACCTAGCAACGATGTGGGGCGTAGTGAGTGACCGATTGAACGCGTTCTTAGAATTGTCATTTAAAATTTTACGACACAATTTCAGTAATTTACTCACTTCATATATTAAAAATGGTTTTCCATTGCTGCGTATCAACGTGTAAAAATAGTAATAAGGATATGTATTTGCATATTTTTCCATATTTGGATGAAACTGTTAGTGAAGGATGATACTATAAGTGAAAAAATATTTATGTCAATGTGATATATGCTACATGTTTGAATGTTAGACTTTAGACGGGACGGGACGGGACGGGACGGGACGGGACGGGACGGGACGGGACGGGACGGGACGGGACCGTACGCGACGCTGCCGTGTGAGAATTGAGCCTTAATGATTGACATAATAATACCAAATGATTCTTTACATTTTAGATAAAGGTTAACCATGAAAGCAAAGTACATTTAAATTTAGTAGTAGAGGATGATAGTTTAGACAAGGAGGAAATGGCAAACCTACAATCAGAACTAAAGAAGTTATTGGAAATTCTACATTAATTTTTTATTTATTGAGGTATTTCGCACTATACGTTTTGCTTTCCAAGGCCTCTCTTTATCTAAAATTTAAAAAATCATACGGTATTTGAAAGCCTATTTTTAGTTCGATTATAAAGCCCGGTCTAATACCGGCAATAGACGATCATAAACTTTATGTAATTCACGTCAAATTTCTGACAAAACGTAAATTTTAACAAGTATTGGGATGAAAAAGAACTATGAGTTTTCATATGTAAGATTTGAAACTTTTGGAACATCTATTTCGTTGCAATACATATTTGAATTTACGTTTTGTCGAAAATTTGACGTGAATTATATTAAATTTATAATCGTTTATTGCGGCCTTAAGATTAAAAGTAATTCGGTTACCATAACGAAATATTTTAAATTTCGCATGTCATTAATTCACACTAGTGGCACTCGGCGCTGTATACGATAAACTTTTCATGAATAGAAGTACTCCACCTATGTACTAATATAATATCTCTTATCTATGTCTTAATCTTTTGTAGAGCAAGGAATCCTAGAGCAATTATATTTTTTGTAAAGGACCTTCACTAAAATATGTCGATAATTAATGTTTCATCAAAATATCGACATTATGCTACTTTTACATGACACATTTTTTTGTGGTGTAATTTCGTTTTCATTTGCGGAGGAACCCAAGCATCCCTTTGCGGAACCCAGGTTAAGAAATACTGCATTAGAGCACAAAACAAATAGAAATTTTCCAATGTTAACAGTTATTCAATTACTGATTACTTTGAGATTTTTTGCTCCTGTAAGTTTTCAGCAAGTTTTGGCAGATTTTATATTAATATCGATAAGTCTTCAGTGTGTAGTGTGTAGTAAGATATTTCCACGTGTTATAGAGAAAATTGCTGCAAAGTTCAGAGAATTTATGTACGGCCCAGACACCAATGAAAATTAACAAAATTATTGATGTATTTCATCAAATATGACGATCTCCCAGAGTGATTGGCGCCATCGTCTGTACGCATGTAAAAATAATATTCGTAACATTATATCTGCGTTCTCTTTTTCTATTTTCAAAAGCACACAAAACAGAAACTGACGCAAGAGACATCTGAGTACGAACTTGATATAAACGGACTGGATAAATGGTCAATCATAATGCTAAACACAGTTTTGATATCGTGTTAGTGACGTTGCAAATCAACCAATTCGAGTTAAAATGCGCCAGTGAACATGAAATAAATTTTAATCACAGATTAACTAACATGGATTAAGGCATTTAATTTCAGATGTCGGTGCACCTTAGCCTTAGATTTTTACTACGTAATTGCAAATACAAACGATTTATTTTGTTTTTTTATTTCTTTTTCATTTTATTAACTAGTATTATTAACATCAAGGGCAAACGTTATCGAGATCAATATTTCAATGTTACTTCATAAGAAAAAATCTTAATTGAATGCAATCAGAAAACGTTCGTGATAACTCTTATCTGCAGTGCGTACTTACAAAGATTAATTATATTTTATGTAATTAAATATTTCATAATTCTGTTTGTATTATTTAACATTACAGAAAATTTACATCGATATATCTTAATTAAAATCTTCGTAATGTTTATTCAAAATGCAGATTTCATTTGTCATTGTTTTCATTACTACTTACTAATTACTTTGTTTGCTAGGCGGTAACATCAAGATATAAAAAATAAAACAGTTTTTTCACAAAAAATCAAAACCTGCACTTGATGAATTTTTCAATGGTACACTCGTTATTTCCGACACTATCAAATTTCGAGATTCAAGTTGCCTGGCGTTCAATAACGTTCAACCTTTCAAATCATATCCTAGTTATCTCTGAAAAATCACAGGAAATACGGTCTAGAACGTTGTCATGTATAAAATGTAGTGTTGAACGAAACATCGTGTATATTTTTGCAGCATGAGATGTAAAATCAAATTGTACATCGTATTTGAATTTTTGAGAGGTAACATGTCATTATCTATAGTAAAATATTTCATTTGTGACCAATCAAAAGAGAAAAAAGTGTTTTTGTTAACTAAAGAGACACTAAGAAAGAGCAGAAAATTTTAATAACAGGAAGATACAGTAAGTTAAAATATAAAGACATTGCTTTACTTATAGCTAATTATTATGTGTTATAAGACAAATAAGTCAGGAGGGGAATGTTTTATTTGCTGTTAAGGCACGAATTTTAGGGTAACTACACGAACAGAAAATTTCCCATACTTCCGGAATTTTACCAAAAAATTTAAAATTTTACAAATTTAATTTTTTGTCATAACTTCTTTATTTGAAGAGATAGAAAAAAATTATAGAGATTATTTAAACGATCTTTCAATAAGAATTTAACAATACTACTATAATTTTTTCAGTTCATACCGTTTCTGGGTAGTGGGTGGGGAACTTCGTTTCTTGTTATGGGGGTAGAGTAGGCCATGGCAAAACTCGCCTTTTCTTCTACTTTTCATTGATATAGCATTTGCAATAATTATTTCCAGAAAAAGTATTAAAAAAACGCGAAAACTAAATTTTTCTTTAAATTATACGTTTTTTAACCTTTCCGACCGGTTTTTCTGCTTCAATCAGATGATAAATCAATTAATATGTTTTATTTTGTGTTCAAAGTAATTGAATACGTTCCTATTAAACTAATTCCTATTTTCCTTTACTTTAAAATATTTAAATAACTTTATTAAATTAAAAAAAAATAAAATTTAAAATCACGTTGCCGTTTGCTAGAAAAGAAGAAAACAGTTGCCATGAGTTTTAAATTGACAGAACAATTACATTACACAATACTTTTACAAATTTGTATTTCTTTTTGTGATTACAAAATGGATTTTAATAATGAAATGTTACGTGACGTGATACACCTAGTACGAAAAAGCAACCAAAAGTCTTTTAGCGTCAAAATTACAAGAAGTAATAAGTGTTTACAGAAAGCTGAAAAACAATTCGAATAGTTAATATAAATATTCTAGATCCAATGGTTCCTTGTCATTCTTAATTAAAAGCCTCGCAGTTCCCCGCTGTTCTAATTATATCGTCTAAAAGTACACTCTCTAAGAATAATTTTGATATATAAATTAGCTGCCACTTTCTGCAACTTTGAGTTTAATTTGCGTTTGTGTATCTAAAACATCAATCTCAGTTTATGTCAAGTTTATACACTTTTTAATTATTTTGCATACATAGCTAGTAAAATTGTATTTTTTAGTATTTGATACTAGAATCTTTTTTAATTTAATTTTGGAATTAGTATTTATTTTTCTTTTATTAACAAGAATAATAAATATAAACGCAGTGTTACAATGAGCAATAAGTTAGTTCTGATTCTATAAGATAATTTAATTACTGCCGAACCTTAATTTACGTTTGGATCGACAAAAACAAGATATAAAGTATTTATTTCCTCATTAATTGCTTCTTCAGACTTCTTTGTTCATAAGGCCACCAACAGGAATTATTCACTAACACATATAATTCTTCAAAAATTATTAAAATCTTAAGATACTACACTTTTTCTTCATTCTAAACCCAACTCGCGAAGTTTTAAAATTTGTTATTGTTTCTCAGAAAATCTACTTCTAATAAGAAGTAACAATTGCTACAAGTTTGTTTTAATGATATAAATGTACAGCGGACAATAAAATCCATGCACTTTATTTTTTAAATGTTTAATTTTTTTAAGTATTAAATGTTTATGAAATATTACATTTCGTGTTCTTTTGCACTTTGACAGCAATAACACCGCCTCAAAAGAAACTTAATTATCTAAATTATCTCAAAATAAGTCACATATGCCAGAAATAAACTATTTCAAGTTCCAATAAACTTCAATTTGGGTAACTAGAGCCAAAACGGGTAAAATTTGCTTTAAGAGGGATAAAGAACTTCTTTTCGTGAAATCTAGTAGGTCCTGTTCAAACTAATTAAATAACTGCTACGATTAACTGTCAAAACAAAGTACATGAAAACTGTATCAATTTTAACTACAAAATAAATAGAGATATTTTTGTTTTAACATCTGTAAAGTCTCTGATTTGGGCTGTATAAATTTGATATAAAACTTTTCTTTCCAAGTTCAAAAATAAAAAAGTTAAAGGAGGTGAAAATTCTCGCATATCAACCTGTATATCCTTATTATTTATTTTTTGAACAAAGATTACGTAATTTCCTGATATTCTATTCACCTCAAAAAATATCGAAGGATAATGTCGATTCAACCACGCATCGTATTAAACTCCTTGTTATTTATCTTTAATTTTTAAAGAAAAAAGATATTTTTTTCTCTAAAAATTGTGTTTGCTCTTATAGCAGATATTACAATGCATATTACTCAACAAATATAATTATAATTTGCAAATATTTGTGATACTATTCAATGTCCGAGTCACTCCATGGTCGTTCCAGTGTGCGCCGGCCGCACAATGGGCGAAATCAAGGAATTAGCTGGAGAAAAATGTAAAATGGCCCTTTATCACAACATTTGTTTTTTGGATTTATATTGATTAAAATCAATGGACAGTATGTTGTTATATAATCCACTCAAAGTACTTCATGAAAACAACGTAGTTCATCTGCAGTGAGCGGCGGAATGAGGTTTTTGATGACGAATGTAGGCGATTTGTATTGCCCGAGACCTTATAAGTCGTTGAATGAATGTATATATAATATAAAATAAATTTACTTACAAGATTCCATAAAAATAATTTTAATATAATGATTACGGTTTAAATAACCTTAAGTAAAACCTCAGGTCATCCGCTCCTTGTTCATCTGTTAAAGCGGTAATGGCCGAACGCGGGAATTTTAATTGCGCGTCAATATACGTAGTTAAAGCTTCTCATTTTTCACTTAATAAGTAATTTTATCACAGGAAAAGTACATGTGCTATAAAATTATGATTTTGGGTTCACATTTTTCAATATAAATAGTTAATATTTGATTTAGACTGTCATAAAATTGAGTTTGTATCACCAGAACTTTTGCGTGTTTCAAAGTGTCTCTAAAAAAATGGCAAAAGATGAGTTTCCTGAAACTTTTTCCACTTATTCAGGAAGTAACAGACTTTTGATTTTTTGCAGAAACATTTGCCTTTTTGTGCCATTTTTTAAATTATAGCCATCTAGATTTGACAATATTTTTTCTGATTTCAAACAGAATAATACACTTCTGTTTGCATTTCTTTGTTTTCTTGTGTCTTGAAATAGAACAGTACATTACTATTAGAAAAAAGAAAATATGTTGCGAAATCTAGACGGCTATAATTTTCAAAATGGCACAAAAAGGCAAATGTTTCTGCAAAAAATCGAAATCTTGTTACTTCCTGAATAAGTGGAAAAAGTTTCAAGAATACCATTTTTTACCATTCTTTTAGACACACTTTCAAACATAAAAAAGTTCTGGTGATGCGTTCAAAGTCCGACAAAAACACAATTTTATAACAGTCTATATCAAATATTAGCTGTTTATAACGAAAAATGTTATCCCAAAATCATAATTTTATAGCACATGTACTTTAATTGTGTTAAAATTACTTATTAAGTGAGAAAGGAGAAGTTTTACCTACGTACAGGGTGTTCATGGGAAGCCGCTACAATAGCTAACTCTCTTATTTGTATTTTTACTAAGTAACTTAAATTAGAAAAGTTTTAGGACTTCTCCTCCTCGTTTTTATGGTACTTTCGGAAAAACAAGTGACAATCAGGTTCTCGAGATTTGCAATTGTTTTCAACTTTTTTAAATGGAATGTTAGGTTTTTTATCATTGTATCGCGTTCAGGATGTCAAATTAATGATGTCTCTAAAATATCATCTCCCAAAGCCTACTATTTTAGAAATGATTTAGTAACAAAATCTTGGTGTTCACGGGAAATGGCTACAATAACTAACTTTTTTATTTGAAGTTTCACGAAGTAGCTTAAATTAGAAAAGTTTCAGGACCTTCCCTGCTCGATTTTATGGTACCTTTGGAAAAACAAATGACTGTCAGGTTTTTGAGATATTCAATTGTTTTTCACTTTTTTAAATGGAACATTACGTTTTTTATCATGAAATCGCATCCAGGATGTCAAATTACGTATGTCTGTGAAATAATATCTCTCAAACAGAATATTTCATAAATAATTCAGTCTTGATATTCGCGGGAAGAAGTGTATCGTTACGATAGTCTTTTTATTCACGAATATAATATGGTGCGCGTTGAAACAAGAGAATAAAGGAAGTGTGTTCAAACTGTCAGACCTTTGTGAACTGTCATGATTCAAAATTTGTTTAAATTTAGTTCAAACTAAAAACCCTTGGGTCCAAATATTGAAAGCGCGACATGTTAAAATGTCTAATACCATTATTTACCAAATAATTTATAAAATAGTAGACTTAGGAGGGGAATATTTTAGAGAAATACTTAATTTGACATCCTGAACACCATATGCTAATAAAAAATATGTTTTAAAAAAGTTGAAAATAACTGAAAATCTCGAAAATCTGACATTTGTTTCTCCGAGGGTACCATAAAATCGAGCAGCGAAGGTCCTGAAACTTTCCTGATTTAAGCTACTTCGTAAAATTTCAAATAAAAAAGTTAGCTATTTTAGCCATTTCCCGTGAACACCAAGATTTTGTTACCAAATCATTTCTAAAATAGTAGGCTTTGGGAGATGATATTTTAGAGACATAATTAGTTTGACATCCTGAACGCGATGCGATGATAAAAAACCTAACAGTTCATTTAAAAAAAGTTGAAAACAATTGAAAATCTCGAAAACGTGATTGTCATTTGTTTTTTTGAAAGTACCATAAAACCGAAGAGGAAAGATCCTAAAACTTTCCTAATTTAAGTTACTTCATAAAAATACAAATAAGAAAGTTAGCTATTGTAGCGGCTTCCCATGAACACCCTGTATATTGATGCGCTGTTTAAATTACCGCGACCATCGCCCAAGCATCAAGTCATTTGAAATAAAGGGAGTCTAAAATTTCAATAAGACATGCTCTATTTTAAATTATTTTCAAAGAAAATATGATGTATTTGGTATCAGCGTATTCAGAAAAAAATATTCAGTTGAACTAAGCTAAGAAACATATGAGGTTCTATCGAAAGGTTAAGAATCAAAATACCATCAAATGAGTGATTTTTTCGAAACACTTGATCGCATTAGATCGAAAAAATGCGATTCATAGCTTTCTAGATTGAAAAATAAAAAAGTTTTTTTTTTCGTTGTGCTGGAAACCAAAATTAACAATTGATACGTATTCGGACTCGTAATGATCCGTAGATTTTAAATATGTAAAAATATATAGGGTGTTCCATTTAAAATAAGAAAGTTGATATAACTTCCGGCGAAACCGGAAGTCCTATGACGACTATTAGTATGTCGCAAAATTCCATTTTTGTTTAGTTTATTGTCTCCAAAATTCAGGTTAATCGATTAATAAATAAAGATTCTAGAAAGGTGAGCACATGGCGCGGGACACTCGGTATAATCATTTGCCACCTCACTTGAGAGCCATATCAAATATATTATCTTTCAAAAGAGAATTGAAAAAATGGTTGAGTGATAAATGTTTTTATTCTATCAAAGAATTTTAGCAATTGTAATTTTTTTATTTATTTTTATTTATAAATATACCGGGTGTCTCAGGATGGGCGGCGACTGGCGGTAAAGAGCTAACCGTAATACCTACAGCTTCGGGAGAACAAAAATTATAGTTAAAGTGGCCAGGAGAAATTCAAAGAAAATATTTTTAAGTATCTGAGTTGACCGCAAGGCGGCGCAATCAATAGGGCCATTAATAAAAATTAATTTTACTGGCAAAAGTCTCAGAATAAACTGCAGCTTTGATAGCGTCATTAGAAAGCTGAATTAATTCTGCATAACTTTGATTTTAGATTTAATATCATATCACCATTAATAAGGGTGGAGAAAACAGTTGAATTATTTATTTCAAAAGATATCATAACTTCTGTCCTTTTTATCAGAAATTAACGAGCTTCGGCTCATTTGAAAGAGAATTTTAAGCTAATTAAAAGTTTCTATTCAGTGACTACGGCTAATTTGTTATAAAGTAGCTAGATAACGCTAATTGCAAAAGCAACAGTTACAAAATATACAAAACGGTGAACATTAGGTGAAAATCCGAAATAATTATCTTTGTTCGTTCTCGAGTTATTATCAAATATGTCTATTAATGATATTAGCGGAAGGAAAAAGTTCAAACAAATGCTATGGAGTAATATTTTTAATTCTAAGGTTAAATAATGCCTATAGAAGTTTTTTTTATTAACGTTAGGACATTATTTAGAAGCATTTGAATATTTTTGGGAACAGATAATATTTAAACACAAGAATATAACAACAAATAGAGAAACAAGAATAATTCAAACACTAAATAAAAGCAATGAACAATAATCATGCATTGTAAACAACAAAGTTTCACTGTGTCGCTATACAATACTTTTTTATTGCCCGCATAGAGTTGAGTAGAAATTATTATTGATATCCTTACGGATAGTAAACGGCTATTTCGAAATGAAAGATGGATAACATTTTAGGTGCACACCTTCAATCATTGTTGATTACTACGTATTTCTAAATATTTAAAGTGTTTTCCGTCATTTAACATTTTATTGTTCATTAATTTTATTTAGTGCCTGTGTTTTTCTCATTTATGTGTTTGTTTGTTGTTTTTTTTTCTTTTATTTAAATGGTAGGATCTCAAAAACAACTACATGCATCTAAACATTTTCTACTTACCTCAAAACGAAAATTGTTACTCGATAGCATTTGTTTGAGCTTTCAGATTCGTTTTTATCTTCAGTTAATAGACTCATTTGATAATAACTCGAGAACGAAAAAAGATAATCATTTCGGGTTTTCACCATAATGTTCACCATTTTATAAGTTTTATAACTGTCGAAAAAGAAACAAGCCTTTCCATTTAAATTTTATTGTAAAACTGTGAAAAACTATTACTTTCGCAAATAGCGCCCTCTAGTTCCTTTATAACAAATTAGCCATAGTCGTTGAATAGAAACTTTAAATCACTTTAAAATTCCCTTTCAAATGACCCAAAGTTCGTTAATTTCTGATGAAGAGTACAGAAGTTATAATATCTTTTGAAGTAATTAATTCAATTGTTTTCTCCACCTTTATTAATGGTGAAATGATAATAAGTCTAAAGTCAAAGTTACGCAGAATTAATTCAGTTTTCTAATGACGCTATCAAAGTTGCAGCTTATTCTGAGACTTTTGCCGATAAAATTAATTATTATTGATGACCCTACTGATTGCGCCCCCTTGCGGTCAACTTAAATAGTAAAGAATATTTTCTTTGAATTTCTCTTGGCCATTTTAACAATAATTTTTTTTCTCCCGAAACTGTAGGTATTAGGGTTAGCTCTATACCACCGGTTGCCGCCCATCCTTGAGACACCCGGTATAAGTGTTTAGTCCTGTATCTTTGTTCGTATTTAAATTACTGCCTTGACGTGTTCTATATCGCAGCTGTGATAATAATGAACAAATAAATACTATTACTACTACTATTACTAGGTATTACTATTTATTCCAAACTCTTCATAAGGATAGAAATTTTCTTTTAGCTGAAGTATCTGCACGTTTAATATTGTTAGAAGATATATTTTAAATTATATATATTAAATTCATGACACAAGCAATATCAGCTAACGTGTTTGTACTGAGAAAACCTGCATATTTTGCATATTTTACTTATTTTTGGGAGTTTTAGGACAAGCGAAATCTTTTATAAAGAACGACTTTTTTCAGAAACTCAAAAATAAAAAACTTTTTCCTATTGTGAATCCAATCCGTGGACACAGTGTATGTAATGATGTGCAAAATGTTTTGTACAGAAAAATAATAAAATATTTCGTCAACAAAATAAAATCTCGTTTAATTTGTAACTTGTGGTCAACAATTTTGGATGTTACTTACCAAACTGAAGAAATACCCCATATTATTTACAAAAAATTCAATTTAACGTATGAAGATGAAATTTTGCACACTGCACCGCTACGTAATATGTTGCATCGTAGCAAAAACTTAGAAAACATAGACAAATTTAAATAAAAATTTTGTCTCCCCAAGCACTCCTACTTTTATTTGGGGTTCCCTACTGGTTAATAGAAAAAAATATTTAAAAATGCACTTGTCCAAATGGCCATATTTGTTTTACAATTACATTTCACTCATGTAGCTGGTGGTACAACAATGAGATGAGATGAGAAAAGGACCGAAAACTCACCATATCTATAACTATTGGTTTAGAGATGGATGGTGCAACTGTAATACATTTTTTTATTAAAAACAGGGTTTATATTCCAATTAATTCTAAATGCATTTGAATCACAGTTAATTATAGAACACATCCTCCAAAATTTATAATTTTTAATCAACTTGTAGCTATTATAAATAATTACCGATATAATTTACTTACTTCGTATCCCATGGGCCAGTGGATTAAATATAAATCGAGATACTCTAAACCCAAATTGCTCAGAGTAGCTTTCACTGCACCTTCGGCAAGCTCAGGTTTATGAAAAGTATTCCACAATTTACTGGTCACAAACAAATCGCCACGAGTGACGACTCCTTCTTTTATCTTTGCATCTATGCCAGCACCAACTTCTTTTTCATTGCCATAAACATAGGCACAATCAATTAAACGATACCCAATATCAATGGCATCTTTCACAGCTTCCGTCACTTCTCCTGGTTTAGACTAAAAACATCAACATATCGTGTTACCATTACTTTTGATTTATTGTAGGTACAGTTTTAATAACGTTTGATATGCAATCTCTTTAAAAACCATTTCATGTTTACCTTCCAAGTTCCTAATCCAAGGATAGGAATTTGCAAACCATTATTCAAATTTACTCTTGGAACTTTACTTGCCATGATTGCGTTTCTTTAAGTACTAAAGGAATTTTTGTAAAGCAACCTAAGTAGTTCTATTTCAATCAATACTTATCGCTTTAATTATGTATTACTGTAGCAGCATCGATGAAGGTCACTGATGTTAATGAAATTAAAATGAAAACATTTATTAACAAAAAAACGTAAGCCACATGTTAACATCATAGCCAACGTTTAAAAATGTTTCCCCTATTTAAATCACTTTTAAATAAACTAATAAAACTGATAAAACTATGCGTCGTAGGTGGTCGTAGTTAGATTTTTGGCGGTTGCAAGTTGCAAACGTTGCATTTCGAAATCATTTTCGGAAAAGCTTGAAAACAAAAAAAGTAAGTTGATAAAGCTTGGAAGACGGCATGCAACGCCCATGTCACAGAGGCCTGATTTATTATGTGGGAGAATATTCCGACTGGCGACCTTAACTCCGCACGTCGTCAATATTAATGTATTGTATATTGTCGAGTCCGCAAATTTACAGCACTTACTACAAAAGTTTATATATATTTTTTGGCTACTGGCTCAAATAAAGCTACGTTTAAAATTACATATATATATATTTTTTATATTAAGTATGTAGCGCAGAATATTTCCAGAAAGAAGCGAAATCACCAGCCATCATCCTAGAATTGACCAATGACTGTTGTTGGCGCGAAAATTGTTACAACTTCACCGCCTACGTCTACCTTTTATTTCGTAGGACAAAAACAACGCATACCAGAGAGATATGTGACAAACAGAATTAGCGCATATCTGGTAAAAGCGAATTAATTCGCTAGGGGAGTTATCCGTCACAATGGCTGTCTCTGATGCAGCCTATGGCTGCGTCCAACTCGTTGTCAAACAATGGTCAAACAAGTCAGATTCGTCCGATTCATTGTCAGACCATGGGCGCCGTGGTCGCATTTTAAAACGTGACCGTTGTGTATATTCGTCCGTCCGACTGATCCACAATTTGGTTCGCCCATGAGTTGCCTGCGTGCGGATTATGTAAGCTCGATTCGTATCGAGTCCGCCATTTTTACCCCGAAATGCGATTCTGTAAGGGTATCGTTTCGAATCGCTATCGAGTAGTTGTCCAATTTTCAGTCGGCAGCTCCGGAGGTACCGACTGCAGTCACTCGATATTTTGTTCTCACTTACTCGTATAGCATCATATTTTTCTTTTATATTGGCGGGCAAAATTGTAATGACAAACACATGTTGCACTTTTATGGTTTCAAATTGTTTCGCATTTTACATTTCTACAGAAGTTGTAGATGCAAGCAGAACTGTATTTACTTTTATTGTTAAAATTTTCACAATGTAAGTATCTACTTGTATGTATGTATATATTACGTGTATACATTTATGAATAATTTAACATGAACGATTTATTAACATTTAAAACTATGTAGGGCAAAAAGTATGAAACTGACGGAAGCGCACTGGGTTATATTTATTCAGTTTTTGGAAGAGTGTCCAGATTTAGTTACTGGAAGAATTTCGGCCATAAATGGCAAAGAAACATAAAAATTATGGGAACAATTAACTCACAATTTAAATTCAGCTGGCCTTGGAGAAAAATCGACAGAAAAATGGCAGAAGGTGATACCTATTTTTTCAATATTTATATTCTACAAATCACTGTTAGGATATTTTCAAAATACACTTCTCTCAAAAAGTATTTTATGAAATATTACTTTTTCTAATAAGCAGTTAAATCTGCAGCTATAGAAGCCACTTTTTTAAGTTTTTCTTAATTTTTAGACATGGAGTGATTTCAAGTGCTCTCTCAAGAAAAAAGCTGCTGAAATAAAAAAATCTCAGCTTGCAACGGGAGGAGGTTCAAGTATCGATAAAAAAAGTAACATCTGTAGAAAAAAAAATGTTGCACTTGTTGGGTAATTCATTTTATGAGGGATGTGGTGTAAAGGAGTTGGGCGTAAGTTAATTTAAATTACATAAAAAAAAAATAGAATATGAGTATCTTTATTATTTATTACAGATACAATATTTAGATGTTGGTAGTCAACCATCTACATCACAAACAGTTGCATCTAGCGAAAAGGTAACTCAAGAACTAGAATTATGATAATTAATATTACTCTTTTAATCATTACAGAGTCAGCACATGGATACAAATGTAACCACTAAAAAGAAACCCCTTGAAAATGAAATAAATATAGTAAGAATAATGAAAACATTACACTGTACAAAGATTAAGTTTTGAGTTTTATTACAGATGCAATCACCAAGAGGAGTGCAAGGCGGAGTGGACCATGATTACTTAGCTACACCTAAATTTAAAAAAAAAAGACAAGATGTTGACAATATGTATGAGAAAACATTATTGTGTCTAGAAAAAATACAGAAATTTAAGTAGCATTGATGTTACATAGAAAGAAATTTCAAATAATTTGAGTAACAGAAGTGAGGCAGCTGAAATTGGGAAGGCATTAGCTGTAATAGCTTCTGCTGCTGTTGATATTGCTCATTCTGCTGCTTCTGTCTTACAACATACTTCAAATAATGTAGAATTATAAAAATAAATAATTATACAATAATAGGTTATTTTCTTTACATATTTTAATGTTGTACAAAATATCTATTAATAATGTTTCTTCGTACTTGCTGTCCTATATTTAAAAAGTTATGTTGTTGATGTTCACCCGCATTTATAATATTTATATTAGCAATATATTCATATATTGGGTCACCTACTCCAGGTACACCATTTTCTACACAAATATTATGTAACACGGTACAAGTATTAAATAATGTACCTACAAATTGTGGAAAATAACGTGCAATCCTTTCTTTTAAAACACACCTGAAGCGGGCTTTTAAAAGACCAATACATCTTTCAACACAGTTTCTTGCAGAACAATGTTGATGATTAAATGCAGCTTCAGGTGTCCCGTCTTCAGCATTTAGAAAAGGTGTCATAAGCCATGGTTCTAAGGGGTAACCAGAATCGCCTATTAGCCAAAATCCCCTATGTCCATCATTGTATAAATTATTTAAATAGTTTGTAATTACCGACTGCCGCCATATAAACGAATCATGCGTAGCACCTCCAATATTAGCTTTCACATTTAAAATTTTTAAATTACTGTCGCAAATAACCTGAACATTCAATGAATGGTACCCTTTCCTATTTATAAAGTCATGTTCCTCGTTTACAGGCTTTAATATGGCAACATGGGTGCAGTCAATTGCTCCAATTATACCTGGAAAATTATAATTTGCCATAAATTGTTGCTTGTTTCGATTAATTACAACCCTGTTAGGAAAATTTATGTGTATTTCAGCTAATTGTTCTTCAATTACAGTTGTGACTTCATGTATGCACCTTAAAAACATTCTTAAGTTAATCAAACAAATCATTGGAATTACTGCTACATATGTGAATGGTGAAAAACAAAAGTACAATACCTATGCGTGGTTGACTGACTTAGTCCTAAATGATAATCTTCACCAACACTCCTCTGATAACACTCAGTGGCATAAAAACGCAGAGCAGTGAAAACCTTTGTTTCTATTGAGATACCACTGGTACGTATAGGTGCATTTAAATGTGGCCTTAGAATCGTTATTAGATTATGACTAACATTTTTGTCCAATCGAAATAATTCAATAAATCTACGATCTGGGAATGCAAATGGTTCACTGTTGAATCTTAAATTCCGCCTGTGGATTCTTAACTGCCTCGAGGCCTCATTTTCTGCTTGGCGGCGTAAATGTATATCAAAAATGGGCAGCATTGTTGCTAAAATTGTATTATTAATTATATTTAACAAGAAAATGCATAACAGCACAAAATTAGAAACTAATTATGATACTTACAATATAAATTATTGATTTAATGAATTCAACTTTCAAAAATAATTTAAGGTTAAATTCCGGTTAAACTAGGGTCCCTAAATCAGCAACTCGACCGCATTAGAGAATCGCAAATCGCTCGATATCGAGTTAAGCATCGGCTGTCGACATCGACTCGAGCCGATTCGTGTCGACCTTACAGAATCCGCCCGCTGCTATGACACAGGCTATGATCACGAGTCGGACGCAGCCATAAATGTATAAGGCTGCATCCGACTTGTAGTCAAAGCAGGCAACTCATGGGCGAACCAAATGTTGGATCAGTCGAACGGTCGAATATACCACAACGGTCACGTTTTAAAATGCGACCACGGCGCCCGTAGTCTCACCAGGAGTCTAACAATGAATCGGACGAATCTGACTTGTTTGACCATTGTTTGACAACGAGTCGGACGCAGCCAAAAACTTGATTCCATCGTGTTACAATTAGGGTGCGCTTCGTTTGCGTGTTCATACGCTTCAAGCGCTTACGCTTAAAAGCGCTATTTTCTGCTGTTTCCTTTGGCGCTTAGTCGCATCAGGCGTTATAAGCAAAAGTGTTTCTTTTGGCTGTTGTGTGCATAATAAATTCTTAACCTTTACAACTTGTGCGGTGCTGCAGTACTACAATCTTCCTAAAGACCAACGCCATTTAAATTATACATAGTTAAATTTCACAAAAAAAAATTAATAACAGCAATATTTCAAAAGTAAAATTTGCAAACCTTTCGCTTGCAGAAAATTAAAATTTTAGGCAGACCTGTGCCAGTTTAAGTTTTGTAGCATTTGATCAATAATGGATATACAAGGCAGGAACATTAGAATATATGGACACCTCAGATATCTGCTTGTCAGTATTTTGAAACAAAAATATAGTATGTGAAGAATAAAGTGCACAGTTTTTTTAAAAATCTGCCACATAAAATCATTTTCTATTATAACCGTGAAAATTAACTTCATTAGTGAAATTAAACCAAACGTAAATAGCTGAAACGCAACATTTATAACCTACCGCTACCTGTTTGACGATGCTCAGCTGATTCCCTCATACGTTCAATTTGTGGCATAAGCTCCATTAAGCGCTCACGCTTTTGCTGCCCTACCTCGATGGAATAAGCGATTGTGAGCACAGGCTATGACGTCACAATGACGTTTCCATATCGTCACCTAACGCTTCGTGAGCGTTTGCAAAGCCAAAAGGAACAGGTTAAGCAATGCTTACAAGCGCTCAAAGCGTATAAGCGCGCAATTGAAACGCACCCTTAAAGAAGGGCCGGAATGATTATTTTGTCCTTGTATCACGAAGCAACACCTGGAGATGGTGATTGGGAAAAATGTAACTATTCGTTACAAGAGTATTCATTACCCGAAGATATTGTTGAATTTGATACCCGTTACTATTACCAAATGATTACTTTTATTCAAGAAATTCATTATCCACAGATAAAAGTCTGGTTGCAGCAGTTTTTGTATGCTTTTACATGGGGTAGGTTCGCGTTTGCACTCAGATCGTTCGAAGCATTTCTTTTATTAGTTGTCTTTTATTTGCAAGATTAGTTCAGGTCAGTTCAGTTTAACCCAAAGTGAACTGATCTTAAGTGATCGATTTAATAGTAAATAAAACATGCGAGATGCGATTGCTGCATTTTAATCTTCAGATGAAGATATTATTTTTGCATCACTTTACAGTGAGTTAAGCAAAAACAAAAGGTTATTTGGACGAGTAATGTAATTTGACAAACAGTTGAAATAACATCCCCTCTGCAAGTGAACCAACTGATCCAAACTAATCTAGAATTTCCGAGGTGTAGTATCAGCAAGGCGGGAAGTGTGTTAGATCACTTTGGGTTAGATCATGTAGCCAAATAAAACAGACAAATTTTTGAATAAGTGATCCAGAGTAAAAGTGAACTGATCTGACGTGCAAATAAAAGAAAACTATTCACTTTTACATACAGAGTGAAATGTTCTCTCTCACACTTTTAACCCGAGCGCATTGCCGAACTCGGCTATGAATGCAAGAAAATGAATATTCCGTACTTTTACTTCAATAACAAATAATTTAGCGACTCTTCTCCAGAACACGAAATATACTGGGTGTCTCATAACTAAAGCATCGAGCAAAATAGCCCGTCCAGTCTCCCAGACGCCGATTACGCATCGTAACAAGCCCGGTGTTGCGCAGATCTGAATCGTTCGATTGCCCGGTTTAACAGAGACGCACGTGATTGATTATTCTCAGATATTCGAAATTCGAATAGGGAAAAAATACTAAAATTTCTTATCTATTAATTGTTATTAAAATTAATTATTAAATGACATCCCAAATTTCCGTTCGTTCGTTGTTTCGTTTTGCCGTGAGAATGTCTTTTAAAGCCAAAAAAAGATCTCTCAATATCACAGGTTGTGAGAGACGCTTTCTCTAGGTAAATTTACGGAGAAACTGTGCAACCTAATAAATGTCGAATCATCAAAATCAGAACTAATAAGACGCAGAATTCGGTCGTAGAATCTAGAATCCTCGTGCCTATTGGAAGTGCAGCGAGATATCGAGCCCCGCCGCGCACGGAATACAACGCCTCTGAGTTTGGACTTTCAGATTCGAGGCCTTACTCATAACGTACGGAGAAGATTGAGAAAGCAGCTAGAGGAGATGAAATTGAAGCTTTTTTCTCAATAAAGTTTTGGTAAAAATTCAATAACTAAGAAGTTACAAGAGTTTAATATCAAATTACTTAAGAAACAAATGTTACTAGTTGGAGTAATATTTTACCTTTTAAATTCAAATTCGGGGCATTTAAGAGTCAATTGAACACTGATTTACATGAAACAACTATCAAAAAAAAAGTAATCACATAAAGGTTGCGGCTATTTCATTTTTTCTTTTAATGCCCAAAAACGGATTTTCGTATTGCTGTGCATCGCCTACTAATTAAAACAAAACTAGGAAATAGGTTCATATAGATATTTTATGAACGGTGGTTTCGATAAATTTAGAGTTTATTCAACAATAAAGTTGCAGTTTGTGAAATAATTTTGATTAATTAGGGAGCTGTAGACGTAAATTAAAAAAGGAATTAAGACAGTTAAACTGCTGTAACTTTCTTTTTATTGGGTTTTGGTCAAAAGCGAATTAAGAAAAAAGCTTTATTTTGATATCCTACAGTTGCCCTTTCAATCTCCTCCGTACGTTATGAAACACCCAGTATATTAGGAAAACTATGAACAGTTGTTTATTATATTGTACTTCTATATTATTATAAACAAATAAAATAAATTAATTAAATACATTTTTCATCCCTACTTTATCCAGTTCTGTTTCATCTAAATATTTATCTCATCGATTTACATAATATTATGAGTTTTGTGTAAATCTAAACCAATGCATGCTTCAAAATGAACATTTGTCATTTTGACATTAATGTCATTTTGATAAGCCAAATAAAAATCCCTCCAGTTAAATATAATTCAGAAGGCAATAATTCAAACGGGGTTGCAAGATGGAATCAGCATTCGAGCAATTGCAAGTGTTGCAACTAAATCTGCTCTTAATACCGATACCGTTCACCGTTTTATGCGCAAAAAAGAGAGTTGAGATTGTTTATGTTGACAAATAGGTGACTAATCTCTGTTAAAATTAACGTTACATAACTAATATTTTTGAAAATGGAAATATCTGTTTGACTTAGGTTTTTATGATTACTATCACGGCTAGTGCATACGAATTTGGGTAGGCGGCCGCTGCGCACCTTGTCTCGTTTGTTTTCTGTTTACGTGTGTTAGACAAAGCAAGCGCTATATACCCAATTAAGTATGTTATGCACAATCTGTGGCTAACGATGGTATACTATTTATGCCAGAGTCGGCTGTACTGTTGGGCTCGTTTTTTTACTCTTCAACATTTAAAACGCTGCATCTTAAAATTTCAACGCTGAACTTTGATGACGTCAGATTTTCAGCTTTAAAACAACAATTTCAATCGCTACATCCTATGGTAAAAAAAAACTCCTAAAATACTACGAACGTGAAACTTGGGTGAAAGAGCTAATTAAAGTATTTAGGTACAATCCTACATTCTTTCTTTGTGAAATTAATTAATACGAAACGAATATTGCAAGAGTACTTGATATTAACAGCAGTAGAATTATGCAGTTCATGTTCAATCGCTACAGAAAAATGTTCATCGCTGTAAGATTTTTGGGTTGGCAAGCAACAGTCCGGCATGCATTGAATTGAATTGAATTGTACCGACTTGAGTAGTGCTTTTATGCGACAAACACGTACAAATGTGTGGACGGCACAAATAGTAGTTTGTGATCATTGGCCAACGACGCTGGAATCCCTTTGATTTGTCGCCTTTTACCGACACCGAGGCGAACACAGGCAAACTTGGCCCAGTCGAAGCCAATGTAGGCAAAGTTGACATCCAGACGTTCGTGTCAGTTCGTGTTGGCCAAGGTTTGCCAAACTTCGCCCAACGTATGGATCTGGCATTATGCCGGCGTTGGGCGTTGAATTGTAAAAAAACGCTTTTGGTTTAATCGCTGCAACGGATGAACTAATCCCGAGTAAAAAACCGAGCCCGTCTATTTCAAAATTAAAAAACCACTACCTGTTGAATTATGTTACCAAAAAGCAAATTTTCCTGGATATACTTTGGTTGAAATTGGTTGGTACTTCACGTTGTCACTGTAGCACCGATTACTAAAAAGATGCGAAGGCTCTGGACGGCACTTTTGATGTTGCGCGGCAAGCAGGGCGGCAAGATTCCGTAACCTTCAGCCATTGTTTAGGTTTCATTGAACATGAACTGCACAGTTCTACTGCTGTTAATATCAAGTACTCTTGCAATATTCGTTTCGTATTAATTAATTTCACAAAGAAAGAATGTATGATTGTACCTAAACACTGTAATTAGCTCTTTCACCCAAGTTTCACGTTCGTAGTATTTTAGGAGTTTTTTTACCATTGGATGTAGCGATTGAAATTGTCGTTTTAAAGCTTAAAATTTGACGTCATCAAAGCGTTGAAATTTTAAGTTGCAGCGTTTTAAATGTTGAAGAGTAAAAAAACGAGCCCTACGTGATTAATAAAATACTTAAACAATGGCAGCATGAGAAATGGCAGGAACGTCAGCCTTCACATCTGGGTAGTAATCTGTGAGCGAATCTTTACGTGTCTATCAAAATTTGAATTGTCGTATTTCCAATTTGTAAATTGTGTCAAATTTTAACGATGCCGCGACAACTCACAAACCTTTTAAGCGCGCAGAAGTTCTTTTCAAATTTTATAGTGAAATTGAAAATTTAACGGAGCGACAATTACAAGAAAAAGTAGCAGACCTTTTTTCGGTAACTTTTTCCTTAATAATATACTTCCTTTTCTGTTTTCATATTAACGTTGAACGTTTGGATCATTGTTTAATCGTTACTGATAAATTTATTTGATGTTATCCAACGTTAAGCCAACGTTGTCTGTGGTTAAGCCCTGAATTTTTTCTCTTTTCTTCTCTTTTTTCTTTTTAAATTTGTACCTAGCGGGTTTTTGTAGCAGTGTTGTCGGTTGTGTCCAAGAGGTAAATTGCGAGGTTGGTCGTTTTTTGATTTTGAAACAGATAGTAGATGGATACTTCTTCGTCAAATTACTGACGTGAAATTGACATAATACATTTCATGTCAGATTCTGGCATCTATCAAAATTCATGTCAGCAACCTAACGAAACGAGAACACGGCCTGCTCTGACGAGAAAAAAGAGTAAACGAATACTTATTTTATTTTGAAAATACTTTCCCCTTTTTATTTTACCATTCTAGAAAATTGCCGTTTAAGTTACAGCATAACATAAATTGGTAGATGTAAAAAATATAAAAATTACTCTGTTTCCTTCTATCACTTAGTAAGAATGTCTTTTTTTTTCTGTCTCTTAAAAACAGCAGCCTTTCCAATTTATTAAAAGAAATAAAAAAATACTATTACAAACAAATTACAAATCGCTAATTATTGCTGGTCTCAGAAAATTTTATGGTAGGAGCTTTTTATTTAAAATTCTACTCCTTCAAAAGGATAATAATGCATTCCCTTCAATTCATCAGCTGCAATAACTCTTCCATTGCAGTTAAAGCTATCCATAACTGCATGATCTTCAGCATCTAACTTAAAATCAAATATATTTATATTGTCGGCCAGACGCTTCCTGTTTGACGATTTAGGAATAGGTATACATCCAAGTTCGATGATGTAACGCAGAATTACTTGGGCAGTAGTTTTGTTATATTTTTTGGCAACTGCCACCAGTTTAGGATTATCAAAAGAAAGAATTGGATCTCCAGGTTTAGCCCATGGTCGTGAAGGTGAACCGAAAGGACTGTAAGCAGTAATTTCAATTCCTCGATCCTTGCAAAATTTCGTTAGTTTTTTCTGATTTAAATTTGGTGTAACTTCAATCTGAAATTAAAAAAGAAATAAATATTGAACGTAATTATAAAAGAAATAAATAAATTGAATTAGCTCACTCTTTCATAAATATTAACATATCATCGAGATATTTTTAACATTACATATAATTATTAAAAGTAAAACTCATTTATTTTGGGAACGCAGTCCGTTGAGGGTCAATAGGTTAATACAGAAACTTGTTTTAATTTTGATTTAAAAGGAGTTTCTTTATTAACCCACAAATGAATCTATTCTCAAATCAAATCAAAATTATTAATCTACTACTTAAGATATTAACAATTAGGAGTATTATTAAAAGTGCGCGTTACAAAGTTTAAATATAACAGAATTATAAAAAAAAATTCTTTTACCTGATTCATCACTGGTTTTATTTTTGCCGCACTTAAAACTCTTTCCACTTGTTTACTGTTAAAGTTTGACAATCCAATGCTTTTAGCAAGACCCAATTCAACACACTTCTCCATTCCTTTCCATGTTTCCACATAGTCATAATCGTGTCCAACAGCATTTGCGAAGGGGAAATTGAAATCTAATTCTCCAACTAACTTCTGAGCTACTGGCCAATGAATCAGATATAAATCTATGTAGTCCAGGCCGAAATTTTCCAAAGACCTTTTACAGGTGGGTACCACCTGATCTACCTCATGGAAGGTGTTCCAAAGTTTTGTTACGACGAAAAGTTCTTCGCGTTTTACAGTACCGTCAAAGATTTTTGCTCGAATCGCTTCACCAATTTCTTTTTCATTGCCGTATAACATAGCACAATCTATGTGACGGTAGCCTATTTCGATTGCATATTTTACTGCTTCGCCAACTTCATTTTTGGCCGCCTAAAATGGAAAATAAAGTTCAGAATTTTATTGCATTTTATAACAAATATGTGATATATGATACGTGAAAACTCATGTGAATGACTTTTTGAGAACATTTTACAAGATAATTGAAAGATTAATTTATTAAAAGAGTACAAAAACAATAGTGACTGGACTGAAAGTCACTATTGTATTACAATTTATCCCAGCCAACAAACATCGCTCAAATTTAAAAGGTTACAGAAAATTTAATGAATTTAGAATTAATTTTAATAATATAGCCACTAAATGCCTCTTCTTCCATAACTAGAACGAAATATTCATTCATTCAATATTCATTTTCTCTTTTAACTATTGAAATTGAACGGAATTTATTTATATCTATATGTATTCAGAATATTCCACAAATTACGTATACAGCAAACTGAACCCTGCCTTAGGATTTTCTTCCAGTGTCATAGCATCATGTCGTTTTCATATTATTGTAATTGTGATATGAAAACTAAAGAAATTATTACTAGAAATTATTACATGGACTTTGTTACAGAACCAGAGCATTTTTAAACCAAAAATTATATTTACTCTGAATTTGTCAAATAAATTTAAATATGTAGAAAACTATCGTTCAGAGGATGATATATCAAATATTTTTGTAACGAAATATACAGATGAAACCACTGCAAGTAGGCACAGAACTTAAATCAGCGTACATCGGCATCGCATTTACGCTCACGTTGTAAGACTGCCTCGTAAACGCTCGGGTTTGCCTACTTTAAGTGGTGGAATCGGTATGTACTGAGTGTTGTATTAAAAGAAATAATACTGCCTATTTTACTAATATTTTCCCAATTGTTCTGTACTATGACCATGACCTGACAAGACATAACAATTCCATGTACTGTTTCTTTCAGCAGTATCCTTTGAAATAAAGTTATTATTATTAAAAACAATTTTATTACGAGCAGGCCTAGGCACATTTTAGGCAGAAGGTTTCGTAAAATATACGAGGAACTATGTACTACGTGGTATGCTGAAGCGATCATAGTCGGAAAAAGTTCTAATCTTTAACACGTCTGCCCTGGAAAAACAAAACAATAAACCAGTTGAAGCCCGAGAAGTCTATGCGGCACGCAGTAACCATTACAGTTCTGGTCTACTGGATATAAATACCTGTTTACATAACCGATTCATTCCGAAATGAACTCGCATTCTTTTTGCAGTGACGGCGCTATAATTGATATGGATTAAATGTATTATACCAGGTTTTTTAAAAGCTATATTAAAGAATTATAATGTTTTCATAATTATTAATTTGAAAGAAACTATAAAAGCAATTATCAAAGCACACAAGAGTGCCCACACATTTATGAAGCAAAAACGTTTTAAAGCAAAACGTTTTGCCGCAATGTAAAACATTTCGGTTAGTCACACACTGATGAAGCAAAATATTTTCAGGCAAAATGCTTTCGGGCAAAACGATTTCACGTAAAACGCTTTACTGCATTATAAAGCAATGCGACGTAACATCGAAGAGATAAAAAATGTTCCGTATGAATCATTTACCTCTTTTTGCTAATTAAACTAAATCATACAGATAAATCTTACGATTTTTAGAAAAATACAATACGTTTGTTCGCAGTTATATTTAATTTTTGTTTATTAAACTCGCTATTCTAATTAGTTGTTACCATGACTTCGGACGATGAAGATATTGCTTCGAGTCTGTGGCAGTTTTTGCAAATGTGTGCAAAAGAGGAGATAAGTAATAAAAGAAAACGCAAATGGATGCATCCTATAAATGAAGAAAGAGTTAAAAACATACTCTGAAAACCTATGGACCTATACTACGTTTTATCCGTTGCATTTTTTTCTCTCTTGTTTCATTGAAAGAAAATACGTCTACTTCAGCCTAAATATTTTTTTTAGTTGAACTAATATTTAATTACATATTAAAAACACAATCGCTGGTCAAAACTCTTTAAGTAAAAAGCGTTTTGACTGCAATCGCTTTAGCGTTCTTTAGAGCAAAAGCTTTAAGTAAAAACGTTTTGACTGCAATTAATTGTTTTAGCGTGCTTTAAACTGCTTTTTGTTTTGCTCTACGAATGTGTGCTTGGTCCTATTTAAAGCATTGAAAAAGCACGTTCTAACAAGATTACTCAAAAACGTTTTGTATAAACGTGCTTTTGCTTTATGAATGTGTGGCCAGCCTAATTTACATCAAACGGTTGCTTCTGATGCAATGAGCGCGAGGGTGAGAGTGTCTCGGGCATATAAGCCGTTTAGCGGTGACATCGAAATCTACGCCACTGCTTTGTTTATCTTTATACTGGTTTTTACCAGATATCCTAGGAATGTCCGACCCTTAATTAAGAGGCAAAACTTTCCGTCAAAGAAATATTATTTATCTCGTTCTGTAAATGAGATACTAAAGAGACACGGGCGCTTCAAAAATTCATTTCAATCTCTCACCTTCTGAGATCTGATACATTATAGATTATGTAACATTAATTTATAGCATCATCAATCACATTTTATAAAAATAATCTATGTCCCAAAAACCAGACAAGATTACGATATACATAATAGGTCGACTGTTATCAGTGATCGTAATTAATGCAGCAGCGATAAAGAAAGCATTTCAGAAAGTGCTCTTTAATTCTAAAACAACAAAATGGGATTAATAATTTCAAATTCACTGTGCTACGATGTGGTTTAACTTGTAGATGTAGTCTTTTGATGCGTAAAATATTCATCATGCAACAATAATTTGGAATTTTTTGTATTTAATATTTATCAGTAACAATTAAATAAATAAAATCAACTCCGCAAACTATAACTGAATGTTTTGTTTGCGTCTTACCTGTGAGTGAGTGATTGAGAGATTAAAATATTAAAAAAATTAAATTGTTATTGTAGTTACTTATTCAAAATAAAATTTGTATAAAAATAATTTAAAAAAAGACCATGATTTAGTTCTTTTATTATCTTGGTCTTAAATTTAAATATAGTTAATAATATAACTATTCACATTCGTTAACAGAGGGCCTTTAAGAAAATAACAGAATGAAACGCTTATAACCAAAATATACCTACAGTATGTCTCAGAAAAACTATTCCTAACTTTCGGAAGTAATAATAATAATAATAATAGAGGGCATGTAATTAGGCAACTTTTATTAATAAAGTCGTGGCCGGAAATGATTCCACGTCAAGTTAAAACGAAATAAAGAAAATTATTTCCTGCAACTTCAAAATTTGCTGGAAACGATTGCAAATGTATCAAGCGCAAGAATAATTCTAGCCACTAATTCCTTTTCTGAGTTGATAGGTGTTGCAGACGATCGATTTAATATGACACCAAATTAAATGAATTAATCTTCTTTAAATTAATTAATTTTTGAATTTGGGATCACATAAAATGTATAGTTTTTGCAACACCAGTCCTTACAGAAGAGGAATTAGTTGCTAGAATTATTCTTGCGTTTAATACCGTTTGTAATCGTCTCAAGCTATTTAGAACAATTTGCGATTCAATTATACGTACATCGTTATAACTTACGCATTCAAAATGGAGGCCATAATTTTGAACAGTTTTTATAATTTTTCATATTTTCATAATAAGTTGAAATTAATAAAATTTTGTAGTCACTGGAAATAAATAGAAAAGTTATTTTTTGCTTTGAGATTATTTCTAGTCTCATTTTCTTTATTTTGTTTTAACTTGGCCATTTCCGGTCACAACTTTATTAATAAAACTTGCTTAATTACATGCCCTCTACTACTTTGAAAGTTAGGAATAGTTTTTCTGAGACAGCCCGTATACCCCGGTCAGAACTTGTATCTTCACTGAAAATCATTTATATAACTAAAAGTGGGCTCGAGATTTAAAACAATTAAAGTTTAACGAGTGACGCGAATAACCTGGACTAGTAGACGGTGTATTATAGAAGTGTTATTTATTAATTTGTACTCGTAGATTATATTCATGTAGTCTTTATTGTTTTAGTGAGTGTTTAATTAAAGTGTTTGAAATTAGTCGACGATTCTTATTTGCGGACCCCGAAATCGTAACAATATAATATTATTAAAACTCTAGCAAACCCTAATTAATTTTAAAAAAAATACAAAACGTTATTTTATGAAAATACATTTAAAATTCGATCAGATAAAACGAAATGAAAATTCTCATATTCGTAAATATCAAATAAGTATCTTTTTTATTTATTAAAATACAAGTAGAATCATAAGAGCCGGATTTTTTATTTTTAATTCGATGGACAATCTAACACAGTTCGAAGAAATAGGTTAAGATTTACAGTTTCGCAAATACAACCAGTGTTGTTAAGTATCTAGATGCAAGTATCTAGATACACTATCGAAATACTTTTTAAGTATCTAGATACATATCTCAGATACTACTAATAAATGTAACTGTATCTGCATCTAGATACAATTACAGTGTATCTATTCATTTGAGTTACTAAGATACATTTAAGATACATTTTAGATACATTTTGAACTTCCATAAAAACAGCAGACCTTGGTGGAAATGCAACCTCCGATTTTACAGTCTCTTTCTTTTGATTTTCCTCTCTTGTTAATTATGTTTTCCAGTTTGTCAAATGACTGTTCTATTTAAAATGCAATTTGACAGAAACTTGGGAATTGGGAAAGATAATTGATAAAAGGAGAAAATCATAAGGAAAAGATTGTTTATTTTATCAACTTTCCTTGATTATGGGAACGCTCTCTTAGCTACAACAAGGTTGCAACTAAGGATCCTAGATTTATTTGACATTTAACTTGTGTGATACGGAAGTAGAGTCATTTCTGTCGATAACTTTATATTTTACGCTGATCTAACTTGGTTTCGTACAAAACCAGGTAATTACTTATCAGCTTATTGATCAACTTACTTACAAAAATAAATTTTCTATTTAAAAAGACATAATGCTGAAAAAAATTGTGAAAATTATCACAGATTTTAGTGTGTACATTATTCACCTATTCTTATGAAAACTTCATCAATTATCACAAAAAAGTCGATTTGGATCGCAAATAATACCGTACCGTCACTACTGCATAGGTTATTGAATTTTACACTTGCAAGTATCTTGATAAATTGCAGATACTTTTTTCTGTATCTGTATCTGCATCTAGATATTCTCCGGAAAAAGTATCTGTATTTGCATCTAGATACATATTTGTGAAAGTGTCTGCATCTGTATCTAGATACTATTAGAAATGTATCTTTAACAACACTGAATACAACTGCCAACAGTGTCAACTGGTTTTTTTTTAACGCTACATATCTTAAATATTCATACGTGATGCAAAAATAAAATTTGTATACCATCATTGGTACACTCTTGCTTTTGTTTTAAAACAAAATATTAGGTCATTAAAAAATATTTCAAATTAAAGTATTTTAATATAGTAGTCGGATGCTTAGAAACTTTAAAAACTAAAGTTATTGGCCCGTATTCTCACCTCGTCTTTAATTTAGCAACGCCGTGATTAAATTTTCTCTCACTCATGAAATTTGTGTAGAGCTATATGGTTCATGTTTATTTTAATCATGGCTTTAATTAGAGATAACTCCAATCATAAGATATGAATGCGGCCCATTGTCGTTAAAGTCTTGTCTAGAAAACTGTCAATCCTAACCTAAACCTTTTTTGGGACTGTATTAGATTGTCCATCGAATTTAATATAAAAATATCGAATTTTATGATATTATCTGAGAAAATAAAAAAGATATTCGAGATTTTTCAGAAACGAATGTAGATCGAAAAGGTTGTTTTACATATTTTTACAGTTCCCAAAATAGTGCAATTTTTTATCATTTACGTGATCCCCATAGTGGCCCTTTAATTAGTTGTAACACTGTATTATTGCAACGGATTTAAAGTAAAGTAATATCAGTTATTTTAACTAATTACAAACTCTTGTAATTAAAATTAGATAAGTATCCCTTCCTAAAGCTTGAGAAGTGCACATTTTCGAAAAGTTTTGTAGATATTGCACAGAAACTAAACAATTTTTAAATTAATTCTTGGTAGTTTAATTCCCAGGCAACTTTTGTCATAATAAACGATAAAAATTATATTCCGCCAGAAGAATATTGTTTTTCTGGGATAATGCAAATTTGTTAAAAAAGCCAAAGAACAACATGATTTTATGTTATTAAATGAATAGCACTGAAAGAATGACTTTTGTTTTAACTACATATATGATATATAAATTATAGGCTACACTTGCGTATGTATGTACTTAGAAATTGTCTTAATACCTGTTTACATTTTATGCTGGAATATGCAACGCTGAATAAAACTACTCTTACATATCAATGTCACCTGAAATTACGAAAAAGTTCCTTCCCTACAGGTGTCCCAAACCTCTGAAAAAGTTCAACAATGCCTCTTTAAATTCATTTTATCAAGAAAAGATCTTAACAAAAGTTGTGTAGATTTTCATTCCATATAATTTAAAATTATTTTCAAATATACAGGTTGTTCATTTAATAAGTTACAAACCCAACTTATTATTTGTTAATGGAACACTATATTGTGGCGCGCCACCCGGCTTAGCTCAAGGCGTCAAGAAGTCGGTTCGTTATGCGTCATTGGCTGCCACGCCACCGGAGTCTACATCGAACAGACTAGACTTTTCCAGCGATGGAACAAACTCGAATCTTCCAGCGTGGAGAATTCGCGACGGCCGCAAACGATATAAAATCGGCCAAAGTTGACTCACCAGTCAGTCGAATTCTAACAGCGATCGTCGAAGTTAGACTTTTAATGTGTAAATAAATTGTTACAAATAAATTAGTTTTTAAGCTCTATTAAATTTATTAAATTACGGTTAAGTTTTTATCGAGTGTTTTATTCGTTTAAATAAATAAATTAAAACCCTAGAAACGTAACAGTGGTGTCAGGTGTGGGGTTTGTACAAATAAATAAACAATTTAAAGTAAGTTGAATTTAATCAGATTATTAAATAAGTACATTATCGAAAAAAAAACAATGGCTACGAGGAAAGTGTTGTTGAAAGACTTAAAAGTGGCCGAATTAAAAACCGAATTGGAAGAACGAGAGCTAGAAACCTGTGGTTTGAAAGGCGCACTTCAACAGCGTCTCCGATGCGATTTGTTGACAGCTGGTGAAGTTCCTTTTCGAAATTTCGTGTGGTCCCGCCGATTTTAATAAAATCTTGAAGGATGAATTTCGAAAACAATCCAAAAATATGGACGAGAAGTTTCAAGAACAGTCTGGAAATTTAGAGAAAAAACTTCTAGAACAATCTGGAAATTTCAAGGACGAACTTCGAGAACAATCCAGAAATTTGGACGAGAAGTTTCTAGAACAATCTGGAAAATTCAAGGACGAACTTCGAGAACAATCCAGAAATTTGGACGAGAAGTTTCAAGAACAGTCTGGAAATTTAGAGAAGAAACTTCTAGAACAATCTGGAAATTTCAAGGACGAGCTTCGAGAACAATCCAGAAATTTAGAGGAGAAGCTTCTAGAACAATCTGGAAATTTCAAGGACGAACTTCGAGAACAATCCAGAAATTTAGAGGAGAAGCTTCTAGAACAATCTGGAAATTTCGACAAATTACAAAATAAATTGTTGGAACAATCTAGAGACTTAGACGAGAAATTTCTAGAGCAATCCAGAAATTTCGACGAGAAACTTCTAGAACAGTCCGGAAATTTGAAGGGTGAATTTCTAGAACAGACGAAAGGACTCGAAGATAAACTAGTGGTAAAAATATCGGAAGAAACAAGAAACCTGCAAGAAAATGTGGAAGAAATAATATTCCAGCAAGATAATAAAATCAAAAATCTGGAACAAATCATGGCGGGGTTGCGAGTGTTCGGGGATCAGCCACCAGTAGAAACACTAGAAAATAATGAAACCCGAATTGTGGAAGGACCAACAGAAAATTCGAAATTGAAAGTAAAACCACCAACGTTCGATGGAAAGTCTTCTTGGCCTAACTACTTCAAACAGTTCGAAGCAGCAGCAAAGGCAAACAGATGGACGGCCAGCGAAAAAGCCACTTCGTTAATTGTGGCCTTGAGAGGGGACGCTATCGATGTGCTACAGACGATGCTGCCAGAGGAACAAGAAGACTTCGACAAGCTTGTGAATAGGATGGAAATGCGTTACGGACAGGCCCATCTGACCGAGGTATACCATGCGCAGTTGAGGAATCGCTGTCAGAAATCCGGAGAAAGCCTTCAGGAATTCGAAGCAGACGTTGCGCGTCTGGCCCAGTTGGCATATCCCACAGCTCCTGTTGAATTCCTCAAATGTTTGACGGTGCAGACCTTCATAGATGGAATCCGTGACCCAGACAACCAGCAGGCATTGAGAATGACCCATCCGAAGACATCCAAGAACGCATTGGCTTATGCCTAGGAATTTGAAGCGGCGAGACGAGTCTCAAGAGGGCATGTCAAGGTGCGAGCGGCTATGGACTTCCAAGAGGAAGAAGAAGAAGAGTCCGCCAACGCCAAGGTGGGATCTGCTAATAAGGGGCAATCCAAGGAATATGCCACCGCCGAGGATGTTCGCCGCATTGTGGAACAGGTCCTCAAGCAGAAGAAGCCGCTGGTGTGTTGGAATTGCCAGGAGGAAGGACATGTCCGTAGGCGATGTCCAAAACCCAGACAGGATCCAAGGAAGCCACAGTTAAACTAAGCCGGGTCGGTGCAGAGGGGCAAACGTCGACCCGTATTCAAAGGCCCCCAAAGACGAAAGCCAACCAAGTAATATCCCTACGGCAGTTAACCAGCAGTATCTTCGTGGATGTTACCATTGATGACATTCCTCACACCATGTTGTTGGATACGGGTGCGACGAAGACCATCCTAAGACCCGACGTCATTAAGTCATCTGGACGCACCGAGCCGACCAAGTGGAAACTGAAAACTGCAACTGGAACATCAGCAACTGTCCACGGTGAAGTAGAGGTTATCATCACCATTGGTTCAACTCCAATAAAACACCGTGCACTGGTGGCAGATATAGAGGACGAGGCAATTTTGGGCATGGACGTCATGTGTGCCCACGGGTTCCAATTGGACTTAAAGCGTGGCGTGATGGCGGTCAATAATGAGGAGTTGGTTCTACATCAACGAGAGGACGTGGCCGCTCGAGTAGTCCTCGCTGAAGACGTTGTATTACCCAGCAGGACTGAGGTTATCGTCGACGCAAAACTGGACGGTGTTTTTCAAGATGGGCAAGTCATTATGGTTGAACCTAATACTGATGATCGGAGGATTGGAAGAGGAGTCCTCGTTGGGAAAATGTTGTTGACGGCGAAGAAGGAAGTACCTGTCCGCCTGATGAACGTCAATTGTTTCTCCGTCAACATCAAGAAAGGAACCATCTTGGGAAGCTGCACCACGGTGTCCTCCATCTCCCTCCAACTTGAAGCAAACGTGCCAGAAGCAAAAGTCCCAACGAAATTATGGAAAATGGTTATGTCAATAGCCCAGGAATTGACTCCAGACCAGAAGACAAAAGCAAAGAATCTGATCGGCCGCTATCAAGATGTATTCGAGGTAGAAAATGGATCCAAGGGAAGAACTGATGTCGTGAAACACAAAATAGAAACTGGAGAAGAAAGACCTATCCGTCAAGCTCCAAGGCGATTACCATTGGCGAAGCGTGAGGAAGCGGAACGCATTATTCGCGAGATGGAAAAGGATAATGTAATAGAACCATCAAGCAGCCCTTGGGCGTCACCAGTAGTGCTTGTGAAGAAGAAGGATGGATCCACCAGGTTTTGTGTAGACTACCGGTTACTCAACAATGTCACCAGGAAGGACAGCTATCCCCTGCCACGGATTGATGATACCTTGGACACCCTGGCCGGCTCAAAGATCTCAACTTTGGACTTAAAGAGTGGATATTGGCAAGTGGAGCTGGCGCCTGAAGCTCGAGAAAAGACGGCGTTTTCCATTGGTATGGGTCTGTGGCAGTTCACAGTGATGCCATTCGGGTTATGTAATGCCCCAGCGACATTCGAGAGGTTAATGGAGACGGTTCTGAAAGGTCTGTCCTGGACAACGTGCATGGTGTACCTTGACGACATAATTGTCGTGGGAAAGACGTTCGACGACCACCTAAGGAACCTGGAAGGAGTGTTCCAGCAGCTTCGCGGAGCTGGACTAAAGCTTAGCCTCAAGAAGTGCCACCTGTTCCAGAAGGAAGTGAATTACCTGGGGCACATTGTTAATGGAAATGGAATCGCCGTGGACCCTGTGAAGATTCAGGTGGTGAAAGACTGGCCAACTCCCAGAAATAAACACCAAATAAGGAGTTTCCTTGGCCTGTGCACTTACTATCGGCGCTACGTTCCTGGATTTGCAGACATTGCTAAGCCGTTGACAAAACTCACTGAAGAAGGTCGTCCATTTGAATGGGACCAACAGTGTCAAATTGGCTTTGAACAACTAAAGCAGTACTTGATTAGTGCTCCTATTCTGAGTTATCCTCTCCCGGAAGGAAAATTCGTCGTGGACACAGATGCTAGCAACGTTGGGATTGGTGGCGTACTCTCCCAGATACAAGAGGGGCAAGAGAAGGTGATCGGCTACTTCAGTAAAGTCCTATCAAAGCCGGAACGAAACTATTGCGTCACAAGAAGGGAATTGCTAGCCGTCGTAAAAACGATAGAACACTTCTACAAGTACTTGTATGGTAGACGCTTCCTGCTGAGGACCGACCACGCCGCTCTAAAATGGCTTCTCCGTTTCAAGAACCCAGAAGGGCAAGTTGCACGATGGATCGAACGACTTCAGGAGTACGATTTTGAAATTCAGCATCGGGCAGGAATTAGCCATCGAAATGCCGATGCTTTGTCGAGAAGACCCTGTGCCGAAGACTGTAAGCACTGTAGTCGTTTGGACGAGAAAGTAGCCACGACTGCGAAGACAGCCATTGTTGACCACAAATGGCAAGCCGAAGAACTTGCGAAGAGACCAGGAGAACGACCCGGATTTGAAATTAGTGCTAGAGTGGAAAAGCAGGGACGCGAAGCCTACCTGGGAAGAGGTAGCACCATGTGCACCGTCCGTAAAATCATACTGGGCGCAGTGGGACTCCATAGTGTTGGATCGTGGTCTCCTGAGACGAAGCATAGAGAATCAGGAAGGCATGGAACAGAAGACACAGTTACTAATCCCCAAGAATAGGGTGCCAGAAGTTCTGAGGGAACTTCACGATGGAACTTCGGGAGGGCATCTGGGAGTTAAGAAGACTATGGAGAAGGTGCGCGAAAGATTTTACTGGGTGAACTGCAAGGAAGACGTGAAGGATTGGTGCAGAAAGTGTGCAGTCTGCGCAGCCAGTAACGGTCCCCACAGGCGGGGTAAGGCTCCCACGAGACAGTACAACGTTGGAAGTCCTTTTGAGAGAGTTGCCATCGATGTAGCCCGCCCGTTTCCTGAAACGAATGGTGGAAACAAGTACATCGTCGTGGTAATGGACTACTTTAGCAAGTGGGTTGAAGCTTACGCCCTACCTAACCAAGAGGCAGTCACTATTGCGGAAGTCCTTGTCAGGGAATGGATCAGTCGGTATGGTGGACCTATGGAACTGCATTCAGACCAAGGAAGGAACTTTGAATCGGCGTTGTTCGAGAACGTGTGTACTCTGCTCGGCGTACGAAAAACTAGAACAACTGCACTCCACCCACAGTCGGACGGAATGGTGGAAAGGTTCAATAGAACCATCAACCGACATTTGTCCAAGGTTGTTTCCGATCATCAGAGGGACTGGGACACTTACATCCCCCTGTTCCTAATGGCATACCGCTCATCTGTTCATGAGACAACAGGGGAGACTCCCGCGAAAGTGGTATTCGGGCGAGAGCCGAGACTGCCCTGCGACCTGAAGTTTGGTGTGAAGCCTGGCGAAGTCTCTGCCGACGAAGATTACGTGAGCAAATTACGCAGGAAAATGGATGACATCCACAACCAAGTGCGTCACAATATACAGACGGCCAGCGATCGGATGAAGGAGCACTATGACATCAACGCTCAACACGGGGGATACCAACCTGGAGCACTGGTCTGGCTTTATAACCCCCCAAAGACGTCGAGGCCTCTCCCCAAAATTGCAGACCTCTTGGGAAGGTCCTTACAAAGTGATGAAACGGATCAACGACGTCGTTTACCGCCTCAAGAAGGTCCCCCATGGCAAACCCAAAGTAATCCACTTCAACCGGATAGCCCCTTACCATGGAGTAGCAGATGAAGGGACAGTACAAAGGGCGCAAGTTTCCGAAGTGAACTTCGAAACCTTCATGTCTCATCACGCCGAAGGAAGCAAGGCACGGTTTGGAGTGACCACGGAGAAGCAACAAGATCTCTTTAAAGTGCCACTGGAGTACAGTCTGGCCCACTGCGTAGCAGAAGACCTGAAAATGTCCAAAGGAATCGCTCAGGTGTTTAGGAAGAAATTTGACCAAATCGAGGAGCTACGAAGACAGCATCCCGTGGTAGGCAAGAGCTTGCAGATTATTGATTCGACGGCAGATCGGAGGCGCCACGTGCATTATTTAGTCACTAAGAAGACATCAAGCGGTAAACCTGACTATCAAAGTATGTGGAGAGCCCTATATAGCCTGAGGAGACAGCTAATAGAGAACCATCAGATGAAGTTAGCCATCCCCAAATTGGGCTGCGGATTGGACGGACTAGACTGGAGAGTAATTCGAAGCATGCTGGAAGTCATCTTCCACAGAACGGGAATTGAAATCCTAGTCTGCAGCCACCACCCACAGGCAACAGTCAGCAACAGCAAAACCGTAGACTGCTACTTCTTCCAGACGGGAAGTTGCAATAATGGGCCAGCATGTAGATTCCGACACCCTCCTTCAAGACTATCACCAGGAACATTTCTAGACGAAACGTTTTTAAGAAGGGGGCAGTGTGGCGCGCCACCCGGCTTAGCTCAAGGCGTCAAGAAGTCGGTTCGTTATGCGTCATTGGCTGCCACGCCACCGGAGTCTACATCGAACAGACTAGACTTTTCCAGCGATGGAACAAACTCGAATCTTCCAGCGTGGAGAATTCGCGACGGCCGCAAACGATATAAAATCGGCCAAAGTTGACTCACCAGTCAGTCGAATTCTAACAGCGATCGTCGAAGTTAGACTTTTAGTGTGTAAATAAATTGTTACAAATAAATTAGTTTTTAAGCTTTATTAAATTACGGTTAAGTTTTCATCGAGTGTTTTATTCGTTTTTTATTCGTGTTTTAGCTTTAGTAAGTGCACAGGCCAAGGAAATTCCTTATTTGATGTTTATTTCTGGGAGTTGGCCAGTCTTTCATCACCTGAATCTTCACAGGGTCCACGGCGATTCCATTTCCATTAACAATGTGCCCCAGGTAATTCACTTCCTTCTGGAACAGGTGGCACTTCTTGAGGCTAAGCTTTAGTCCAGCTCCGCGAAGCCGCTGGAATACTCCTTCCAGGTTCCTTAGGTGGTCGTCGAACGTCTTTCCCACGACAATTATGTCGTCAAGGTACACCATGCACGTTGTCCAGGACAGACCTTTCAGAACCGTCTCCATTAACCTCTCGAATGTCGCTGGGGCATTACATAACCCGAATGGCATCACTGTGAACTGCCACAGACCCATACCAATGGAAAACGCCGTCTTTTCTCGAGCTTCAGGCGCCAGCTCCACTTGCCAATATCCACTCTTTAAGTCCAAAGTTGAGATCTTTGAGCCGGCCAGGGTGTCCAAGGTATCATCAATCCGTGGCAGGGGATAGCTGTCCTTCCTGGTGACATTGTTGAGTAACCGGTAGTCTACACAAAACCTGGTGGATCCATCCTTCTTCTTCACAAGCACTACTGGTGACGCCCACGGGCTGCTTGATGATTCTATTACATTATCCTTTTCCATCTCACGAATAATGCGTTCCGCTTCCTCACGTTTCGCCAACGGTAATCGCCTTGGAGCTTGACGGATAGGTCTTTCTTCTCCAGTCTCTCTTTTGTGTTTCACGACATCAGTTCTTCCCTTGGATCCATTTTCTACCTCAAATACATCTTGATAGCGGCCGATCAGATTCTTTGCTTTTGTCTTCTGGTCTGGAGTCAATTCCTGGGCTGTTGACGTAACCATTTCCCATAATTTCCTTGGGACTTTCGCTTCTGGCACGTTTGCTTCAAGGTGGCGGGAGATGGAGGACACCATGGTGCAGCTTCCCAAGATGGTTCCTTTCTTGATATTGACGGAGAAACAATTGACGTTCATCAGGCGGACAGGTACTTCCTCCTTCGCCGTCAACAACATTTTCCCAACGAGGACTCCTCTTCCAATCTTCTGATCATCAGTATTAGGTTCAACCATAATGACTTGCCCATCTTGAAAAACACCGTTCAATTTTGCGTCGACGATAACCTCAGTCCTGCTGGGTAATACAACGTCTTCAGCGAGGACTACTCGAGCGGCCACGTCTCCTCGTTGATGTAGAACCAACTCCTCATTATTGACCACCAATACGCCACGCTTTAAGTCCAATTGAAACCCGTGGGCACACATGACGTCCATGCTCAAAATTGCCTCGTCCTCTATGTCTGCTACCAGTGCACGGTGTTTTATTGGAGTTGAACCAATGGTGATGATAACCTCTACTTCACCGTGGACAGTTGCTGATGTTCCAGTTGCAGTTTTCAGTCTCCACTTGGTCGGCTCGGTGCGTCCAGATGACTTGATGACGTCGGGTCTTAGGATGGTCTTCGTCGCACCCGTATCCAACAACATGGTGTGAGGAATGTCATCAATGGTAACATCCACGAAGACACTGCTGGTTAACTGCCGTAGGGATATTACTTGTTTGGCTTTCGTCTTTGGGGGCCTTTGAATACGGGTCGACGTTTGCCCCTCTGCACCGACCCGGCTTAGTTTAACTGTGGCTTCCTTGGATCCTGTCTGGGCTTTGGACATCGCCTGCGAACATGTCCTTCCTCCTGGCAATTCCAATACACCAGCGGCTTCTTCTGCTTGAAGACCTGTTCCACAATGCGGCGAACATACTCGGCGGTGGTATACTCCCTGGGTCGCTCCTTTATAGCAGATCCCACCTTGGCGTTAGCGGATGCTTCCTCTTCTTCCTCTTGGAAGTCCATAGCCGCTCGCACCTTGACATGCCCTCTTGAGACTCGTCTCGCCGCTTCAAATTCCAAGGCATAAGCCAATGCGTTCTTGGACGTCTTCGGATGGGTCATTCTCAATGCCTGCTGGTTGTCTGGTCACGGATTCCATCTATGAAGGTCTGCACCGTCAAACATTTGAGGAATTCAACAGGAGCTGTGGGATATGCCAACTGGGCCAGACGCGCTACGTCTGCTTCGAATTCCTGAAGACTTTCTCCGGATTTCTGACAGCGATTCCTCAACTGCGCATGGTATACCTCGGTCAGATGGGCCTGTCTGTAACGCATTTCCATCCTATTCACCAGCTTGTCGAAGTCTTCTTGTTTCTCTGGCGGCATCGTCTGTAGCACATCGATAGCGTCCCCTCTCAAGGCGACAATTAACGAAGTCGCTTTTTCGCTGGCCGTCCATCTGTTCGCCTTTGCTGCTGCTTCGAACTGTTTGAAGTAGTTGGGCCAAGAAGACTTTCCATCGAACGTTGGTGGTTTTATTTTCAATTTAGAATTTTCTGCTGGTCCTTCCACAATTCGGGTTTCATTATTTTCTAGTACTTCTACTGGTGGCTGATCCCCGAACACTCGCAACCCCGCCATGATTTGTTCCAGATTTTTGATTTTGTTATCCTGCTGGAATATTATTTCTTCCACATTTTCTTGCAGGTTTCTTGTTTCTTCCGATATTTTTACCACTAGTTTATCTTCGAGTCCTTTCGTCTGTTCTAGAAATTCACCCTTCAAATTTCCGGAATGTTCTAGAAGTTTCTTCGTCGAAATTTCTGGATTGCTCTAGAAATTTCTCGTCTAAGTCTCTAGATTGTTCCAACAATTTATTTTGTAATTTGTCGAAATTTCCAGATTGTTCTAGAAGCTTCTCCTCTAAATTTCTGGATTGTTCTCGAAGCTTCTGTAAATTTCCAGACTGTTCTTGAAACTTCTCGTCCAAATTTCTGGATTGTTCTCGAAGTTCGCCCTTGAAATTTCCAGATTGTTCTCGAAGTTCGTCCTTGAAATTTCCAGATTGTTCTAGAAGCTTTTGCTCTAAATTTCTGGATTGTTCTCGAAGTTCATCTTTCAGGATTTTATTAAAATCAGCGGGACCACACGAAATTTCGAAAAGGAAGGTCTCTGGATCTTCGCCAGCTGTCAACAAATCGGATCGGAGACGCTGTTGAAGTGCGCCTTTCAAACCACAGGTTTCTAACTCTCGTTCTTCCAATTCGGTTTTTAATTCGGCCACTTTTAAGTCTTTCAACAACACTTTTCTCGTAGCCATTGTTTTTTTTCCGATACTGTACTTATTTAATAATCTGATTAAATTTAATTTACTTTAAATTGTTTATTTATTTGCACAAACCCGCACACCGACACCACTGTTACGTTTCTAGGGTTTAAATTTATTTATTTAAACGAATAAAACACTCTGTAAAAACTTAACCGTAATTTAATAACGCTTACAAACTAATTTATTTGTAATAATTTATTTACACGCTAAAATCTAACTTCGACGATCGCTGTTAGAATTCGACTGACTCCTGAGTCCACCCCGGGCGATTTTATATCCTTTGCTGCCCTCTCGAATTTTCTAACGCTGGAAGATTCGAGTTTGTTCCATCGCCGGAAAAGTCTAGTCTGTTCGATGTAGACCCCGGTGGCGTGGCAGCCAATGCATAACGAACCGACTTCTTGACGCCTTGAGTTAAGCCGGGTGGCGCGCCACAATATTAAATATTTAAATTGTTTTTCAGCTTCTTGTAGATACTTCTTACTTCTTGTAATCTTGACGCCAAAAGACAGTTTTGGTTGCTTTCTCCTATTGGGTGTGTCATGTCACGTAACTTTTCATTATTAAAATCCATTTTGTTAACAAAAAGAAGTACATATTTGTAAAAGTAGTGTTTCACTAATCGAAACAATTGTTCTGTCAATTAAAAATTCATAGCAACTGTTTTCCTATTTTCTAGCAAACGGCAACGTAATTTTAAATTTTATTTTTTATAATTATTTTAATAAAGTTATTTAAATATTTTCAAAATAAAGGAAAATAGGAATCAGTTTAATATGAACATATTCAATTACTTCGAACACAAAATAAAACATATTCATTGATTTATCATCTACCTAAAAACAGAAAAACCACACGGAAAGGCTAAATAACGTTAACATTGAAAGAAATAAAAATGTTTCATTGCTGTCTCGCGATTTCTTCAGTTTAGACAAAAACATTTGGCGTTTTATGAAAGGTCATTAAGGCAGTGTTTCACAAGAGTTTAGACACACAGGTGTTCCATTTGAAAATTTTGAGAAAAATTAACTTTCTCCAAACTCAACACCCTGTACACATAATAACTAATACATTCAATCTGTTGTGAAATTTCTGTAGATGAGATATTTTATTAACTTATTTATTAACTCAGTTTTCAGTATTTTATCCCTAACTTTTTATTTTTTACATATTTTACATTTTACTATTCACCCTGAAAATATCAGGAGACATTTCTGAATCACGGTGTATAATTTATACCATCAACTTTGGAACTTGGTATAAATAATTTACACCATCAACATTTATTAGACGTTGACAAAAAATATAAGTTTATAAAAATATTTAAACAAAATAAAATTAAGTCGTTGCGTACCTTAATAATTAATTATTTTAATTGCATTATGAATAGGTAGTGCTCATGTTCTTCTTCAAGGTTTTTCATAGCTTTTCTAAGTCTAATCCCTCCTGTTTTTAATTTATTATAAACTTTTAACTTATCTTCCGAATTCAGTAGTATGCAAGCTGCCAATAATTTGTGGAATAGTCTGCATAAGGCAGAATATATGTATTTAGGTTATAGAACATTTAGAATTACATTGCGGTTTGCTAGAAAAGAGGAAAATGGTTGCTATGAGTTTTTTTAATTAAATTAATTAATATTCGTTGATTTAGCAGCAAATCAAAACAGAATAATCGGTCAAAAAGCGTAACATCAATATTGAGTAAGAAAAAAATAAGTAATTGCTGTCTCACCATTTCTTCAGTTTAGACAAATGAATTTGTCGTTTCATGAAAACTTATTAAAACAGTTCCGCGAGAATTTAGATATAACTTTGGCGTGGCTCTGTTACCGAACGCCCTATATAGCTAAGAATAATATTAGAAAATAGAGCTGACTGAATTACAGCGGAAAATCTACTATTGTATATATATTATATTTCAAATGTTATTATTAGTATTGTGGCGCGCCACCCAGCTCACTACGTCACACTGAAGGCGTCAAGAAGTCGGTTCGTTATTGTGCGTCATCGACACGCCACGCCGCCGCGCCGCCAGGCTGTCTATACCGAACAAACTCGACTTTTCTAGCATCTACGAAGATGGAACAAACGAGAAGGCAGCGTAGAATATAAAATCGGCCGGAGCTGACTCAGGACTCAGTCGAGTTCTAATTAACGATCGTCGAAGTTAGATTTCGTGTGTAAATAAATTGTTACAAATAAATTAGATTATAAGCATTATTAAATTACGGTTAAGTTTTTACCGAGTGTTTTATTCGATTAAATTAATTAATTTAAACCCTAGAAACGTAACAATATTTTATTTTAGTCTGACACGTAGGCTGAGTTGCACCGACATCTGAAATTAAATGCCTTAATCGGTATTAGTTAATCTGTGACTAAAATTTTTTTCATGTTAGGGCCGGTTTCATAATCGAATTAACGGAGACTTTAAAATTAAAGTCACAGTCAGATGTCAAAACAAATGCGAAAACATAGTTATTTATACATCGGAATCTGACTTTTATTTTTAAGTCTCCTTTTATGAAACCGGCCCTCAAAACATCACCGACGCATTTTTAATTCGAATTAGTTGATTTGCAACGTCACTAATATAGTATCAAAACTGTGACGTTTAGCATTATGATTGGTCATTTATCTAGTCCGTTTGTATTCAATTGTGTTACTTGAGGCAGTTTCTATTTTGTGTGTGTTTAAAAATTGAAAAGAGAGAACGCAGATCTAATACTATGGATATCAGTTGTCTTTTATTTGCACGTCAGATCAGTTCACTTTTACCCTGGATCACTTATTCAAAAATTTGTATGTTTTATTTGGCTACATGATCTAACCCAAAGTAATCTAAAACACTTCCCGCCTTGCTGATACTACACCTCGGAAATTCTAGATCAGTTTGGATCAGTTGGTTCATTTGTAGATGGGGTGTTATTTCAACTGTTTGTCAGATTACATTACTCGTCCAAATAACCTTTTGTTTTTGCCTAAGTCGCTGTAAAGTGATGCAAAATAATATCTTCATCTGAAGATTAAAATGCAGCAATCGCATCTCGCATGTTTTATTTACTATTAAATCGATCACTTAAGATCAGTTCACTTTGGGTTAAACTGAACTGACCTGAACTAATCTTGCAAATAAAAGACAACTAATAAAAGAAATGCTTCGAACGATCGGAGTGCAAACGCGAACCTACCCCATGTAAAAGCATACAAATACTGCTGCAACCAGACTTTTATCTGTGAATAATGAATTTTTTGAATAAAAGTAATCATTTGGTAATAGTAACGGGTATTGCAAATAAAAGACAACTATTATTTTCACATGCGTTCAGTCGCTGGCCCCAATCACTCTGGGAAATCATCGTATTTGATGAAATACACCAATAATTTTGTTAATTTCCATTGATGTCTGGGCCATATAACTATATAAATTCTCTGGAATTTGCATCAATTTGCTTTGTAACACGTGGAAATATTCTACTGAGCTGAAGGCCTTCAACCTTCGCGTGTGACTGTTAAACTGTCCTGAAGATATTAATATGATCCGCTAAAACTTGCTGAAAACTTTCAGTAGCAAAAAATCGCAAAGTAATCAGTAACTGAGTAATTGCTGATATTGGAAAATTTGTATTTATTGTAAGTTCTAATGCAGTATTTCTCAACCTAGGTTCAGCAAAGGGGTGTTTGGGTTCCTCCGCAATTGAAAACGGAAATAACACCACAAAAAAATTTGTCATGTAAAAGTAGCATAACGTCGATATTTTGATGAAACATTATCTCATAATTTAGTGCTAAGAGGGTCCCTAAGAAAGAAATATAAGCACTGTAGGGTTCCTCGCTCTACAAAAGGTTGAGAAACACTGCTCTAACTTATTCATTTCAAAAATATCCCGCATTTCTTACACCACTTCTTTTGAAAATCTTTAACTCATCTTAAAATCTACATCAGCGTAAATCAATAATGCAACGTAATGGGTTAGTCCTTTTTTTTGAAATTTTCGGTCTTGGTATAATCTGAATCCGAGGATCAACCGTAGGAATCTCTTTCTTCAGAAGAAGACATAATTTGTATGCTCCAGTACATCCCAATACGTTAATAAACAGTTTTGGCTGAGTTGCTGACTGACATATGATGACTGACAGCTAAAATTTATGCATTAATTTGTGTTAGTTAATCCGTGATTAAAATATAATTCATGTTAAAACAAACGGTGTTGAACCGACGTATTTTTAACTCGAATTAGTTGATTTCCGATTAAAGTGAAACGTCATTAGTATAGATGACGTGTCACGAGAGTATGACGTTACTGTTATGAAAAATTTTGTTGCAAATCGTTTTTGATTACAGTGAAAACCTCTAGCAGCCTCTGTACAGCTGTTTCAGCCCTGTTTGGGGCTTCATCAGCAGAGACGTAGCTCGACATTCTCACTGCAGACCAAAAACGACTTGTCCAATTTATTCGCAATTGCGATGTAATAGTGATGAACAGATAAAACAGCGACATCCTACGATTGCTTTTTGACCTGACATTGCAATAGGATAGACAAATTGAAGCTGTCACCAACTTAGATGATGTGGTTTCTGAACTTCTTTCAAGAGATTAAAATAGTATAATAATGCACTAATAAAAATATGCCGAAAGTTTTAACCGAATAATTTATTGTTTTGCTGAGCTTGTAGAAGTCAGCTGATCAAAATGTCAATTCACCTAAGTTTGTAGAAAATTCTGGATTACGACTTTAATTTTTATGCAAAATTTGTTGCAAGTCAATTTAGATTTCAAAAGACCTTCTGAGCATCTTCCGTGCAACTAGTCACAAGATAACGTGCCTAAACTGTTATTTAATTTTAATGTCATATTTAATTTTATTCCTTTTTAAGTACCTACAAAGAAAAAATAAAAATCTAAATTAGGTACCTTTTTTCGACTTTTTCACGACCTAAAAGTCCGGTTTTTATTTATCAGGAAAGTTTTTAACTAGATGAATAAAATAAACCACTTTATTATTTTCTATTTACCTTTTAAATTTACTCTATCGTACTCTATCATTTATTAATACCGGTTTATTCGCTTTATTATTAATATTACAAGTAGATTACGTAATTATCTAATTTTCCAATGATTCTGTTTATTATCGTGATAAGATATAACGTGCCTTTTTTAAAATTCCTCCTTATAGTTGACCATAAATTATTCGTTGTGAACCAACCTTGCTTGAAACAATAAATTGGCATATACACCGTGATTCAGAAATGTCTCCTGATATTTTCAGGGTAAATAGAATATCCAAAAATAATGTCACCTTTTCATATGCATTTTTTCGAAAAATGAAAAATGAGAAATTGATAAATTTTAGGGTACTAGCATTACGAACGGTGCATACGAACTTTTAAACTTCCTCCAAAATGGTTGAGTTTATCCAAATGCATTGAAAAAGCATTGAAAGAAATATAGATTTCAAAAAAGTTTTATTAACAAGTTTCATTGAAAATTCAAAATAAAATCATAATAGATATGGTTCTGGTTTTTGCAAGAGAACTATTTTAAAAAGTTTAAAGGTAGCCTCTAAAATCATAATAGATATGGTTCAAGAGAAACATTTTAAAAACTTTAAAGGGAGCCTCTTGCAACGAGAGGTCTGTGCCAGTGCACGTTTTGAAACAGTTCGAACTGTACTACTCATGCGCTCTTGTCAATAAGGCGATATATGTATTTAGCAAGAGCGCATGAGCAGTACAGTTTGTACATATACAATACGTGCACTGGAACAGGCCTAATGGTTTTTCATACGAGAGGGTAATTAAGGCTGGTTCATAACTAAAAACATTTTTATTCTGACCTTGTTTTAAAGAACTTTTAGGACATATTGCTATGTTATTTTAGTTGAAGGTTTAATTTTGATTATGTTAAAAAAGATTTTAATTTGTTCTGAATTTCATTCAAAATTATAATTGAGCTTTTCTTTATAATAATTAGAAAAGAACCCAAAAGATTCTTATAAACAACAAACAAAAAGGTCAGGACCCTGGACCTATAAGAGTTTCATGTTAACAAAAATTTATATGCGTTATTACCAAGGAAAAGAAATCGTGATTTGCAGCGACTATTACATGCATTTTTATATTTTCAAAAAGAAACTTTCTTCCATTATCTCTCTAGAATGTGCGAACGTTTTGACGATTAAATACATTTAAATCGTTTAGTCTTCGAAGGAAAAACCTGAACTAACTTGCATACCTTCCCTCTCCATTCAATGACAATTAGAAGCATCGCAGCGCAAAGGTGAAAGGAGTGAACAGTACATTCGGCGTGAAAAGCGTCGGTACTAAGTGGGCCCAATTCTTAAGCTTGGTTATTACAAACAAAAATTGTTGTACGAAAAATAACAATAACGTAGCAATATGTCATATTGCCATAATCGGTATAATGAAAAGATTCTTTTGCAACTAAATTTCAATATGGGTGGTATAAGAAGAAATGAACCGAAACGTATTTTAATTTTTTAAAGTCTCTTTAAATAAAGAAGATAGAGGCAAAATAAGAAAATGACAATTTTTCTTTTTTTCTAATTATTTCGAATAAAAGTTAACGTAGAAACTTTTTTCTCCGAATTATTAATACTCATCAACTTTAGCAACTTTAACAGAAAATGTGGAGCCGGTGATAAGAACAAACCCTAATTAATGCATTAAATATTTCGTTCGTCTGTATTCAATATTAGAAATCGTTTATTTTATTTGTATATTAGTTTTACTTTAAAGAGTGTTACCGTATCAAGTAAATTTAATCAATAATTTAAGAACGTGCATTGCTCTGACGGCTGGTTTTAACTATTAGGAAGTATTGTTTCCTAAGAAGCATATTCCTGTGAAATTGTTGGGCCGCAAGATTGGCCGAAACTCTATAAAAAGCGAAGTCGAGCAGCGCGTGGCGGATGTCGCCGTAAAGTGGAATCTCCTAGTGCGAGCCAGTGAGGGCGGTGTGGTGAAAAAGTGCACGTACCGAACGGTCGTGTATTCGAACTGATCCGTGACCTCAAGGTATACTAAGCCCCGCCCATCGCGGTAAACGAACTCGTAATCGCTCTCTGATTGGCTGACTTGTATTAGTACACATTTGCAGCTTGTAACTCATTGTATTATCAATATTATTATTATTTTTAATAAATGAAATTACTGTCTATGCTTTAATTATTGTTCTCTTACGAATGGCCAAACTTTCTGCTCTACCGTTGAGTTCGCACTATAGCCACGCAAAAGGACTGACCAATAACGTCGCGCAAAGACTTGCTTTGAGAGCTGCATCTTAGTGGTAACAACTGAATTATTTAAACCTCGGTTCGGGTAATAGTAAAACGGTTTCATTAGTTTACGATTGCAGTAAGTACACGGGTTTCGAAGTGGATGACCATAATTGGCGTTTACGATAATTGGAGCGGTACATGGATCGGTTAGAAAAGTAAGATAGAAGGAATGCGTTTAATGCAAGTAAGAGTAAGATAACAGATTAACCGGTATATAACGCACCAATTATCGTTAACGCCTCATATCACGATATTTTTTTTGTCATGTTGTATATTAACGACTTTCGCAGAAAAAGAGTTAAAAGTTTATAAATATTTAAAATGCCCTAATATGGAATTACTACTTTTAACGTCTTTTGTGATTATCGTTCTTAAAAATAAAGAAGAAATTAAAAAAATAAATTGAAGAATTGAAAAATCAAGGTATTAGGTAGTTTATTATTGCTTATATTTACCTGCCAGGTTCCTAGCCCAAAAATAGGACAAATTACTCCGTTATTCAAAGTCACAATGGGCACTGTATATGAAGGGGCCATTACTGCAGATGCAAATTAAGAACGTAATTACATCCGGCAGTCGAACAGGTTTAAGTTGTACTGCCGCTTCGTTTAAGCAAGTGCAAGTATTTAAGCTGTACATAGTATACAAATACTCATAACGCAAGTACGATAGTGGAAAAATCTAATCTAAGTAAGCCTGTTTAGAATTTTTGAGATGGAATTTTTAAACAATGCAACAGAACAAAAGACGTTCACGAATTTCTAAATGTAAAACAAATACATACTAATGGGAAAATATAAAAAGTGAACGGGAAATTAACTTCAGATGTTTGCTATTAGTTGTTTACTTTAATAGATTACAGGAAGGTGTATTTTTATTTAATAATTTATTTATTTAAATTTAATTTTATTTGAGATAAGAGATAAAATCTGTACAAGTTTAATATTAAAGATAACATTTAATAAATGAAATTACGAATGTGCAAAACCAGTACCTATCTCCATTTTATTCATATTAGAAAACGAAGCTATATACAGGGTGTTTTAACATAAATGTCCAGTTCATTCACCGTAATAGTACTCGAAAAACAAATAATAAAAAACTGTGCACTGAGAATATACCTAAACGGGAAACTTTTAATTAAGCTGCAAATAAACTTTTGATCTATCTAAGTACGTGCGCATTCATTTATCTGAACAAGCTACATTTAAATTTTTATTCCTTATATAAACGAAATGGTTTATAAAATTAGATCTACATATTATTACTAACACAGCGATAGAATTATTGAACATGAATATAACAAATTTCTACATTATCTCTCAAAGTACTGCCTTAGTGAGCATCATTACTTTTTTCTAATTGCTATTATTTTTATAAGTAGGTACGCTTTTGTTAATATTAAAGTAACAGTGTAAACACTGTTGAGTTTTTCATCGTAACTATTACTGAAAATTCAATATTTTTGGTTGCGCGTATCATTTGGATTTGGATTCTTGTAGAAAAGCTCAGCCAGTTAAAGAAAAAAGTTATTTATGTAACCAAAAACATTCTAAATACACACGTGTTCATTTTGCAAGGACGACGGTACAATTGAAACGAATTAAATATATTATGGCAATCTTTTTAAAAGTTACATTAATGAATTTTAACGTTTTCATAATTATTAATTTGAAAGAAACCGTACGGCAGAGACGTTGAAACCTGCGCCGACGCTTTGTTTAATTTATATTGCTTTTTATCCAATATTATAATAATATCCAAACCGCCTTGTTTACCAGCGGCAAATAATTGGCCGTTAACTTGACGCTCTTGATTTATAGAAAATACCTATCGTCAGAATGATAATGCGTCCGCGGTCCTTTACGATTTTCTAATTAAACTACACGTGTTTAACTGGAGAAGAGAATTTGGAATATATACCTAATACGGTTCCGGAATTGTTTGATGTATGAATTTCTTCATGGTTGTGTTTGATGGGCGTGTAGCTTGGTCTCGCTGTTCTCACAATATTGTTACGTTTCTAGGGTTTAAATTAATTTATTTAATGGAATAAAACACTCGGTAACAAACTTAACCGTAATTTAATAATGATTACCATCTAATTTATTTGCAACAATTTATTTTATACTAAAAATCTAACTTCGACGATCGCTAATTAGAACTCGACTGGCTCCAGAGTCAACCCCGGCCGATTTTATAGTCTACATTGTCTTCTCGTTTGTTCCATCTTCGAAGACGCTGGAAAAGTCGAGTTTGTTCGGTATAGACAGCCCGGCGGCCGATGACGCACAATAACGAACCGACTTCTTGACGCCTTCAGCGTGACGTAGTGAGCTGAGTGGCGCGCCACAATATGAATCCCTTACGTCCAGTCACAGACAACAACTAAAGCAGACCTGTCAGCCCTGCAGAAATTTTGCACCAGATTTATGTATTAAAATTTTACCGCGAGATGGCATACACTTAGTTGGTTGTACTTCGGAAATTAATTTTGAGCCTAGTGCAACCGAGAACTAAGACCGGAGGACTTAAAAATATCTTCCTCCCCTTCTGCGCGGATGTTCTAAAATTGAGATAATCTATGATTGAGATTGAGAATATGCCCACTAGAGTCTAGCCACTATCAGACCCGAAGGCGCCACGAAAATTGCCGAGCGAAAGATGATGGTATTTTCATTCATATTGAATTATATAATTATTTTCCCCAGTGATTCAAAAGTACATTAAAGAATTATTTAAAATTAATAGAAAAATATTTGAAGTACTAAATACCTGGTTTCTGAAATTCAAGGTGTTCTTTTACCAAGATTATAGCGTTGGGATGTTAAAAAATAAACTTATAATAAATAAGAATATTGTGCATTTTATTATTAAAAATACTGTGTTGAAAAATTCGTTTGCCAAATTTCTAAGGTGAGACCAAATGACAACAGAATAAGCCACTTTCATTTAACCGAGGTTTGAAATTAATTATTGGATAAGACTGTAAAAGCCAAAAAAGTAATAATGCCAAATCAAACAAGAAATTAACAAGCGAATGATGAAATTTTGAACGCACACGACATAAATTAGTATTGTTGTCAGATGTGTGTAAAAGTAATCATTATCTCCTTTTTTTCGCTTAAAAGTTTGAATCGTGTTTCGAATAGTTTGGACCTGAAATTCGTAGTTGTTGCAATAAAACGCCTGACTTGAATTTTTGATTGACAGTTCATTTGTAAATAACAATAATTCAATCGAAACAAGTTTTAAAAATAGAGAGATTCATAGAAAAGAACGTCTGTTTTTTAATCAAAACACGTTTGGATCACGATTTTGTCAGCGAAAGAAAGCACCTAATATCGACCTTAGGGAACATCGGGTGTTAATATGAAAATTGTACACACTTTAATGGGATGGGAAATTTTTAGTTAAGCTGCCAAATTTTATGGCAAGCGTTAATAAAAATTTTAAAATATTACGTTTGATATAAAAAATGAACAAGGCTGAAGAACATAAAATTCTGTCTTAAGATGAGGCAAAATATTTCCCACATAAAATAAATTTAAAGTCGACATTTCGAAGTTTTCTGACACTTAAACGTCGCAAACGTCAAATGCACATTTATGACAGTGTAACGGTTCGAATTAATTAAAACTACTTTGTTATAATTATTAAATTATTTTTATTGAAAGGAATAACGTAATGGAGCACGAAATTACATTATAAAGCTTCGCAAGCCAGGATCAGAATAAATTTGTCAAACAGGGCAAGTAATTTTTACGTTACATTATAGAGTTCCTCTTTGTGCCACAAGAACCAAAGAAGAAAGAAGACTAAAGAAGTTTGAGTAAGGAAAGTTAAGAAAACGTTTTTTTTTATTTTGTACCTACCGTGTAAAATTTCAAACTACTTTACCCTTAAATTAAGATTTGGCCGTAATTAAATCATTTGTAGAATTAGTACTGTCTACCGATACCGCCAGAAAACTATACCTAAGCCAACCTGAGCAAAGAAACACAACTTTACTGAGCATATACGCGAAACTGTCAAAGAAGTTGACATCTGTCAAAAATGACGTCACGGATATACATCCGTTTCCGTTTTTTTGGCGAAGTGGCGTCAACGCAGAAACACTTGAACTAGCAAATTGCTCAGGCCGTATAGGGACGTCGTCTCGTGAAATCTAGTAGGTCGTGAATAAAACAATCATATGTCGTTTATGTCCAATGATGTAATAAGGTTAGATGAGTCTAGCGTCATTTTGAATAAGTTTTAACATTACAGAGAGAAAGATAATATGAGCATTCCCTAGGAGTAACAAAGATCAGAAATGGCCGATACCACCTGGTTTGGGGCAAATGAAAGCTTAGTTCAGATGCATCCGGATACGCAAAAAACTAGCCAATCAAAAACAAATCGCAATAAATATTTTGCGTATTCGGAATCACAGGGGTTTATGTCTACTGCCACAGTTTTAAACGCAATTATAATTACCCCCAGATCGCTGGGATGGCAGTGATGGCACTGTATTTACAGTAAGCTGTAATCCTTAGCATATTTTTAAATTATCATGGTTAACTTTTATTGATTTTGAAAACTTTGGAATCGGTTGTCAGAAGCCAAAGTATTAATTCGATTTCTTATTTAATTAAACGTTAAAATTTCGTTTGCGGCCATCCCAGGCGAACGAACAGGACAATTTGTGATAAAAATAAGATAAGAGAAAATGCTAAGCGAAGAGTGCACTTTTTCGGCTATCATGGCCGCGCGGCCTTATTAAGCGCCGGAGCGAAAAACGATCCGAGCAAACGTGGTCGTAATTTATAGAAAGAAAGTCACAAATTGTCCGTTTATTCTTCTGGAATAGCCCAGGGGAATAGCCCTAAAGTTTTTGGTTTGCAGTGAGAATGTCGAGCTACGTCTCTGCTGATGAAGCCCCAAACAGGGCTGAAACAGCTGTACAGAGGCTGCTGGAGGTTTTCACTGCAATCAAAAACGATTTGCAACAAATTTTTTTAAAACTTTCATTATGCTTTGACAGCAAGCATGGCCGCCTTGCATGGGGGACTTATTAGGAGCAAATCCGCTTTAGTTTGTCTATCCTATTCAGGTCAATAAATGTAGAATGTCCCCGTTTTATCTGTTCAACACTTAAACCGTTAACGCAGAAATATTTTTAAATTACGCGCCTTTTTTATTTTAATTCCCCCCAGGCCGCGCGAGGCGCGCATTTTGTTGCTCCACATATACAACGTTGGCTTTGATATCTAATATATCTTTTATCTATGATTCGGAATGCATCTGAACTAAGCTTAATGCTTAGAAAAAAAAAAAAAAAATTTTGTGCAAATCGTTTTTGATTGCAGTGAAAACCTCGAGCAGCCTCTGGACAGGTCAAAAAGCGATAGTAAGATGTCGCTATTTTATCTGTTCATAAGCTTACTGCGTTTGCAAACACCGTTGCCATGGCGAGTAAGCGGTAGCGAATTGTCAAAATGAAGGCTGCGGTAAATGAACGGTCGAAGTGGTCAGACCAAATCACGTGATCACTTTTCTCAATTGCTGATTGGTCAGAGGATTGAGTCGGACCGTTGACTTGACCATTCTGTGCAATTTGACCACTCATTTAACTCGGCCTTAATGAACTTCGTAATTTATAGTTCATTTTCCAATTTTAAATTAGACTATCTATTTTTACAATTTGCACATGCGTGTAACATGAAATATATTCAATATTTTAAGTAATGTTAAAATGTGTCTACCCTCTCTGTGGATGGATATATTTACATCTTTTTGTCGCAATCATCAGCGAAACAAGTAGGTATTCTCCATTTTATCAACGCGATTATTGAAATATTATAATAAAAAATAATTAAGAAACCTGCTTATCTTTTTAGAGTAAAATAGTCACTCACATAAAACTAAAAATCTAATAGAATGACATTCAAAATCAATTTAAAATATCTCGTAAAAACTAGAAGCTAAATCAATGAATAAGCTAATAAACAAAAACTTGATAAGTCACTTTATATAACTTAAAATCGAGAAAACGACCCCACAAAATCCAAAAAACTGGCTAAGTAAACGCGCAGACAACGAATGTTTTGACGTTTTGCCCCGACTCAGCTGATCGAGGCTAGTTTTCTCTCTCTCTGATGTTCGTCGCGATACCTCTCACTATACTCCCATCCACCCCATACCAGATCATTGTTTATGTCACACTTCTCACATGTAGATTATGCAGAATTATATTTTTAAGTTCTAACTTCTATGTAATTGCAACTCAATTTAAATTTCCTTCAGCGTATGCATTAAATATGATTATACAAAATTTGCTAAAATTATTTACAATCTTATGATTCTCGTTCTCAGGTTGCAAATGTCGAGATGTGTGAAATGTAATGTTTACAAATACTACAAAAATACAGTGATCGTGCCTATTCGGAACAAGTCGTTATTGCTTGGCTTGAACTGTAATGGTGGGTTGTATAGACCAGAAGAATAAAAGACCTGTTGACTACTTTACAGACTTACTGTATCTACAACTGACGCCAGTGACACCTAGTTTAGTTGTAGACAATTTTCGATTTGATGGGGTGCATAAAAGTGCATATAGGTGAAACGTCTGCTTTAGTTGTTGTCTGTGGTATAACACTTGTCAAGCAACTAGTAAAAGCATAAAATACTGTTACGTTTCTAGGGTTTAAATTTATTTATTTAAACGAATAAAACACTCGATAAAAACTTAACCGTAATTTAATAAAGCTTAAAAACTAATTTATTTGTAACAATTTATTTACACACTAAAAGTCTAACTTCGACGATCGCTGTTAGAATTCGACTGCCTGGTGAGTCAACTCCGGGCGATTTTATATCATTTGCTGCCGTCTGGAATTCTCTACGCTGGAAGATTCGAGTTTGTTCCATCGCCGGTAAAGTCTAGGCTGTTCGATGTAGACCCCGGTGGCGTGGCAGCCAATGACGCATAACGAACCGACTTCTTGACGCCTTGAGCTAAGCCGGGTGGCGCGCCACAATACATAAATTCAATGTTTACAATTTTGTTAGGTTACATTCATTTAATACTATAATATGCAATACTGGTCAAATATGTTTTTTTAAATTTTTACGTCTATATGTTAGATTCTTCTCAAGAAAAAGAAAGGTGAAATAATTTGTGAACATGTATGAACAGGTCTAGTTTTTTTGTGAACGGTCGATGACTTTTTAAAACAGAATGGTATTCTTTTGCTGCAAACCAGAATGAAAAGCTGAAAAATACATTTTTGCATATGTTACAAAGAATAACTGCTCTTTATTTTTTTCTGCTGATTCGTTTTCATTTTTCAAAATTGAATTTATCCAAATCGTATTCCACTTTTGTCACCCTCTCTTTTCGCTTTATCAATTTGTAGTATGTATGAGTTAACTCGTGCTGTTAAAAAAACATTGTTTTTTTCTATGCATTTATTTTTCCATGTTTGTGTTTGATTTATGAATGAACGAACGTATTAAAGGGACATTAATATGACAAATATATACCGGCTGTTTCAAATTGAGTGTGCACTGAAGGGATCTCCTAAACCGTAAGAGATACAAATTCGGTTAAATGGAAGAAAAATTGCACGAATCAATGCCCAATTCGTGTCCACTGAGAGAATGATTTTTTCTTATTTCTTATTGAAATATGAATAAAAATGTAAAATAATCGATTTTCTTTTTCTCTCTGTACCTCTTTTATTATAGATAATTTTGAAATTCTGAATTAACTTTCTACATGCACTTTTTTATTCTGCTTTGAATAGGAACAACCAAAATGAAGTCAAACGTTTCATCTTTCCGCGGTCATCATCAGTTTCGAATTTTTAAATACAACTTATGTCTTTTCATTGTTCTATTCGATAGAATTTTTTCTCCTGATTGTAACGATACATCGTACCACAGACAACAACTAAAGCAGACTTGTCAGCCCTGTAGAAATTTTGCACCAGATTTATGTATTAAAATTTTACCGCGAGATGGCATACACTTAGTTGGTTGTACTTCGGAAATTAATTTTGAGCCTAGTGCAACCGAGAACTAAGACCGGAGGACTTAAAAATATCTTCCTCCCCTTCTGCGCGGATGTTCTAAAATTGAGATAACCTATGATTGAGATTGAGAATATGCCCACTAGAGTCTAGCCACTATCAGACCCGAAGGCGCCACGAAAATTGCCGAGCGAAAGATATTTTCATTCATATTGAATTATGTAATTATTTTCCCCAGTGATTCAAAAGTACATATATACATTAAAGAATTATTTAAAATTAATATAAAAATATTTGAAGTACTAAATAACTGGTTTCTGAAATTCAAGGTGTTCTTTTACTACGTTGGGATGTTGAAAAACATAAAGAAAAATACTGGAGGCGTTGCTAAAAATAAAAGAAATCAATCGTTCTTGTGTTGATTAGTAATCTCTTTAAACTAAATATGAAAAAGATAAATATAACATTGACGCAAAACGAACGAGCAAGCTACAAAGAAGAAATAAACTAATAATAAATAAGAATATTGTGCATTTTATTATTATAAATACTGTGTTGAAAAATTCGTTTGCCAAATTTCTAAGGTGAGACCAAATGACAACAAAATAAGCCACTTTCATTTAACCTGGGGTTTGAAATTAATTATTGCATAAGACTGCAAAAGCCAAAAAAGCAATATTGCCAAATCAAACAAGAAATTAACAAGCGAATTATGAAATTTTGAACGCACACGACATTAATTAGTATTGTTGTCAGATGTGTGTAAAAGTAATCATTAGCTGCTTTCTTTCGCTTAAAAGTTTGAATCGTGTTTCGAATAGTTTGGACCTGAAATTCATAGTTGTTGCAATAAAACGCCTGACTTGAATTTCTGATTGACAGTTTATTTGTAAATAACAATAATTCAATCGAAACAAGTTTTAAAAATAGAGAGATTCGTAGAAAAGAACGTCTGTTTTTGAATCAAAACACGTTTGGATCACGATTTTGTGAATGAAAGAAAGCGCCTATTATCGACCCTAGGGAACATCGAGTGTTGTTGTTGTACACACTTTAATGGGATGGGAAATTTTTAGTTAAGCTGCCAAATTTTATGGCAAGCGTTAATAAACATTTTAAAACATTACATTTGATATAAAAAAATGAACAAGGCTAAAGAACATAAGATTCTGTCTTAAGATGAGGCAAAATATTTCCCACATAAATAAATTTAAAGTCGACATTTCGAAGTTTTCTAACACTTAAACGTCGCAAACGTCAAATGCACATTTATGACAGTGCAACGGTGCGAATTAATTAAAACTACTTTGTTATAATTATTAAATTATTTTTATTGAAAGGAATAACGTAATGGTGCACGAAATTACATTATAAAGCTTCGCAAGACAGGATCAGAATAAATTTGTCAAACAGGGCAAGTAATTTTTACGTTACATTATAGAGTTCCTCTTTGTGCCACAACAACCAAAGAAGAAAGAAGACTAAAGAAGTTTGAGTAAGGAAAGTTAAGAAAACGATTTTTTTATTTTGTACCTACCGTGTAAAATTTCAAACTACTTTACCCTTAAATTAATATTCGGCCGTAATTAAATCATTTGTAGAATTAGTAGTGTCTACCAATACCGCCAGAACACTATACCTGACCCAACCTGAGCAAAGAAACACAACTTTACTGAGCATATACGCGAAACTGTCAAAGAAGCTGACATCTGTCAAAAATGACGTCACGGATATACATCCGGTTCCAGTTTTTGGCGAAGTGGCGTCAACGCAGAAACACTTGAACTAACAAATTGCCCAGGCCGTATAGGGACGTCGTCTCGTGAAATCTAGTAGGTCGTGAATAAAACAATCACATGTCGTTTATGTCCAATGATGTAATAAGGTTAGATGAGTCTAGCGTCATTTTGAATAAGTTTTAACATTACAGAGAGAAAGATAATATGAGCATTCCCTAAGAGTAACAAAGATCAGAAATGGCCGATACCACGTTGTTTGGGGCAAACGAAAGCTTAGTTCAGATGCATCCGGATACGCAAAAAACTAGCCAATCAAAAACAAATCGCAATAAATATTTTGCATATTCGGAATCACAGGGGTTTATGTCTATTGCCACAGTTTTAAACGCAATTATAATTCCCCCAGGTCGCTGGGATGGCAGTGATAGCACTGTATTTACAGTAAGCTGTAATCCTTAGCATATTTTTAAATTATCATGGTTACCTTTTATTGATTTTGAAAAGTTTGGAATCGGTTGTCAGAAGCCAAAGTATTAATTCGATTTCTTATTTAATTGAACGTTTAAATTTCGTTTGCGGCCATCCCAGGCGAACGAACAGGACAATTTGTGATAAAAATAAGGTAAGAGAGAATGCTAAGCGAAGAGTGCACTTTTTCGACTATCATGGCCGCGCGGCCTTATTAAGCGCCGGAGCGAAAAACGATCCGAGCAAACGTGGTCGTAATTTGTAGAAAGAAAATCACAAATTGTCCGTTTATTATTCTGGAATAGCCCAGGGGAATAGCCCTAAAGTTTTTGGTTTGCAGTGACAATGTCGAACTACGTCTCTGCTGATGAAGCCCCAAACAGGGCTGAAACAGCTGTACAGAGGCTGCTGGAGGTTTTCACTGCAATCAAAAACGATTTGCAACAAATTTTTTTAAAACTTTCATTATGCTTTGACAGCAAGCATGGCCGCCTTGCATGGGGGACTTATTAGGAGCAAATCCGCTTTAGTTTGTCTATCCTACTGCAATATCAGGTCAAAAAATGTAGGATGTCGCTGTTTTATCTGTTCAATACTTAAACCGTTAACGCAGAAATATTTTTAAATTACGCGCCTTTTTTATTTTCATTCCCCCCAGGCCGCGCGAGGCGCGCATTTTGTTGCTCCACATATACAACGTTGGCTTTGATATCTAATACATCTTTTATCTATGATTCGGAATGCATCTGAACTAAGCTTAATGCGTTTGCAAACACCGTTGCATGGCGAGCAAGCGGTAGGGAATTGTCAAAATGAAGGCTGCGGTTAGTGAACGGTCGAAGTGGTCAGACCAAATCACGTGATCACTTTTTTCAATTGCTGATTGGTCAGAGGGTTTAGTCGGACCGTTGAGTTGACCATTTTGTGCAATTTGACCACTCATTTAACTCAGCCTTAATGAACTTCGTAATTTATAGTTCATATTCCAATTTTAAATTAGACTATCTATTTTTACAATTTGCACATGCGTGTAACACGAAATATATTCAATATTTTAAGTAATTTTAAAATGCGTATACCCTCTCTGTAGATGGATATATTTACCTCTTTTTGTCGCATATTTATGCAATCATCAGCGAAACAAGTAATAATATAATAAAAAATAATTAAGGAACCTGCTTATCTTTTTAGAGTAAAATAGTCACTCACATAAAACTAAAAATTTAATAAAATGACATTCAAAATCCAATTTAAAACATCCCGTAAAAACTAGAAGCTAAATCAATGGATGTTAAATAATAAACAAAAACTTGATAAGTCACTTTATATAACTTAAAATCGAGAAAACGACCCCACAAAATCCAAAAAACTGGCTAACTAAACGCGCAAACAACGAATTTTTTCACGTTTTGCCACGACTCAGCTTATCGAAGCTAGTTTTCTCTCTTTCTGATGTTCGTCGCGATACCTCTCACTCTACATCCCATCCACCCCATACCAGATCATTGTTTATGTCACACCCTCACATGTAGATTATGCAGAAGTATATTTTTAAGTTGTAACTTCTACGTAATTGCAACTCAATTTAAATTTCCTTCAGCGTATGCATTAAATATGATTATACAAAATTTGCTAAAATTATTTACAATCTTATGATTCTCAGAAAAATTTTTGTGCAAATCGTTTTTGATTGCAGCGAGAACCTCGAGCAGCCTCTGGACAGCTGTTTCAGCCCTGCTTGGGGCTTCTTCAGCAGAGACGTAGCTCGACATTCCCGCTGCAAACAAAAACGACTTGCCCAATTTATTCGCATTTGCGATGTAAGAGTGATGAACAGATGAAATAGCGACATCTTACTATCGCTTTTTGACCTGACATTGCAGTAGGGTAGACAAATTGAAGCGGGATTTGCTCCTAATAATTTCATCTGTTCATCACCCTTACATCGCAAATGCGAATAAATTGGGCAAGTCGTTTTTGTTTGCAGCGGGAATGTCGAGCTACGTCTCTGCTGAAGAAGCCCCAAGCAGGGCTGAAACAGCTGTCCAGAGGCTGCTCGAGGTTCTCGCTGCAATCAAAAACGATTTGCACAAAATTTTTCTAAAATTTTCATTATCCTTGACAGCAAGCATGGCCGCCTTGCATGGGGAACTTATTAGGAGCAAATCCCGCTTCAATTTGTCTACCCTACTGCAATGTCAGGTCAAAAAGCGATAGTAAGATGTCGCTATTTCATCTGTTCATCACTTATGATTCTCGTTCTCAGGTTGCGAATGTCGAGATGTGTGAAATCTGTGGCGAAATGTAATGTTTACAAATACTACAAAAATACAATGATCGTGCCTATTCGGAACAAGTCGTCATTGCTTGGCGGAAATTGAACTGTAATGGTGGGTTGTGTAGACCAGAAGAATAAAAGACCTGTTGACTACTTCACAGACTTACTGTATCTACAACTGACGACAGTGACACCTAGTTTAGTTGTAGACAATTTTCGATTTAATGGGGTGCATAAAAGTGCATATAGGTGGAACGTCTGCTTTAGTTGTTGTCTGTGGTCCAGTTGATCAAGGGATCTCGAATTAAAGCGAATAAAACTATAGTTAATCAAGGATTACATAAATCAAACTTTTCACTCACAATATTCATCATCGTCTCGTGACACAAATGCATCTTAGTTCCACGTTTATTTACTTAGAAGTTTCGTACTTCCCAAGGAAGCAACAGTCGCTCCTGAAGTGGTTTTGTTAAGTTCACTTTTGAGATACTCAAACTTTTCATAAGAAAAACAAGAACTTCATTAACGCGATTCATAATTGCATTTTTGCCGTGGCACTAAAGAATAACAAAAAATAAGGCGAATTGAATTATGTCCAGCGTGCGGTGGTCATTCGTCAATCATGCAAATAAAGCCAGCGCACAACGCGACATTCAGCGAATTCCAAGCATATTATTTGGCAGATGCCGACTAGTCTGAACCGGTAAGCTATATGATTTAACATTTACTTTTTGTTGACACAGTGATACAATTTCTAAAACAAACAGCTTGACAACTAAATTTTATAAATCGCCATCAGTGATTCAGGAAACCGGAATCACAAAATTGTTGAAATGACTCCGATAAATTTATTTTTCGGAATTTCGTACTTCCATAACCTTAGTAACAACGCCCCTAACTGGTCAGACACTTATTTTGAGTCATCTGTATTAATAATCCGTGAAAATTTATTCCCAGTAAAAATATTGAATATTAACATTATTAATTAATTAATTGCGATTAATTCGCACGTAAACGTATGTGAAACATTCATTGTGGCATTATAAGAAAATAATGAAGTGTAATAATTAATGACGATTAATTATGATGTGAATATGATCAAAAATTTAATTATTAATGTTTTTGCAATAAATGTATTTGTAATAAATATACTTTCATATCTACTATCACGATTTTTATTTATTTCTCTACCGACTCTAAACTGCCAGTAATTACAATGATTACCAAATATAACCAATTGTACAAAAAAGCATTTCTGAAAAAGTGTACTTGATGTTATTTCTTTAGTTTTTTGGTTTTACCTGCTGTTAAATAGCGATTCAAATTAATTTTTCCCGCCGTTGGTAATCATGGAAACGCGAATTTTATGACGTACTTTTTACGTACTTTTTACCACAAAACTCACCTCATCTCAGATAAATGTCATTTCCGTTGGCATGAACAAGTAAGTTTGAATTGAGATGAGATGAGTGCTGCGGTAAAAAGATCACACCTATTTGTTAGTTTGTGCTTATATTTTCATTGTTTTTCCAATTATGGATTAGTGTTTTCAAGATCAGTTCAAATAAATTTAAAAGCTAAGTTCTTTTTTGAGAGATTCTGATGATTCCGTCAATTTTAATAATTATATTTTTGTTATAATATTCTTAAAAAATAATTTTGTATTATTTCAAATACAAATTACTGAACAGAAACCATGCAGTTCGTAGCAACACAAGAGTTCCCCACTTACGGGGTCATTATTATACCGGCTGTTTCAAATTGAGTGTGCACTGAAGGGATCTCCTAAACCGTAAGAGATACAAATTTGGTTAAATGGAAAAAAAGTTGCACGAGTCAATGCCTAATTCGTATTCATTAACAGAATCATCATTTTCTTATTTCTTCTTGAGATATTAATGAAAATGTAAAAAAGTCGATTTTTTTTCCTCTGTATCTCTCTTATTATAAATAATATTTAAATTTTGATTTATCTTTCTAGGGGCACTTTTTGATTCTGCTTCGAATGGGCATGATAAAATTGAAGTCAAACCTTTCGTATTTCCGCGACCATCATCAGTTTCGATTTTTTAAATACAACTTATATCTTTTTATTGTTCAGTTCGATAGCATTTTCTCTCCTGATTGTAATGGTGTATCACACTTAATAGTCGATATTAATTTAAAGCTTAAATAATACAGATTTTTATATGAAAATTTTATTTAAAAGATAATTTCAAATTTGTGGTTCATCTTTTTATCTTTTTAAAATTCTGTTCGACAGCATTTTTTTCTGGTGATTTCAGCGATGCCTAATACTTAATACCTTTTCTTCAAGGAAACTTAAAATATGATAAAAGAAAGTGATACAGTTTCATCATGATTTACTTAAAAAGTAAATTTATTAAGTATTAACAACTAACTTTCAATTCGGAAGAGGAAAGATCAATAAATATTAATTAAATATATTAGATAATTAGATGGATAAGCAAATAAACAGCAGTATAAACATAGGAGTATTAAATAACCAAAAAAGAATAAACAATAACATGAACAAAAATCACAAAAGAATAACATGACTTTGTGAAATAAATAAAGTGAAATTAATAAATTAAAGTCAATCCTCGTATTGTCCTCCACCGTTTTCAAGATATACATTCGTTCTTAATCGTATGCGTTGTCTAGCGTGTCGAATAAGAATTCGCGAAACATTTCTCTAGAATCTAATATTCACCTACTTGGTTCCTCCTTATTATTTATCTCAACGCTAGTCACTGTTTCAATTTCCAAAATCCAAAGCCTACTTTATTCTGTTAAAATTTTGCAGGGTGGTCCCGATATAACGTTCCAAACTCTAACAGGTAATTTAGCTCGTCAAAACGAGTGACAAAGTTTAGTACCTTTTTTTGGATTCAATCAATGTTTTAAAAAAATGTAGTAGACAGTAAAATGTTGAGAGCCGTTGAGTGCTAAAGAAATTTAAAAAAAAATACATTATCTTTCAAATTTGCCACAAAAATATTCGTTTCTAGCTGCCAATGTCTTTGTAGAAGGCACTATTCAGTGATCCAAAATATTTTTAGTATAATTAGTCATCAGTTTTTCTTTTAAAATAACGGCGTAAGTCAAAATTACAAAATTAGGCTGTTACATTCCTAAAGCTGAGGTACCAGTCTGGAACATTATATCAGAACCACAAGGTATTTGTCGGTAAAAATTCATTTTTTGTTAGTGCAATGCATTATTACAATAGCGATACAGAAAAATATTAAATAATTTACAGTCTAGCTAAGAAAATGAGTAAAAAAAATTAATTATGTATTAAATAAAAGTTTCAAATAAAAATCTGTATTATTTAAGCTTCAGATTTATTAAGTGTGATATACCACTACAATCAGGAGAAAAAATGATATTGAATAGAATAATAAAGAGATATACGTTGTATTTAAAAAATCGAAACTGATATTGGTCGTGTAAAGACGAAACGTTTGACTTCAATTCTATTACTCTTATTCGAAGCAGAATCAAAAAGTGCCTGTAGAAAGTTAAGTCAGAATTTCAAAATTATTTATAATAAAAGAGATACAGAGGAAAAAAGAAAATCGACTTTTTTACATTTTGATTAATATCTCAATAATAAATAAGAAAATGATCATTCTGTAAATGGATAGGAATAAGGCATTGATTTGTGCAACTTTTCTTCCATTTAACCGAATTTGTATCTCTTAAAGTTTAGGAGATCCCTTCAGTGCACACTCAATTTGAAACAGCCGGTATAGTTCAAATATTTCAAATATGTTCAGCAAAAAACGTTTTATACATTTTATTTTAGGTGTAGCCTTTTATTATAAAGGTAAGAAGGCGTTTTACATATCAATAGTTTATGATAAAAACAGTATAAGTGCAACTTGTGACGGTTTTCAATGTGCAACCAATTCGGGACTGGAAATTTAGGAGAGACTCCCCGCATTCGTGTAATTCCATAAATTAGTCTAATACAAGAGTTTTGAATCTTTTGTATTCTATTAGCAGTTAATCTATCCAAACAAGGGCTATAGATCGTGTCGCAAAAGTTAAAATGCGATAAAACTAAAGCATCACATAACTGTTTTTTTTTTTTATTTTTCAGACAAAAAGTCTTTGTTAGAATATATAGCCTTTAAGTTAGTGTAACCTTTTCTTAAACACAGAGAAATATGTTCGCGAAACCTAAGAGAATAGTCAATATGTTAACCAAGATTGCGAACTGAATCTGCAATACTTAAGGGTGCATCTTTTACCATTAATTTTAAATTAGATTTAACGAAAGATCTGACATTATTCTTACAAAAAATCATAACAGATTTATTAGAATTTATTAATAAATGATGTTTTTCCGCCTCAGAAACAATATTATTTAAATCTTGATTCATACGGACATTAGCTAATAAAATATCTTCCTTTGTGAATGAATATAAAAGTTGTAAATCATCGGCATAAAAATGATATGAACAAAATTCCAAAGATTTATGTAAATTACAAGTATACAGAGTGAATAATAATGGCCCTAGAATTGAGCCTTGGGGAACTCCACATTTTACATCCATAGTAGCAGATTCAGCACCATTAATATAAACTTTCTGTTTCCTATCCGTTAAGTAGTGAGCAATAAGTTGGACAGCAGAACCACTAAATCCAATATAACGTAAAATACATAAAAGCAAATCGTGATTAACTGTATCAAACGCTTTCGAAAAGTCAAGAAGAACCATACAAGTGATTTTATTCTTATCTAAAGCGGAAAAAATGTCATCAGTGATAGTCATAAGCGCGGTTTCACAACTATGCTTACTTCTGAAACCAGACTGATTGTCGGGCAAAATATGGTATTCGTCAATGAATTTTCTAATTTGAATTTCAAGTACTTTCTCAAATATCTTAGATAATATACTTAAGATGCTAATTGGTCTTAGATCCTTCAGTTACATTGGATTATTTTTCTTAGGAATGGGAATAATCCCAGCAAGTTTCCATAATCTAGGAAATGTAGAATTACGAATGCCGTAATTTATAATATGAGTTATGAAAGATAATACAAAAGGAACAAATAATTTTAAAAAGGAAATAAATATCATCACACCCAGAGGATTTTGTATGAATTTTATTAATGATATTCATAGTATCTGCCTCAGATGCTTCAGAAAGAGAAAAAGAATGTAAAATATTCGATTTGATATTATTATTATAGAAGTGACTCAATTCAGGATCAGTAACGTTAGGAGAAGAAACACTGTTAATAAAGAAGTTATTAAGAACATGTGGATCACACAACCATTCCGGTAGTATTTGTTTATTGTCCTTGACGCCTATGTTAAATTCTTTAAATCTTTTCAATATGATTTTAGGATTCAGATTACTTGAGATTCTAAGTAGGTCTTTTTTTCTCTTCGAATTGCGTGTGTTATTAAATTACGTAAATTTTTGTAATAAAGCAAGTGCTCATGATTTTTAGTCCTTTTGAATTTGTTTAAAGCTTTGTCTCTTAACGTCTGCATTAGTTTTATAATATCAGTGATTCAAGGTTTTTTAGGATTTGCAATTCTAATTATCTTATAAGGAGCATAAAAATCTAAAAGATTAGTCAAAATAGAATTGAAAATCCACACCTTGTCGCCAATATTATCAATGTCGTATGTAATATAAAATGGCGCCTTCACTGAAAAAATCATCGTAACAAAACTTACTAAAATCTCTGTACGATTTAAAAAATGGTTTGAATTCTTTAATGGTTGGACAGATATCTGCGCTAAAAAGTAAATGATCAGAAAAGTTACCAAGATCTTGTGTATCGACACAACTCACCAATTCAGCCATTGTAACTAAAATTAAGTCAATTAAGGTGCAGCTAGTAGCCGTTATTCTGGTAGGTTGATTAACTACTTGATTAAGTCCGTAGGTCTCCAACAATGATAAGAAAGTGTTCACAGAATAACTTACAGAATCAAATAAATTAAGGCAGAGGCGCAAAAGCAGGATCGTGTCAAATGGTGCGAAGAAATGCTCAAGAAATTCAATGGAGGTCGTTCAAATTTAGTTTACAACATCGTTACTGGTGACGAAACGTGGATCTATTCGTACGAGCCAGAAAGTAAACAACAATCTACCGTTTGGGTATTTCAAAATGAACCAAAACCAACAAAAGTATACTACAATTTGTTTGCCGGAAGTCATCGATTAAATAAGAAGAAACAATTGAAATCGACAAATTATTCTCCATCATGACAACGCCAGCTCTCACTCAGCCCGTCAAACAGTTGATTTTTTGTCCAACAAAAATGTGGAATTAATGACTCATTGTCCATATTCACCTGATTTATCACCTAATGATTTCTTTTTGTTCCCAAATATCAAAAATAAAATGCGTGGTGAGCGATTTTCGTCGGCTGAAACAGCGGTTGAAACATTCCGGACATTGGTTTCTGAGGTACCATCTTTAGAGTGGAAAACGTGCTTTAGAAATTGGTACGAGCGTATGCAAAAGTGTATTGACGTCAAAGGCGAATACTTCGAAAAACTGTTTCCAGAAACTTTTCCAGCAGCCCACGTATTGAACAGATAAAACAGCGACACCCTACGATCGCTTTTTGATCTGACATTGCAATAGGCTAGACAAATTGAAGCGGATTTGCTACCTAATATGTGCCCAAGCGATCGTAGGAGGTCGCTGTTTTATCTGTTCATCACTATTACATCGCAATTGCGAAAAAATTGGACCAGCCGTTTTTGGTTTGCAGTGGGAATGTCGAGCTATGTTTCTGCTGACGAAGCCCCAAACAGGACTGAAATAGCTGTACAGAGGATGCTCGAGGTTTTCACTGCAATCAAAAACGATTTGGAACAAAATTTTTATTATCTTTATTATTATTAAATTTTCTATTTTTAATTATAACTATTTAATTGTCATAACATATCAGTATAACACAACATATCAGTACATTAAATATAGGGACCTGATTATAGGTAAAACACCTATCTTTTCAGATTTTTAGATTTTACAGATCTCTTTGCATATCTTTTCGTTTCATTAGAAATAGAGTCATTTAAAGTACCTTTTTTTCAATTTTTGTTCACCTATTACAACTTTTTTTTACCTAATTTGCCATTTTATCACCTAAATAAAAAATGTTTATTATTTAAATGGGATTCTTTTTACTATCGCTGCCTAAAATAAATAAATAATAAATTGTCGTTATTATATCATCAATGTGACTTACAAAGGCCGTATTCAGATAACCGGAGCAGCTGAATTGCTAACCCATTACGTGGACTTTCAGCGAATGGTATTCCTGAACGGGTAACATAGCGAACTTTAAAATGCGAACTATTAAAACTTAGCACCATAAGCTATCTGTCTGTGCTATGCATACGCTGAGTTAGCTGCTGTGGAGATCTAAACGCGGCCCTTTCAGGTAAACCGAAACAGTGTAATAATAAACTAATAAGAAAATATGCGGAAAGTTAAAATCTTTGAATCAAATGCATTCTCAGTGACTGATTCAAATAATAAATAAATCTATTTCAAGTTTTAAAAGATAATTTATTATTCTACAGAGTTTATGGAAAGCCAGTATATCAGATGATCAAAGTATTAATATTAAATCTGAACAATTCAAAATAAGGTGAAAGACAGCCAATAATTTATTTAAGTTTTCACAAAATTCAGGATAATGATTTTAAATTTAATGCGTTATTTAATTTTATTAGATGTTTTTAAGTACCTCTCATGAGAGAATAATAATAATATACGACCTAAAAGTTCGGTCTTTAGTTATTATTTAATAGTGTTAGTTAAAGTGAAGATATTTGCATTTTTGTGAATAAAAATTTGAGTTTAATTTCTTTTAATAAAATGTGTCTTGCGCCACCAAAGGGCCTCGTAAAGTTTATCTTGCCCACATCAAATTTAGATCTGGCCCCGCCGCTGTTCTCAGTGAGAATCAAATAAGTACATACCTTCCAAGTTCCTATTCCTATGGAAGGGCATTTAAATCCATTATTTAGAATTTTTGAAGGCACTTTAAAAATTGTAGCCATGATTATATATTATATTATTGTAAGACTCCACAAATTTAACTGACCATCTAAATAATGTTTGCACTAATTTGACCTGACCTGATAAAGACAAGTGCAATATCAAATTGTTTTGATTAAATACGATTGCTTACATCATTTAAGAGGAATAACAAAATGTGAAAAATTATTATGCAATGAAAAAAGTTAAAGCAGAGTATGAAGCGTCTGGTTTCTTGTCGTATAACTGTATCTAATTTATTTTATTTTACTTACCACATTGAAAGGATTTGAAGAAATTTAAAAAAAAATTAATAATAATTATTATATTTCAAGAGATCACAACAGAACACGAAACCAAACAGTTACAGTAAGTGCTAAATTAGAAATGTATAAAATATATTATCAACAAACTATTTTACATTAAAGAACATAAATAAACTAGAAGAATATTAGTCTAGCATCTTGAGGACTTTGTTCCATCGGACAGTATGGACATTTCATTCTGGAAAGAGACAGTAATAACATTTTTCAAACAAAAAAAAGATGTAAATATCGTACTTGTTTCCGTTACATAGTTTATTTAGTGCATCTCTAGAAATAACGTGTCCGCAAGTAAGGCGCATGGGTGGATTGTTATCGGTCGACTGCTGTCGCAAAATTGGGCAAGCAAACATAGAATGATACCTACTTTCACTTCCTAAATCAATTTCAATCTAAAAATATTGCATTATTTGTTACTTTCAAAAATATACATTGATCTTAAAAACATACTGGTAGTTCATCTTTGCCGTTCCATATGCCAGCTACTTGTCTGTCTTTCATTATTTGCTTAATGTTCAGCAAAGCAGGAATTGCTGTGCAACCTGCATTGACACAGGTCGTTAATGGACTATTTACACTTACGCCCAACAAAATGCAAGCATCTCTTGTAAATATTTCATATATATCAATCCACATTTCCACATCCAGAAGAGCACTGTATGGTGAACTGCTAATTCCATTTGGAACAAATAATAACATTCCCATCAATGTCTGAATATCTGAAATCAAAATTAAATGATGACTGCCTCGTCAAATTAAATTCGATATTAATTGACCGCCAAAAAGTTCGCACCACACGGGAAAATTCTTTTATTATAATTTTTTTTTAATTTTTGCGTCAATAGTTTGTGCATATTTCATCGTTTGTCGGATATATTAGACAAAATCTAAGTAAGATCCCATAATTTTTCATAAAATGTGTTGCTCAGTATTCAGACAAAATTTTCTGCGGCGTATATTTCGAAAAAATAAGATTTTTGATTTCCTAAGTTTTGTTCATGGTGTGGAGTGGCGAAATTTCAGACGATTATTCACGTGACTGGTGCTAGTGCAAAGCTTTTTTTTTACATAAAATTTTGTGTTATCACTTTTTATTTCTTGATTACATAATTCTGATAACCCCAACTTAGCCTAAGCAACCTCAACGACTAAAGATAAGTAGCAGCAACGCTACCATCAGCCACAGCCCTTCTTCAATGAAGAATGAAACGTCGACGCTAGAAGAAATCAGTGTGACGTGGTTCCAACCGGAAGCCCATTCAAAAATAGGCGACGGCTCCGAAGCCTTTAAGTTAAATTTAGCCTAAGCAAAACAAAAAGCATTATTTAAGTGCGAATATTAAACGAGTTGAAAATAAAAAAGTACATGCAATTCTTGCAATTTTCGGTCTGCTACGCTAGGACTAACTTGGGGTTATGAGGAATATATTAAGAAAAAATCAAACAATAACACGAAATTTTATTTTAAAAGAAGCATTGCATCAGAAACGTGAAAAATCGTTTCAACTATTTTCTTCATTCAAATCAACTGTTAAGAACTTAAGGATTTTTTCCATTAAATATTTTGTATGAATATAAGTGAATCAGCTAACCAAAACTAGAAAACAGAAAACATTGTCTGGGAACCAAGAAACACATTTTGTAAATACCTTTTAAATCGTACTAAAATTTGTCTAATATGTCCAACAATTCAAATTACATTTTTTTAAATGTTCGTACCAATTTTAAATAAGTACTATTTTTAGCCACACTAAAAGTTGCTCTGTTCTACTTAATGGCGCAATGTTTTTCTTTTCTATCAATAATAAAAAAAAATCCCATATGATGCGAACTTTCTGACGATAGAAATGAATGACATGAATGAACTTCATTTGGCTAAAATAAAAAGCAACAGGCTTAAAGGCTGCCGTGTTGTATACCCCATCCACGATAAGAATATAATAGGAGTACAGTGAATAGAGTATAGACTTGCTACTTTGTAGCAAAGTATTTTACCTTTCTCATGTCTGTATACGAACTGACAAAAATGTGTTCTAGCATATGCAATAGCCTCTGTCTGACAAGCAGATCCCCGTCGTAAAATCTCTATAAATTTAAGTCGATGCAGTTTAAACTCTAAGGACGAATTTTGTGCTTCCAATTTATCGTGATGTACTGTAGCCCAGGCAAGTGCAGGCTCAAGATCTCTATTCTTCAGACTGTCCAAAATGTGGTTCAATTCTGTAAATGGCTCCTTTTCACTAAAATTTGCTTGAATATTGGATTCCTGTAATTCATTACATCAGTAAGAACAATATTTATAGGGCAGATGTAACTTTTGATTTTGACTACAATCAGCTCCTTCTATTTTTAATTGTGACTGTACAATCAGCTTCTTTCAGATTCTTTTTATAAAATTCACCTATTTATTACTATTAATAGAGCGTATTTATATTATAATTGTGCAATCATAACATTTAAGAACCAAAGATGATATTATAGCTGAAAATATTACTTATGGGTTTATTTTTTTTTCATTACAATATTGAATGCGGAACAAAGTTATAATAAAATCAGTAAATACGTTGCAGAAGCAAGTAACAAGTACATGTTTACAAGCACATGAATTTTGGCCGCTTATTATTGGTCAAACATGAAATCGTTTTACAGTAGGCCACCTAGTTATCTGCACTTTATACGTGATTTGAATTTGTTATTAGCAAGGAAAAGAAGTCGAGCCACTTGTTCCGCGCTCAGCACGAAAATTTATACTTGGACTGTACTAGCTCCGCCCGCAGTATTTGGAAGGGATTTATCTCATGTTGCCGCATCGAGCACAATACTGTCGACTTGTAGGCGTTTTTATTGTTTGCAATTAAATATTTAAAGTATGTATGTGGTGATTTGCAGCGATTATTACATGCATTTTTATATTTTCAAAGAGAAACTTTCTTCTATTATCTCTCTAGGATGTGCGAACTTTTGAAGATTAAATACATTTAAATCGTTTAATCGTCGAAGAAAAAACCTGAACTAACTCGCATATCTTCCCTCTCCATTCAATGACAATTAGAAGCATCGCAGCCGCGCAAAGGTGGAAGGAATGAACAGTACATTCGGCGTGAATAGCGTCGGTACTAAGTAGGCCCAATTCTTAACCTTGGTTATTAGTTTCAGTGTTCTAGAATTTTCGATTCTCCTGCACTCATCTAGTATCGTCACCTCATAAATTACATGAGGTTGAAACAAGATGCAAATACTCTGAGTGAGTGCAATAAGCAGGGTTGTAAAATATGGGTGTATCATATTTAATTTTTTAGATAATTGAAATTAACCTCCGCCCACAATAATTTTTATATCGTAGATACGTATTTCGGCAGCTAAGCTGCCATCTTCAGTATGCTACCAACTTAAAAGCACTAAAAAAATCTAAAAACCTAATCATCCTAATAAAATCATAAAAATGTTAAAACTAACAACAATCTAATCATCCGAAAAGATATATGTTTATGTCTAAATGTAAGCAAATATAAATTAACATGTAAAGATCTAAAATTAACCGTCAGAAAAACCTTACAAATAAGTTCTAACCAAATAACACGGAAATACGGAAATAAATAGTCCAAAGACCCGAAAAAAGTTCTTATTCTAACGAATAAATAAGAATAAATTCCCTGTTATTTAATACCTAAAATCCTTTAAATAAACTATACCGGGTGTCCCGCGCTATGTGCTCACCTTTCTAGAATCTTTATTTATTAATCGATTAACCTGAATTTTGGAGACGATAAACTAAACAAAAAATGGAATTTTTCGACATATGATAGTCGTCATAGGACTTCCGGTTTCGACGGAAGTGATATCAACTTTCTTATTTTAAATGGAACACCCTATATATTTTTACATATTTAAAATCTACGGAGCGTTACGAGTCCAAATACGTATCAATTGTTAATTTTGGTTTCCATGACAACTAAAAAAAAAACTTTATTATTTTTCAATCTAGAAAGCTATGAATCGAAGTTTTTCGATCTAATGCGATCAAGTGTTTCGAAAAAATCACTCCTTTGAAGATATTTTGATTTTTAACACTTTTACAGTATTTGAAATTTTCATTAGCTCTTAACTCATTTTTCTCGATAGAACCTCATTTGTTTCTTAGCTTAGTTCAACTGAACATTTTTTTCTGAGTACGCTGATACCAAATACGTCATATTTTCTTTGAAAATAATTTAAAATAGAGCATGTCTTATTGAAATTTTACACTTTCAAAGAAAATATGACGTATTTGGCATCAGCGTACTCAGAAAAAAAATGTTCTGTTGAACTAAGCTAAGAAACATATGAGGTTCTATCGAAAAAAATGAGTTAAGAGCTAATGAAAATTTCAAATACTGTAAAAATGTTAAAAATCAAAATACCATCAAAGGAGTGATTTTTTCGAAACACTTGATCGCATTTGATCGAAAAACTGCGATTCATAGCTTTCTAGATTGAAAAATAAAAAAGTTTTTTTTTTTCGTTGTCATGGAAACCAAAATTAACAATTGATACGTATTCGGACTCGTAATGCTCCGTAGATTTCAAATATGTAAAAATATATAGGGTGTTCCATTTAAAATAAGAAAGTTGATATAACTTCCGGCGAAACCGGTAGTCCTATGACGACTATTAGTATGTCGGAAAATTCCATTTTTTGTTTAGTTTATCGCCTCCAAAATTCAGGTTAATCGATTAATAAATAAAGATTCTAGAAGGGTGAGCACATGGCGCGGGACACCCGGTATAGTTTATTTAAAGGATTTTAGGTATTAAATAACAGGGAATTTATTCTTATTTATTCGTTAGAATAAGAACTTTTTTTGGGTCTTTGGACTATTTATTTCCGTATTTCCGTGTTATTTGGTTAGAACTTATTTGTAAGGTTTTTCTGATGGTTAATTTTAGATCTTTACATGTTAATTTATATTTGCTTACATTTAGACATAAACATATATCTTTTCGGATGATTAGATTGTTGTTAGTTTTAACATTTTTATGATTTTATTAGGATGATTAGGTTTTTAGATTTTTTTAGTGCTTTTAAGTTGGTAGCATACTGAAGATGGCAGCTTAGCTGCCGAAATACGTATCTACGATATAAAAATTATTGTGGGCGGAGGTTAATTTCAATTATCTAATCGATCTATCGAAAAAAGAAAATGTAAACAGCTAAAATTAACCGTCAGAAAAACCTTACAAATAAGAGCTAACCAAACAACGTAGCGTACTGAAGATGGCAGCTTAGCTGCCGAAATACGTATCTACGGATATAAAAATTATTGAAAAATTTTGTGCAAATCGTTTTTGATTGCAGTGAGAACCTCGAGCAGCCTCTGGACAGCTGTTTCAGCCCTGCTTGGGGCTTCTTCAGCAGAAACGTAGCTCGACATTCCCACAAAATTTTTCTAAAATCTTTCATTATGCTTTGACAGCAAGCATGGCCGCCTTGCATGGGGGACTCATTAGGAGCAAATCCCGCTTCAATTTGTCTATCCTACTGCAATGTTAGGTCAAAAAGCGATAGTAAGATGTCGCTATTTTATATGTTCATCATTCTTACATCGCATTTGCGAATAAATTGGGCAAGTCGTTTTTGGTCTGCAGTGGGAATGTCGAGCTACGTTTCTGCTGAAGAAGCCCCAAGCAGGGCTGAAACAGCTGTCCAGAGGCTGCTCGAGGTTCTCACTGCAATCAAAAATGATTTGCACAAAATTTTTCTAAAATCTTTCATTATGCTTTGACAGCAAGCATGGCCGCCTTGCATGGGGGACTCATTAGGAGCAAATCCCGCTTCAATTTGTCTATCCTACTGCAATGTTAGGTCAAAAAGCGATAGTAAGATGTCGCTATTTTATATGTTCATCATTCTTACATCGCATCTGCGAATAAATTGGGCAAGTCGTTTTTGGTCTGCAGTGGGAATGTCGAGCTACGTTTCTGCTGAAGAAGCCCCAAGCAGGGCTGAAACAGCTGTCCAGAGGCTGCTCGAGGTTCTCACTGCAATCAAAAACGATTTGCACAAAATTTTTCTAAAATCTTTCATTATGCTTTGACAGCAAGCATGGCCGCCTTGCATGGGGGACTCATTAGGAGCAAATCCCGCTTCAATTTGTCTATCCTACTGCAATGTTAGGTCAAAAAGCGATAGTAAGATGTCGCTATTTTATATGTTCATCATTCTTACATCGCATTTGCGAATAAATTGGGCAAGTCGTTTTTGGTCTGCAGTGGGAATGTCGAGCTACGTTTCTGCTGAAGAAGCCCCAAGCAGGGCTGAAACAGCTGTCCAGAGGCTGCTCGAGGTTCTCACTGCAATCAAAAACGATTTGCACAAAATTTTTCTAAAATCTTTCATTATGCTTTGACAGCAAGCATGGCCGCCTTGCATGGGGGACTCATTAGGAGCAAATCCCGCTTCAATTTGTCTATCCTACTGCAATGTTAGGTCAAAAAGCGATAGTAAGATGTCGCTATTTTATATAAAAATTATTGTGGGCGGAGGTTAATTTCAATTATCTCTTAAACCACAGTCTCCTTTACTATTTTAATTTTTTAGATATTTTACCACTGTAATTTACCATAATTAAATACCAGGTGATTTATTTATTTATTTGTAATATACCTCAGAATAAAATACGGATATTTTTCTAGGCGAAAAACAGTGTGGTACAAAATCCGCCGACATAGACGATAATCAATTTCATGTAACTTATGTATATTTTTTGACGAGACGTAAATTAATGGTGCACCTGTTATTCTAGGAATGTGTAATTTGTAATAAATTATGTAATTGTTAGAAATTGAAATTTGCTTAAAATTTTAAGCAGAACATAAGTTAACATGAGACCACGTAAATCTGTATGACCACAGTTAAAAAAAGCACAGTATAAACAAATCGAAATTTAGTGTGAAACCAAGAAACTGAAAATGATAAAAGAAGGACGGAGAAAGTGCACCAATGATGCTGATGATCGGTTTGTACAACTTCAGTCTTTAAGAAATCGTGAATTTTCAACCTTTCGAATAAGAATTGAGTTACAAAACGTAAGAAGGGTTACTGTTAGTTCTAGTACGTTAAGGCAGAGGTTAAAAGAAATCAATTTGAATGCCAGAGTAGGTACCTGCTGTACCTGCTGTAGTGGCGTGATAGACAAAAATGAGTCATTTTTGGATTCAGGTACCTTAAGTTAGTCAAAATCAGGTATCAGATGTAAATGTAACTCAACAAAATATTGTTCCACAATGTAATTTTTTGGGGTGGTATAAGTTGGAAGGTACGTACAGAATTTGTAGAGGTTATGGGAGAAATGATGGCTGAAGGGTACATTAAAGATATCTTACGATAAAGCTTGCTCCTACATAGCAGCTGCAGTAATTACAGTAACTGATGAGGTTAATACCAGAATATTAGAATGACCTACGTACAGTCACGATTTTAACCCTATCGAGCATTTATGGAACTTGCTGAAAAAAAGGATTCGACACAGAAATCTGGTTCCTACCACCAGAAATAAACTCAGAACTACTGCAAAAGAAAAATGGGAATGATTCTCCAAGAAGGAATTCAAACCTCTCCTATTCAGCCTACCTAGAAGAATGAGGGCAGCCATTCAAGCGCGAGGAGGAAACACGTACTACAGAAATTCACATTTGTTTTGGTATGAACACTATAGACATTTTTTTTTGTATTAGATATAAATTAATAATGTTTTATTATTCCTTATTCAGTAAACTGCGTTGTGGATTTTATATACCAAGACTTCTTTGCAATTTCCTTGACAGATGTATCTTTTATAATAATCTTGTAAAAATGCCAAAAGTCAACTGACGGAACTAAATGTGCAATAGTGAAAGCATTTAATTATTGTATAAAAGGATTTGAAGAAGTCTCGTGTTAGTAGAATAATCTAAAGGGTCAGTTGGAGGAGATGGTGAAAGAAGTAGATAGAACTCTAATGAGGTCCAAATGACCATGGAAAAACTTCTGAGACATCAGCAACAGCAAGAAGATCCTACTATTTAAATTTCCATGCATGTAACTACCTTCTTAATGAAAATATAAAAAATTATCAACTGTTTGCTCGGAACGATATTTCTCGTTTACGTGGAATGCTTCATGCTGGGTTTCCACATCTCCGGCATCCGGCATTCGAAATCTTATTCGTGATTGGCTGATTTAAAACTTCTGAACATTTAAACTTTCAGTACTTCAACCAATCACAAATAGGATTTTGAATGCCGGATCTCGTACGCTGGAAGTGTGGGAACCCAGCATAGGTCTTGCATCAGTCGAACTTGCAACAGTGGCAGCAGTAGTTTTCAAAAATATAAAATATATATAAAATATAAAAGTAAAAATGAACGTCAATCAATTTTTTGATCAGAAATGTATTTTTTAGTGATACCAACGAAAAAGTAACCCTAACATGGCCTACTCTGAGTCTAAAAAATCGTGAACGGGTATTAAGTTACTGCCACAGGTTACTGCTAAAATACAAGTTTACCTTTACTTACTTGTATTACAATTAATGTAAAGTAATTTACCCTGTAATACTCTGGCAATAAGTGCAAGTGAATCGAAAACACTATTAATGCCGGCTTTATATAGCCACTAACAACTAAAAATTAATAATTAGCAGTGGCGGCTCGTTGGGGTGAGCAAGGTGGGCAGTGCCCACCCTTTTCTATTGAAGTTGTATGTACTGGTTCCATGTCGGTAAAGCCCTGAAAAACAGATTTATTCGAAAAATATATACATCTTTACCTTTTCAGTTGTTGCCCACCTGGAGTAAAACATTACCAGCCACCACTGATAATTTGTGGCTCTATAAACCAGGCATAAGACGTTAAAAGTAGCCAACTGCTTATGGTGGGTTTATGCAGTAACTACCACTAACAACTAATGGGAATAAACAGAAAATTAAAGTTAAACTGTGACTACGAAAATGGCCCTTAAAAATTAATTACTAAACGTTAGTTGTGTTACGTTACGTTATTGTATAAACTGCAAGATTATTGGATAACTAAAAAATTACCTTTGCTAGTTCTTCAGCGACATCCTGCATTCCCTGACGATAAAAATGCTGGCAAATAATCTTATTCAATAAATCTATTTGATCAATAGTATTAAACACATCTTCACGACTTGTGGCTGCAAAGTCGGGAACAAAGTTTCTATCAATAGCCTTACCTACTTTCGAGACTGTACTGTGTAGATCTCTGTGATCAGTCGCTAATCTAGATACAGTTTCTTTTACCTTCATCATCGCCTGTTTAAGCAGTTCTACCTGAACATTTGTCAAAACATGATTTTCTGGTGCTGCAGGAAAAATTAGAGCACAAAAACCTTTGTTTAGTTGAACAGTGACTTGGCAGATATTTCGTAGAACGAATAAATACGTACCGTTTTCTAATTCTTTTCTTAAATCATCGACATAGGCTACCAAATTCGACAGTGTTCGTTCAGCATGTTCACTAATGTTTCCGAATTTTGATAATACTTTATCGACTTCTCTTTCCACAGCCAAACAGGCATCCATGTTTTCTCTCATGATGTTTACACAATTTTGTTGATTGTGAATTGTGACGTCAATAATTACGTCAATTGTTAATGTTGGTAGAACTGCTTGTGCATCTAACGCGAGAGTTGAAATCTACGTGGCTTCCAGCACGGAAGTTCAGATCTAGATTGATTGAGTTAAGTTAGCCCACGACCTGCTAGCAGGCCTACTAGATTTCACGAAACGACGTCTCTATATGGCCTGGGGTGGGCCAGGGTAATCTACTATTTCAAGTGTTTCACCATTGGCGCCACTTACCCAAAAAACTAGAAACGGATGTGTATCCGCGATGCAATTTTTGACTGATGTCAGCTTCCGCGGTTTTTGACAGTTTCGCGTACATGCTCAGTAAAATCACTAAAGTTGTGTTTCTTTCCTCAGAATCGGGTCTATTCTGTTACATTGACATGCATATCAATTTCTATGCGTCTTCAAGGTCTTCAATAAATGAAGAGAACTTGAACACGAATCACTACTGTGACTTGCAGTAGTAGGCAAAAAACTAGACTATATGCAAAACGACATAGTTAAAAATTCTACATATCCTGAAAAACAAAAGAAAGAATTCATACACAAACTGTCATGAACAGGATGTTCATGAAATTCCGCTACTATAGCTAACTTTCTTATACGAATTTTTGCGAAGTAACTTAAATTAGTAATAAAATTTCAGGATCTTTCCTCGTAGATTTAATGTTGCTTTCGGAAAAACAAATGACTATCAAGTTTTTGAGATTTTTTTATTGTTTATTGTTTCTATTTAAATGGAATGTTAGATATTTTATTGTCGCATTGCATACAGGATATTAAATTAATTACTTGAAAAATTTTGTTGCAAATCATTTTTGATTGCAGTGAAAACCTCGAGCAGCCTCTATACAGCTGTTTCAGCCCTGCTTCGGGCTTCGTCACCAGAGACGTAGTTCCCAAGCAGGGCTGAAACAGCTGTACAGAGAGTATATTATGCACGGGTGTTTATGTATATTGCCACAGTTTTAAACGCAATTATAATTTCCCCCAGGTCGCTGGGATGGGAGTGATGGCACTCTATTTATAAGTACAAAGTTTTTTTAATCTCAAACCGGACAGAAAAATGAAGGGAAACACACTCAACGTTTCGCTATAGATTTATAGCTTCGTCAGGAGTGAAAAAAAGTAAATAAACAATGATAAGCGAAAAGTGCACTTTTTCGGCCATCACGGCCGCGCGGCCTTATTAAGCGCCGGAGCGAGAAACGATCCGAGCAAATGTGGTCGTAAGTTATAGAAAGAAAATCACAAATTGTCCGTTTATTCTTCTGGAATAGCCCTAAACTAGTATCTTTGGCAAGAATGCAGATCACTGTATTAAATTATTTAATTTCCTGAACAATATTTAAAACCGCTAACGCAGAAATATTTTTAAATTACCCGCCTTTTTTATTTTAATTCCTCCCAGGCCGCGTGAGGCGCGCATTTTGTTGCTCCACATAAATAACGTTGGCTTTGACATCTAATATATCTTTTATCTATGGTGTAGTATCAGCAAGGCGGGAAGCGTTTTGGATCACTTTGGGTTAGATCATGTAGCCATATAAAGCAGACAAATTTTTGAATAAGTGATCCAGGGTAAAAGTGAACTGATCTAACGTGCAAATGAAAGACAACTATTATCACAAATTATTTACGCTACCTAAACATTACTAAACACGCTGGTCGTGTGACCGGCACATGGCCACTGCCGCCGCTGCGCAATAAATATGTATAAGCAGTGAGTATATAAGATCTAGTAAGAGGACTCATGCTGTGGTAAAAATGCGTATACCTGATCTGAGTACGTTCGTAGATGGCGCTAGTGTCAAAAACTCAGAATGCGCGGGACGGTTATATTTAAATATCGCGTAACAGAATCAAACCTGCAAAGATGGAACGACTGAGTTTGCTCGTAGATGGCGACAAGGTAGTAGACTCCAAAAACGCGGGAAGGCTAAATTAGAGTTTTTGCATAGAACCGATCTTCCAAGCGCTCGGGCGCGGGCGCACCGTTTTGCCTTTTTACCTGCTGCCGTTGTTCTTTCTTAACATTTCTAACGACCACTCTTGTCACCGAAATATAAACGATTCCAGATGTGGGCATAATTACTTTAAGTTATCTCTGAAGAAGCTCAATATATGTATTTTAACATTGTTAGGTATAACTGCACCAGTTAGGTACACAAAAAGAAAAAAGTTCAAGTTCAAGACGAAATATTATATTATTATATATTATTATTATAAAGTTATATTTATTAATTTGTGAAATACAAAATATAAAATGGTTTATAATAAATGTGATTACTATAATTGCACTAAAACTAGAAATAATAACAAGAATATACATTTTTTTACATTTCCAAAAAATAATATTATTTGTAAACAGCGGATTATAAATTCCGGTAATGCAACTTTGTTTGATTTACCGGAAAATACCATTCATAACAGAGTAATTTGCGAAAATCATTTTTCGGAGTGTAGCTTTGTCAATAATTTACGAAAAAGGTTAAATAAAACTGTGTGCCCGTACATTTTGAATCATCTGCATTGGTAAGTATTATTATTAATTTTAATTAAAAATTCGGCATCAAATGGGAAAAATTTTTATTTTTGATTTCTCGAAAAACCTTTTGACGACAATACTGAAAATCTATTTAGCCCCTATCAAATACAGAGTATTCCAAGTTGAGTGGCCTATTAAAAGTTTCCAAGGAAGGGAACACAAACAGTCTGAAAATCAGAGAGAGTCAAATTCTACATCGATAAGTAGTAAAAAAATGTAGCAACCATTTAAAATAGGAAAGTGAATGGCCACTTCCGGCATAACCGGAAGTGATATAAAAGTAAAAATATTTTAATTTTAAAGATCATTTCCTCCTAGAGCAGTGTATTAATTTTCAAAATGTTTGTATGTTCCCTTTCCCGAAAACTTTTAATAGACCACTCAACTTTGGAGTAATTTTTACTTAGAAAATAGCTTTTTTCTAAGTGGTTAAAATCGTAAAATTTCTCGGAAACTAGCCAGGAAACTAGCCAATATTTCAATGTGATTTATTTAACATTTTTCATTCTCAAAATTTCACATTCTAAAACTAAATCTCCGAATTCTTTACTTTTGCCACAGTTAATTTATTACCTACCGAAAAGTAACATTTTTATGTTTTTTGATGCAAGGTGCTTTTTAGGAGAAATATTTTTCAACGATAATTAATATGTATTTATGGGGCTTCTCAAAACTATAATCTATTATTGTCAGGCAGAATATGAGTTAGCTGTGGTTGCTTTACTGTCAAATCAAATTACTGAAGGACCGTTTTAATAATATCACTTTCTTTAAGGGTCTGTTTCATAATGAAAGTAAAGGAGACTTTAAAATTGAAGTCACATTTATTTATTATAAATAAACATACAGTGACCGGCAGAATGTTGGCAACATACGGGAAAATTCTTTATTATCGATTTCTCAGAAAAATTTATTCTTCATGAAAGCTCCTGCATCTTCTCAAACTAAAGATGCACGTATCAAAATTTGAAAATCTCGTATCATATACCGAGGAAATCAAAATATTTAAAATCGACTTAAGAGTAAAGTATCTTTATTTTTCACGATACGCGCAAAATTTATTTGGAAAAGTTATTCAGAATTATTGTGAGATTTCAAATATGAAATCATAGCTACCTACAATGAAAAAAAGAAATTTGGCTACAAAAAATTCTCATAATAATTCTAAGTAACTTTTCCAAATAAAATTTCCCCGAAGCGTGGAAAATAAAGATACTTTACTCTTATGTCGATTTCAAATATTTTAATTTCCTCGGTATATGACAGGAGGTATTCAAACTTTGATACACGCATCTTAAGATTGGAAAGATGGAGGAGCTTTCATAAACAATAAATTTTTCAGAGAAATCAATAATTTTCATGTATGTATGTAGCCAACTTTCTGCCGATCACTATATTATCACATTTGTTTTGACATCTGACAACGACTTTAAATTTAAGGTATCCTTGGTTTTGTTTCTGGATTACCAAATTGAAATATTATCGTAAAATTTGTTTCGTTGTTACTAAGGATGTTGAGGAGCCACCATCGCATACTGATAATCAAACTGAACAATCAGCCTTTTCTTTTTTCTGGTGAAAAACGAACTTATCTGAAACGGTCTCCTGATTTATCTGAATACAACATGGCGCATTCATCGAAAAGAAAATCATTTATTATTAATGAAGAAAGAACGTCACCTACTTTACGAGAAATAATAGCAATGCCTTCAACAAATAAACATACAAGTAATAAAAAATCAAATGAATTTAAAATTGCTGATGCATATTTGCGTATAAATAGGTTGCGCAGTAAAGTTCACAGATTAAAAACTCGAAATAATAAACATTCGTTCGAGTATCAATTAAATGAAAAATAGAGAAGTCACTCAGAACTTGGAAGAACGCTGATTAAATTACAACTTCAACAAAAACGAAAAATAACGTATACTGAACAGGAACTCAAACTTGCTTTATCATTATAAGTCACCTTCCATGTATGAATTTCTTCCAACGAGTATAAAGTTGAAGTTGCCATCTGTTCAAACAATTAGACGCTGGATGAAAAAATGTTTCGTAATTGAAACGGGATTCCAGACAAAACTCTTAGAAAATTTAAAAATAAAAGTGGATACCATGACGTCGAAAGAAAAGGAATGTGTTATCGCTTTTGACGAAATGTCTATTAAAAAATGTTTAATGTTTTCTCCAACATTAGACAAGATTGAAGGGTTCGAAGATTTGAATTTTCTTGGCACGTCAAATAAATATGGTACTCAGGCTCTACTATTTATGGCTCGGGGATTAATTCATCAATGGAAAATTCCAGTGGGTTATTTCATATCAGCAGGACCTGTGAAAGGATCCGCATTAAAAGAATTACTTTTCAAAGCAATAGATGTTCTCTTAGATATTGGATTAAAAATAAGGGCAGTAGTATGTGATCAAAGTTCAACTAATCGCATGGTAATGAACGGATTAGGAATTAAGGAAGATCAATGTTTTTTTGTTCACAATCAGCGAAAAATATACTGGGTAAATGACTTCCCCCACATTAAAAAAAATATTAGAAATAATTTAATTAACAGCGATCTATATTGTAATGGAAACCTTGCTTCTTGGCAGGACGTAGTTAGAACTTACGAAATAGATAAAACAAATTCATTAGCCCGAGCTCTCATGAAAATTACAGATTCACATATTTGGCCAAATAATTTTCAAAAAATGAAAGTAAGACTAGCTATGCAGGTATTCAGTCATACGTTTGCCACTATGAGAGCGACAGTCCACACTAATGAATTACAGTCCAGCAGTGCATACAAGACGGCAGATTTTATTGAAAATATAAATAAAATTACTGATTGTCTGAACAGTGCGTCTATTTATAATAAAAATCCATACAATTGTGCTCTGTCAGAAACTAAAACACTTGTAAAAGAAACTTTATTGAATGCCATTAGTTTATTCAAATCCATTAAAATATGTAATTCTAACGGCGCAGAAAGAAAAAACGTGTACTGTTTTAATGGATGCATAATTACAATAAAATCTATTTTAAGTCTGTACGAAGATCTCCACAATGAAGGTTACCAATTTTTATTAACCAGAAGACTGAATCAAGACTGTCTAGAAAACCTTTTCTCCGTTATTCGTTGTAGAGGTGGCTACAATCCGAACCCCAGTGTTACTCAATTCAGGCAAAATTTACAATATAAAATGATGATATGTTTAGAAGCTACAACAACAAACAAGAACTGCGAAACTGACGACACAGAATATGAATTACTTATAAACACCATAGAAGAACAAGAACAAGGAAGTGATTCTCAAAACACATATCAAGATGGAGAAATCACAGAACCCGAAATTCAAAGTGACAACACCATAATAGAATTGAATAAGGCCAGCCAGGCTGATGAAGTGGAAGCCGCTTTACGTCTGAACGTCGTGGATGGGTACGGGCATGAAAACAAATATCAAGAAAGTTCTACACAAAATCGGGAAAACCTAGAAACTTCTGTTGACAATCATATCCAGAATAATATAGTGGAGTTAACCATGGATATTGAATTTTCATTGGGAACTTGCTCCGTGGTATACCTCGCCGGTTATATAACATACAGAATTCTAAAAAAATTTCCAAATTGCAATAATTGCAAAACATTTTTACAATTAGATGAAGAATTTAGTCAAATAGAACGGCAAGAATTATTAATTTATCTACGAGATTATGGATGTGCGGAGAATGTGAGGTTCTTAAAACGGCCAACTTACGAGTGTATATATGTTGTAAACGAAGTTTTAGTCCAACTGGAGGTATATTATAAAAATCACTGTCATGTAAAAAAGTTTACAAGTAAATTTATTAAAAATGCAATAAATACTTTTGTAAGAAGCAGTACAAATCAATGTAGCGAGCATATAGAATTTTTAATTAAACATCTTGTATTAGTTAAATTAGGAAAAAAACTGAAATGGATCTCTAATAACTTTTGTACGTTGTCAGATAAAAAAATAGAAAAACAACAATCCTTGCCAATAATTAAGACAGACAGATTTCTATGGAATATATTGAGCACCTAATTGTTATATCCATTATACATATACAGAGTTTTTGAAAATTGCTAGTACAAAAAAAAAACTGTGACCTAAGAAATCCAAAACAAACCGAAGTACAGTACTTCAGAATGTTACCGTCAATGGCAGCATTATACACATACGTCTCTTTACGTCGCCCACCCGGGACCATAGTACGACGAAACCTATACCATGATCTCTCTTGATAGATCTATACTCACTAGTATAAGATACAACGTGCTGTTTTTGCAAGAGAGAAAGAGGAGAAATGCATCGAAATCATATCGAGTGAAATGGAGAGATGTACGGTATTCTATGATATGTTCCTAATAAGCGACGTACGTTTACATGGAGACCACTGGCACTGTTGCCTTGTGAAAAATACAACCGGCAACAGTGTCCTAGTTAAAAATTTGGTAACAAAATTGGCAAGTGTTTGAAATAAACGATAAGGTTATACGTTCCGAACAAATCTCTGGTTCTAAATTTAATAATTATGATAGATTCATGGTTTTTACCTTATAGTTCGCAAGCAATTTTATAACAAACAAAGTGTAATTAATTGAAACGGCTCGTTAAAATGAATATAAATCTAAATAATCTTATAGTAAAATTGAATTGACAAATTACTTTGACATGAAACTTCAAATACCTTGCCAACTTATTATTTCGATAATGTTCTTTGGGGAACTTATGTTTTATACCAACATAATGCAACAAATAGTGGTTTTTTAATTTGCGAACAACATATATCTATGCAAAGTAGGCGATTTGGGCGACATCTGTTAATCTATATGGCGACTTGCATTATGAATTGTATTATGAGAATACTGGCAACCGTGATTGCAGAGAAATCACAATATACACATCAATCAGTAGGGACAGCTTGGGCTTTTCGCTCTTACCGTTTCTTAGAGCTCATGTGCGAAATGAGCGGGCATTCATCAAGCGACCGAGCGTGGCGCAACGGTCAATGGTTGACGGCCTCGTTCAGGTAACCACAAGAGCTGAGTTACTAATTCAACATAGCTATTGAACAGACATGCTTTTGGAGTGCCAAGCTTCAGCAGCTAGTATTCTCACATTAACCCTTTAAGAATACGAGTTGTTAACATTCAATATGATGAGTCTGCATCAGGGTCTGCATTCAGGCTCGGTGATCACCTGAACAGGGCCAAAAAACGGACGTTCCGCCAGAATTCCGGCACACATTCAATATGGCCGTCAATTGCTGATCAGCTGTTTTGGCGGATACGTAACCATTAGATTATCTTCTCGAATTTCATCATGTTTCGACTATTTTGAGCTCACTTGTAATTTTTATAATAAAACAAGCTTTTGTTTACTAAAATAAGAAGTATATCTTACGAAATAAATAAGTTTTTCTGGTAGTGACATCTGGTAGCATTAGCCCGCCTACTTGGGTTTGGAAAATTGGAATATGAACTTCAAAGGCGCCGGCAGAAGCTATCCCTACTGATTGATGTCTATACTGTGGAGAAATCTGTCAAATTTTAAAGTTGGCAAAATGTTGTAGTTATAAAATTACCTATATGCACAAGTTTAATTTAACGAATATTAGATCCTTATTTGGAACTGTACTGTTAAGAAAGTTCTTTAGAACTACGGTAAATATGGATGATGATTTGTTGGAATCACAAGAAATACTTGAAACTTTCATAAGCAACAGTGGTTCGAACAAAGATGGGGCCATAGTGAAATACTTGAAAAGTATAAAGTATCCACCGATTGAGGATTTTAAGAAAGGTAATTTTAACGAAGAATAATATAATATGTTTCCCTAACATATACCATTATCAAAAATTTCAGGACTAGAATGGTTTAATGTATCTGAGCCTTTGTCATTTAGCAAACATCTCAAGGGAAAAGTTGTTCTTTTGGACTTTTTTACGTACTGTTGCATAAACTGTATGCATATTTTACCTGACCTAAAAGAATTAGAAAATGAATTTCCCGCGGAAGACGGATTAGTAGTTGTAAGTATCTGATGCTAACTTTACATAACTGTAGTAAACATTTATTAGAAAAACTTTTCACAGGAATTATTTCACAATGTACCTTCGATATTAAATGCTAAGCAACTTCAATGACAACAATTGGTAGCATTACCTATAAAAATTGCAGCTTTTTGACAGTATTGTTTAAATATACAGTACAGTGACCTTGACAGGTATTAATAATTTCAGAATACATGTTTACTTTGCTGAGATACCTTGTTACAGAAAAAAATCTTATAAGAAAATAGTTAGTGTTGTCAGTTGTTTCAATCAATCGTACAACTTCTCTTTAATTATTGAAGATCATATCTTTTTATATGCATGTCATATGCATGTCAATGAGGTGTATTCTGTAAGCGTTTCATTTCAATTGTTATGCTTGTTATCATTGATATATAACAAGCATAACAATAGATTTCCTAAAAACTGTATTCTCTAAGCACTTTTCTCTTCGATTGATTGTTATGTTATAACAATTTATTGAAGCCATTTCAATCGCCATGTAGCAATTGAAATGAACTGACAAGTACCTATTGCATCAATTTCGATGTGATTAAATATTTTAAGGAATTTTTATATATTAAAATATCCGATTTTTCATTTGTAAAACAATTACATATTTAAAAAAACCGCCGAAAAGAACCGTTAAATTACGGTGTCTTAGCTGTGTTTATGCGTTTACGCTGCATACCAAGATCGGTTTTATTTTAATTTATTCGTTGCTAATTTAAAATTCAGTGATGGATTTAGAAAGAGACGTGCTTTTGGGTATGGTAGAAGAAGTAGAAGCTGCAGAAAATAGGTACTAAAGTGTGGTTTTTACAGTCACTAAAACTAATAACTAAATATTAATAACTATCAACTAAGAAATTAAAAGGCCGTACTGATACGAAGCGGTTTATACAACTTCACTAAAAATTAAGAATTCGCTTATTTTAATTCTTAGTGGAAAAGGCGGGATGACTGTAAATTTCTCTCTGGTTAATATTCCCTCCACGGAATTTTCACAGCTAGGTGTGCATCGAGCATGTGTAATTTTTTCTTGTATAAACGGAAACTTTTGCATAGTTTTAATTTTAGTTTTAGTTAATTTTTAGTTTTAGTTTTACTGACTGTATAAACCAAGCATTACAAAAGAAATTAGTTAAACTCTACCTACAACCTCACTTTCTAGGCATGTTGTCCGTCTTTCTCATCGACAACTGCGAGATAGAAGTGACCCGTACAATTTACCAGAGCAAGACTTTTTTGGTATTTTCCGCCTCAATAGGGAGTTAGTGCGAGATTTAATAAATCAACTAACCCCTCATTATCCTGAGCTGGAAAGGTCAACTGGCATACCAAATTGGTATTTACAGGACTTACAATAATCCATTTTGTTACTAAAGCAATTACTTGTTTTGCCTTAGGTTCTTGCTGCGTTACAGCTGTTGGGTCAAGGCAGCTATCAAAAATGTATAGAGCAAAATTATAATTTGGGTTTGTCTCAGGCGTCAATATCCTGTTGCCTCTCTGCATTTTGTAACAACCTTGTTACAAATTTTGCTGACCTGTGGATTAAATTTCCAAAACAAGAAGCAGAAAAAGTACAAATAAAAGCAGAGTATGTTCAAATTGTATTTACTAATATTAGTACTTAAAAAATTTTGTTGCAAATCGTTTTTGATTGCAGTGAAAACCTCGAGCAGCCTCTGAACAGCTGTTTCAGCCCTACTTGGGGCTTCGTCAGCAGAGACGTAACACGACATTCCCACTGCAAACAGAAACGACTTGTCCACTTTATTCGCAATTGCGAGGTTTTCACTGCAATGAAAAACGATTTGCAACAAATTTTTTTAAAAACTTTCATTATGCTTTGACAGCAAGCATGTCCGCCTTGCATGGAGGACTTATTAGGAGCAAATCCGCTTCAGTTTGTCTATCCTACTGCAATGTCAGGTCAAAAAGCGATCGTAAGATGTCGCCCTTTTATCTGTTAATATTAGTAAATTAGATTTTTTTTTGGTTTTGTTGCTTATGCCTAAGTTTAATTTTCCGGGTGTTAGTGGTTCCATAGATTGCACTCACATCACAATACATCCTCCTCCTGCAGAACATGCAGAGCATTCTGGACTTGCATTTTATAATAGAAAAGTTTTCTACAGTTTAAATACTCAGATTGTATGTTTCTTAGCTGGTAGGATATGTCTTAACAAATTTTAATCAATAATACTTTGTAGATTTGCGACTCTAATTTGAGAATTTTAACAGTAAATTTTAGTTTTAGACTAATGGTGCGTTTTCTCTTTTGAGGTATTCCTGGAGCTGGTATGTTGATGTTGGATGGTATATCTTCTGGCATTAACATTAATTCGGCCTCCACAAAATTTATCTCACCAATATTATTACTATTGCTAAAAGATGAGTCTTGCATGTTTGATATACCAAGTTCAGTAGCATTTTGTGAGTTATAAGTATCATTATTGGTGCTAGTAAATGATTCACAAGTATTTGATGTACTGGGTACGACTACATTTTGTAGATCATCAATTAAAATACTAGATATAAGCCCTAGAAGTAGCTGGTCCTTGTCTGAAAGTGTCTTTTAGTTTCACCTCCCCCTGTTTTTTTCTGGTCAATTTTTATTTCTCTGAATCATTGGTGTTACATTTGTATTGATTCCATGTCTAATGATAAATAAGAATCAAATCAACAAAACCTAACAAAATTACTTTCTTGTTATCTTTTTGTAAACTGAACTAAGTTATATGTAAATTTGTACCTATGTATTGTTTTATGTGTACTTAAGTATGTGAAAGAAATATAGAAAATGTCTGTTGCAAAAATTCTAGTGTTTTATTTTTTGCTAACTTTGCAGATTGCGTATTATAAAAAAGAGCGATGTAACAGTAAGTATACCTAATAATAATAGTTAACTGAACTGGTTATAAACAAATTCGCTGATATTGAAATTAATGTTAGTTTGTTTTTCCTTTTACTCTTAACTTATAGTGTTACCTTGATGCGTAGGAATAATAAAATCGTTGAAGGTACCTTTTTCCACCCATCTACAGTTTTTTTCTGGTCCAGTACGCGCAGAATTTAAAATTAGGCTCAGTTCTTGTCACAAGTTTTGAATCTCCTGGTTTCCTGTTACTAAGATTTTATTATTGTTGATAAAATCCAACATCAGATCAAACTGCTTTTTTGAAGTTTTAGAAGCTCGTGCCTATTTTGAAGTCATTTTAATAATAACAGTAACCTCGTAAAAATGCTCGCGCCAGCAATTTGAAAGATTTGAAATGTCAAAATTATTCCGGTGTAGGTATATCGCGTATATTATATGATTATCGTTTGTTACAATTCTTTTCAATTCACGCATAACAAGTGGACTTACAGAATACGATAATTAAGATGAATTATTATGATTTCATATCAATCTAGTTCTCTTCAATTATTGTTATGCATTTCAATTGAAATGAAACAGTGCTTACAGAATACGCATGAATGTTACAGAATAGATTGTCTTTTGCTGCAATTCTAATTTTAATTAGGTGAATTTTGACTCGTCCAAACGAGTATATTTTCATTTTCAACTCAGTTAGTAATATGTCAATACAATGTTAATGATTAGGGTTCTTATTTCAAATTGGAACAATTTGCATAATTCTATCAACATTTGCCTTTTTTTATTTTTTTATTCTTTCAAATCCAGTTTTACTTTAACAATGATCTCCTCTATCGATGAAACTATTACAAAAATACAAGTGTTAAAAAATTACTTTACTTACAATCAAAGATACAAATCAAACTGGAACGTGAACGAAACCGAAGTCAATTTTTTTCGAATTATGAACCTGAACCCTGCAATATATCAAAATAATGATAACATATCAAGTATCAGATACTGATACTTATCGAAATACAATTTGTGTCATATTTTTGAATTATGTTGTTTTGTTAGTATCCGATATTTCAATGGGTATCGACATTCATAATATTTATATAGGGTATATATCGAAATATGACATACAATTTGACTTACAGCTCAGCCATAACTATAACGCTGATTCAAGTATTATAATGGACCTCTTTCTGCTGCACCCCATAAGATAAACAGGGATTTGTCCGTAGATTTGTACACTGATAAGTAAATTGCCAGCATCTTAAACAAATAAGTAAACATAGTTCATTTTCTCTTTAACAGTACATAAAAACATTGTAAATAAAAAGATTTAAAAGTAAGTTAGGGTTATTTGTACAGAAAAAGAACATCCAACTGAATCAGGTACAAAGTGAGTAAAATCGCATCAAATTTTATTTACGAATGCATTAATGGCTACATGTCCTTAAGATTCTACACGAATTTGTTTACTTTGAACCTTGTTTAGTTAAACCACTAAACTGACGTTCAATTGAACCAGGTTCAGAATGAACAAAGTCGCATCAAATTTTGTTTATGAATGCATTAATTGTCATATGTCATTAAGATCCTACGCGAATTTGTTTACTTTGAACTTGATTCAGTTGAACGTCAGTTTAAACCTCCTTGGAACAACTGACCCTTAGGTCCAGTTTTATAATTGCAGCTCAACTTTGAGCTGAGGTTTAAACCCTCAGCAACGATTATTTCAACAATTGTTGCAAAGGATTTAAACTTCGGCTCAAAGTTAAACCGTCATTGTAAAACTGTACCTTAGGCCGTTTTTCCATCTCAGTTTAACTTTAAGCTTCGCTTTATTCCCATGGTAACAATTGTAAGGACAATTGTTTCCATAGGAATAAAACGTTAAACCCCAATTGAGAAACTGGCCCTTAATGTAATTAATATGAGAGTTTACGATTATATTCGTAAACTTGTCGACACAATGGATACACAAGGATATTAACCGACGATTAAATTTAGCAGGAAGTGGTAAAATCGGGCCTAAATGGTTTATATTTTCAGCTAGAGACTACACTTTTTCTAAGTATACATAGTTCAGAAAGTAACAGATTAATTTCAAAAAGTGACAATTGTATTTCAGAAATGTAAAATGTATTTCAGAAAAAGTGAATTGTATTTCAGAAAAACAACATTCTTGATTTACAAACGACGCTTTCTGATTTACATCATTAATGAGCACAATTAAATTATATTGGCATTTAACAATTGATAATTAATTAATTGTAATTGTACAAAATTACAATTTACCATTAATGAATTGTAGTTATCGAAACATGCAATTAACAATTAATCAATTGTAATTGTAGGAACTCGCAGTTAACAATTAATCAATTTTAATTGTGGTAACTGGCAATTTACAATTAATCAATTGTTATTATAGAAACCTTCCATGCCAACAATTCGTGATTTTCTTTTTATAAATATTTAATAAATAATTTGTTCACAAATTAAAAGACCACTGGCGGCGTTGCCTTGTGAAAACTACACCCGGCAACAGTGTCCTAGATAAAAATTTAGTAACAAGTGTTTGAAATAAACGATAAGGTTATAAACATATAAAATAGCGACATCTTACTATCGCTTTTTGACCTAACATTGCAGTAGGATAGACAAATTGAAGCGGGATTTGCTCCTAATGAGTCTCCCATGCAAGGCGGCCATGCTTGCTGTCAAAGCATAATGAAAGATTTTAGAAAATTTTTTTGCAAATAGTTTTTGATTGCATTTGCGAATAAATTAATTGGGCAAGTCGTTTTTGGTCTGCAGTGGGAATGTCGAGCTACGTTTCTGCTGAAGAAGCCCCAAGCAGGGCTGAAACAGCTGTCCAGAGGCTGCTCGAGGTTCTCACTGCAATCAAAAACGATTTGCACAAAATTTTTCTAAGATAAGGTTATACATACCTTCGGAACAAATCCCTGGTTCAAAATTTAATAATTATAATAGATTCATGGTTTTTACCTTATCGTTCGTAAGCAATTTTATAGCAGACAAACTGTGATTAATTGAAACGGCTTATTAAAATGAATATAAATGTAAATAAACTAATAGTAAAATTGATTTGACAAATTACTTTGACACGAAACTTCAAATACCTTGCCAACTTAGTATTTTTGTTAATGTTCTATAGGGGGACTTATGTTTATACCAACATAATGCAACAGGTAGTGGTTTTTTAATTTTTAAACAACGTATATACGTTAGTAAATAGTGTAAGGTAATGTATGTTGCTGATTTAATTTATGCTACAAGGTACTCGAGAGAAATGCAGGGGCTCGTTCAGGAACTGAAAGGAGCGCGCTTTCTCTCTCTCTCGTGCAAGTGATTTTGTATATTTTGCTTTTCATTTTATACGACTAATGGGTTCCCCCGTTCCAGTTCTTGAACGCAACCTAGGCGGCCAAAGTTAAGTATCCTAACGTATCCCTCTCTCTCCTAGTCAGTGCCGTAGCTAGGGTTTTTGTCGCTTATGGCAAGATTCAGTGGATTTTTAATTTGTGAACAACGTATACATGCCTTATTTTGAAGTATTCATAATATTTTTTGGAATATTTTCATCGACGTGAAAATACTATGTAAACTGAATATACTTTTATTGTACAAATTTAAAGTAGACGTAAGAAAGGATAATTATTAAAAAGAATCCTGGAATGTCCCGTCCATTACGTAAATTAATGTCTAATTATTATCACAATCTATTAAATTTTATTGCAATTTAAAATGTAATTGCAACGAAAAATGTAATTGCAATTAAAAATTGAATTATCAGTCAATGTCAAAATGTTCACCATTTATAAGTGAGTTTGTTATGTTACAAAGGTGTACACCAGTGTATATTTTGTCACAGAATTTGCTTCACTGCAGCCTAGATCAGGCTAAATTCTCCAATAAGTATGTTATACTCATCCATATTGACATGCGAAGCAGACATTTCAGACTGCATTAAAGCAAATTTAGTAAAAAGTGTGCACCACTGCAGGATACACACCTAGGAACTATCTCGCATATTCTGTAATAGAAATAAAGATTTTTCTTCGAAAATAGTGATGACGATTTGAGAAAATTTAAGAAAAACGTAAAACAATTGAAGTTACAATCACAATTAAACTAATTTAAATGGGATATATGTAGATAAAAACAATTACTTGAAAAGACAGATTAGTAAATTAACGGTGGGTTGCACAAAAAAATTAATTATCATCGATTAATTTAATTCTCTGATTGGGGAACGTCATTGGACTAAGTTAACAATAGATTTGGCACAACCAATTATATTTATTCACCCAACCAATCACAGGCTTTAATCACGCTGTTAAATTAATCAGTGATTAAATAATTGTCATGAAACTGGTTGTTAGACTTTTAGCAAATACTTAAGTCTTGTTAAAACCTGTCTATGAATCTGTAGAGATACTTCTTAGAATTCTTTTAATTATAAGAACAGACTGAATATGGACCATAATATTCTATGCGCATAAGGAAATTTTACTATGTGCTTAAGGGCATTTCATTTGTGCATTTTGATGCACGCATGCATTCCTATTGATGTTGTATTTCTAAAAAGTCCATGTTAATATTTCTTCATATTCTTGTAAGTATTAAAATAAGACTCTGTAACATGAACCTCCTATACTGGGCCCCATAGTGGAAAGTTTTTATTACACTTAGAATTAGACTAGTGTTGATCATTCCAGCAAGCTTTAATTGGTTATTAATTTAAGTCACGTTTAAACATGCATAATAAATAAATAAAAAATTTCTTGCAGATTGGCGTTCATAGTGCCAAGTTTGATAATGAGAAAATATCAAAAAATGTATTGGCTTCAGTACAACGCTACAACATTTTGCATCCTGTAGTCAATGATAATTCATTAGATATGTGGAAAAAATGCAATGTACATTGTTGGCCGACGTTAGTCCTTTTAGGACCAAAAGCAAATCCTTTGGTAATGTTGTTAGGCGAAGGACACAAAAGCAGGCTGAAGTTATTTGTTAAAAACGCGCTTGCTTACTACAAATCGAAAAATGAAATCTCTAACCACTCTCTACCATTTAAATCGGCCTATCATTTATTACCGAAAGAAAGAGGGCCTTTATTATTCCCTGGAAAAATCACAAATTTTATTGACGAAGATAAAAATGAAATTATCGCAGTGTCAGACTCAGGAAATCACCGAATTATAATTTTTACTGTTGACGGAACAGTTATCAAAGAGATAGGTGTTAATAAGCCAGGATTTCATGATGGAAAAGTAGATGAGGCGCAATTTAACTCACCGCAAGGTCTTGTGTTTCAGAATAAGGATGTGTTGTTTGTTGCTGATACAGAAAACCATGCTGTACGTAAAATCAATTTAAAAACTGATACAGTGGAAACAGTAGCTGGAATAGGCATACAGGGTCACGATCATGAAGGTGGAAAGAAGGGTGCACAACAAATAATATCATCACCTTGGGATTTATGCTTATACAGAACACCTGACTCAAAAGAAGTTCTTATTATAGCAATGGCCGGTACCCATCAAATATGGGCACTGTTTTTGGACGAAACTGTATGGTGGAAGTCGAAAAAATATTCTGCAGGAACTTGCGTAGCAATTGCAGGGAGTGGAAGAGAAGAAAATCGCAACAATCAATATCCTCATGCTGCTGGTTTTGCTCAACCTTCAGGCTTGGCATTGTGCAACAAAAACAAAGAAGTTTTTATAGCTGATAGTGAGAGCTCCAGTGTTAGAAGACTTTCTTTGGTTGATGGAAAAGTAACGGCAGTAGTTGGGGGTCACAAAAACCCACAGGTCTGTTGAATTAAGCTGGCTCTATTTCAACACTTTAACGTTCTTTGTTTTAGAATCTATTCGCTTTTGGGGACAAAGATGGGGAACTTTATGAAGCAAAACTGCAACATCTTCTAGGCTTGGCATTGTCAGAGGATGAAAACACTCTATTTGTAACAGACACCTACAATCACAAAATAAAAAAGGTAGATATTTCCAAGAATAGTATTTCTACCATCAAGATATTAGTAGAAGATACAACTGATGGTGACTATGCGTCGTTCAATGAACCAGGTGGATTATGCTCTAGTGGAAATAAAAGGCTATTACTGGCAGATACAAATAATCATCGCATTAAAATTCTTGAACTCGATGACGCAGCTAACATTAAACGGGTAAAAAACGCAGAATTAAAAATCAAGGAAGAAAATACCAGACCTTCTGTTGACTTATCTAAGTATAATATTTTAAATTCGAAATTAATTGAATTCAATTCCAAAGGTGCAACTTTGAATTTAGAAATAAAATTGTCTTTTATAAGCAACTTAAAATTAACTGAAGACGTGCTGCAAAAATGGTCTGTTCGTTTGCCTAATGAAATGTGGTCATGTGCACCAGGTAGTGGTAATGATATTAATAATGTTAATGTAATTATTAAAGCGCCCACTGCTGCACAAGATGATGAAAAGGAGACAGTAGATGTAGTCTTTAGTTTGATTACTTGTACAGATGAACAATGCTATCCAAAGAATTTTATTGTAAGACAACCCATTCAAATCACTGTTAATGGTGATGAAAATTCTCATATAGTTGTTAACATTAATTTAAGCGCTGATAAAACTGAATTGTTCTAGCATTTTTTAACTTAAGTTACTTGTTCCTGCAGTTTTAATAACACAAGATTTCATTTGCTGAAAGCTGCTAAGTTGTAGTATTTACGGCAGACACTATTTTTATAATTTATATCTTTCAGTTCTTACTAATATGTACACAGTGAATTTTATTTAATTGTGTAATAAATGAAATAAATAAAATTATTGTAACTTAAAAAAGCAACAAAAATTAATTTGTATACAGGGAGATTCAGGCAACCCTTTCATTAAAAGTTTACGGACTTCTCCTTTGAATTTCTGTTTCATATTTTGCACTTATAAGTTAACGATATGGATCTATCGAAATATAATATTTTCAACTTTCGGACACTTTCGCTTGTACCGGAAGTTCCTGTCAGCTTTCTTATTTTAAATGGAATACCCCAATTTTTAATACATTTTTGAAATCTTCATAAAATTCTAAAAATATTTCGTGCAACATATGACAAAACGAAAATTAACCGTTTCCGAGATATTTTCATTTTTTTAAAATAACTCAGACTTGCAGAACCTTGGTTATGATACTGCCGTCTTTGTGCAATAAAAACCATGATGCCCATTTTTGGCCTGTAGTAGGCTACAGTAACATTCTTTCAGATTAAGTCCAGTTTTGCACTTGATTGCTTTCAGGCTGGTTGAAAAGTAACTTCTATTCGAACTAATTTCAACTGTCGAAAAGTCATGTTTTTTAAATGAAACGCCTAGTATATTTTTATACCATGTGACTCAGGATTAAATGTTCTTTCGTCCTGTATTAGCATTTCCTATACCTATCTTTTTTAGTTCACTCGTTATCGATGATTTCTTTTTAACAGGTAATTTTTTTTTCATTTCACGGTATTATTTTTAAATAGTGGGCTATGAGAACTAGAGAAATTATAATTTTTGAAATTATCCGTCTAGTGGGAATTAAAAAAACACAATTTAATCGGTACGAAGAACCAAAAAATCAATAATCAAACACAGACATATTAAAGGTATTTAATCATCAAAAATCGACAATTCAAGAAGTTCATAAAAAAAGTTGTTATATCGAGGAAAATGAGTTATTACTTAGATTTACAACATACAATTTGTGTTGTATTTTTAATATTTCTGATTTATTTATTAGTTTTCATAAAATTTTGTATTCTAAGTGTAAATTTCTCCTTATAAATGTGTAAATAGTCATACCAAGAACTCTAATACATGCCGCATATGTAAACAAAAAGTTCAGATGATAGATGTGTATTTAAATATTATTTGTTGGTTTTTAAAATGAAATTGAAATTACAGTTAGAAATTAATTTAAAAAACCTCAGTTTGTTAAATTTTCATAGCACACTATTCAGGAATAATATTGAAAAGTGAAAAAATTGATGTCTCAAAGAGAAAATCATGAATAGAAAGAGAAAGGTAAGAGATGGGTATAGGGAACGCTAATATCGTTCGAACGAACATTTAATTCTGATTCTTATTCTACAAAAATATACTGGGTGTTCTATTTAAAAAACATGACTTTTCGACAGTTGAAATCAGTTCGAATAGAAGTTACTTTTCAACCAGCCCGTAAACGATTTTGTGTAAAATTAGGTATGACCTGAAAGCTTATGAGTGTAGCCTACTACAGACCAAACATTGAAATTATGGCTTTTGTTACACAAAGATGGCAGCATCACAAACAAGGTACTGCAACTTCGAACTTTTTTTAAAAAATGGAAATATCTCTAAAACGGCTAATTTTTCTTGTGTCACATGTTACACAAAATATTTTTAGATTTCAGAAATGCAATAAAAAATGGGGTATTCAATTTAAAATAAGAAAGTTGACAGCAACTTCCGGTACAAGCGGAAGTGTCCGATAGTTGCAAATATCATATTTTAATAGATCATGATCGCTAACTTATAACCGCAAAATATGAAATAGAAATTCAAAAAGGAAGTCCGTAAACTTTTAATGAATGAGTTGCCTGAATCTCCCTGTATAATTTTTTTTAACTAAAAATTTTTATACGAAAGAAGGCACTTACAAATACTGAGTGTTTGAAAAATTGTGTCCATCCTTCATATGTCAAAATATTAACCAATTCGACTCGAAAATCACAAAAAAAAATTCCTATGGTGGTTATTCGAAAATATTAAGCGTATGAAGTTGTTTGTACAAATTATTTTTTCAATATCTTTTCAAAAATTTTAGTAACGACCATTTAAACAAAAAGAAAAAAAATTTAACAAATTTTGGAGAAACAATGGATATTTTCAAGCTTAAAAAACAACTACCAACTGTGGAAATATGTACTTAGAATACTTTTGTAATCAATGTCTTACTTTGTAGGGACTAATAACGTTAGCTTATAAAGGACAGACACTATTTTTGAGACATCTTGTGTACATATTTAAAATTTATATTTTAATGGTGTTCAAATATTTCAAACTATTTATTTCAAAACTCAGAAGTTTTGCAGTCATAAATGTAATAATCAAAATTATAAAAAAAATGTTAGAAATTTGATGTAACTATTGTAAAATCATTTTTATTTTTTAAATTTATTGCTTGAAAACTGCTACACTGAGGATTGACATAACTAGCAGAAATTCGTAATTTTGTAAGGTGTAAATCAAACCTTCAGTTGTCATTTTGATGTCAAATTTAACTAGTCCACAACATGATTTAGAGTGATGTGGGTGACGTTTAGAAACTTCAGAATCAGATTTAGGATCAGTTTACACCGCTGAAACATTATATTTGCCAAAGTGTACCAGTTATCAAAGACTGCAACTGTACATATTTCAATTAGCTGCCGGTTTCAGGCTACCAATGTCAAATTATGAATTAACAAAATAATTATAAAAGAGGATAAAAATTACTTATAATAAATTGCAATAGCTGATTTGTTATTAGATTTTCTTTGATGTAAGTATTTAAGAAGTAAAAGTAGGTACTCTGATATTTCTTTCCCTTCTTTCTAATGATTGTACTTGTCTGTAGATAGCTGGCGTATTGGCAGTAATTTGTTCTTCAGACCTGTCTTCTGTTAGGACTAATTTGATAGTTTATAGAAATATTATTTCCTAACATTTGTTTATGGCTTTATTTTATAGGCATTAATTTTAATTGTCACAATTTATTACAGCTAACTTTTCTCCTTCAATAATCCTTGTTTATGAAAATTATAGTAAATGATCTGGTTACTACATTTTTCTCATTCTTACCTGTGGTTAAGCAGAGTTCTTCTCTCTCACATTTCTACCGTGGTTATGTATCGCTCCAATTATCATAAACGCTCAATTATTTTCTTAACTTATTACTTGACGTTAGCAGACTGATGAAGGCTTAACATTCGAAACCCCAATTTATAATTTCAAGTGCGTCCCAATCGAAAACGTTATTAAATACCCCCAACTTGAGTTTAAAACATAAAATATAATATATGTACAGGTATTTTTGTAATAGTAACATTTGCTTGTTAAATAATTTCACTTTCAACTCTTGCAACTTTTTAGTTTATCTTTTATCAAAAGTTTAATAAGAAAAAAGCTTTAATCTAGCTACTCTTTCAATATCTTCCATACATTACGAACAACGCCGAGACATAGTTGGGCAAACGTCCTCCATTCTGTAAAGCGGACAATGCCAGTGGTTGGGTGGAGTACGCTGTGGCATTCACCACTGGTAATATACAGCATTGTCCGCTCTACATTTTGGAGGACATTTGCCCAACTATATCTTGGCGTTAGTTATGAAACATGAAGAATAAAATAAATAACAATAAAATTACATTTTTTATATAAACAATGAAAAAAGCATATAAAGGAAAATACTAAGAATTACAGTTCTCAATTGCACCACTAACAACCAGAAAATTTGTTATTTTATTATTTATATGATCCTATAGAATTGAGTTTGTTAATATTTCTTAGGTTTCAAATATAATTGCAGACTAAGTAATGGTTAATTACCAAAAATTGTGTATGTATATTGAAGCTTAATGATATATTGAAGCTTAATATGATTATTGTGTGGTGTATGGACCATTTAATACCGCTTATTTATTGTATTCATATTTTTATATTAGATTGTTGAAAAATAAAACTATATTACTTACATTTTTTATATAAACAATGAAAAAAGCATATAAAGGAAAGTACTAAGAATTACAGTTCTCTATTGCACCACTAACAACCACAAAATTTGTTATTTTATTATTTATATGATCCTATAGAATTGAGTTTGTTAATATTCCTTAGGTTTCAAATATAATTGCAAACTACATAATGGTTAATTACCAAAAATTGTGTATGTATATTGAACTTCTTTAATATGATATATTGAAGCTTAATATGATTATTGTGTGGTGTATGGGCCATTTAACACCGATTATTTATTGTATTCATATTTTTGTATTAGATTGTTGAAAAATAAAACGATATTATTTACATTTCCAGACTTATTATTCATTTAGTACTGTTGTAGGATTTATTTACAAAGGACTATGAATATAAAAACTGTCTCTAATAACTGTGTGGCAGAGCAAGGACTCCTATGAAGTTGGCAGAGGTCTGGAGTTCTATGTCAAAATTAAAGAGTTCTGATGGATTAAACATAAAAAAATTACCTTTAAAATTTGGTATACTAAGTTCACAAAACGGGGTTTGAAAATTGGCTATAAAATTTTAACTGTTGGAAATAATTAATTTCACCATTAAGACTTTCTTTAGAACTATTGAGATGCTATCCAGAACTCAAATAAATAGAATATCGAAATTTTGAAATTACTATATCGCCCATATTCTAACAAAAGATTAAAACACGAAAAACTATTTTTGGGTTTAGAGACTTAGAAATAAGAAATAATTGTTAGTTTATTAAATTTTATTTCTAAGTCTGAACCCAAAAATAAATGTTTTTTCGTGTTTTGATATTTTGTTAGAATATGGTGGATATAGTAATTTAAAAATATCGAGATTTTGTTTAGAGTTCTTGATAGCACGCAGAAAAAAATTTAACAAATTGCAGTTGAAGACTTTTCAAATTATTATTAATTACTAATAACTGCAAATATCATGGAGAGAGTATAGTGAAATTCCAACAGTTAAAATTTTATAGCCAATTTTCAAATCCCGTTTTGTGAAGTTAGCACCCCAAATTTTAAATCATTTTTTATGTTTAATCTGCCAGAACTCTTTTTAATTTTGACATAGAACTCAGAACTCTTTGAGGTGCTATCAAAACTCCAAATAAAAAATTACTTTTTTGAAAAATGAGGTGCCAACTTCAAAGGAGTAGAGCTAGGACTCCTAGATAGGACTGTTTTCTTCAAGATACTCCCAACCTAGGAGTATCTTGAAGAAAACAGTCCTATCTAACCTGCGTTCGTTTATTCAATTCCATTCACTCCAATTACTCCTTTCGTACTTTTGTCTCACTTTTACTTAGAGCGAACGGAGTGGAATAAACGAACACAGCAATAGACACTTTTTCAATCTTTTATCTGGTATTTAAATATATTTTTACTACAACAAAGAATCTACAAAAAAAGGTTGCTTTCAAAAAGTATTTATATCTTAATATTGAATTATTATTTTTGTTATATTGCATTAGATTTAAAAGGATTTAAGATACTAAGAAGTAGTTGGAATATACTTAGAAAAAAATGATTTAATAAAACCAATATACAGCATGTCCCCGGGTAGAACTAACTATACCTGTATTTCGCATTTATAACATAACCTGAAATTTGGTTAAGAGTAAAATACCTTTCATTTGAAGGGAAAGTAAAAGTTTTATTGGAAAAAGTATCTAATCTAATGCGAAGTTGTATGTTAAAGTTTATTTTTTTTCCTAGTGTTTTTGTTTAGGATAGTCGCTGAAAAATGTGCAGCACTAGAAGTGCAACATGTGAAATAATATTTATTTTTTGTGTTATATGATTGTATAATTAATTGCGAGTATAACTAAATTTGGAATCATTATTACTTTCATCATAATGAAGACAAAAGACTATCACCTTCAAGATATAACGTTCAGATTAGATATTTGAGCTTCTATTTACTTTACAAACATCTCTTTTCAGTAATACCTATTTTAACTTCTTTCCTTTCGAATAAAAGGTACTTTACTCTTAACCAGATTTTACGTTGTTCCGTATTCTAACCATCCTCTAAGTTATTTCGAAAATTTGGTAATCGGTGAGGACTTGTTAGGAGAAGCAAAGCTTTTAATAAAGAATGACTGCTCTCGTCTTGCCTATCCTAGTATGCAAAATAAGGAAGTTTACTAGTTAGGTCCATCCGGGGACACACAGTATATGCCGAGTTCCATTAAAAAATTTAGTCTGTAAATTGAAAATAATTTCAAAATATGCAGCGTCCAGCGTGACTTTTGTAATCTTTTTTTGTTTTCGTGTTGCTTCTACAGGCTTCACAAAAGAAACAGATACAGACAAAATATAATATTCTATACGTTGTTCAAAAATTAAAAAACCACCACCTGTTGCATTATGTTGGTACATCAACCCGGCGACGGAAACTAAGGAAAAAATATTTTTAAAGTGAAAAAAAAATGCGAAATGTATAAAACATAAGTTCCCTACAGAACATTAATAAAATACTAAGTTGGCAAGGTATTTGAAGTTTCATGTCAAAGTAATTTGTCAAATCAATTTTACTATTTATTTACTTTAATAAGCCGTTTCATTTAATTAAAGTTTGTCTGCTATAAAATTACTTGCGAATAATAAGGTAAAAACCATGAATCTATTATACTTATTAAAAAAATTCGTTGCAAATCATTTTTGATTGCAGTGAAAACCTGGAGCAGCCTCTGTACAGCTGTTTCAGCCCTGCTTGGGGCTTCTTCAGCAGAGACGTAGCTCGACATTTTCACTGCAAACCAAAAACGATGCAATTGCGAATAAATTGGTCAAGTCGTTTATGGTTTGCAGTGAAAATGTCGAGTTACGTCTCTACTGAAGAAGGCCCAAGCAGGGTTGAAACAGCTGTACGGAGTCTGCTCGAGGTTTTCACTGCAATCAAAAACGATTTGCCACAATTTTTTTTTAACTTTCATTATGCTTTGACAGCAAGCATGGTCGCCTTGCATGGGGTAGCTTATAATGTAGCCAACCCGCTTCAGTTTGTTATCCTACTGCAATGTCAGGTCAAAAAGCGATCGTAGGATGCCGTTGTTTTATCTATTCACTGTAATTATTAAATTTAGAACTGGGGATTTGTTCTGAAGGTACATATAATGGTATAACCTTATCGTTTATTTCAAACACTTGCCACTTTTTTTACCAAATTTTTAACTAGGACACTGTTGCCGGTTGTATTTTTCACAAGGCAACGCTGCCAGTGATCTTTTAATTTGTAAACAAATTATATCCATGTTTTACCGATCACTTTTAGATTTTTGCCGGGCAAATATAAATATTTTACTGATCATTTCAATTTATAAACTGTACAATAATTATTTATATACCGACTATTTATAATTTTTTACCAAATAAATCGTTCTAATTTTATACTGAACACTGAGTTTTGATTGTAATTATAATGGTAGTAGCATAGGATCTTTCACAAGAAAATCTGAATTAAAAAATTAATGATTTAGTTAATTTTATTCGTTCAGCTCAAAACGTATAATTTGCTGTAAAAATATTGCGTTGTGCAACTTTACACTTCTTTTGTTTCTGCAAGGCTCGATTTTTCTTCATTTATCTGCTTTGTAGGAGTAATATTTATAGAAATCATTGTGAATAAGTATTTGCAGCGATCAGTGATTATACGGGGTAAATGATTTATCAGGTGGAAAAATCGGGTCTACATGATTTTCCAAATAATAATTGCGAATCCTAAGATCTTAATAGAAAAAAATGTAATTATTAAAATCTGAATTACACATTTTCTTATCTAATGCCCGTATTACACGGTGATATTTCTTGTACAAAATTTGTGACATGACAGAGAAGTGTCGAATTAACCAATAAACATCAACTAAGGTAACTTGTTTCTGTCATTTTGTCCTAAATTTACACAAAAAATGTCATCGTGTAAAGCAGGCATAATTTATAAAATAAAACCACTACATTTCAGACCAATAAAAAAATTTATTTCAAATACAAATAAATCAGACTTGAAAATTCGTTACAAAAAAAAATATTAGCAAAAAGACGTTGAAACAAATTTTTGAATGAATACGTTTTACTTTTTAATCCATCTTTTTTAATATTCTTCTGCGCCTTCTCCTTCCCCTTCTCCAGAGTCCATGCCGACTTCTTCGTAGTCCTTCTCAAGAGCAGCCAAATCTTCACGTGCTTCAGAGAATTCACCTTCCTCCATACCTTCACCGACGTACCAATGAACGAAAGCTCGCTTAGCATACATGAGATCGAACTTATGGTCCAATCTTGCCCATGCTTCGGCGATGGCCGTAGTGTTGGATAACATGCATACTGCACGCTGTACTTTAGCCAAATCTCCACCTGGGACGACGGTAGGTGGTTGGTAGTTAATGCCGACCTTGAAACCAGTAGGACACCAGTCAACAAATTGGATGGTTCTTTTGGTTTTGATGGTGGCGATGGCGGCATTCACGTCTTTTGGTACGACATCTCCTCTGTATAACATGCAGCAAGCCATGTATTTACCATGACGTGGATCGCATTTTACCATCTGGTTGGCAGGCTCAAAGCATGCATTGGTGATTTCAGCGACGGAAAGTTGTTCGTGGTATGCTTTCTCGGCAGAGATTACAGGAGCATAAGTGACCAGTGGGAAGTGGATACGTGGGTAAGGGACCAAGTTAGTTTGGAACTCAGTAAGATCAACGTTCAGGGCACCATCGAATCTCAAAGACGCAGTAATTGAAGATACAATCTGTCCAATAAGTCTGTTCAAATTGGTGTATGTTGGTCTTTCAATATCCAAATTGCGTCTGCAAATGTCGTAGATAGCCTCATTGTCAACCATGAAAGCGCAATCGGAATGTTCCAAGGTGGTGTGGGTGGTCAGGATGGAATTGTATGGTTCAACTACAGCAGTGGAAACTTGAGGGGCAGGGTAGATGGCAAATTCCAATTTAGATTTCTTGCCGTAGTCGACAGAGAGCCTTTCCATAAGTAAAGATGTGAAACCTGAGCCGGTACCACCACCGAATGAGTGGAAAATAAGGAAACCTTGAAGTCCAGTACATTGATCGGCTAGTTTACGGATGCGGTCGAGGACTAGATCAACGATTTCTTTGCCAATAGTATAGTGACCACGAGCGTAGTTGTTGGCGGCGTCTTCTTTCCCAGTGATGAGTTGTTCCGGGTGGAAAAGTTGTCTGTAGGTGCCAGTACGTACTTCATCAACTACAGTTGGCTCCAAGTCTACGAATACTGCCCTGGGTACATGTTTTCCTGCTCCGGTTTCGCTGAAGAAGGTGTTGAAACTATCATCTCCTCCGCCGACAGTTTTATCAGATGGCATTTGACCATCGGGTTGAATGCCATGTTCCAGGCAGTACAATTCCCAGCAGGCATTGCCGATTTGGACGCCGGCTTGGCCAACATGAACTGAGATACATTCACGCTGAAACAAAAAACAATTGATTAAATAATTTAAAAATAACTCTTCAACTCACTTTTGTACATTAGAATTCTAATTAAATTTGAAGTAGAGAAGAAAAAAAAATACAAATCCATCAGCTTTTAATGAATTCTAAACAAATACTGCTTGGTCAAGATTAAAAAGCAAAAACAATAGATACTTTAATTTTAATTGCAAATATTCATAATTTAAGCACCATTTTGTCTGTTAAATTATCACAAAATATCAAACACATGCAGAGTGAAAAGTTTAACTGGAATAAATTCTGTAACTTAGAACATTACTAGATATTTGTAGAAAAATTCTTGAAACAGGTCAGTTTAAATTTTATTTTTAACGGCGCATATTACAAAGGGGTTTCTTTAACCTTTTATTTATTTGGAGGGGTGAAAAAATGTCACTAATTTTTTTTAACATTTTTTTTCTATTACGTTTTTATTTTTTTATATTTCTTAAAAACAGTAAAAGAAAAAAAAAGGAAGTTTCTAACTAAAACTGTTTTTAATGTTAAAAATTCAAAAACTCCATTTCTTTGTTACTTGATAAGAAAAGAAATAGCATTTTGATATTGTTGTGATGGTGCTGCCAATGCGCTATTTAACTAACTTTTTAAAGAGGATTGGCAATATTGTTTTCTGAAGCATCCTCAGCTGTTTTCAGTAGTTTTTGGTCAATTGTTGTTCTTTCTAACTACTATCTTTTTAAAAGGTTAGCTAAAGTTAATGCGTTGGTGGCGTCATCTATTAGCTGGTCGCTACAGTACGATAACGTATGGTATGCTTATTTTTTTATAAATGAAAAAAATAGAGTTCGTAAATTTTTGGAATTAAAAGCGGTTTTAACAAAAAAAAAAATATTTTTAATTTTTTTCCTTTTACTATAAGAAAAATAAAAACGTAGTTGTATTTCCAATTGAACAAGCTATCAGAAAAAAAATACTTTACATACTCTTCAAAAAAAAAAAGTTGGCATTTGTTTCATCCCTCCAAATAAATAAAAAGTTAAAGAAACCTGTTGTAATATGCGCTATTAAAAATAAAAATTGGTGTTGCAAGATTCTTTTTATAAATCGTAATTTTCAAAGTTACAGAATTTATTCCATTTACACTTTCAACTCTGTATAATTATCTATTTTAAGAATCAATTCAAAAGTCTGAAATTTATCATCTGCTAAAAACCTGAGTAAGCTCTACAGCATACAGCAAATAAATTTTCAGAGTTAAATTTTACAATAGTTGAAACAGTTTTTATCACAAAACTTTTAAATATTTTTTCTCCATAATTACTTAACATTTTCTTTTAAAAGCAATAACTAATTTTTAAATCAATATAATCAATAGCTAAAAATCAATAGGTTGATCGGTTTTCAAATTTAGTTAAACACAGACTAACTAGATTAATTCATATTCTTTATGAATTCTTAAAGCAAGAAATATGTACCGTCTTGGATAGAAAAATGGTAAGATTCTAAAAACTGAGTTAAACTCGACTTCATCTCACTGAACATGAGAACTAAGCCAAAGTTTCAAACATTCTTTTTTTGCTGTCTTCGATATGGCATGTTGTAGTTTAGGTTCTCATGGTTTACTACAGTTTGAGAGAAAAAAGATTTGTGTTCAGTAAATTCACCAATTAACACAATTATTCATCTGTAATTGATGGTCGATATATAACCCATTATTAATTCTTAGAACTACCTAATGTAAGTTCTGACATTAAAATATTTGACTTCTAGATTATTAAAACTACACCATTCTACACTATTCTTGCAATAAAAAAAAAAACGAAAGGGCAGTTCCTTAGCTTGGTTAAGTATATCAGTATTAACAAAAATTTTTTATATCATTATTAAAAAAAAAGCTTCCCTTCGTCTCTAATATAAAATTCCTTGAAAACTTTTGTAATCAGTATCGTTTTTCTTTTAAAATTATTTTGGGAATTTATTTTTGACAAAATAACTCGTCGGGTTGTAAAATATTTAAAAACAATATATTCTCTTTCTGGTTGTTCAGAAATTAATGTTATTTAATTATTTTAAGGAAAAAAACCTTCGTAGGAAGGCAGAACATATTCTAGAACGCCGGCATGCGGCGTGTGCAAATGGCGTCGCTTTATGCGAGGCGTGGTAAGTTTTCATCGAACATTGCAACGTAGAAACCGAAACAACTCATTCTTTTATGTTACAAATGAGTAATAAGGATTATGCTTACCATTTTGTCTGCAAAGTATTCGGAATACCACTTAAAATCACAAAAATGTTACAAGAGCCGTACAGGATAAGCTAGTAATGCAGCTTTCCAAACGAACTTGATAGAATTTCAACTGTTCGTTGCTATTTATAAGGTGCGTGACGTCACAACCAACGCCTAACTTCTCATTGGCTCCCTACTTAATCCCATAACGGAAACTGCATCATGTTGGCGTCGTCCGTTATGTATTTGGAATAAATAAAAAAAAATTATTGTTTTATTCCGGAATTATCGCAAAGCTTTCGATAAATTTAATTTTTTTAATCATCGCAACGACTATAGACTTCAGCTACAATAACTATACGGCGCAAAACATTGTATTATTGATTAGCTCTAACATACGGCGGACGTTGACTTATTTAACGAAGTAGAAAATGAAAATTCCGATGCCTTGTGAGGCATGTCTTTATATAGCACTGCATTTAATGCTTTTATTACGTCTGGGTCAGATTTTTAACTTTAGTAAATTATAAGTAAATTAATCGGCAAGCAAATATAACTCGACAACACTGTGAGTCATTTATTCATTAGAATATTGAGGGGTCAGGGCGAGAAGCGAGTAGGTGAGCTCACTTCCATATTTGGACAACTTGAGCGTGAGGTCACCCACAAATATTTTTTTACTATTGCATAAATGGTCAGCCACTTCTTACAGGCCATAATATTTTTACCCACACATTTTACCTACGTATAGTCATCGTTATTTTCTTTTCCTAGATAACATCTCGCTGTTTGTAGCAGACAGGAGGGTGAGCAAAAACCGCACCCTAATCGATACTCGTATGTATTTATAGTCGGACCGAAGGGGTTTTGAAATAATCAGCAAAACGATTCCTACCTATTCATTAAAGCCAATAGAAAATTATTTAACTGTTGCATTTTAAAATTAGAATACTAGCTTCTGAAGAAGCTTAAAATAAATACTATTCAGGGGTTTGTAATGCTCTTATTGGAATTCACAAGAGAAAGGATACCAGTTTTTCGTTAAAAATGGTAGTTTGCTTCTAAATAATTACAATCTTGTACTAAAATATGGTTAACTGTATTTCAGTCTCATTTTTGCGGTTTATAAACACGAGGTAAAAATAATTATTTATCGTAAATGATCGGGTTTAACTTGAAATTCTGAAGCTCAAGGAATTTTATGTTTAATTTGAAATTTCGTAATGTTATTAGCAGGGAATGAAATTTTGTGGTCTTTTTCTTATCGATCATTGCAGCGACGTACTATCTATCGGGTGCAAATAAAAGTAAACTCCTAAGGAAATTTTGCGTTTATTTAATTTTGTAACACAGGCTTCACTATACCGGGTGTCCCACGCCTCGTGGTCATCCTTCTAGAATCTTTATTCTTTAATCGATTTACAGGAAATTTAGAGACAATAGATTCAACAAAAAATGGAGTTTTCCGACTTACCACCACACGTCATTGAAATTAACTTTCTTATTTTAAATAGAACACTCTATATATTTTTACATATTTCAAATTTACGGATCATTACGAGTTCGAATACGTATCAATTGGTAATTTTAGTTTCCAAAACCACGAAAAAAGAATTTCCAAAAAATCCCTTGATTGTATTTTTATTTGTAACATTTTTATAGCATTTGAAATTTTCATTATTCCATAACTCACTTTTTTAAATAGAACCTCATGTGTTTCTTAGCTTAGTTCAACAGAACATTTTTTGAGTACGCTGATACCAAATACGCCATATTTTCTTTGAAAGTCATTTGAAATAAAAGGAGCGTAAAACTTCAATAAAACATGCTCAATTTTAAATTATTTTCAAAGGCAGTATGAAGTATTCGGGGTAAGCCAGAGATAACACTCGTATAAGCATATTCAGAAAAAAATGTTCCGTTGAACTAAGTTAAGAAACACATGAGGTTCTATTAAAAAATGAGTCTCGAAACACTTGATTGCATTAGATCGAAAAAATGCGGTTCCTAGCTTTCTAGATTGCAAACGAGAAACTTTTTTTTCGTTGTCATGGAAACCAAAATTTGATATGTATTCGAACTCGGAATGATCCGTAGATTTCAAATATGTAAAAATATATAGGGTGTTCCATTTAAAATAAGAAAGTTAATATCACTTCCGGCGAAACCGGAAATCTTATGACGGCTAGCAGTATGTCGGAAAATTCCGTGTTTTGTTTAATTTATTGTCTCCAAATTTCATGTAAATCGATTAATTAATAAATATTCTAGAACGGTGAACACATGGCATGGGACACCCGGTATTTTTGACAAACATTTATGACAATCAAGTACCTAACATCTAGCATTAGTAAATCAAAACGAGATACATAATAGTGGCGTAAGTAGAAGTCAAGTCACCGGGTTGCAAAATTTTTACCGGCCTAAAATTAATTTAACTGTTTTCTTAAAAGTTTAAAGAACAAAATTTAAGAAATCTTAAAAAGTTCATTTTTTTAGGTGCGTTCTTTCTATGCTAAATAAATCAAAACTGCCTAATTGCTCTTGAATTATCTTATTTTAAAAAGTGACAAGAGCTGTCAAAATTTTAGGTTAGAAAAGCTTCGGAAAAGTAGCGCTGAGCGGAGTACAGTAAATTATTTAAAATACTTCCTTGAAGAAATTTCTGTTCAACTTTATTTATTTAAAATTGGATTTTGTAATATTATTTCTTGATTTTCTGATAATTTTTCTATTGCCTTGGAAATTGATGCTCCACATTTTCGCAAGTCACAAGAACGAATGACGAAAAATTTTTGTCGGCCGTTTATAAAGCCATTGATGTAATTTGTTCGGCGATTTACATAGCAAATCTTTAAAAATGGATTTTATGAAAATGCAGGATTGCAGGTTTCTGCAAAAGTTAAACTTAAATTAATAAATAAAAATAAAAATATTTCAAGTAGTTTTCTCTATCATCAGTATCATCACTATAAAAATACCGGTAGCTAAAAAAATATATCGAAAGGTTATTTCGAAAATATATCGTTATCTTTATCAATGTATTGAATTATACTATGGATGTAAGATTTATCGCTATTTTTCACGAATATATCAATATTTATAATATATCGATATGTTGCAGGCAAATGGTTAATTTAGGCAAACAGCATTTTCCTAGGCAAATACTATTTACCTGCGCAAAAACCGCACCCTAATCAGGCAAATAGCTTTTTAACACCTGTTTTATGTTTAAACACTATTTTCCTAGGCAAATAGTATTTGTGTGAACCTTTGTTGGGCAAATAATCCCTAATACTCACAGCTTTGGGAGAAAAGAAATTATAGTTAAAGTGACCAAGAGAAAATCAAAGATATTTTTTAAAGTACCTGAGTAGACCGCGAGGTGGCCTAATCAATAGGCTCAACAATAAAAATTAATTTTACTAATAAAAGTTTCAAAGTAAGCGACAGCTCTGATAGTGTCAACTTTGGCTCGTTTGAAAGGAAATTTTAAGCTGATTCAAAATTTGAATTGAATAACTCTGACTACTTTGTTATAAAGTAGCTAGGGGGCGCTATTTGCAAAATAATAGGTTTTCCCAGGTGTTGATTACAATGTATTTCATAAATGTTCAAAGTGCTTTTCGTCATTTACCGTTTTGCTTTTATTTAGTGCTGTGCCTTTTTCTCATTTATGTCTGTTTGATCTCTGGATCTCTTATTTAAATATAAAGTTCCTAAAAATATCGAAAACGAAAAAAGTTATCAATTTCGATTTTTTACCAAAATGTTCTTGTAATTGGATTTGAAAACTAGAGAAAGCTATTACCACTGCTATTACTTTTGCAAATAGTGCCATTTATACTTTATAAGGAAGCAGCCGGAGTCATTGGATATGAATTTTAAATCAGCTTAAAATTCCCGTTCAAATGAAATGAAAATCGATCATTTCTGATAAAGATTACATATGTTATGATATTTTTTAATGTAAATAATTCCACTGTTTCTTATGATAATACGACAAGTCTAAAGTCAAAGTTGTGCAGAATTAATTCAGATTTCCAATGATGCTATAGAAGCTGTAGCTTATTATGAAACTGTAATTAATAAAATTAATTTTTATTGTTGAGCCCATTGATTGCGCCCCATTGCGGTCAGATCAGATACTTAAAAATATTTTCTTTAAATTTCTCTTGGTCACTTTGACTATCATTCTTTTCTCCCGAAGTTGTAGATATTACGGTTTTCCAATATCGCCGGTCGTCGCCCTGATTAAGACACCCGGTATATTATGATTTAAATAGATTTACTTTCAAGTTATCTTCAACATTCTTCTGCACCTAAAACCATCATTTATGATGATATAGGGGCCTTTTAAAAACAAAATGCACACTCAAACGAATTTAATCAAAATTTTTACGCAGCTTTAGAGAATAAAAGAGAATTGATGTCTTATAAATAAATCAAAAAAGAAAGGAATGAAAAAATTCGAAATAAAAATACAATAATTATGTAAAAATAAAATGCAGAAAAAAAATTAAGATGAATGTTCTCTGATCTCTTGAATTTTTCGAATTTTCGATTTATTTCCCTACCCACAGATTTTCATTAAGCCATGTACAGATAATAAGTATAAAATAAAATTATGAAAACATTCTTTCTATTTTATAAATTCATCTTTACATTGTTTTCTTGTTATAATAATATAAGCACCTATTAAAAGTCAACTTTTGTTAAATTTTAGTTAGAAAGCTAATATGTGCCTCATTAAAAAAATCAATAATATTTTGAGATAATTCAGCATTACTAGAAATACTTTTCTATGGTCGTGAATGTTAATTACGATCCTATTTTTGCAAAATAACTTGTTGACTGTACATATGTACGTATCAAGATAAAATACTCCAAATAAACAGAAAAGATCTCCTTATCTTCGTTCATAACTGCATAAGTATGTTGATTAAGGTCAGAGAAATTTCAGATAAGTAGGACACTCTTACCAATAGTAGATTATCGTTAAATCTAACTTTTACCTATGCTTTTAATTTTTGGTGTTTTTTAAACACGTTTATTTCAGCAAATCAATCACATTAGTTATGTCTAGATACTGCGTGGGCATTACACTTTTAAAGTACCGGCCTTGGTTTTATTTAAATTATTACAAGGTAATAAAATTGCGTCACCTGAATTTTGTGGTTTGCTGTAGTATCAATGTTATTATTTATTTGAAAAATTATTAACATCACCTAATTATAGTACCTATACACAAAAGAAATACGTGGATAAGGGCCTATCAACGTAATAAAAGATGCAAGTCTACTTCTAGTCAGCATGAATATTTTAAAGTGGAGATGTATTGAGTTATTGATTTTGCTGTTACTTTGTCCTATTTTATCCTTTCCACTTTCCAATCGCTCAAGTTTCCGTGTTATACTGAATAAAAACCTAGTAATTTTGATTTTTTTCAACTTTTTAAAAACTCAATTTAATATTTAGCCAGAAATATCGTACTTATATCAGCTTTATTGTTTATCTTATTAGATAAATATGAACATACACTAATTCTGATTAACACTGCGCGTTCGCAAATTAATCGCTGCAATTTTCATTGCCTGCGTTAAATAATTGCACCGATTTGTGTTACACGCATGCGCAATATTTCTATTTTGGTCAATTGTTGCAATTTTCATTGCAATTGCAGAAAATAACTCCGAAGCTATTTTTATTGCATTGCATGGACGATTCTAGTGATTTTTTCAGTAATTTTCGAAATATCATGTTAACAAAAAAAAAGAAAAGATTAATAAATACGACGACGACGTAACCTCAATTTGAATCAATTTGTATGTAGAAGTGAAAATTCTATCATGCTATGGTAAAAATGCATATACTTGACCTGAATACGTTCGTAGATGGCGCTAGTGTCGAAAACTCAGAATGTGCGGGATGGTTATATTTAAATATCGCATAACAGAATCAAACCTGCAAAGATGGAACGACTGCTCGTAGATGGCGACAAGATAGTAGACTCCAAAAACGCGGGAAGGCCAAATTAGAGTTTTTGCATAAAACTGACCTTCCGCGCGGCCGGGCGCGGGCGGACCTTTTGCCTTTTTACCCGCCGCCGTTGTTATTTCTTAACATTCCTAACGACCACCCTTGTCACCGATATATAAACGATTCCAGATATGGACATAATTACTTAACTACTATTACTTATCTCTTAAGAAGCTCAATATATGTATTTTATGTGAGGTATAACTGCAACAGTTAGGTACACAAAAAGAAAACAATTCAAGAAGAAATATTATATTATTATACATAATTATATTAAGTTATATTTATTATTTTGTGAAATACAAAATATAAAATGGTTTATAATAAATGTGATTACTATAATTGCACTAAAAATAGAAATAATAACAAAAGTATACATTTTTTTACATTTCCAAAAAATAATATAATTTGTAAATAGTGGATTATAATTTCTGGTAATGTAACTTTGTTTGATTTACCAGAAAATACCATTCATAATAGACTAATTTGCAAAAATCATTTTTCGGAGGGTGCCCACTAAACATAGAACGTTACATAGCATTTCTGAAACGTTTTGAACACTTCAACTTAGCAACATTTTGGACAAAATGTTGATAGAATGTTACGAATGGTACATGGAATGTTATGAAAGACTAATGTAATGTTACCACATAACAGAATAATAACATTTATTGAAAATATCGAAATAATTTTACAGCTTGGCATGAAACATTACATAATATTGTTGGAACATGATATTTTTATGATAAGTAACGTTTTATTGAAATGTTATAATAACAACCTAAATTCAACGATGTCACAATTATTTAATGCGCATGTGCGCAATAATATTGTGGCGAGCCACTCAGCACTACGTCGCGCTGAAGGCGTCAAGAAGTCGGTTCATTATTATGGGTCATCGGCCGTCACGCCACCATCGAACAAACTCGAATTCTCCAGCGTTGGAAAATTCGAGACGGCAGCAAAGGATATAAAATCGACCGGAGTGGACTCAGGAGTCAGTCGAATTCTAACAGCGATCGTCGAAGTTAGATTTTAGTGTGTAAATAAATTGTTACAAATAAATTAGTTCGTAAGCATTATTAAATTACGGTTAAGTTTACCGAGTGTTTTATTCGTTTAAATAAATAAAATTAAACCCTAGAAACGTAACAGTGGTGTCAGGTGTGGGGTTTGTGCAAATAAATTAAATTTATTTCGATTATTAAATAAGTACAGTATGGGAAAAAAACAATGGCTACGAGAAAAGTGTTGTTGAAAGACTTAAAAGTGGCCGAATTAAAAACCGAATTGGAAGAACGAGAGTTAGAAACCTGTGGTTTAAAAGGCGCACTTCAACAGCGTCTCCGATGCGATTTGTTGACAGCTGGTGAAGATCCAGAGAAGTTCTTTTTCGAAATTTCATGTGGTCCCTTCGATTTTAATAAAATCTTGAAAGATGAACTTCGAGAACAATCCAGAAATTTAGAGGAAAAGCTTCTAGAACAATCTGGAAATTTCAAGGACGAACTTCGAGAACAATCCAGAAATTTGGACGAGAAGTTTCTAGAACAATCTGGAAATTTCAAGGACGAACTTCGAGAACAATCCAGAAATTTGGACGAGAAGTTTCTAGAACAGTCTGGAAATTTAGAGAAGCTTCGAGAGCAATCCAGAAATTTAGAGGAAAAGCTTCTAGAACAATCTGGAAATTTCAAGGACGAACTTCGAGAACAATCTGTAAACTTCAAAGACGAGTTGCAAACTAAATTGATGGAACAATCCAGAAATTTAGAGGAGAAGCTTCTAGAACAATCTGGAAATTTGGACAAATTACAGAATAAATTGTTGGAACAATCTACAGACTTAGACGAGAAATTTCGAGAGCAATCCAGAAATTTCGACGAGAAATTTCTAGAACAAACAAAAGGACTCGAAGATAAATTAGTGGTAAAAATATCAGTGGTACCAATTAGTAGTAAAAATAAGAAACAAGGAACCTGCAAGAAAATGTGGAAGAAATAATATTTCAGCAGGATAACAAAATCAAAAATCTGGAACAAATCATGGCGGGGTTGCGAGTGTTCGGGGATCCGCCACCAGTAGAAACACTAGAAAACAATGAAACCCGAATTGTGGAAGGACCAGCAGAAAATTCGAAATTGAAAATAAAATCACCAACGTTCGATGGAAAGTCTTCTTGGCCCAACTACTTCAAACAGTTCGAAGCAGCAGCAAAGGCGAACAGATGGACGGCCAGCAAAAAAGCCACTTCGTTAATTGTGGCCTTGAGAGGGGACGCTATCGATGTGCTACAGACGATGCCGCCAGAGGAACAAGAAGACTTCGACAAGCTGGTGAATAGGATGGAAATGCGTTACGGACAGTCCCATCTGACCGAGGTATACTATGCGCAGTTGAGGAATCGCTGACAGAAATCCGGAGAAAGTCTTCAGGAATTCGAAGCGGACGTAGCGCGGCTGGCCCAGTTGGCATATCCCACAGCTCCTGTTGAATTCCTCAAATGTTTGACGGTGCAGACCTTCATAGATGGAATCCGTGACCCAGACAACCAGCAGGCATTGAGAATGACCCATCCGAAGACGTCCAAGAACGCATTAGCTTATGCCTTGGAATTTGAAGCGGCGAGACGAGTTTCAAGAGGGCATGTCAAGGTGCGAGCGGCTATGGACTTCCAAGAGGAAGAAGAGGAAGAATCCGCTAACTCCAAGGTGGGATCTGCTATAAAGGAGCGACCCAGGGAATATGCCACCGCCGAGGATGTTCGCCGCATTGTGGAACAGATCCTCAAGCAGAAGAAGCCGCTGGTGTGGCCAGGAGGAAGGACATGTTCGCAGGCGATGTCCAAAGCCCAGACAGGATCCAAGAAAGCCACAGTTAAACTAAGCCTGGTCGGTGCAGAGGGGCAAACGTCGATCCGTATTCAAAGGCCCCCAAAGACGAAAGCCAAACAAGTAATATCCCTACGGCAGTTAACCAGCAGTGTCTTCGTGGATGTTACCATTGATGACATTCCTCACACCATGTTGGATACGGGTGCGACGAAGACCATCCTAAGACCCGACGTCATTAAGTCATCTGGACGCACCGAGCCAACCAAGTGGAGACTGAAAACTGCAAGTGGAACATCAGCAACTGTCCACGGTGAAGTAGAGGTTATCATCACCATTGGTTCAACTCCAATAAAACACCGTGCACTGGTAGCAGACACAGAGGACGAGGCAATTTTGGGCATGGACGTCATGTGTGCCCACGGGTTTCAATTGGACTTAAAGCGTGGCGTGATGGCGGTCAATAATGAGGAGTTGGTTCTACATCAACGAGGAGACGTGGCCGCTCGAGTAGTCCTCTCTGAAGACGTTGTATTACCCAGCCGGACTGAGGTTATCGTCGGCGCAAAACGAACGGTGTTTTTAAAGATGGGCAAGTCATTATGGTTGAACCTAATACTGATGATCAGAAGATTGGAAGAGGAGTCCTCGTTGGGAAAATGTTGTTGACGGCGAAGAAGGAAGTACCTGTCCGCCTGATGAACGTCAATTGTTTCTCTGTCAATATCAAGAAAGGAACAATCTTGGGAAGCTGCACCATGGTGTCCTCCATCTCCCGGCAACTTGAAACAAACGTGCCAGAAGCGAAAGTCCCAAAGAAATTATGGGAAATGGTTATGTCAACAGCCCAGGAATTGACTCCAGACCAGAAGACAAAAGCAAAGAATCTGATCGGCCGCTATCAAGATGTATTTGAGGTAGAAAATGGATCCAAGGGAAGAACTGATGTCGTGAAACACAAAATAGAGACTGGAGAAGAAAGACCTATCCGTCAAGCTCCAAGGCGATTACCGTTGGCGAAACGTGAGGAAGCGGAACGCATTATTCGTGAGATGGAAAAGGATAATGTAATAGAACCATCAAGCAGCCCGTGGGCGTCACCAGTAGTGCTTGTGAAGAAGAAGGATGGATCCACCAGGTTTTGTGTAGACTACCGGTTACTCAACAATGTCACCAGGAAGGACAGCTATCCCCTGCCACGGATTGATGATACCCTGGACACCCTGGCCGGCTCAAAGATCTTCTCAACTTTGGACTTAAAGAGTGGATATTGGCAAGTGGAGCTGGCGCCTGGAGATCGAGAAAAGATGATGTTTCATGTCCCCAAATTAAGAACAGCAACGACAATCAGCACTATCAGCAGCAATCGGAAAATAAGTCGAATAAGTTTAGTAAACTGACGGAACTAGTGAAGAGTGAAGGGAAAGCTGCGACGCCATAATATTGTTACGTTTCTAGGGTTTCATTTTATTTATTTAAACGAATAAAACACTCGGTAAACTTAACCGTAATTTAATAATGCTTACGAACTAATTTATTTGTAACAATTTATTTACACACTAAAATCTAACTTCGACGATCGCTATTAGAATTCGACTGACTCGTGAGTCCACTCCGGTCGATTTTATATCCTTTGCTGCCGTCTCGAATTTTCCAACGCTGGAGAATTCGAGTTTGTTCGATGGTGGCGTGACGGCCGATGACGCATAATAATGAACCGACTTCTTGACGCCTTCAGCGTGACATAGTGCTGAGTGGCTCGCCACACTGCGCCCTTCTTAAAAACGTTTCGTCTCGAAATGTTCCTGGTGATAGTCTTGAAGGAGGATGTCGGAATCTACAAGCTGGCCCATTCTTGCAACTCCCCGTCTGGAAGAAGTAGCAGTCTACAGTTTTGCTGTTGCTGACTGTTGCTTGTGAGTGGTGGCTGCAGACTAGGACTTCAATTCCCGTTCTGTGGAAGATGACTTCCAGCATGCTTCGAATTACTCTCCAGTCTAGTCCGTCCAATCCGCAGCCCAATTTGGGGATGGCTAACTTCATCTGATGGTTCTTTATTAGCTGTCTCCTCAGGCTATATAGGGCTCTCCACATACTTTGATAGTCAGGTTTACCGCTTGATGTCTTCTTAGTGACTAAATAATGCACGTGGCGCCTCCGATCTGCCGTCGAATCAATGATCTGCAAGCTCTTGCCTACCACGGGATGCTGTCTTCGTAGCTTCTCGATTTGGCCAAATTTCTTCCTAAACACCTGAGCGATTCCTTTAGACATTTTCAGGTCTTCTGCTACGCAGTGGGTCAGACTGTACTCCAGTGGCACTTTAAAGAGATCTTGTTGCTTCTCCGTGGTCACTCCAAACAGTGCCTGGCTTCCTTCGGCGTGTTGAGACATGAAGGTTTCGACGTTCACTTCGGAAACTTGCGCCCTTTGTACTGTCCCTTCATCTGCTTCTCCATGGTAAGGGGCTATCCGGATGAAGTGGATTACTTTGGGTTTGCCATGGGGGACCTTCTTGATGCGGTAAACGACGTCGTTGATCCGTTTCATCACTTTGTAAGGACCTTTCCAAGAGGTCTGCAGTTTTGGGGAGAGGCCTCGACGTCTTTGGGGGTTATAAAGCCAGACCACTTCGCCAGGCTTCACACCAAACTTCAGGTCGCAGGGCAGTCTCGGCTCTCGCCCGAATACCACTTTCGCGGGAGTCTCCCCTGTTGTCTCATGAACGGATGAGCGGTATGCCATTAGAAACAGGGGGATGTACGTGTCCCAGTCCCTCTGATGATCGGAAACGACCTTGGACAAATGTCGGTTGATGGTTCTATTGAACCTTTCCACCATTCCGTCCGACTGTGGGTGGAGTGCAGTTGTTCTAGTTTTTCGTACGCCAAGCAGAGTACACACGTTCTTGAACAAGGCCGATTCAAAGTTCCTTCCTTGGTCTGAATGCAGTTCCATAGGTGCACCATACCGACTGATACATTCCCTGACAAGGACTTCCACAATAGTGACTGCCTCTTGGTTAGGTAGGGCGTAAGCTTCAACCCACTTGCTAAAGTAGTCCATTACCACGACGATGTACTTGTTTCCACCATTCGTTTCTGGAAACGGGCCGGCTACATCGATGGCAACTCTCTCAAAAGGACATCCAACGTTGTACTGTCTCATGGGGGCCTTACCCCGCCTGTGGGGACCGTTACTGGCTGCGCAGACTGCACACTTTCTGCACCAATCCTTCACGTCTTCCTTGCAGTTCACCCAGTAAAATCTTTCGCGCACCTTCTCCATAGTTTTCTTAACTCCCAGATGCCCTCCCGAAGTTTCATCGTAAAGTTCCCTCAGAACTTCTGGCACCCTATTCTTGGGGATCAGTAACTGTGTCTTCTGTTCCATGACTTCCTGATTCTCTATGCTTCGTCTCAGAAGACCACGATCCAACACTATGGAGTCCCACTGCGCCCAGTATGATTTTACGGACGGTGCACATGGTGCTACCTCTTCCCAGGTAGGCCTCGCGTCCCTGCTTTTCCATTCTAGTACTTATTTCAAATCCGGGTCGTTCTCCTGGTCTCTTCGCAGTTCTTCGCCTTGCCATTTGTCGTCATCATTGGCTGTCCTCGCAGTCGTGGCTACTTTCTCGTCCAAACGACTACAGTGCTTACAGTCTTCGGCACAGAGTCTTCTCGACAAAGCATCGGCATTTCGATGGCTAGTTCCTGCCCGATGCTGAATTTCAAAATCGTACTCCTGAAGTCGTTCGATCCATCGTGCAACTTGCCCTTCTGGGTTCTTGAAACGGAGAAGCCATTTTAGAGCGGCATGGTCGGTCCTCAGCAGGAAGCGTCTACCATACAAGTACTTGTAGAAGTGTTCTATCGTTTTTACGACGGCTAGCAAATCCCTTCTTGTGTCACCAGGAAGGACAGCTATCCCCTGCCACGGATTGATGATACCCTGGACACCCTGGCCGGCTCAAAGATCTTCTCAACTTTGGACTTAAAGAGTGGATATTGGCAAGTGGAGCTGGCGCCTGGAGATCGAGAAAAGACGGCGTTTTCCATTGGTATGGGTCTGTGGCAGTTCACAGTGATGCCATTCGGATTATGTAATGCCCTAGCGACATTCGAGAGGTTAATGGAGACGGTTCTGAAAGGTCTGTCCTGGACAACGTGCATGGTGTACCTTGATGACATAATTGTCGTGGGAAAGACGTTCGACGACCACCTAAGGAACCTGGAAGGAGTGTTCCAGCGGCTTCGCGGAACTGGACTAAAGCTTAGCCTCAAGAAGTGTCACTTGTTCCAGAAGGAAGTGAATTACCTGGGGCACATTGTTAATGGAAATGGAATCGCCGTGGACCCTGTGAAGATTCAGGTGATGAAAGACTGGCCAACTCCCAGAAATAAACATCAAATAAGGAGTTTCCTTGGCCTGTGCACTTACTATCGGCGCTATGTTCCTGGATTTGCAGACATTGCTAAGCCGTTGACAAAACTCACTGAAGAAGGTCGTCCATTTGAATGGGACCAACAGTGTAAAATTGGCTTTGAACAACTAAAGCAGTACCTGATTAGTGCTCCTATTCTGAGTTATCCTCTCCCGGAAGGAAAATTCGTCGTGGACACAGATGCTAGCAACGTTGGGATTGGTGGCGTACTCTCCCATATACAAGAGGGGCAAGAGAAGGTGATCGGCTACTTCAGTAAAGTCCTATCAAAGCCGGAACGAAACTATTGCGTCACAAGAAGGGATTTGCTAGCCGTCGTAAAAACGATAGAACACTTCTACAAGTACTTGTATGGTAGACGCTTCCTGCTGAGGACCGACCATGCCGCTCTAAAATGGCTTCTCCGTTTCAAGAACCCAGAAGGGCAAGTTGCACGATGGATCGAACGACTTCAGGAGTACGATTTTGAAATTCAGCATCGGGCAGGAACTAGCCATCGAAATGCCGATGCTTTGTCGAGAAGACTCTGTGCCGAAGACTGTAAGCACTGTAGTCGTTTGGACGAGAAAGTAGCCACGACTGCGAGGACAGCCAATGATGACGACAAATGGCAAGGCGAAGAACTGCGAAGAGACCAGGAGAACGACCCGGATTTCAAATAAGTACTAGAATGGAAAAGCAGGGACGCGAGGCCTACCTGGGAAGAGGTAGCACCATGTGCACCGTCCGTAAAATCATACTGGGCGCAGTGGGACTCCATAGTGTTGGATCGTGGTCTTCTGAGACGAAGCATAGAGAATCAGGAAGTCATGGAACAGAAGACACAGTTACTGATCCCCAAGAATAGGGTGCCAGAAGTTCTGAGGGAACTTTACGATGAAACTTCGGGAGGGCATCTGGGAGTTAAGAAAACTATGGAGAAGGTGCGCGAAAGATTTTACTGGGTGAACTGCAAGGAAGACGTGAAGGATTGGTGCAGAAAGTGTGCAGTCTGCGCAGCCAGTAACGGTCCCCACAGGCGGGGTAAGGCCCCCATGAGACAGTACAACGTTGGATGTCCTTTTGAGAGAGTTGCCATCGATGTAGCCGGCCCGTTTCCAGAAACGAATGGTGGAAACAAGTACATCGTCGTGGTAATGGACTACTTTAGCAAGTGGGTTGAAGCTTACGCCCTACCTAACCAAGAGGCAGTCACTATTGTGGAAGTCCTTGTCAGGGAATGTATCAGTCGGTATGGTGCACCTATGGAACTGCATTCAGACCAAGGAAGGAACTTTGAATCGGCCTTGTTCAAGAACGTGTGTACTCTGCTTGGCGTACGAAAAACTAGAACAACTGCACTCCACCCACAGTCGGACGGAATGGTGGAAAGGTTCAATAGAACCATCAACCGACATTTGTCCAAGGTCGTTTCCGATCATCAGAGGGACTGGGACACGTACATCCCCCTGTTTCTAATGGCATACCGCTCATCCGTTCATGAGACAACAGGGGAGACTCCCGCGAAAGTGGTATTCGGGCGAGAGCCGAGACTGCCCTGCGACCTGAAGTTTGGTGTGAAGCCTGGCGAAGTGGTCTGGCTTTATAACCCCCAAAGACGTCGAGGCCTCTCCCCAAAACTGCAGACCTCTTGGAAAGGTCCTTACAAAGTGATGAAACGGATCAACGACGTCGTTTACCGCATCAAGAAGGTCCCCCATGGCAAACCCAAAGTAATCCACTTCATCCGGATAGCCCCTTACCATGGAGAAGCAGATGAAGGGACAGTACAAAGGGCGCAAGTTTCCGAAGTGAACGTCGAAACCTTCATGTCTCAACACGCCGAAGGAAGCCAGGCACTGTTTGGAGTGACCACGGAGAAGCAACAAGATCTCTTTAAAGTGCCACTGGAGTACAGTCTGACCCACTGCGTAGCAGAAGACCTGAAAATGTCTAAAGGAATCGCTCAGGTGTTTAGGAAGAAATTTGGCCAAATCGAGAAGCTACGAAGACAGCATCCCGTGGTAGGCAAGAGCTTGCAGATCATTGATTCGACGGCAGATCGGAGGCGCCACGTGCATTATTTAGTCACTAAGAAGACATCAAGCGGTAAACCTGACTATCAAAGTATGTGGAGAGCCCTATATAGCCTGAGGAGACAGCTAATAAAGAACCATCAGATGAAGTTAGCCATCCCCAAATTGGGCTGCGGATTGGACGGACTAGACTGGAGAGTAATTCGAAGCATGCTGGAAGTCATCTTCCACAGAACGGGAATTGAAGTCCTAGTCTGCAGCCACCACTCACAAGCAACAGTCAGCAACAGCAAAACTGTAGACTGCTACTTCTTCCAGACGGGGAGTTGCAAGAATGGGCCAGCTTGTAGATTCCGACATCCTCCTTCAAGACTATCACCAGGAACATTTCGAGACGAAACGTTTTTAAGAAGGGCGCAGTGTGGCGAGCCACTCAGCACTATGTCACGCTGAAGGCGTCAAGAAGTCGGTTCATTATTATGCGTCATCGGCCGTCACGCCACCATCGAACAAACTCGAATTCTCCAGCGTTGGAAAATTCGAGACGGCAGCAAAGGATATAAAATCGACCGGAGTGGACTCACGAGTCAGTCGAATTCTAATAGCGATCGTCGAAGTTAGATTTTAGTGTGTAAATAAATTGTTACAAATAAATTAGTTCGTAAGCATTATTAAATTACGGTTAAGTTTACCGAGTGTTTTATTCGTTTAAATAAATAAAATGAAACCCTAGAAACGTAACAATATTATGGCGTCGCAGCTTTCCCTTCACTCTTCACTAGTTCCGTCAGTTTACTAAACTTATTCGACTTATTTTCCGATTGCTGCTGATAGTGCTGATTGTCGTTGCTGTTCTTAATTTGGGGACATGAAACATCATCTATTTAATAAAGAGGTAAGCAGTTTGTGGGCTAATTTAATACTTCTATTCTACGTATTAAATTGTATGTTTATGAATATTATCGTGCGCAATATGTCGCAGTTTGAATTTGTACCTGCCTCTTTCAAATATTAGTGTTAAAAACGCAAAATCTATAAATAAAAAATATATCTCGACTTCTTATGTAACAAAAACTGATAGCGTTTTCTACTGACGTGTACTACATGCACTGAGTGCGCACTCAGAGTAATTCCAACTCATTTTATTACTTGAGGTTGGAAGAAGACTGAGTACGACTCAGTGCATAAGATTCTACTTTTTTTATATCTGCAAATTAGCATATTTATTGGTGAAAGTGACTATGCTAGAAGAAATTTTGAAAGTACTATTTTCATACTTAAAAGAAAATAGCTTGAATTCAGGTTCATCGCATAACCTAAATTTTGTATTCTGACAGTTCTTGCGATTACCACAGAACTTGTACTGTTCAATCTACGGTACATACCATCGCGACCAGAAAATACTGGATAAAGGAGTTCTAATTTTTGGTAGAAATTAAGCAAAATATTTTGGTTTAAACTATGGATGACGACGGGTACCCGTTTATTTAGATGGAACCGGTTCCTCTTTTTGAATACCCATTACCCGATACCCGATAATTACCCGTTACCCGATATTCCGAAATTACCGAACAACCAAGTAGTCTTCATTTCATTTTGCTTGATGTGACCTACATTAACATTTTGCTCGAATGAACATCAATTACTTCAGATAATTCTATACTGGTTTTTTAAATTGTTAGTCGATACTTATCGGATAGCCAAGTAGTTGTCGGATATCGGGTACTTATCGGATACCCGGGTACTTATGGGGTAACGGGTACTTATCGGGTAATGGGTAACTACCCGGGTATCAATAACGGGTACCCGGGTATCAATAACGAGTACCCGGGTAGTATACTTATCGGATATCGGTATCCCTAGTTTAAACCCAACTTTGAACAAAAGTCAGAATGAAGTTTCTTGTTATGGTGTTACTTTGATAATAAAAGTAGTTTTACTGATTCTTAATTCGCGATGGTACTTTTGTTTCCAAGGGTACTCGAGGTGTATTTTTTTTGTTGAAGACTCGTCATTAGAAATTCACTTTTAAAAATTTATTTAAAAAAGTTTATTTATTAAATGTAAGCGCGCCCTTTCAATTCTAAATTTAGAGCAAAATAGTGGAAATCAACTGAAAATTTATATAAATACAGCTAATTGTATTACTCTATAAAATTTGTGCTGGATTTATCTTACTTTTAAGTCAAAGCTAAGCAAAAAGACAAACATTTGCTTTCACTTCAGATTTGGAAACTGACATTGTCTTAGGAAAAGGGAAATGCAGTTAGGCTGCGCTATCGCTTTTTGATAAATCTTCGAAAGTGATACTTTGCTACATTTTAATGATAGAATACAGAATGCAATATACACGTAGAAAATATACAGGTAAAATGCTTTATTTATTTTACGTATTTGTAAAACAGATAAATTTCAGATTATCAGTCACATCGTTTAAAATGTTTTTATATTAATAAGGAAAAATTGAAATGTTGAAAAACTGATGAAGGGTAAGTAATACGATTTTTTTTAATAGTTTTGACATTATAATGTACATCATTTTCTTAATTTATATTTACAGAATTTTGCCACCTCACCAAGAACAAAATTTTTAGCATGGTAAAATCATGATGAAGCCACACAAATTTTTGAAGCAAATGCATGATTAACAACGATTACATAGAAGTTTTGGACCAAACTCAATTCAGCAAATAGACGCAGCTGATACACAGCTTTACTCCTGCAAGTACACCTATTTCGCCGGGATTAGATTTTATAATTATTATGATCTTCACGGTTTATATTTTTATATTTGGTGTTTCAACATATTATTTTGATTGTAAATACATATGTGGATGTCCACCCAAGTTTCATTAATTGTATTAATAAACACTTTGCGTAGTATTTTTTAGATTAGATTAGAATTGTGTCACAATTAGAAAATATAATCTATGTAGATACTTTAATACAGGATATACTTTATCTTTGCATTTGGTTATTGGGATTTTCTTACAAGAGGATGGGTTCCGAATTTATTAAATCTATCTCTGTCTCACAAAATAAGAAAGATCTCAGGATAAGGAGAATATGAATATTATACATATGTGAGTAAGATTCCTTTGCAACTACTTATTATGAATATAGTTTCGATTACAGTGGGATCCCTTAGACAGCTGTTTCGACCCAGTTTTGGGGCTCCTCAGCAAAGGGGTAGCGCTGTAATGAAACATTTTAAAGTTTACAAGTGTTAAAGCAGCTTTATCGAAGTGGACGTTAGGATCTGTTACATTGCTTCATACTGCTAAACTAAAAATTTGCACCAATCAGTACGGAATGAACTGATATACAAAAACTATGTTAGGTAGTGATTGCTGCGGATTTTTAGTTTGCAAAATGATGCGATGCTAATGTGCGGTTTGCTTTAAAGATAGCCACTGTGTTTCACTTCTCAGCTACAAATCCCTGACTTTTTTAATTTATTAACGGATCGATTCTAAATTTTCGCAAATTGCAAAAAATGAACAAATTTGATCTTGTTTAATCACGAAAAGTTACAAAGAAAAGTTGTTTAGAATCAGAAAATAATCCGAATTCTCAAATTTGGGCGAAAAATTTTAATTTTTAATTATTCAAAGACAAGCTGAAATAATACATTTACAGTGAATATTTTCTTTTGTAACTGTCCCATGGAAAGCAAAATAACAAACCTCTGAAAAATGGACACAACATGATGAAGGCTTAGTATAACATATAGATAATGATATTTTTGGTTTTGTATATTTCAGCTAGCTAAATTTTGCTGTTAATCAAATAATTAAAAATCAAAAATTTTCGCTGAAATTTGGGAATTGGGGTTATTTCCTAGTTTTAAATAACTTTTCTTAATAACCTTTCATGATTAGACAATGCGAAAATTTAAAATCGATGCGTTAATAAAATAAAAAAAAAAAGGACAGGGGTGTGCAGTTGAGAAGTGAAACACAGTGTGTTGTATTGCAACAGTAGCGCAATGTTTCCAAAAGGAACGTCAATGACACATTCCTAAAGGAACGTTCATGAAACAAGTATAGGAAACATAAAGATAATATTACATGTAAACGGTAATAAAACATTGCAATTTATATTTATGCAGCGTTAATAAAGAGACGTCGGGTCAACATTTTTTTTGTAACGTTATTCTGCAACATCGCTTACTAGGACATAGAACTATTGGCGTAACGTTACTTTCTACATTAAAAACGTTTAACCGTAAACATTACATCTAACAAAATAACGTTCACACAATGTTTATATAACATCTTTTTGCTTAGTGGGTAGCTTGTCAATAATTTACGAAAAAGGTTAAGTAAAACTGCTGTGCCCGTACATTTTGAATCATCTGCATTGGTAAGTATTATTATTAATTTTATTCTTTTTGTGTGAAATATTATAAACATGTAAAATAGCGACATCTTACTATCGCTTTTTGACCTAACATTGCAGTAGGATAGACAAATTGAAGCGGGATTTGCTCCTAATGAGTCCCCCATGCAAGGCGGCCATGCTTGCTGTCAAAGCATAATGAAAGATTTTAGAAAAATTTTGTGCAAATCGTTTTTGATTGCAGTGAGAACCTCGAGCAGCCTCTGGACAGCTGTTTCAGCCCTGCTTGGGGCTTCTTCAGCAGAAACGTAGCTCGACGTTCCCACTGCAGACCAAAAACGACTTGCCCAATTTATTCGCAAATGCGATGTAAGAATGATGAACATGTAAAATAGCGACATCTTACTATCGCTTTTTGACCTAACATTGCAGTAGGATAGACAAATTGAAGCGGGATTTGCTCCTAATGAGTCCCCCATGCAAGGCGGCCATGCTTGCTGTCAAAGCATAATGAAAGATTTTAGAAAAATTTTGTGCAAATCGTTTTTGATTGCAGTGAGAACCTCGAGCAGCCTCTGGACAGCTGTTTCAGCCCTGCTTGGGGCTTCTTCAGCAGAAACGTAGCTCGACGTTCCCACTGCAGACCAAAAACGACTTGCCCAATTTATTCGCAAATGCGATGTAAGAATGATGAACATGTAAAATAGCGACATCTTACTATCGCTTTTTGACCTAACATTGCAGTAGGATAGACAAATTGAAGCGGGATTTGCTCCTAATGAGTCCCCCATGCAAGGCGGCCATGCTTGCTGTCAAAGCATAATGAAAGATTTTAGAAAAATTTTGTGCAAATCGTTTTTGTCAAAAAGCGATAGTAAGATGTCGCTATTTTACATGTTCATCATTCTTACATCGCATTTGCGAATAAATTGGGCAAGTCGTTTTTGGTCTGCAGTGGGAACGTCGAGCTACGTTTCTGCTGAAGAAGCCCCAAGCAGGGCTGAAACAGCTGTCCAGAGGCTGCTCGAGGTTCTCACTGCAATCAAAAACGATTTGCACAAAATTTTTCTAAAATCTTTCATTATGCTTTGACAGCAAGCATGGCCGCCTTGCATGGGGGACTCATTAGGAGCAAATCCCGCTTCAATTTGTCTATCCTACTGCAATGTTAGGTCAAAAAGCGATAGTAAGATGTCGCTATTTTACATGTTCATCATTCTTACATCGCATTTGCGAATAAATTGGGCAAGTCGTTTTTGGTCTGCAGTGGGAACGTCGAGCTACGTTTCTGCTGAAGAAGCCCCAAGCAGGGCTGAAACAGCTGTCCAGAGGCTGCTCGAGGTTCTCACTGCAATCAAAAACGATTTGCACAAAATTTTTCTAAAATCTTTCATTATGCTTTGACAGCAAGCATGGCCGCCTTGCATGGGGGACTCATTAGGAGCAAATCCCGCTTCAATTTGTCTATCCTACTGCAATGTTAGGTCAAAAAGCGATAGTAAGATGTCGCTATTTTACATGTTCATCATTCTTACATCGCATTTGCGAATAAATTGGGCAAGTCGTTTTTGGTCTGCAGTGGGAACGTCGAGCTACGTTTCTGCTGAAGAAGCCCCAAGCAGGGCTGAAACAGCTGTCCAGAGGCTGCTCGAGGTTCTCACTGCAATCAAAAACGATTTGCACAAAATTTTTCTGAAATATTATAGTTATTTTAGATACGAGTTCATTAAATGTAGAACCTTCTTTATCAAACAGACGATATAAACATAAGTCAAATTGTATATATATTTTTTTGCAAATACAGAGTTTTGTACGCGCCCGCCAAAAGTTCGGCATCAAATGGGAAAAATTTTTATTTTTGATTTTTCGAAAAAACTTTTGACGACAATACTGAAAATCTATTTAGCCCTTATCATATACAGGGTATTCTAAGTTGAGTGGCCTATTAAAAGTTTCCAAGGAAGGGAACATACAAACTTTTTGAAAATCAGAGAGAATCAGATTCTACATGGATAAGTAGTAAAAAATATAGCAACCCATTTAAAATAGGAAAGTGAATGGCGACTTCCGGCATAACCGGAAGTGATATAAAAGTAAAAATATTTTAATTGAAGTTTGTTCTTGTCCGATGTACTTAAAAATATTTTAATTTTAAAAATCAATCATTTCCTCCTAGGGCAGTGTATCAATTTTCAAAATGTTTGTATGTTCCCTTTCCCGAAAACTTTTAATAGGCCACTCAACTAAGGAGTAATTTTTACTTAGAAAACGAAAGATTTAAAACCACCTAATCACACTGATAAAATCATAAAAATGTTAAAGCTAACAACAACTTAATCATCCTAAAAGATACATATGTCTAAATGTAAGGAAATATAAATTAATACGTAAAAATTTTAAATAAACTATATATGTTTATGTTAATGTATAAATCGGGAAAAAAAATTATGTGAACACCCAAAATTAACTGTCAGGAAACCTTACAAACAAGAGCTAACCAAACAACACGGAAATGCGGAAATAAATTGTCCAAAGACCCAAAAAACTTCTTATTCTAACGAAAAAATAAATATATAATTCCCTGTTATCTGATACGTAAAATCCTGAAAAAAAATACTGAAGGACCGTTTTAATAATATGACTTTAAGGGTCTCTTTCATAATCAAGGTAAAGGAGACTTTAAATTTCTTTCAGCCGTTCTTGTGAGACGCTTTTCTTTTCCGAATTTTCCAGGCCTATTTCTTCTAATTCCTCACGCAGCTCTTTCACTTTTAACTCGCACAGCTTCATTCTTGAAATTTCCCCTTCTGATACCAAATTGTTACGAATTTGGGGTTTACAAATTATAGTCGTTAAATTTCAAAACACTTTAATTATAAGCTACGGCACATTTAACAACACAAATTTATTGAGCTTGTCTATCAACTAACACTTTTACAAAATGTAATTTCTATTTATTCGAGGTACGAACCCTTCGCTGGCTATCTTAATAACCAACTAGTTCGGGAGGATCGTATGGCTTATATAGCAGAGCCCTCTATTGCCCTAACATGTTAGAATGATCGAGTAGTTTCCGGTCAGGTTCTGTGACGCAAGGTGGCGTACTAATGCTAAAAATAGATCTGTTTGCGCGTGACGGATGTAACACTGCCCCCCTCTTAGTTCTGTTCGTCCCGAACAGAGTAAGGAGACAAATAGTCGATGTGTATCACTTTAATCTTCCCACGGGGTAGCTTTTGTATCCTATAGACCACATCATTGACCCTCTTAATTATTTGATAGGGTCCATCCCAAGGTGCCTGTAGTTTCGGCCACAGACTACGAGTTCTTCTGGGATTGTACAGTCACACCTGGTCCCCTTCTTGGAATCTTGTTTCATTGGCTCGTCGATCGTAGCGGGTCTTCATTTTGTCTGTCGCCAAACTGATGTTACGTCGGACGTATTCCTGAGTGTTCATTAAACGGCGATCAAGTTCTTGCGAGTATTGACTTAGTCCCAATCCGAGTTTCTGGTCGCCCAGATTTTAATTCACAAGGCATTTCTATTTCGAATAAGACACTGTATGGAGTTCGTTTAGTAGTGTCATCCTCTGCAGAACGGTACGCCATCAGGAAAAGGGGAAGATGTTCGTCCCAGTCCCGTTGGTTCTTGGAAACAACTTTAGCCAGATGTCTCTCCAAAGTCCTATTGAAACGCTCCACCATTCCATCTGACTGTGGGTGCAAGGGAGTTGTTCGCGTTTTGAAAATGCCTAGTAACGTGGTCAATTCCTGGAAAATGTGTCCTTCAAAGTTTCTGCCTTGGTCGGAATGGATCTCCATGGGTACTCCAAATCTTGTCATCCAATTCTCTGTCAAGGCATTCACAACGGTTATTGACTCTTGGTTTGGTAAAGTATAACCTTCTGGCCATTTGGTGAAATAATCAGTCACTACCATAATGTATTTGTTTCCATGGTTGGTTTCTGGAAATGGGCCGGCTATGTCAATGGCAATCCTCTCGAATGGTGCTCCAACGTTGTAAGGGTGTAATTTTCCGCCAGTCTTTTTCGCGGGTCCGCATACTGCAGCACATGTAGTATACCTGGCACACCAATTTTCCACATCAGTTCTACATTTCGCCCAGTAGAACCTTTCTCGTACTTGCGACAATGTCTTGTTGATGCCCAAATGTCCATCGGACGTACCGTCGTGAATCTCCTACAGGGCTTCCGCGATCCTTACCCTTGGAAGCACGAGTTGGTCCTTCATCTCACTCCCATTAGGTGTTTCCCATTTTCTCATTAGCAACTCACTCTTCAACTCCAGAGAATCCCATTGTGCCCAATAGGTTTTAAACACTGGATTCTTCCCCGATATCTCTGCCCAGGTGGGACGTTGCTGTCTTTCCTTCCATTCGATTATGGTTCTTATTTCAGGATCTTATCGCTGTTCCCTCTTAATGGTCTCGGTCGGTTTGCCACCTGTCTACTACGACACCAGTTCTTCTGATGGGAATTATCCCTTCTTTAATTTCTGCTTTTGGGCAGTGTCGACAAACCTCAGGACAAGGTCTTCTAGAGAGTGCGTCCGTATTATTATGGACTCGATCTGGACGATTTTAGATTATAAAATCATACTCCTGTAATCTTTCTATCCGTCTGGCAAACTGGCCTTCTACGTTCTTAAACTGAAGCAACCACTTCAATGCTGCATGGTCTGTTCGAAGATGAAACTGCCGGCCATAAAGATACTTGTAAAAATGTTCTGTTGTTTTCACTACGGCAAGAAACTCCTTTCTGGTTACACAGTAGTTCCTTTCAGCTTTCGACAAAACTTTACTGAAGTAACCAATCCCGTAGTTGCTAGCATCACTATCAATAATAAACTTGCCCTCTGATTTTGGATATGACAATATAGGAGAATCCATAGAATCAGTCAGCATGCGCTCCTTCTTGCTGACTGGTTTTAGTTTAAAGACTCGCTGTCATCTTCTTGGTGCGCTCGTTTGCGCCGGCAGTTGGAACTCAAATGACCTGGTTTACCATAGTTCCAACAAATTATAATCCGTCTAGTATTGCTTGTAGATTTATTTTCTTCTAGTAGCTTGATTCTTTCAAAGAGTTCCGTTAGTGCATTGTCGTCGGTAGCTTTCATCTCTCGTTGTAACAAGTTGTAATTCGTCTGATATTGTTCGTGGATTTCTTCTCTTCAAGGTGTTTCAGCCTTTCTAGGATTTCTGTTAGGGTACTTTCACTGGAGGCTTGCTTGGCTGCCTCGAAATCAGCAGTATCTCGCACCAAGCAAATAATTATATTAGTGTGAATTGAAATGCTAAATCAATCATTCAATTTATATAATTTGTTTTTATCTAAGTACTATATTAAGAAGGAAAATTTATTACCCACGCAAAAAAATTATTTGCATTTATGCAAGACGCTCCCAGGTACTTAGATTTCTGCGCAATACAAGACGCATTGTGGGAAGCCTAATTTCTCTTTGTACTGTTGAAATTTGTAATAAACCAATAATAATGCTACATAGGCTATCTATTATAGGAGTATGATTTCTTAATGTAATTTAAAATTAAAATCTGTAGGTATTTATTTATATTTATAAAAATATGTGCTTAATTGAATAAGCATTCACGTGGTGCATAGTTTGGCTTTGAACTGAACCAGTTTCTAATTTTGCTACAGAGAAACTTATTGACAAGAGTTATTATAAAAGTCAGAAAATATTGAAATTTGTGACTCGTATTCAGAGATATTCAGGCAACATATTCATTAAAAGTTTACGGACTTCCTCTTTGAATTTCTGTTTCATATTTTACGGTTATAAATTAGCGGTAATGGTTTATTAAAATATAATATTTTCAACTTTCGGGCACTTCCGCTTGTACTGGAAGTTGCTGTCAACTTTCTTATTTTAAATGTAATGCCCCATTTTTTATTGCATTTTTGAAATCTTCATTGAATTCTAAAAATGTTTTGTGTACCTAACACGTGATACTAGAGAAAGTAGCCATTTTAAAGGTATTTTCATTTTTTAAAGAAAGTTCAAAGTTGCAGTACCTTGTTTACGATACTGCCATCTTTGTGTAACAAAAGCTATAATTTCAATTTTAGGCCTGTAGTAGGCCATACTCATAGGCTTTCAGGTCATATCTAATTTTATACAAAATTGTTTACGGGCTGGTTGAAAAGTAACTTCTATTCGAACTGATTTCAACAGTCGAAAAGTCATGTTTTTTAAATAGAACATCCAGTATATTTTTGTACCATAAGAATCAGAATTAAATGTTCTTTCGAGCTGTATTAGCATTCCCTATACTCATCTCTTACCTTTCTCTTTCTATTCATGATTTTCTGTTCGACACCTCATTTTTTTCACTTTTTAGCACTATTCTTGAATACTGTGATATGAAAATTTAACAAAATGAGGATTTTTAAATTAATTTCTCACTGTAAAATCAATTTAATTTTAAAAACCGAAAAATAATATTTATGTACATACTGATCATCTAAACTTTTTATTTACATATGCCGCATGTATTAGAATTCTTGGTATGACTTTTTACACATTTACAAAGAGAAATTTACCTACAGTTACAATACAAAATTTTATGAAAACTAATAAATAAATCAAAAATATTAAAAATAATACACAAATTGTTGGTTATAATATTGGCTCTAAGTTGTCCTCAGCTATTATTTATTAGTAATAACGTTGTATTATGTCCAATGTCCATGTCTTCCTCGATATAACAATTTTTTCGATTAACTTCTTGAATTGTCGATTTTTTTATCATCACATTTAAATATCTGTGCTTGAATATTCATTTTTTGGTTCTTCGTAGCGATTAAATTGTTTTTTTCCTAAATTCTTACTAGTCGGATGGTTTCAAAAATTATAATTTCTCTAGTTTTCATGGCCCACCATTTAAAAACAATACCGAAAAATGGAAAAAAATTAGGTGTTAAAGAGAAATAATCGATAACAAGTGAACTATAAGAGACAAGTATAGGGAATGCTAATACAGAACAAAAGAACATTTCATCCTGAGTCACATGATATAAAAATATACTAGGCGTTCCTTTTAAAAAACATGATTTTTCGACAGTTGAAAACAGTTCGAATAGAAGTTACTTTTCAACCAGCCTGTAAACAATCAAGTGCGAAACTGGACATGATCTGAAAGAATGTTACTGTATCCTACCACAGGCCAAAAATTGGCATCGTGGTTTTTGTTGCACAAAGATGGCAGTATCATAAACAAGGTTCTGCAAGTCTGAACTTTTTTTTAAAAATGGAAATATCTCGGAAACGGCTAACCTTCCTTTATCACATTTTGCACAAAATATTTTTAGAATTTTATGAAGATTTCAAAAATGCAGTTAAAAATGGGGTATTCCATTTAAAATAAGAATGTTGACAGCAACCTCCGGTATAAGCAGAAGTGTCCGGAAATTGCAAATATTATATTTTGATAGATCCTTATCGTTAACTGAAAAATAAACTTTTAATGAATAGGTTGCCTTAATTTCCCTGTTACATCCGTCACGCGCAAACAGATCTATTTTTAGTATTAGTACGTGGCGTACTAATACTAAAAAAAATGATGTGGTCTATAGGATACAAAAGCTACCCCGTGGGAAGATTAAAGTGATACACATCGACTATTTGTCTCCTTACTCTGTTCGGGACGAACAGAACTAAGAGGGGGGCAGTGTTACATCCGTCACGCGCAAACAGATCTATTTTTAGCATTAGTACGCCACCTTGCGTCACAGAACCTGACCGGAAACTACTCGATCATTCTAGCATGTTAGGGCAATAGAGGGCTCTGCTATATAAGCCGTACGATCCGATAGAAGGAGTTAGTTATTAAGATAGCCAGCGAAGGGTTCGTACCTCGAATAAATAGAAAGTACATTTTGTAAAAGTGTTAGTTGATAGACAAGCTCAATACAATTGTGTTGTTAATTGTGTAAATCGACAGCTGTTAATTAAAGTGTTCTGAAATTTAACGACTATAACTTGTGAACCCCAAATTCGTAACAATATTTTACTGTCGATAACAGATTTCAAGTTTTTAGACATTCTTGAAATACTTGGGTACGTAAGAAAATGAAATGTACAACTTCGTAACAAATTGGTGTCAGAAGCGGAAATTTCAAGATTGAAGCTGTGCGAGTTAAAAGTGAAAGAGCTGCGTGAGGAATTAGATGAAAGAGGCCTGGAAAATTCGGGAAAGAAAAGCGCCTTACAAGAACAGCTGAAACAAGCGCTTGTAGATGAAGGTAAAGACCCGGAAACACTTGAATTTGAAATTGAAGACGCGGCAGCTCTACTGAAAGAAGTGAAAGAAAATATGAAATTAGAAATGCAAGAAGTGAAGGAGAAAATGGAAAAAGGTAACGAAAATATGAAATTAGAAATGCACAAAGTGAAAGAAAACACGAAATTAGAAATGCAGGAAGTGAAAGAAAAAATGGAAAAAGGTAACGAAAATGTGAAATTAGAAATGCAGGAAGTGAAAGAAAATATAAAAGAGCAAACGCAAGAAATGAAAAAACAAATAGAAAGTTTGGATATGAAAACGGAAACTTACACTTTAAAAACCGATCTGAATATAGAAAACATGAAGATGCAAATTGATGAAACGATCGAAGATCTTAAAACAGCATGTGACGAGAAAATTGAAGGCGTATGAAATCAGTTTGATACTACAATAAAGGACATGACATTTGAATTCGACGATAAACTTGATGAAAAATTTGGTGGAATAAAAATTCGGTTCCAAGATAAATTTGAAGACTTTAGCGAAGCAACTGCATAAAGTGGAACTGGGTCGTTCGATTGCACCATCGTCTGCGTCGTCACACCAGAAACTAAAACCACCCAAATTCGAAGGCGACTTACCTTGGTCTACTTTCATCAGACAGTTCAAAATTGCTGCTGACCTGAATGGCTGGAATGACTGCGACAGAGCTGCTGCACTCGTTTTGGCTCTGCGAGGTCCAGCATTGAGTGCATTACAGTCCGTTCCCGAGGAAGTACAGAACAACTTTAATCAACTGGTGGAAAACTTGGAAATGCGTTTTGGTGATGCATACATGAAGCAACTCCATACCATCCAATTGAAAACTCGTACCCAGAAAAATGGTGAGTCACTTCAGGATTTTGAACTTGACATTGAGAGATTGGTACGCATGGCCTATGGAGATTTCTTACCCGAACCAGTGTTCCATCGTCTGGTCATCCAAGCGTTCATCGACGACATTAAGGATCAAGAAATGCAACAAGTATTACGATTGGGTAACTTCTCAAAATGCACAGATGTACTGGCCCGTGCACTGGAGTTCGACACAGCCAAGCAAGCATCTCGAAGTCTAGTACGAGTACGAGAGATGAAAGCTACCGACGACAATGCACTAACGGAACTCTTTGAAAGAATCAAGCTACTAGAAGAAAATAAATCTACAAGCAATACTAGACGGATTATAATTTGTTGGAACTGTGGTAAACAAGGTCATGTAAGTTCCAACTGTAGGCGCAAACAGGCGCGCCAAGAAGATAACAGCGAGTCTTTAAACTAAAACCAGTCAGCAAGAAGGGGCGCATGCTGACTGATTCTACGGATAGCCCCATTTCCATTTCCAGGATAAGGAATAATGAAAATAGCTTGATAGCAGATGGAAAAATTGGTGAGAGATCTTTCCAATTCACAATTGATACCGAAGCGAATGTGTCCATCATAAGAACAGATCTTTTACCGAAATGGAAGCTAGTAAATAATTGAAAGGTATATCACATCCAAACAGCTACTGGCGAGGTTACTCCAGTTTGTGAAATTGCCGAAATTGACATGGAAGTATGAAATTCAGGGTGTTAGTGGCAGACATTGTTGACGACTTCATACTGGGAGTGGACTTCATGAGGAAAAATAATTTGGTTGTAGATTTTGAGTGTAGATGAGTTAATTCTGAAGAAGTTCGAAGGCAATCTTGGTAGCTATCCTGTCGGAATCATAGAGCCAACTGAGATCAGGAGCGCCAAGAAAGGAATTTTACTGGCTGGGACTCTGGTGAAGATCCAAGAAACAATTCCTATTCGTCTTGCAAATGTCAACAGTTACCCAGTGACCATACCCTGCGGAAGAGTGGTGGGCAAATGTGAAGCAATTGCTTCTGTGAACCACATTCAAGTAAACGATGCATCCGCTCGGCATCAGTCTGACACTCTACCACCACTACTAGAGAAATTGCTGGAAGAGGTATCAACTTCGTTAGCACCCATGGAAACAGAAGACACAGGAGGACTGTTTCGAAAATTCAAAAGAATTTTCGACTTTACGGATGAAGACTTAACCCGGACGGACATTGTTCAGCAAAGAATAAACACTGGCGATTCGAATTCAATTCGTCAACCCGCACGAAGACTGCCATTGGCGAGAAGAGAAAAGACTGACAAGTTAATCAAGAAGATGCAGGGTCAAGGAATTATTGAACCATCGCAAAGTCCATGGGCATCTCCTGTTGTACTTGTAACTAAAAAGGATGGCAGCACGCGTTTCTGTGTGGACTACAGGCGATTAAATGATATCACGATAAAGGACAGCTATTCCTTAGCTCGGATTGATGACACAATTGACACCTTATCCGGTGCGAGATGGTTTTCTACTCTGGAGTTGAAAAGTGGCTATTGGCAAGTTGGAATGCATCCCGAAGACAAGGAAAAGACAGCCTTCACTGCAGGTACTGGTCTATGACAGTTCAAGGTAATGCCTTTTGGTCTATGCAACGCCCCAGCCACTTTTGAGCGACTCATGGAATTGATAATAGCAACTACGGGATTGGAGGTGTACTGTCACAAGTGCAATACGGGCAAGAACGTGTTATTGGTTACTTCAGTAAAGTTTTGTCGAAAGCTGAAAGGAACTACTGTGTAACCAGAAAGGAGTTTCTTGCCGTAGTGAAAACAACAGAACATTTTTACAAGTATCTTTATGGCCGGCAGTTTCATCTTCGAACAGACCATGCAGCATTGAAGTGGTTGCTTCAGTTTAAGAACGTAGAAGGCCAGTTTGCCAGACGGATAGAAAGATTACAGGAGTATGATTTTATAATCTAAAATCGTCCAGATCGAGTCCATAATAATACGGACGCACTCTCTAGAAGACCTTGTCCTGAGGTTTGTCGACACTGCCCAAAAGCAGAAATTAAAGAAGGGATAATTCCCATCAGAAGAACTGGTGTCGTAGTAGACAGGTGGCAAACCGACCGAGACCATTAAGAGGGAACAGCGATAAGATCCTGAAATAAGAACCATAATCGAATGGAAGGAAAGACAGCAACGTCCCACCTGGGCAGAGATATCGGGGAAGAATCCAGTGTTTAAAACCTATTGGGCACAATGGGATTCTCTGGAGTTGAAGAGTGAGTTGCTAATGAGAAAATGGGAAACACCTAATGGGAGTGAGATGAAGGACCAACTCGTGCTTCCAAGGGTAAGGATCGCGGAAGCCCTGTAGGAGATTCACGACGGTACGTCCGATGGACATTTGGGCATCAACAAGACATTGTCGCAAGTACGAGAAAGGTTCTACTGGGCGAAATGTAGAACTGATGTGGAAAATTGGTGTGCCAGGTATACTACATGTGCTGCAGTATGCGGACCCGCGAAAAAGACTGGCGGAAAATTACACCCTTACAACGTTGGAGCACCATTCGAGAGGATTGCCATTGACATAGCCGGCCCATTTCCAGAAACCAACCATGGAAACAAATACATTATGGTAGTGACTGATTATTTCACCAAATGGCCAGAAGGTTATACTTTACCAAACCAAGAGTCAATAACCGTTGTGAATGCCTTGACAGAGAATTGGATGACAAGATTTGGAGTACCCATGGAGATCCATTCCGACCAAGGCAGAAACTTTGAAGGACACATTTTCCAGGAATTGACCACGTTACTAGGCATTTTCAAAACGCGAACAACTCCCTTGCACCCACAGTCAGATGGAATGGTGGAGCGTTTCAATAGGACTTTGGAGAGACATCTGGCTAAAGTTGTTTCCAAGAACCAACGGGACTGGGACGAACATCTTCCCCTTTTCCTGATGGCGTACCGTTCTGCAGAGGATGACACTACTAAACGAACTCCATACAGTGTCTTATTCGAAATAGAAATGCCTTGTGAATTAAAATCTGGGCGACCAGAAACTCGGATTGGGACTAAGTCAATACTCGCAAGAACTTGATCGCCGTTTAATGAACACTCAGGAATACGTCCGACGTAACATCAGTTTGGCGACAGACAAAATGAAGACCCGCTACGATCGACGAGCCAATGAAACAAGATTCCAAGAAGGGGACCAGGTGTGACTGTACAATCCCAGAAGAACTCGTAGTCTGTGGCCGAAACTACAGGCACCTTGGGATGGACCCTATCAAATAATTAAGAGGGTCAATGATGTGGTCTATAGGATACAAAAGCTACCCCGTGGGAAGATTAAAGTGATACACATCGACTATTTGTCTCCTTACTCTGTTCGGGACGAACAGAACTAAGAGGGGGGCAGTGTTACATCCGTCACGCGCAAACAGATCTATTTTTAGCATTAGTACGCCACCTTGCGTCACAGAACCTGACCGGAAACTACTCGATCATTCTAACATGTTAGGGCAATAGAGGGCTCTGCTATATAAGCCATACGATCCTCCCGAACTAGTTGGTTATTAAGATAGCCAGCGAAGGGTTCGTACCTCGAATAAATAGAAATTACATTTTGTAAGTGTTAGTTGATAGACAAGCTCCAATCCAGTTAATTGTGTAAATCGACAGCTGTTAATTAAAGTGTTCTGAAATTTAACGACTATAATTTGTGAACCCCAAATTCGTAACAATATTTTACTGTCGATAACAGATTTCAAGTTTTTGGACATTCTTGAAATACTTGGGTACGTAAGAAAATGAAATGTACAACTTTTTCATACAAACTCAGTAAAAATAAGTTTTACTAAAAAGAAAATACGGCTTGATAGAAGTTGAAATTTTAAGTATATTTTTGTCTGGCAAGACGATACTTACCAAGAGTTTTTTTTTATATATTTGCATATATGTATAGCAACTGTATTATAAAAAAAAAAACATGTAAACGCATTGTTTCATTGCAATCTTAAGCAAGAAACAACACATAACACAATTTTGACTTGTTTTTCTTTTTATATAAAAGTATATACAGTTACTATGTATGCTAATAAAAAAAAGACGCATGGTGTAGGTGCAGGACATTGTTCATTCATTGTTCATATTTCTAAGATTTATATTAATATTCGCACGTAGTAATTTGATGAAACAATTAAAGAATTAATTTTAAAGACTTGATAATCGTCAATAAATTAATAAATTACGTACAAAGTTGTAGTATAATAAGTTAATAAGACACATCAAATATTATTATTAGTGTCTGTCTCAATTGTTTATTACATTGTATTGTCCTGTGATACAATGCAGCCAGGGCTGTGTAATGGGGTTACTTTTTTTTAAATTATTTAAAATGTGTCATTACATTAGGAGCAGGTTCGGATAACTCTGAAGGAGCGCATTTGAACAGGCACTCACTAACGGTAGCCAGGACGGTAGCAAAGAAACTTACGTTAATTCTAATAAATCTATTATCTACTATCTCATTTGTCAGATTTCTTGTCAACTTTCGATATAAATATCTAATAAATTTGTTTCTTTTTTACATTTACGAAGCAGTACTGGTATTTATTCTGTCTTATGCTCTTTTTTTAACGCAAGTCCATTTTTCAAGCTTATTTTTCATGAAATATATTTTTTTATAAGCTGTTATAGAACTACAGTTTTATTTGGGTACTAATTATGTAATTTTTATTACTTTATTACTGTCCGAAAGTGTTCCCCACGTTGTCCGAAGGTACCCCGCATTGAGCGGCTTCGGACGAATGTAACATCTACGGAAACAGGTAATAATGATAATAACTACAGTAAAATCAATAAATTTTCAAGTGGTATAAAAGACCACTGGCAACGTTGCCTTGTGAAAAATACAACCGGCAACAGTATCCTAGTTAAAAATTTGGTAACAAAATTGGCAAGTGTTTGAAAAACGATAAGGTTGTACCTTCGGAACAAATCCCTGGTTCTAAATTTAATAATTATTATTGATTCATAGTTTTTACCTTATCGTTCGTAAGCAATTTTATAGCAGACAAACTGTAATTAATTGAAACGGCTTATTAAAATGAATGTAAATGTAAATAAACTAATAGTAAAATTTATTTGACAAATTACTTTGACACGAAACTTCAAATACCTTGCCAACTTAGTATTTTTGTTAATGTTCTATAGGGGGACTTATGTTTATACCAACATAATGCAACAGGTGGTGGTTTTCTAATTTGTAAACAACGTATATACGTTAGTAAATAGTGTAAGGTAATGTATGTTGCTGATTTAATTTATGCTACAAGGTACTCGAGAGAAATGCAGGGGCTCGTTCAGGAACTGAAAGGGGCGCGCTTTCTCTCTCTCTCTCGTGCAAGTGATTTTGTATATTTTGCTTTTCATTTTATACGACTAATGTGTTCCCCTGTTCCAGTTCTTGAATGCAACCTAGGCGGCCAAAGTTAAGTATCCTAACGTATCCCTCTCTCTCCTAGTCAGTGCCGTAGCTAGGGTTTTTGTCGCTTAAGGCAAGATTCTAATTCAGCGCCCTAAAGAATTTCATCAAACATATCACACATAAACAATCTAAAATAAAATCGATCACTATTACAAAAATATAAGCGTAAAAAATTACTTCTACTTTGTCATGAGTTGGCTACATTTGACCAGTGTGGGTTGGCAACGGTGGGTGACCGTGTTACTGTACCACATATACCTACCTAAGAGACTTACCTGTACCTACCTGTAAGTAACCTGTAAAGAAGTTAATAAAGAATCAACAAAGCTCACGCGTATGATTTTAACAATCATAACATGGCGCAGTCACTTGTGAAGTAAAAAAAAAGAAGAAATAGTAAGTCGTGAGAAAAATAACCTAAAAAAAAAAAATGGAATCGTTGAAACCGCCAAAATCATTGTCCTTCGATGGCAACATTAGTGAAAACTGGAAAAGTTGGAAACAACGTTTTGAACTGTTCATGAAAGCAACAGGGGGTGACACTAAAGAAGATGATGTGAAAGTAGCAATTTTGTTGCATGTACTTGGCGAGGATGCTATTATAAAATTCAATACTTTCAACCTCAGTGCTCAGCAGCGTGGAGTATATGCTACTGTTGTGCAGGCCTTTGAAAATTATTGTGTTCCCAAAACCAACGAGAGTGTAGAGAGACATATTTTCTTTTCTCGTACGCAGAAGGTTGGCGAGAATTTTGATGCATTTTACACTGAATTAAAAAAGTTAAGTGCCTCGTGTGGATTTGGTGAAATGAGAGATAGCCTAATAAAAGACAGAATTATTAGTGGAATAATAAACAAAAATTTAAAAGACCGTTTACTACGGGAAGACGAATTAACACTAGAGAAATGTGTAAAAATGTGTAAAGCTTCTGAACTGGCTACCGAACAGCTGAAGACTTTAGAAGATGATCATCGTATTGATGTAGTCAAAGAAAGTATAGCACAAGGAGTGGGAAAAAAGACAGGAAAACAACAGCGAGAAAAAAAATACTTGATGAGTAAGCAGGTCGTCAACAAGGACACTATGACATCATGGACCACGAAGGAGAAGAGACAATCACAACCCAATGAGGACAGACAGCAGCACCAGCAGCATCTACAGCGACTTTGTCAGCGATGTGGACGACAGCACGAACCTCGGAGATGTCCAGCATATAACAAAAATTGTGGTATATGTAAGAAAGTAGGACATTTTGCAAAAATGTGTAGGTTTAAGCAGAGAGTAGATGTTGTAGGTCAGGAAAATTTGTCAGGTAATGAAACTTTATTTTGCGGTGAAATCAATGAAAATGTAAATGTTGAAAAAGACTGGTTTGCGGAAATCTTAATTGATAAGTCTAAAAATGTAAAAATGAAAATAGATTCAGGGGCTCAGTGCAATGTATTGCCAATAGACAGATATAAAAGTTGGGGTCTTAATATTCCAATTGAAACTTCTAAAGTTAAATTAAGTAATTATAATGGAAGTAAAATAAAGGTAATAGGGAAATGTAATGTAGAATGTGTCACAAGAAAGGGAGATTCAAAATGTTTGATTTTTCAAATAGTTAAGTGTGAAAAAAATGCACCAGCTGTACTAGGATTAAAAGCAATACAAGAACTAAAATTAGTTCAGCGTATAGATTCAGTTAAGGTTAAGCAAACAGCAATTAGTAAGCATAATGAAGATTTGTTTACGGGTCTGGGTGAAATAAAAGATTTTAGCTATGAAATGAAACTGAAAGACAATGTGCAGCCTTCTATAGAACCGGTTAGGAAAATTCCAATTCATCTAGAAGAAAAATTTAAAAAAGAAGTGGAAAAAATGGAACAAATGGGGGTAATAAGAAAGATTAATGAACCAACAGAATGGGTAAATGCAATTGTAATAGTAAAAAAAAGTAATGGAGAAATTAGAGTGTGCTTAGATCCTAGAAATCTCAATAAAGGCATAATGCGAGAACATTATCCATTACCAACGTTTCAGGAAATTTCATCAAAAATTACTGGATCAAAATTGTTCAGTATTTTGGATGCAACACATGCCTTTTGGCAAGTACGGTTAACAGAGGAGAGTTCAAAATATACAACATTCAATACTCCATATGGAAGGTATTGTTTCTTAAGAATGCCTTATGGTATCTGTTCTGCACCGGAAGTTTTTCATAAATGCTTTACAAAAATTTTCGAAGGGATAAAAGGTGTTGTTACATATATCGATGATTTGCTAATTTTTGCCAAAGATGAAAAGGAACATAACAAAATTATGGAATTAGTACTTGAACGTGCAAAACAATTTGGAGTGAAATTTAACTTAGGAAAAAGCAAAATTGCAGTTGATCAAGTTACATATTTAGGTCATAGATTTACAGCTCAGGGTATAAAACCAGATTTGGATAAAGTAAAAGCAATTGCTAATATGAAAGAACCAGAAAATGCGAAAAGTTTAATGACTTTTTTAGGAATGATAACTTATGTGTCTAAGTTTATACCTAATGTTTCTCAATTAACAGCACCATTGAGACAATTAATAAAAAAAGATACAGTTTGGAAAAGGGGAAATGAGCACGAAAAAGCTTTCAAAAAATTAAAAAATGTTCTGATGGAAGAACCTGTACTGAAATACTTTGACCCGACACAAAAAATAACTGTTTCAGTTGATGCATCCAAGGATGGTCTTGGAGCTGTTCTGCTACAAAATAACCAACCAATTGCTTATGCATCAAAAGCACTAAACGTAACGCAGCAAGCTTATGCCCAAATAGAAAAGGAGGCACTCGCGATAGTCTTTGGTTGCGATAAATTCCATCAATATATCTTTGGAAGAAATTTTATTGTTGAAAGCGACCACAAACCTCTTGAAGCGATTTTTAAGAAACCTCTTCATGAATGTCCTGCGAGATTGCAACGAATGCGAATGCGTTTATTACAATATGATTTAACAATAATTTATGTGCCAGGCAAAGAATTAAAAATTGCTGATGCCTTATCAAGGTCTTATCTAAACGATGATACAAGTATCTTGGAAAAAGAGATTGATGTGCAAGTTGGAACAATAATGGAGAATATAAATATGACTTTAAACCAAAAACAAAAATTTCAACATGAAACTAAACAGGATACAGTACTACAAGAAGTGATTAAGTTAGTAGAAATAGGATGGCCAGATAGTAGAGACAGTGTTAGTGAAATTGTAAAATCGTATTTTACATTTAGAGAATTATTATTTGTAACAGATGAGCTTTTGTTCAAAAATAATTGTTTAGTTGTGCCATCTACAATGAGGAAAGAAATGTTAAATAGGATACATTATAATCATTTAGGTATTGAAAAATGCAAGTTACGAGCGAGGGAATGTTTATATTGGCCGGGTATGAATAATGACATTGCTAATGAAGTATCTAACTGTGAAGCTTGTGCAAAATACCAAAAACTACAGAGGAAAGAATCATTAATCACAAGAGATGTACCTACAACCCCGTGGCAAGTCCTAGGAACTGACATAATGTATTTAGACGGCAAAGATTATTTAATAACAGTGGATTATTTTTCAAAATTTGTAGAAGTAAGACTATTAAAAGCATTAACGACAGAGTTTGTAATAGATTCACTAAAATCAATTTTTTCAATACATGGGATACCATTGCTATTATATTCGGACAATGGCCCTCAGTTTAGTTCTCAGAAGTTTAAAAGATTTGGAAAACTGTGGAATTTCGAACATCAGACATCAAGTCCGTTGTATCCTAGATCCAATGGTATGATTGAGCGATATATTGGTACTGTAAAATTAATGTTAAAGAAAGCTATTTTTGATGGACGTGATCCTTACCTAGCACTCCTAGAATATCGCAATACACCGATCTCAGCGGAAATTAAAAGCCCTACAGAAATATTGTTCGGGAGAAAAACGAGAGGAATAATGCCACTAAAAGAACTAATGACAGATAATAAATCAAACATGATGATGAAAGAGAAACTGGAAAGAAGACAAGAAATCCAAAAACAATACCATGATAGAGGTGCTATTCACTTGAAACAACTTAACATTAATGATGATGTGTATGTTAGGAAGAATGATGGTAGTAAAGAAAGAGGGAAAATTATTGAACATTGTAAAAGACCAAGATCATTTAAAGTGCAACTGCAGAGTGGAAATTTAGTGGAAAGGAATACGAAGCATCTATATAATTTTAAACCGGAAACGACTTTTCAAATTATTGAACCAGACGAAGACATAAACATTAATGAGAACATCAACAGAGATGAAACGGTACAAAACCCAAGCACTTCAATGGAAAGACCAAAACGCACGCGAAACAAACCTAAATATCTACAAGATTACATTTGTTAGTTTAAACAGTAGTTAGTTGTAAGTTTGTTAAGCCTGTAAGATTTATTTGTAAAGGAAAAGGAGATGTCATGAGTTGGCTACATTTGACCAGTGTGGGTTGGCAACGGTGGGTGACCGTGTTACTGTACCACATATACCTACCTAAGAGACTTACCTGTACCTACCTGTAAGTAACCTGTAAAGAAGTTAATAAAGAATCAACAAAGCTCACGCGTATGATTTTAACAATCATAACATACTTTACAAAGATACGAACCGAACAAATGACTTTTTGGTTTTCGAGATTTTCAATTGTTTTAAATTTTTTTAACACAACATCAGCTTTTTATCATCGCAACATCGCAGATATCTAATTCAGTACGCCGTGAAAAGTTCTTTTGTAGCTATCGATACAGTTTCCCACGAACAGCCTGTATATATGTTTTTTCTTCTTTATTTTGATCTGTAGGATACATCTGTGAAGTTACTGCTACTTCTAAGACATTTCAGTAACCAAAATAAAGACAAAAGTTCAAATAAACGTATAAAATTTTATGTTTATAGTTATGTAAGTAAAATTATGAAACTGAAAATTAAACATTTAATTTTATTTAAAATGTTGTTGTAGTAAATGTAAAAAAATTATTTAAACATATCTACAGATGTTCGCGGGAAACCGCAACGATAGCTAGAAAATATTTCTTTAGAGACGAAAACTTAATTAGACATTAGTATTGTAACTCGTAAGTTGTATAGATTGGTATTGTAACTCGTAAATTGTTTAGTTATACAACTTATCAGTTACAATACATATATATATTATTAGCTTACGTTTTCGTATGCAATAGGCCCCTGAACGCGATGCAGTAATAAAGCCGATATTCCTGCAAAGTGTCCCAAACCGGCATTGTGTTTAAAAATTAATCGCCAAGCACTTCGAGCTTCCTCATAACTTTCTTTTGTTTTATTTTTGTTTTGTAAATAAAAGCAAAATGTATTTTTCCTCGCTTGATTGATTTAAAATAAAAATATGAATTTTTTAAATATTTTTTTTTAGTTTAAATATGAAGTCTGTCCGTTTGTTGCACCAGTTTGCACTCAGAGTATTTGTATCTTGTTCTAACCTTACGCATTAATACGAGATGAAGATACTTTGAGTGCAAACTAGTGCAATAATCGAACAGACTTAAGGTAGCTTTACACGATTCTTCATTTCTTGCATCATGTTGCATGCGTTTATAACGCAATAAAATGCATGCATGGCTGCATGCGTAAATTTATAGCGCAGCACACTATTCTCTGAGAGGCAAGGCGATGCAAGCAAGACTGAATGAGATGGGCATACTAGGCATCCCCTTTTTAGTCATCTTTAGACGATGCCGCATTACTTTTATCTTGATGTAAACATGCGTTTATAGTGCAATGAAACGCGTGCCAGCTTGGTTTTTTAAAGGCAAGGTGACGCGATTGATTCCCAAATTTGATGGGAATCCTTTGCGTTATTTCTGACAAAGTCACAGACGTCATGGAGTGGTATAATAAAGAAACTAAATTTCATCAAGTTATACAGACTGGCGTTCCAGTGATATAAATTATAAAAGTGGAGAGTTGAAGGGCGATGAATACCTGAATTAGAGAAAAAGTACATAATTTAAAAAATTACAACTTTGTTCCATCTGCTCGAGAAACCGTTCATTGTACGATCACAAGCATGTGCAGTAAACAAATTGGTGTCGTTGTGTTTACTGCGCATGTACTTTTGTTTAATGCGTATGCTCGTGATCGCACAGTGTACGGTTTCTCGACCAGTTGCAACAAAGCTTGCAGGAGTAGAGTGCCTTAAATAAGAGTGTGGACATACGTGAAGTCGATTTCTATTGGTCGCGAGCGATTTTCGACTTTACTTACCAAGGTCGGTAGCCATATTTGTTCTAAGCGGTAAGAGAAATGTTATTGTTAGAAAATCCCTCCTTTTCTTAAAAAGTAAAATGAAACGCACATCCCTTTACATTCGACTTTATTCTATCAGTGTTTACAAATGAATGCCTTTATTTTCATGTTTCTTTGCAGGTCTCGCCTTCGTGATGGTTTTTATTGATACCGCCATAAACGCATAAACTAAAATAGCGCACGGGCATCAACTGGCGGGGCTGTTGTTTTTATACCCATAGCCGTCGCTGATAAGCGAGTGCTAACATTCGGCCATCCTGCAATATGATTCTGTCCTCAGAATCACTGGTCTTCTGAAACAAATACGCATTAGCAACAAATCAAAAGCATATCACTTTTACACTTCCTTTGAGGGATTTACTGTAGTTCTACGTGAGAAAAACTCATCTAGTTCTAATCACATACTAGACATTTTACAGACTGACAGGTACAGTCATATTCTAGCCAAATGCTGGACATTTTGATAACAGATTGCAATGCTAGTCAGATACCAGCCATTTAACATCGTTGGTTTCTACAGTGCTAGTCATATACTAGCCATTGAATAGGTGTCAGTTCTAGTCATTTACTAGACATTTAAATTGGGTCAGACTCCTGCACTAACCTCAACTAACTAATTCTCTTTTACTCACTTACCAACCCATCTCGGTTAGCCATGAATGGGGTTCGCAAGTGGTCATATACCAACCCTAATCAACTGTTAGTCATTTACTAACCCTGTAGTCGATTATTTTGTGCACCAAATCTTAAATATGTTCGCCTGAACTTTTAATCAGTATACTAAATATAGCCCTACCTTTTAGGACAATCCATGGTTTTATGTTGTCGACTGCCATAACAGTCCTGCCATGCGTATGACCTTCCCTTAAGTCCTCCACTTCATAGCGGTCGTTCGGCAAAACTCGTCGAACCCTAAAAGGTCCCCTGAACTTTGGGAGTAACTTCCGACTGGCACCCGTACTTGGCGCAACATATGCCGCCATCACAAGTTGCCCTTCATTGTATTTTATTGCGGTGGCGCGAGAACGGTCAAGACGCTCCTTTTGAACCTTCTGGTCCGCCGTCATCCGTTCCTTAATGGTATTTCTCAGTTCTACTAAGTCGAGGCGGTCTAAAGTGTCTTGTATCTCATTTACTAAATAAGAATCAGCAACATGACGTGGCTTGTAACCAGCTAAAGCCTCGATAGGCGCTATTCCAAGTGCTTTATTCACTGTACAGTTTAGCGCACTCTGAACTGGTTTAATGCACTGGTCCCAGTTGTCTTCTCCCTCGCCAGCAGCAGTTACGGCAAGAGCATTTATAATTGTGCGGTTGTAGCGTTCGCACTGCCCATTAGCGCGTGGTGTCGCTACAGCATTAAGTGTATGCCTTACACCATAGGTTTCACAAAACATCTTGAAGGTCCTAGAGGTGAAAGCAGTTCCCCTATCAGTAATAATTCTAGTTGGAACTCCAAACAAATGGAAAAGATTCATTAAGGCCTTGGTCACATGTCGAGCCTTGGTATCCTTCGCAGGTTCGATTACTACGAATTTGGTGAACGCGTCTACAATAACCAATAAGAATTTATTTCCACGCCGACTTGTCACGAAGGGACCCACGTGATCAAGATGTAAGGTGTGAAACGGAGTGGCTACTTTCTCTATAGGGTGCAAGAACCCTTGTTTCTTTCCAGCTCGGTGCTTGTAATATTGACATTGCAAACAGGAATTTACGTACTTCCGTACAAATCGACACATTCCAGAGAACCAGTAATTCTCTTGAATTTTTTTGCAAGGTTTTCTCAAGCCCAAAATGGCCCATGTTGTCGTGGCAAAGGCGACAAATTTGCCATCTAACATTACGTGGTACCAACCAAGCTGAACAAGGACCCTAGCGTGTTGTTGATGAGCCTTTGAAAAACACTTGGGGCATTTGAAAGCCCAAACGTCATGCGCAAAAACTCATAATGCGAGTCTGGCGTAACGAATGCGGTTTTTCCAATAGAATCATCAGCCATCGGAACTTGGTAAAACCCAGATGCAAGGTCTAAAGTAATATAAAAGCAATTATTCCCTCCTAACTTATCAATCTGCTCCTCTATTAAGGGCAACGGGTATTTGTCCTTTATTGTAATAGCATTGAGCCGTCGGTAATCAACGCACATACGGTAATCATTTGTTTTTTTGCGGACTAGTAGAATCGGACTAGCGTAGGGCGAGTTGGACTCCCTAATAATCTTATTGTCTAAAAGGTCTTTAATTATTGGCTGCAAAATTTCCTTTTCCGAATTTGACATTCGATAAGGTCTGTAAACGATCGGTTGTTCAGTTGTACATTTGATATGCATCTTGATGCTATTTGTTTTGCCCAAGTCCTTCATGGAAAAAGATACACAATCTCTATAGTCTTGAAGTAACTGAAACGTGGATATTTTATCTTGTGGAGAAAGCTCGTCACCGCAATTAATTAAATTTGGTTTAAGATCAGACCCGTTAACATCCTCCAAGTCGACAATGTTCACATTAAAAGGGGGTAAATTGCGCAAATAAAGTTTATCTTTGGTCTTATTCATCAACACCTTGCTCAAATAATCGCGGCCGATGATGAGGTCATGTCCAATATATTGATCTTCGAGAATTATTGCCGTGAGCTCAACATTGGCCTCTTCTATGACAATTTTGATTCTACTTTTCAATTGACTGGTAACTATATTGCCCATGAAACATTTAAGTGACGTTTTCTGATCACTCTCTTGTATCAGTAATTTTGCCTTCTGCGCGGTTGATAATTTGAGAAGAGTACATGCGCTACCGCTATCAATCAAACAGTTCACTTTTATTACTCCGTTAATCGTGGCCGTTTTTATAAACGTGTTAGGGTTTGCTTTTACTTCTTGAATCTCATTAACCTGTCTAGCTTCACTCCACATAGGGCGTGAACGACAGTTTTCCTGCGTATGTCCCAAGCGGTTACATTTTTGACACCTAACTTCCGGTTTGGGACAATCTCGTACACGGTGATTTTCGCCGCAATTAAAACATGCAATCCTTTTTGACACGCTCGGTTTACGCTGAGAGTCTTTGAATTTGTAAGGCGGCGTAAAAGATTTACTCGGACCTGCTGTACTAGCTAAATCTTTTATAACAGGTTTAAAAGAATGGGTAGCGATTTGTGGTTTTACAGGAGCCACTGCGCTCAAATAATTAGCTAGTGAACCGACAGTCTGGCAATTCGCGGCGCGAGCGGGTAGTGCAATTTTATCGTCTTTAATTCCTTCAATAACACTGTCGATGACGTATTCTTCCGGAATCGCGAGGTTCAAACGATTAAGCTTGTCCGTTTTTTCATAACAATAGTCCCCTAAATTTTGACCGCGAGCCGGACCGTAATTTGCGGCCTCCACTAGAAGTTTACCAAAACGAACGGGGGTCGGAAAGTTTTCCGTTATTAAACGTTTCATGTCCGTCCAATTCATGCACGGATTCGCAAGCGAATCATACCATTTTCGCGCATTGCCGCGTAAGCGATTTGTCGCTAATTTACAAACAGTATCTTGTGTCCATTTATGGTACACTATAAGTTCATCAATTTTACGAACCCAATCAGCCGCGCTCTGCGTATTTTCCGCACTCGGTTCGAACAAAGGTATAACCGCTTCGTCAAGATGAATATTAGAAGGACGTGTACTCACAATTTGTTGTAACTCTGTTATCTCTCGTTGTAATGCTTCAATTGTTTTTTGCGTATCGTCACTTCGTAGTGGCGGACTACCTGGTGTCGAGCTCCGAGATCGCTTTCGGCTTGATCGATGGGACCGGTGTTTTCCTTTCGACGATCTTGATGTTCGCCCCATTTTATCAATTCACTAAATAACTTAAGTCACAAAATTACACAAACTAATTGTCTTTGGACGTAATCATTCGGTCACAATCCCACTTCTGACTTTGTTAGAAAATCCCTCCTTTTCTTAAAAAGTAAAATGAAACGCACATCCCTTTACATTCGACTTTATTCTATCAGTGTTTACAAATGAATGCCTTTATTTTCATGTTTCTTTGCAGGTCTCGCCTTCGTGATGGTTTTTATTGATACCGCCATAAACGCATAAACTAAAATAGCGCACGGGCATCAACTGGCGGGGCTGTTGTTTTTACACCCATAGCCGTCGCTGATAAGCGAGTGCTAACATTATTTCATATGGTTATTCGTTAATTTAACCTACATTGAGACGATTGTGACTGTTTAATAGTGTTTTTGATTAATCAGTTAATCGTTTTTGTTAATAGTGTATACTATATTGTTGTTGACTTTATTGTTACTAAGAAATTAGTTGTCAAATTCGTAGACAAGAATTTTTGTTATTTATTGAGTGTGGCACAAAGGTAAGAATTTCTTTTAATATTAATTACAAATATTTTTTTAAAAATCCTAGCCCAGAAGTATAGTATTGTGTAACAACTAATAAAAAGAAATAACAATTTGATACCATCCGTACTCTTATAAGTTATTTTTGGGTAACATTTATTAATGAATAAAAGTTACAGAAAAATAACAGTTTTTTTTATCTTACAAAATAACGCTGATGAGGTTTATAAGTAGTGTATCGAAATATGCACTTATGGTATTTATAAAACAATTGTTTACAGTACTATGGTTGGGTGTGTGGCAATTGGTTGTCCGAATCAGTTATCGTAGGGATTTCTGATGAAAGCTTTTCCTCGAGATCGTGTCAGGAGGAAACAATGAACTGACCAAGTAAATCGAAGGGACTGGGAGCCCACAAATTATTCATGGCTGTGTGAGGTACGACTTTTGCCATTGTATTAAAAGTAATCAAAGAAGTAAGGATGATACATGTACAGCAATAGAGAACATTATTGAGTAATTAATAGATTAATAAAGTAATCCGAGATGTAAAAGTAAAAGAACTTATTCAGCTTAAAGTAGTTTTAAACCAAAGATGTTGGAAGTGCTAGTTTACTTTTGAAAACGTAGCGACGTCAACAATTTCATAATTTATCTCCTTTGCACTGTGTGAAAAGTGATAACTGAACCTTTACAATAAACACTGTAACATAATAAAAATATCAAACCAACTAAAGTGTGTATCTTTTAGGTATATTTTACACCTGAAATGTGAGAAAAGCCCAGAGCTGATGGCAAGAGAGTATTAAGAAGAACGAGTCGCCTGTAAAAAACAGAAACCACTTGCCCAAAAAACAATTCTACAGCCTACAGTTCTTGTACAGCAGGCGGCATTACAAGCACAGCCCACAGTTGCTTACAACAGGCAACATTAGAAGCACAGCCTACTTTGAAAAGTTTTAAGAAAAATTGTTTATTTTATAGCAATCCAGAAACATTTAATTTTTTATGAGGCTAGAAACTGTATTCCGACAGTATTTTGAATTTCTTAAAAATAAAAGTGAAAATAAAAAGATTCATTACATTTATGGTATCACAGTTATAATACAATATAAATACTATTAGATATGTATGTTGATGGTATTTGCTGTAAATTATATAATTATTTTTATTATATAAGTGTTTTAGTGTCTACGTATTAGCATAAGTGTTTATTTCATTTCATATCTGTTTTATGTTCTTTTCTTAGTTGTGTAATTATGTTCTATGAATAAATATACTTAAAAGTAAAGCGCTTATGTTTTTCTTGAGTGTCATGGTTATAATCGGAGGAAGAAAATGGCAAATTAGGATAAGTCAACAGACGCCTGCCTAATTTCAAATTTGCCTCCTAAGTTAGAACAAATATGGCGCCCGTATTAGTGATGCGACAAGTCGAGTAGACTCGCTATCAGATTCGATTCTCAAAGGTACTCATTGTACTCGAGTAACTAATTCTGTGAACCCGAGTCAGCGGTACTCGAGTTGACTCGAGTACGATACAAGTACTCGAGTATCGACTTTAGAATTTGTAGACTCGTCATCAGACTCGAGTCCCAAAGGTATTCGTTCTACTCGAGTAACTATTGCAGTGACACCGAGTCAGTGAAACTCGAGTTCGATTCAAGTAATTCGAATTTAGAATTAAATAGTGCTGCAACGAGTCGAGTAGACTCGATGTCAGATTGGATTTTATTGGATTCTCTTTATAGAGCCTCTTCATCAGTTGGTAACGAGTGAATGAGTACCGAGTTTAGAATTGAGATTATGCGTGTAGGCAATAAGCGTTAACGTTTGACAAGTTTCATTCATTTTAGAAGTACTATGCTTTTGCTAAAACAGTCGACTGCCGCAATAACTTACTGTGACAGTCAGACGCTTGATATCGGGGGGGCTTGGCGGCGGTCATTGTTTTCTTTTTTTTATATTTTATGAAAAAGATTACATAAAAAATGAATAAGTCTCAAAATTTCAAAGGGAGTACAGTTTTTTGTAACTGAAAAGGCTGTTAAATATTGCTAAATAAAAACTGAAGACTCATACTCATTTATTGAATAATTTGTGGCTCTATATTCTACATTTTGTTTTCTTTTAAAGAAATTACTTAGTAAATAAGTTTTTCTTTTTATTTTACACAGTGCCTGCACACTTTATTATGAGACATATCAAATAATATTACATAGTTACAAAATTTTAAATTTATCTGAACTGCCAGAATATATTAAAAAAGAAAACACGTGACGTTCGGAAATCAAGTAAAATATAGAATGAACTTTGTTATTTTAAACGGAACGTTCAATATAAAGTTGAAAACAAAAAAAGTAGACAAATTACTGTTTCCTGTAATTATTCTTCCTCAAAATGCTATAGAGTAAAGCCGAATTCACAGATTTTACGACAGTATTATACTTGTTAATTTTGAAAGATTTTAAATTTTTTTAAAGGTATTTATGAAGTCGTCTTTAATCACTTCCATTTTCAGAAAGAATAATTATAGGAAACTGTAATTTGTCTACTTTTTTTGCTTTCAACTGTAAAGTTGGTATATATGGAATATCCATTCTTTGGGCCATCATAAATTCCGAACTAAGATACTAAATACTCAGATATTTTAATTAAAAATACTTTATGTTGTTTTCCAGCGGTTGTATATAATAAATTTAAAAAGTACATATTTTAGGGGAAAATTCTGAAACAAATTTAAAAAACTGCATTTTCATGATATTATTTAAAATGGCGGATAATATGGAATAGTCAGTTGGGGTGACATGAAATAAGAGAAAATGTGCAATACTTTGAATTAATAAGGTAAAATATCAACTGTTGTACTAATCTACACTATAACAAACTAACTTTGGTGTAAAGAAACACTTTTATTTTAAAAAATACGCCAAAATAAATTTTTCTCGTACCGCGCAAAAACTTCCAAAACGATAAATTCACAAAATCATGTACTGTAAAGTTATGCAGTCTTACCAGCTAAGAACCTCTGTAGTAATGACCTATAACACTGAAGCTCATGTTAATGCCAGAGTCGTTTAACAGATGCCGCTTCTTATTTCAAAAATACTATGTATTCCATATTAGCCGGTCTATTCCACATATGTATGTTTGCTGACTTTACTCTACATATTTTCTTGGATTAAGAAAAATACTTAATTCCTAATTCAAAATATAGGTACATGTTTATGTTGTTTTGTTTATTTGCATTTTCATTTTCTTACGATATTTAAATGTGTATTTATTTTAGTAGACCTTTGCATTAACAAGAGCTTTTAATGCGTAACAGAAGCTAATTGTAATTAACAGACAAAACGTTAACAGTTAGAACAAATTAACATTATAGAGAAGATCAAATTAAAGACTTTTTCTTAATAAACTTTAAGTAAAATCAGTAACTGGAAAGTTACAAGAGTTTAATGTGAAATTAATTAACAAGTAAAAGTTACTACCTGTAGTAATATTTTACGTTTTAAATTTTGGTATTTTAAAAAAATCTAGTCGCGTAAAAGTTACGGATATTTCACTTTTGTGTCGATTAAAGAGGAAATTAAGAAACGTAACTGTAACTTTTTTAGGGTTTTGGTCAAAAACTAATTAAGAGAAAAGCTTTATTTTGATCTTCTACAGCTGCCCTATCAATCTCCTCCGTACGTTATAAAATAAATTAATAAAAATAAATCAAACCCTAATAATTTCAAGTTCAAATATCATGAAAAGTATGAAACCAAATAAAGACAAACTACAAATTGTTGGAATTAAGAATCTTTCTTAATTAAAAAAAATATGTTGCGAGTTTAACATGAATGCTTCTACGGCCGTCACCCATGATTGAATTGGCTACCGGTTGAAAACACGTCATTACTATTTCTTCCACTGCCATCATTTCGCCCTTCATTGTAGAAGAACCTCCTCAGGACTGATATTGCTGGCTGCAGCTTTTTCCTAGTCGTTGAAACTGACGGGAAGCAATAGAACACCATTAGCAGCTCTCAGGAATTTCTTCTGCAATGAAGAGCAAAACGTCGGCATAGGAAATATCTTGATGCGGTTCCAAACGGAATCAGTCATTTGGGTTTCCGATCGGCACTTGTTTAATTTTTTCTTAATAATTTCTTGATTCAAACAAATTCCTAAAAGTTACACTTTACATATTTTGATAACGTTCAAAATGTAAACAAAAACACTGCACCTTTAATCTATCGATTCTACTAACAGTAAAAAAGTAACGTCATGAGTACTCATATTTCCGGGTTCAGTTAAATGTTCGAAACTTTTAATGTGGACGCGAGTCAAAACTCGCATTTTTTTATAAAAAATGTTCAAGTTTATTACATTCTTTAAAACGGCGAGTCCCGAGTTCAATTCGAGTACTCGAGTACTTTTATCTGAACTCGAGTCAACTGACTCGAGTCGACTCGATTCTTTTAAACGGCGATTTTCAGCCAAGTACTCGAGTCTTTTGATCTGGACTCGAGTCTCTTGACTCGAGTCAAGACTCGATTCTTTTATAAAAGTATTCGAGTCGACTCGATTCTTAAAAACAGCGACTCGTCGCATCACTAGCCCGTATGGCCACACTCTTATTTTAAGGCACTCTAGTAGGAGTATTAAAAAAATCAAAAACCTACGATCTTAGCTGCTTAAGGCGCGCCCTCAGGCGACTAGGGGTTTGACTTTATACTGTATGACAATTTATAGTAAATGGCCACTGTACTGCTGCCTAGTAAGCTATAATTCACAAAGAGAGCCGCACTGCATGGAATGACTTATTATGTAGAAAACTGGCTTCAATTTGTCAATCCTAATATACTTGCGATTATCCTTAGTCCAATCGTTTTGGTTTACAGTGGAATTCCCGAGCTACGCTTTTGCTGAAGATGCCTCAAATCGGATTGAAACAGCTGCACAGAGGCTGCTCGGGGGTTTCACTGCAATCGATGTCATCACAATTTTAAAAAGACTTGCACGACTTTTATAATTATGTGAAAGAAGAAAATGATATAATTAAGAAAGTATAATCAACTTGAAAATATGACTGGGCTAAAAGGAATGGAAAGTTGCAAGGCTAATCCTTGCAACTTTCCATTCATGTTATTAGATTGCTTAAACTTTATTCATCTTTTTTAAGAGTAAAATAAACTATTACCAGATACATCTTTTTCTTATTTAGTGTTTAAGCGTCTCATATTAATGCATGGCAATTATGGCAACTCTATAGATACGCAAACTTGCAGCAAGGAGTATGTGGGCTTGGCGAAATCAGAGGGCAAGGAAAATACTGACATCCAATCAGAGGCTTAGCTGCTGGAACTGTTTCCATGGCAACTGCATTCTATTTTCTTTGTATCTGTGAGAAATTTCTTTGTCCATTTTCAAAGCTATCGTGCTTATATTTTATTAAGTTTTTAACAAGAAATACTTAGTAGTGTATTTTTATAGTGAAAGTTCCCGCGACCATTGAGTAAATGAAGAAGCATTAATTTCCCCCAGTTTTTATTAGCATTTATTCCAAAATTGATAATTACAGTTTTGCACTCATTCATTTTTTTAAATTTTATTACGTTTTACATACATAAGTTTACTTTTTACTTCAACACAGCTAATTACATTGCTTAATGTAAGTACATACCTTTAATAAATCTTTAAACACGTTTGCAGTGACATTTATAAATAAAATAAGGATAAACGTAAGTAGAAATAAGGTCTTTAAACCCAACGCTATTTATTTCATTCAGTAAACTAGTTTTAATAATTGCTGAAAAGGATTTTTCTATAAAACAGACATAGATACTAATTTAAAAAGCTCGCTAATACTTGAAGTTTGCCTGACGAAAACCAGAGGCGCTAATCGTCACTTTTGTTGCCAATGTTTAATACGGGATTTACTTGGTTGAATTCCTGGCTTCCGGTTGGGACCCCGTTTCTCGGATTTCTTGTACTGCCGACGTTTCGTTCTCCATTGCAGAAGTACTTCCCCAGGGCTACTGCTGCTGTTGCAGGTGATGGTGCTGCTGCTGTTGGTGGTCTTGCTGCTGCTTCTTGTAAGTCGTTGAGATTGTAGTCTCAACGACTTAACGAGAACGAAATGTCGGCAGTAGAAGAAATCCGAGAAACGCGGTTCCAACCGGAAGCCACGAATTCAACCGTGGACGACGGCCGTGGAAGCCTTAAACAGGATTTACTTTTCTTTCTTTCATTTCGCAATATTCAGTGAAATGAACTCTCCTATAAACACTTTGACGCATACTTAAGACGCATGCGTCCTTGCCTCCTATTGCATGCTATTGTGTGCGTAGATGCATGCTATTGTATGCGTAGATGCATGCAATTAGCGCTTGCGTTGTTGCACGAAATGAGGCATCGTGTAAAGCTAGCTTTATGGATTGTGTACACGGTTGACACGAGAAAAGAATATGCTATAAAATCCAGTACGGCGTCATTTAAAAAAAGAAAGTTGCTGTACAAGGTTTGTAAAGTAAGTAGGTTGCCTCTTAACTATTCAAGGTCACTTCAAGACGCGTCATTCTGCCTGCCTTATTTACCTGGAATATGTGAATAAATATTTTCTTTATTAGAAGTGCGTAATTTTATAATGTTCTGTGCTTTTCTTGTACACGCAATTGGACTTATAATTTCTATTATTTCTTTTGGCTAGAAACTTGCATTGAAATAGTATTCAATATTGAGGTTAATGATGTGGTTACGAACTGCAATTTTAACAAAACATAAATAGGATATATTTTAACAATTTTAATAATTTTGATCATCATGATCTTAACTTCAAATATCGAACTTGAATTGTACTTCAATTCTAGTTTTTTATAGCCATTTCATTCATGTATATTTACAAACAAACTGACTGCTTTATTACCATTCCAAAAAATAAACAGAATAAAACGCATTAACTGTCTTATGCAATAGTAAGCATACAGAACTATTTGAATTGGGCAGGCAGAGTGACGTAATTCCCGCAGCCAATATCAGATGCTGATTGGTCGAAAATTACGAGACAACCTGTTTAAGTATATAAACCTTGGTTGCTATCAATATCTTGAAAGCTGCCATCTTAAATTTTATTTTGATTTAACATTTAACTGTCGTGTACAAAAATTAAATTTAGAGATTTTTCCAAGCGCGCCGAGTGCTTACATTCATTTATGTTAGCGCTCTCTTTTCCTTATATTTTTATTATTTATTAATAAATCTACTCAATACTAAAAACCGCTTGCTGATCCTTGCGCCCTTGGAGTAGGCCCTAGCTATGATGCTGTAGGTACTTCGGGGTAAAGTAAATAATTTATGAAAGACTCGGTTTGAAATTCAAGCATTTATGTTGTTGCTTACTGTGAAGACAAAAGATCACTATCCTTTATTATGAAAGTTGACCAAAAGAAAATGCATCATTTTCCAATTTGTGGCATTTATTCAAATTGTGTTATAAATAACGGAGTTATGCATTAAGGCATCTTTTATCTTGCACCTGGCAAGTAAATGATCGAACAGTTATAAAATCATCTGAAAAATCTGTTTACTGAATTACTTAATCTGAGGAATCCATTAACGTTCAGTGAAGCGTAAATTCTTTGAATCTACTTTTGTTTGCGATCATTAAAACTTTATGATCAATTATTCTGTAATAAGGAATTCAATTAAAATAATTTTTGATTACAAGAACATAAAATTAGTCATCAAAACTTTAGGTAAGTGCTAATAATGAATTCTTTTCAAAACAAAGTCAACAGATAAAGAAATTATAAAATTCCAATTGTTTTATGCAACACTAATGTCGGGTATTATAAACATCAAATAAATTACCAAATAGTTAGTTGCCAAGTAAATTTACTTGGTAAGTAAATTACTGAATAAATAACTTTGCGTATTATAAAAATAATCTACCAAGTAAATAGTAATCCAACTATTAAACTAAAATTACCCACAGAGTTATGCCTTTTATAGCTGGCATATATATGGCGTCACCGTATTACTAATTAATATGATTAATTAATTTGACATTTAAAATTGAAATTGTATTAGCGCGGAAGTTTGATACTCAAAATGGAAAAAGAAAAGAAACGGGAAAGAGGAAAAAATTATACGGAACAAGATAAGGAAACTGCTTTATATTTTAATTGACTTCAAGTTAAGGGTTTAATGTCTTTCTCAATCAGACTTAACACATATTCAGCAGATTCTTTCAATAATCTAAACTTGTTTTTAAATTCTTTTTCATTATAAAATTCAAAAGGGTTTTGTCGTGGTTTAAAAACTCCAGGACGCCGGCGCCGGCGCCTTTGGACCATCTGGACAGGTCCTTCGTCTTCAGTTAATATCGAAGACAAGCTACATGGATGAAATGGACGATATTGAAGATATAACTAGAATATTTTTACTAGATGTTACAAGAATTTAAACCAAGTAATGTTTTTCCACAGAACTTACCTAAAATATAACTTTTGTTTAAAATTTGAAATGGTCAATTGCTTGCTGTCAGTTTAAACAAACAATTAAAATTTACTTGCTTAAAAATCGGGGAGTAATTTATTCTGTAGATTCACTATATCAATAAAGTTACTTGATGTTAATAATATGAAAATCTATCAAGTAAATTAATTTAGTTTCAGAATAAACTTTACTTGGAAAGTAAAAAGCTTTATAATACCGGCCCTTAAGGTGTTAAAAAGAATAACTCCTATTGTTTATTAATATAATTGATTTTAAGAGATATTTACTAAATGAAAGGACTTACATAACAAAATTTATTTCAATCCAGACTATTTTACAAATTATTTGCAATTAAATCCCTCTTCATTTAGATAGCTCTTCCAACTCCCTGATCTCTCTTTCAGCAGCTAATTTCTTCTCAATCGCTAGCTTCTCGTCACGAATGACTTTTTGTTTAGCTTCTACCTCACGTAATTTAGCTTCCTTTCTGCTAAGCCTCGACTGATGAAATGCTCCGTATACTATTCCAACACTAAGGAGGCTCCAACGTCCAAACTATTTAAAAATTAGGTTATGTTCACATTATGTAATACATACGGTGTATTTACTATTAATAACAAAGAAGTAAATTGGTTTCATTTATTTAAACGTACCTTAATAAGTGGAGATACTCTGACAGGAGCTGGAAGATCTGCCATTTTTTTGTATTAACAAATTGTTGGGTAAAGACAAAAAACTTCAGCAGTGCTATTGGTTACCTCACCTGTCAATTAGAATTGATTGACAAACTGAACATAGTTACCAACATAATTTTCTTATCAACTTCATGCGCAACCGCAATGCTTTTAGACTACGTTTAGTCATTTGTGTGAAATAGCAATATACGCATCGTGTTTGGTGAAATCAGATATTAATGTTGTGACGTAGGTCTAAGCGCCCCGTAATCGATTGAGCATTGCGTATTTAGTAACATTTTAGTTTCTGGAACTTCAGTTACAATCATGGCGACGATTCTGACGGTTGTATCTGTCGTCGGTTCCCTATTTCTAACACCGTTTTTAATGTTATTGCTGTGTATAATATTCTTGGCATCAATAGGAAAGTCGTTGGGAGTTAGACGGCTGTACATAAAAATTCTTCTGATGATATTTGAGGTGAGTTGAATATTTTTCTTTTAATTTCCGCCTTGACAGTTCGGTCGGTCGTTAAAAAATTTGCAATTGGTAAAATTTGGAACTGTCATTCTTTAAATGATAAATGATGAGAAATTTGGATGATTATGATCAATTTCTTTTTTGAAAATTAGAGACTCAATGTAGATCAGAAGTGAATTCTGCATTCTTCTTAATTGTTGTAATGGCTACTGCCTGAAGACCTCTTTCCAAATTATAAAGTACCTATTATATTTCTTTGATGACAAGTTTTCTAGAAGGGTTTTGACCTTTCTAAAGTGAAGAGTATGAGGACCATCTAGAAATAAATTAAAATTTCATTGACGACAGACACTACACACAACACCCAACCAAATAATTGATTTTGATTTATGCTGTTTGATTATGTGTAAAGTATGGTTCAGATTTAAATAGTGTAATTTTCATATGCAGTTAAGTTCGTCGGCCTCTCAAATTATCATTGTATGTATCTGTCTAATTCATTTTTGTATCTGGTGACAAATTTTCTTCCAAGCTCATTTTTGAAGTAAGTATTTAAAAGTGCTTATTAATAGAAAGTCTGTTTGTGATTTCATTCTTTGTTCAGTACAGAATTTTCTAATTGTAAAATTATTTACAAATATAAAAAAATCTACTGCAATTTTAGGTTGGACTCAAAGTGACCTCAGTTGGGCAGTACCTAATTTTATGACTATCCATCTAATGTCTATTCTGTTTTTTATTTATTTACCATCGAAGTATGCCGTGAAAGTTTAGGGAAAAAGTGACACTTATGCAAGTAACTAAACTCTGACAATGAAAGTAATTTTGAATTTGAGTTTAAGGTTACTACGAATGAACCAACGTTGCAATATTTTCTGTATCTCACAAGCTGTATTCACATCCAAATTTACATTCTTGATATTGTTGATTGGGAACATTGATATTTGTGTTTAATTTACTGTTGAAAATTATTAAAGCAATTTATAATAGTATAAATAAACAAATACGTATAATTATAACTATTACAAGTATAATAGTTTCTTTTTGTAAAATACACACACACAGATTAACTACTTAACGCATATCTCATGTATTACATCGTAAAATTCTGTTATCAAAAATGTATGACATCAGTAATAATATGCTTCTTTCATAAATGGTCTTAAGGCTGTTTTGCTGTGGCGTTAAGCGAGGAGTTACAAAATACCAGAATGTAGTAGGATTACATCTTGATTTTCAAGTTGCTTACAAATCAAGCATCGCCAGAATTGCCAACTGCATAGCCATCGCCAATTTTGAGAACAATATTATATTATTTTATTATTAAGGTCAGTTTTGATAATATTACCCCTACTCCACTTCCATCATTTCTCTGGAGAAATATGAATCATCAGTGTTTTCACATTGGCGATCAAGCTCCCCAAGCAAAATAGTGAAAGGAGGAATATCTTCAAATGAACTACTTCCCATTTGTTGTGTCCAGTCCGCCGAAATAAGATTTTCACAGTGCCAACAAAAATTTGTCGGGGGTACATTTTAAAAGAGCCTCAAAGGTTTACGTGCTTGTTGTAATGTCTTACAAAACACCCATACCATACCCTGGGGCTAAATACCAAAAATCTAAACATGAAAAATTAATAAATACGTTATCATTTCAAAAATTAAACTATTATTATTAACAATATTTCTTCACCCTACGTGGGGATGTGCTACTACACAAACAACGTAAACAAGTTCAAAATGTAATATCAAAAAAGAAAAAAAAGAAGAGGAGTTGACTTAACAGTTCTTCAGTTAAAAAGTTTCATTCCATTTATCCCCTAAAAATTTTTCGCTCGTTTTATAGGATGCAGTCCGTGATAATACTGTTACGTTTCTGGGGTTTAAATTTATTTATTTAAACGAATAAAACACTCGATAAAAACTTAATCGTAATTTAATAAAGCTTAAAAACTAATTTATTTGTAACAATTTATTTACACACTAAAAGTCTAACTTCGACGATCGCTGTTAGAATTCGACTGCCCCGTGAGTCAACTCCGGGCGATTTTATATCATTTGCTGCCGTCTGGAAGTCTCTACGCTGGAAGATTCTAGTCTGTTCGATGTAGGCCCCGGTGGCGTGACGGCCGATGATACGTAACAGCGAACCGACTTCTTGACGCCTTGCGCTAAGCCGGTTGGCACGCCACACTGTCCCCTTCTTAAAAACGTTTCGTCTCGAAATGTTCCTGGTGATAGTCTTGAAGGAGGGTGTCGGAATCTACATGCTGGCCCATTCTTGCAACTTCCCGTCTGGAAGAAGTAACAGTCTACGGTTTTGCTGTTGCTGACTGTTGCCTGTGGGTGGTGGCTGCAGACTAGGACTTCAATTCCCGTTCTGTGGAAGATGACTTCCAGCATGCTTCGAATTACTCTCCAGTCTAGTCCGTCCAATCCGCAGCCCAATTTGGGGATGGCTAACTTCATCTGGTGGTTCTCTATTTGCTGTCTCCTCAGGCTGTATAGGGCTCTCCACATACTCTGATAATCAGGTTTACCGCTTGATGTCTTCTTAGTGATTAAATAATGCACGTGACGCCTCCGATCTGCCGTCGAATCAAAGATCTGCAAGCTCTTGCCTACCACGAGATGCTGTCTTCGTAGCTCCTCGATTTGGTCAAATTTCTTCCTAAACACCTGAGCGATTCCTTTGGACATTTTCAGGTCTTCTGCTACGCAATGGGCCAGACTGTACTCCAGTGGCACTTTAAAGAGATCTTGTTGCTTCTCCGTGGTCACTCCAAACCGTGCCTTGCTTCCTTCGGGGTGATGAGACATGAAGGTTTCGAAGTTCACTTCGGAAACTTGCGCCCTTTGTACTGTCCCTTGATCTGCTTCTCCATGGTAAGGGGCTATCCGGTTGAAGTGGATTACTTTGGGTTTGCCATGGGGGACCTTCTTGATGCGGTAAACGACGTCGTTGATCCGTTTCATCACTTTGTAAGGACCTTCCCAAGAGGTCTGCAATTTTGGGGAGAGGCCTCGACGTCTTTGGGGGTTATAAAGCCAGACCAGTGATCCAGGTTGGTATCCCCCGTGTTGAGCGTTGATGTCATAGTGCTCCTTCATCCGATCGCTGGCCGTCTGTATATTGTGACGCACTTGGTTGTGGATATCATCCATTTTCCTGCGTAATTTGCTCACGTAATCTTCGTCGGCAGAGACTTCGCCAGGCTTCACACCAAACTTCAGGTCGCAGGGCAGTCTCGGCTCTCGCCCGAATATCACTTTCGCGGGAGTCTCCCCTGTTGTCTCTTGAACAGATGAGCGGTATGCCATTAGAAACAGGGGGATGTACGTGTCCCAGTCCCTCTGATGATCGGAAACAACCTTGGACAAATGTCGGTTGATGGTTCTATTGAACCTTTCCACCATTCCGTCCGACTGTGGGTGGAGTGCAGTTGTTCTAGTTTTTCGTACGCCGAGCAGAGTACACACGTTCTTGAACAAGGCCGATTCAAAGTTCCTTCCTTGGTCTGAATGCAGTTCCATAGGTGCACCATACCGACTGATCCATTCCCTGACAAGGACTTCCGCAATAGTGACTGCCTCTTGGTTAGGTAGGGCGTAAGCTTCAACCCACTTGCTAAAGTAGTCCATTACCACGACGATGTACTTGTTTCCACCATTCGTTTCTGGAAACGGGCCGGCTACATCGATGGCAACTCTCTCAAAAGGACATCCAACGTTGTACTGTCTCATGGGGGCCTTACCCCGCCTGTGGGGGCCGTTACTGGCTGCGCAGACTGCACACTTTCTGCACCAATCCTTCACGTCTTCCTTGCAGTTCACCCAGTAAAATCTTTCGCGCACCTTCTCCATAGTCTTCTTAACTCCCAGATGCCCTCCCGAAGTTCCATCGTGAAGTTCCCTCAGAACTTCTGGCACCCTATTCTTGGGGATTAGTAACTGTGTCTTCTGTTCCATGCCTTCTGGATTCTCCATGCTTCGTCTCAGAAGACCACGATCCAACACTATGGAGTCCCACTGCGCCCAGTATGATTTTACGGACGGTGCACATGGTGCTACCTCTTCCCAGGTAGGCCTCGCGTCCCTGCTTTTCCACTCTAGCACTTATTTCAAATCCGGGTCGTTCTTCTGGTCTCTTCGCAGTTCTTCGTCTTGCCATTTGTCGTCAACTATGGCTGTCCTCGCAGTCGTGGCTACTTTCTCGTCCAAACGACTACAGTGCTTACAGTCTTCGGCACAGGGTCTTCTCGACAAAGCATCGGCATTTCGATGGCTAGTTCCTTGCTCGATGCTGAATTTCAAAATCGTACTCCTGAAGTCGTTCGATCCATCGTGCAACTTGCCCTTCTGGGTTCTTGAAACGGAGAAGCCAATTTAGAGCGGCGTGGTCGGTCCTCAGCAGGAAGCGTCTACCATACAAGTACTTGTAGAAGTGTTCTATCGTTTTTACGACGGCTAGCAATTCCCTTCTTGTGACGCAATAGTTTCGTTCCGGCTTTGATAGGACTTTACTGAAGTAGCCGATCACCTTCTCTTGCCCCTCTTGTATCTGGGAGAGTACGCCACCAATCCCAACGTTGCTAGCATCTGTGTCCACGACGAACTTGCCTTCCGGGAGAGGATAACTCAGAATAGGAGCACTAATCAAGTACTGCTTTAGTTGTTCAAAGCCAATTTTACACTGTTGGTCCCATTCAAATGGACGACCTTCTTCAGTGAGTTTTGTCAACGGCTTAGCAATGTCTGCAAATCCAGGAACATAGCGCCGATAGTAAGTGCACAGGCCAAGGAAACTCCTTATTTGGTGTTTATTTCTGGGAGTTGGCCAGTCTTTCATCACCTGAATCTTCACAGGGTCCACGGCGATTCCATTTCCATTAACAATGTGCCCCAGGTAATTCACTTCCTTCTGGAACAGGTGGCACTTCTTGAGGCTAAGCTTTAGTCCAGTTCCGCGAAGCCGCTGGAACACTCCTTCCAGGTTCCTTAGGTGGTCGTCGAACGTCTTTCCCACGACAATTATGTCATCAAGGTACACCATGCACGTTGTCCAGGACAGACCTTTCAGAACCGTCTCCATTAACCCCTCGAATGTCGCTAGGGCATTACATAATCCGAATGTGTGTGAACTGCCACAGACCCATACCAATGGAAAACGCCGTCTTTTCTCGATCTTCAGGCGCCAGCTCCACTTGCCAATATCCACTCTTTCAGTCCAAAGTTGAGAAGATCTTTGAGCCGGCCAGGGTGTCCAGGGTATCATCAATCCGTGGCAGGGGATAGCTGTCCTTCCTGGTGACATTGTTGAGTAACCGGTAGTCTACACAAAACCTGGTGGATCCATCCTTCTTCTTCACAAGCACTACTGGTGACGCCCACGGGCTGCTTGATGGTTCTATTACATTATCCTTTTCCATCTCACGAATAATGCGTTCCGCTTCCTCACGTTTCGCCAACGGTAATCGCCTTGGAGCTTGACGGATAGGTCTTTCTTCTCCAGTCTCTATTTTGTGTTTCACGACATCAGTTCTTCCCTTGGATCCATTTTCTACCTCAAATACATCTTGATAGCGGCCGATCAGATTCTTTGCTTTTGTTTTCTGGTCTGGAGTCAATTCCTGGGCTGTTGACATAACCATTTCCCATAATTTCTTTGGGACTTTCGCTTCTGGCACGTTTGTTTCAAGTTGCCGGGAGATGGAGGACACCATGGTGCAGCTTCCCAAGATTGTTCCTTTCTTGATATTGACAGAGAAACAATTGACGTTCATCAGGCGGACAGGTACTTCCTTCTTCGCCGTCAACAACATTTTCCCAACGAGGACTCCTCTTCCAATCTTCTGATCATCAGTATTAGGTTCAACCATAATGACTTGCCCATCTTTAAAAACACCGTTCGTTTTGCGCCGACGATAACCTCAGTCCGGCTGGGTAATACAACGTCTTCAGAGAGGACTACTCGAGCGGCCACGTCTCCTCGTTGATGTAGAACCAACTCCTCATTATTGACCGCCATCACGCCACGCTTTAAGTCCAATTGAAACCCGTGGGCACACATGACGTCCATGCCCAAAATTGCCTCGTCCTCTATGTCTGCTACCAGTGCACGGTGTTTTATTGGAGTTGAACCAATGGTGATGATAACCTCTACTTCACCGTGGACAGTTGCTGATGTTCCAGTTGCAGTTTTCAGTCTCCACTTGGTCGGCTCGGTGCGTCCAGATGACTTAATTACGTCGGGTCTTAGGATGGTCTTCGTCGCACCCGTATCCAACAACATGGTGTGAGGAATGTCATCAATGGTAACATCCACGAAGACACTGCTGGTTAACTGCCGTAGGAATATTACTTGGTTGGCTTTCGTCTTTGGGGGCTTTTGAATACGGGTCGACGTTTGCCCCTCTGCACCGACCCGGCTTAGTTTAACTGTGGCTTCCTTGGATCCTGTCTGGGCTTTGGACATCGCCTGCGAACATGTCCTTCCTCCTGGCAATTCCAACACACCAGCGGCTTCTTCTGCTTGAAGACCTGTTCCACAATGCGGCGAACATCCTCGGCGGTGGCATACTCCCTGGCTCGCTCCTTTATAGTAGATCCCACCTTGGCGTTAGCGGATTCTTCCTCTTCTTCCTCTTGGAAGTCCATAGCCGCTCGCACCTTGATATGTCCTCTTGAGACTCGTCTCGCTGCTTCAAATTCTAAGGCATAAGCCAATGCGTTCTTGGACGTCTTCGGATGAGTCATTCTCAATGCCTGCTGGTTGTCTGGGTCACGGATTCCATCTATGAAGGTCTGCACCGTCAAACATTTGAGGAATTCAACAGGAGCTGTGGGATATGCCAACTGGGCCAGACGCGCTACGTCCGCTTCGAATTCTTGAAGACTTTCTCCGGATTTCTGACAGCGATTCCTCAACTGCGCATGGTATACCTCGGTCAGATGGGCCTGTCCGTAACGCATTTCCATCCTATTCACCAGCTTGTCGAAGTCTTCTTGTTCCTCTGGCGGCATCGTCTGTAGCACATCGATAGCGTCTCCTCTCAAGGCCACAATTAACGATGTGGCTTTTTCGCTGGCCGTCGATCTGTTTGCCTTTGCTGCTGCTTCGAACTGTTTGAAGTAGTTTTGGGCCAAGAAGATTTTCCATCGAACGTCGGTGGTTTTATTTTTAATTTCGAATTTTCTGCTGGTCCTTCCACAATTCGGGTTTCATTATTTTCTAGTGTTTCTACTGGTGGCTGATCCCCGAACACTCGCAACCCCGCCATGATTTGTTCCAGATTTTTGATTTTGTTATCCTGCTGAAATATTATTTCCTCCTCATTTTCTTGCAGGTTCTTTGTTTCTTCTGATATTTTTACCACTAATTTATCTTCGAGTCCTTTTGTTTGTTCTAGAAATTTCTCGTCAAAAATTCTGGAGTGCTCTCGAAATTTCTCATCTAAGTCTCTAGATTGTTCCAACAATTTATTCTGTAATTTGTCTAAATTTCCAGATTGTTCTAGAAGCTTCTCCTCTAAATTTCTGGATTGTTCCATCAATTTAGTTTGCAACTCGTCTTTGAAGTTTACAGATTGTTCTCGAAGTTCGTCCTTGAAATTTCCAGATTGTTCTAGAAGCTTCTCCTCTAAATTTCTGGATTGTTCTCGAAGTTCGTCCTTGAAATTTCCAGATTGTTCTAGAAGCTTTTCCTCTAAATTTCTGGATTGTTCTCGAAGTTTCTCTAAATTTCCAGACTGTTCTTGAAACTTCTCGTCCAAATTTCTGGATTGTTCTCGAAGTTCGTCCTTGAAATTTCCAGATTGTTCTAGAAGCTTTTCCTCTAAATTTCTGGATTGTTCTCGAAGTTTCTCTAAATTTCCAGACTGTTCTTGAAACTTCTCGTCCAAATTTCTGGATTGTTCTCGAAGTTCGTCCTTGAAATTTCCAGATTGTTCTAGAAGTTTTTTCTCTAAATTTCCAGACTGTTCTTGAAACTTCTCGTCCATATTTTTGGATTGTTCTCGAAATTCATCCTTCAAAATTTTATTAAAATCGGCGGGACCACACGAAATTTCGAAAAGGAACGTCTCTGGATCTTCACCAGCTGTTAACAAATCGCATCGGAGACGCTGTTGAAGTGCGCCTTTCAAACCACCGGTTTCTAACTCTCGTTCTTCCAATTCGGTTTTTAATTCGGCCACTTTTAAGTCTTTCAACAACACTTTTCTCGTAGCCATTGTTTTTTTTCCGATACTGTACTTATTTAATAATCTGATTAAATTTAATTTACTTTAAATTGTTTATTTATTTGCACAAACCCGCACACCGACACCACTGTTACGTTTCTAGGGTTTAAATTTATTTATTTAAACGAATAAAACACTCTGTAAAAACTTAACCGTAATTTAATAACACTTACAAACTAATTTATTTGTAACAATTTATTTACACACTAAAATCTAACTTCGACGGTCGCTAGTTAGAACTCGACTGCCTGGTGAGTCAACTCCGGGCGATTTTATATCATTTGCTGCCGTCTGGAATTCTCTACGCTGGAAGATTCGAGTTTGTTCCATCGCCGGAAAAGTCTAGGCTGTTCGATGTCGACCCCGGTGGCGTGGCAGCCAATGACGCATAACGAACCGACTTCTTGACACCTTGAGCTAAGCCGGGTGGCGCGCCACAATACAATACAAACTGTCGTTTCCGTCAACTCTGAAAGAGTCTGTTGACTAATAGTTGGCACCACTCGTCTTAACATAAAAATTTATTAGTGTCCGGCTGTAACAATATCATGTCTTTTTAAACATTGTTTTTGAAAAAAATCTTACGTTTAATTTTAAAAACAACGAGTTAATGCTTTACAGGCTACCTCTGATGAAATTAATCAAGTAATTGCGAGATTTATTTTCTTAAATTTGAGATTTAACTCATGACGTGTCATTATGCATTTTTTAATGAAGCTTGCGTGCAGTGATGTAATACATTGACATTTTTCTTAACTAAACAAATCATACATGAATTCTATTGGTTATAATTTCTAGAATTTCGGGCCTTAATATTGCATATACGTATTTTGCAATTTATTATAACTGAGTGTATATGTGAATAGGTACCTACCATTTTGAAAATATTAAAAAAATAAAAGCAAAAATTTAATCAGCATTATGAGAATAAGTAATATCAAAATAGAATTTTTATTTATGTTTGAAGTTCAGATTGAACTCAATCATTTTCGCCTAGCTCATATCTTGATAGTGCGTAGTGACTTTTTAAATTTTTTGTCTGCTAGATACGACGTTATTTTACGTCATGAAGGGCAATTTTAAATAACAAACAAGAAAACTAATTACAAAAATATCGATTTTATTTTTTTTTATTTTCAAGTACTTTTTTTTCACCTTATTAAAACGATAACTAAGAAACAACTGACGCTTTTAGTATTAATTGTGTCATCAGCTTACAACTGAACATTTGTAATTATAATTGGTAATTTTCGCTTTGATAAAGTCGTTTACAATCCATTAACAAACCACACGATTTAAATTTTACTAAGCGTCATATTTAATTGCGTTTCATAATTACTGGAGTAGCCTGTGCATCATTAACGAAAACAGAATACCTAACAGTTTTCTGAATTGAGTACGTAACAGTTTAGTTCAGACGGCAAAAGTTCTCTTTGCTTTGAAGTATTAAAATGCATCTTTTAGTCACCTGTGTACGATAACGAAGTGAAATTCGGGAAATATTTGATAACTTGAAGTGAAAGTTTATCTGTTGCCATTAACACAGAAGTCACATATATAGTTCACACTTTATTTGTAATTTGTTATAATTGCAGTCCAAAATCGAAGATAAATAGAATTGATTGAAATGTATTTCCTTTTTTTATGAAGTTTCTTATACCTACACACACATATAGTTTCACAAACTTCCTCAGTATTTGTGAAAAATTTATCAATTATTTACGATTTTAGTCTAAAAGAACATTTGAATCAAGAAAAATTGCATTGTATTTCTCTCTGAATGGTTTCTGGAAGTAACAAATCGCAAGAAAATTAGTTAAAAAATTACAAAAATTATTTTTTTACACTGACCCTTTTAGCTGAACATGTTATTAAACTGGGAAGCTTGTATAATTGTGACCTGTCACAAATTACTTTTAATTTAATTAATTAGCAAATTGCATTATAATTAAATTATTTTTGTATCACAGCATTTGTTAGTTTTTTACAGTTTTTAATCTCATTGTTTACATTGAGTTTTAAATCGAGAAATGGACTTATATGTAATTATTTGAACCGAGTTTGTTATTCTTTGTTTAGAAAAATAGAAAACTTAAACTTAAAATTATTAAGTGATACTTATTTAAATTTGATAAGCGTCACGTTTTTAGAGGATCATAAAAAGTAAAACTACAGCTTGCTAGTAATTTGTGTAAAATTCTTTTTATCATTTTCATGCTATAAATTGGTGTAACATATTATATAAAATGAATTAATAATTTATAGAGGTCGGCGAGTTTATCAAATGTAAATAAATTTTTGATGTTCGTAAGGTGCTGCTAATTTTCGTATAAAAATATCAATTAGTGATATTAAGATGAAAGTTTATCTTTCCGTAAATATCTGACAAAAACCAGTTACTGTATACACGGTGTTGATTCGTGTTCCAGATCTTGTAGCGTAAAAGTAAATATTTGCAAATATTGGCTCTTCTGTTCAATTTTTTTAAGTGTACTTAATGCATTATTTATCTTTTTAAAGTCTCTACTCAAGGGAAAACACTTAACGTTTCGCTATTGATTAATGGCTTCGACACTCTTTTTCACTCTTGACGAAGCTATTAATCAATAGCGAAACGTTAAGTGTTTTATCTTCATAATTTTGTCCGTTTTAAGTTTAAAAAAACTTTTTCTTACAATTTTCATCGGACAAGAATCAACTTCATTTAACCTTGAAGTTATTCTCATAGGAACAATTATTTTTATAATGGTTACTTTGGGAATAACCAGAAAATTAAAAAAAAATTGTGCAAATCGTTCTTGATTGCAGCGAAAACCTCGAGCAGCCTCTGTACAGCTGTAGAGCTACGTCTCTGCTGAATAAACCCCAAGCAGGGCTGAAACAGCTGTACAGAGGCTGCTCGAGGTTTTCGTTGCAATCAAGAACGATTTGCACAAAATTTTTCTAAAAACTTTCATTATGCTTTGACAGCAAGCATGGCCGCCTTGCATGGGGGACTTATTAGGAGCAAATCCCGCTCCAATTTGTCTATCCTACTGCAATGTCAGGTCAAAAAGCGATAGTAAGATGTCGCTATTTTATCTGTGCATTAAGCTTAGTTGAGATGCATTCCGAATTTGCAAAATATTTATTGCAATATGTTTTATGTGCATTTCTCAGAAAATGTTTTCCATTTTAAAAGAAAACTAAAAACTGAATACTAATTATACTAAAGAAGTTTGTGATATCACTAAATAATGCTTTCTGAAGAGACATAGGTTGCTAGAAACGAATATTGTTGTGACAAATTTAGAAAGATAATTTCTACAGCAGTGCAATTTCTTTAACATTCAGTGGTCAATCCAGGGACACACTGTATTACAATACAAAACATTGAAAGAAATAACGAAGTTGCTGACGTTATGAATTCTGTTAATTATTATCATAAATCAGATTTCTCGTTTCGACGAAGCAATATTCATGATATCAAAAAATGTGTTCATTGTTAGGACGAATAGGTTTTATTGGATACATAATGTTCATACAACCAGAGAAATAACTAAGTTGTTTGACATCATTAATTATGTTAATAATTACAATAAATCATATTTGTAGAGTTAATAGATTTAATGTACCTTGTTTCATTAGGTCAACAAAATCGTTAGTTAGACCAATTTTAATTATTATTTTAGTTGTTCCAATCAAATTTTACATTGACACTACGCACTTTTTGGTTGAGTGTATTTGAGAATCTATTGAGTTATTGAGAAAATTTAAATAATAAAGAATTGACCAATCAGTGTGTTACCACCAGACGTTTACTTTTTCTCTTGAACTGCATGTAAGTGCAATTTAGTAAATTACGTTAAAAAAGGATAAAATATGAAGTAATCTTAAATTTTGTAACGAAAGTTTTATTTCAAAGTGTGCTAGACATTTAAATTATTTGAATTAGCGGTATTAGTTGCCTATGGTTACCATGCTTTGACATGATTATTTTAAAAGGCAACATAATGATATGTTGCATAATAAAATAATGTCACTGTATATTTTGTGAGCTTATGAAGTGTTTTAGTTATGTTTTTTGTAATTTGGGATGCTAGAAAATAAAGGTAGTTTCAAATATGTATAACTTGGAGGTAGGTTATTATTTGTAATTTGATATTTGAACAACTTTAGCAGCGTATGTTGCCACTTGCCACCAACCTGATGAAATAAAATTTCGAGTGCTTTAATGTTCTACTTTATGAAAAATGAGTTTCATAATGTAGCTCATTAAAGCACTAATAGAAAAACTTTCTTATGGATTATAAACTTTTTATATCCAGTAGCACAGTCAAAAACACGCTTTACAAGAATCGCTCAGAAAAAATATAGGGTGAAATTTATTGATCGGAAGCTATTGATTATTTTTAAAAATCATTTATTGCGAAAGAGACAAAGACTTGTGTACTGCATGAACATTACAATAAGAATGCTTCTTAAATTAGATTACGTTATGCATCCCTTATCTAATACGTGACATTCTCGCGTTTAGCGTGCGACCATGTTACTGGTGTTATTTAAAAAAAAAAGGTGGCTCGCAAATTTGAAATACCTTATTGTAATCCTGATTTATGTAACTTATCTATGTAGTTTTATAAGCCATTTAAAAATATGTAGAGTTTAATATATATTTTTATTAAAATAAAGAAGATATGGGGCCGCGAATACCAAACTGAATCCCTTGCATGATATGATATTTTCTCAAGAGCAGTTTCAATAAAATAAATCAATTAGTAAAAATGAAGCACGCTTGAATTTAATTACCTGAAACCCGTTTAACATTTAGAACACTGGTAAAACAAGTGATTATGTAGCAAATTTTTTTGCGATAATATTTATGACCTCTGGTCTTTCTGTGTAGTGATAAAGTGTGATATGCATTAAGTTTTTGATCTTTAACTTTTGGCAACACTCACAGTTTTAGTTTTTCTTCTTCATAAATAACACAGATCATAGTTCAGTTCAAATTCAAAGTTGACAGTGTACTCGTTTTATTATTAGGTCAATCAACTTGTAGTTTTCATTGAACTAAAAAAAGTTCGTACCATTTTGCCAAATTGTAAATATTATTTTTTAGCCAGTAAGTAATGTAAATGTTTCAATGAAAAATCCTGATACAACTCACTTCGTAAAATGAAATTTTCTCTTCCTATTTCACTTCAAATCCAGCCAGGATTGAATTTAAGCATAAAGTAGAATGTGGCATACAATTACGATTTGTCTCATTTTAACTTAAGCTTTATTCTGGCTTAAATATTTTCTCCATTTGAGATATGTGCAATTGTGCATGTCTTATCCTAGAGCTAAAAGCAAACATTAAATTATCCATTTTACTATCAAATTTATTAATTATAAAATTATGTACTGCAAAAGAATTGGAGAAATTATGTTATTGAGTAAGTGCAATTTTCATTAATTTCTTGTTATTGTTGTGTATCCTAAGATAATAGCCTACAAGGAAAAAAAAAACTAACTTCCTATTTTACCTTGTAATGCTTGATAAGTACGTCGCATCGCAAGGTTATTTTTTAAATAAAACGTACGCTGCGTTAATTTTGCGCCGTGGTTTTCTTGTATTTTTCAGTTTGATTTGAACAATTACTGCACAATGAGATCGCATTAAGTTAATCATGGAGTGTAAATTTACTTCTGCTGTTGAAGCTTTCATTATACAGTAAATTAAGTTAATATTGTGACGTCAATTACACGTTGTTCCCTCTTATTTTTCACTTCAGCGCTGTTATGTTCCTTTTAAAATGTTCTTTACATCTCCCACTCAAAGTGGAACATAGGAATCTATTACGGTAATGAACGTTTTTTTTAAATTAATTTTTTCTTACTGCTGGCTTTGTTTCTATTTTTGTTTATAGAATTTATTAACAGCCAAGAACAAACGTGGTATCTGCAAGTAAAAGAAAACAAAAGAAAATGTTACATATGGAAAAAACATAAGAGACAAGCTCTGTTGTTGGTTAAAAGACAAATACGGCTTTTTTTTCGAAGATATACGTTCTTGTTCATGCTAAGAATTATTACGTGCGATAGAAATATTTGTTTAAATTTTCTGTATCGCATTCATTTCCGGGGCATTTTCGCTTAGTAAATACTTAAATAATTGTATTGAGATACCAAAATTATCTTATCATAATTCAATTTCAGATTTTTTGTAGATACGGCGTTTGCTCTTAGCACTCTTAGCTTATTGGTAATATAGTAACAACTTGCATATCAATTGATATGGTCTTCAATAAAATTGAAGAGAACTTGACACAAGCAATTCAAGTCGATTGCCGACTGCCAATCAAAGAGAGATGTATAGTAACTTGATTTCTCCCTTAATATGGATTGCAAATTGTTATAAAACTGTTTATAGAATATCGAATTTGCAAGGTCCGTCCATCCATATCAATAATTGTTACGTATCAAGTCCATATCAATGTTACAGAGTAGTCCTGTATATTCATCTCCCTTCAATTGGCGGTTGGAAATCTACTTGAATTTTATGAAATCGCATCAAGTTCCCTTCAATTATTGAAGACCATATCAATTGATATGCACATCAATGTTACACAATAGCCCCGAAGTCAAAGATTCTCAGAATTGAATACCTACTCAATTGACTTTGTTCGATTTTAGGAGTAGGCATCTAGTATATTAGTAAAGCAAATAAACTGCTCCACATAAGTTAGAACACCATTTAAATATCCGTTTAAAAGCAGGAAAACAAATTATTTTTCTTGTGGAAAGTGTATTTGGATAAGTAGTGTATTTGGCTTCTTCGAACGTTAATTGACCAGAAACCAGAACAACGAATCAGTGATAACTAAGGATCGGATATTCCTATGATACCTGGTAAAAACCAGTATAAAGATAAACAAAGCAGCGGCGTAGATTTCAACGTCGCCGCTGAACGGCTTATATGCCCGAGGCACTCTCACCCTCGCGCTCATTGCATCAGAAGCAACCGTTTGATGTAAATTACGTGTGTAACATAATTGCCTTTATAGTTTCTTTCAAATTAATAATTATGAAAACATTATAATTCTTTAATGTAGCTTTTAAAAAGACTAGCATAATACATTTAATTCATATCGATTATAGCGCCGTTACTGCAAAAAGAATGAGAGTTCTTTTCGGAATGAATCGATTACGTAACCAAGTTTTTCTATCCAGTCGACCAGAACTGTAGCGGTTACTGCGTGCCGCATAGACTTCTCGGGCTTCGACTGGTTTATTGTTTTGTTTTTACAGGGCAGACGCGTTGTAAGGTGCTTTCTTTCGCTTACAAAATTGTGATCCAAACGTGTTTTTGATTCAAAAACAGACATTCTTTTCTTTGAATCTCTCTATTTTTAAAACTTGTTTGGATCGAATTATGGTTATTTACAAATGAACTGTCAATCAAAAATTCAAGTCAGGCGTTTTGTTGCAACTGCTACGAAATTCAAGTCCAAACTATTCAAAACACGATTCAAACTTTTAAGCGAAAGAAAGCACCTAAAGATTAGAACTTTTTCCGGCTATGACCGCTTCAGCGTATTAGTAGTTCCCCGTATATTTAACGAAACCTTCCGCATAAAATGCGCTTAGGCCTGTTGATTATGAGAAAAGTCTTTCGTCGAAGACGCCAGATTGTCTCTATCGATCCTTCGTCTAGACTAAACGGATTTATTTCGATATTTCCATGCTGGGAGTGCCAAGCTCTGACGTAAAAAGCGTTCACGACCTTTTGGCATTCTAGTAGGGCGATTTTCTTTTCAGTGCATGTAATGCATGTAATTTCAAAGAAATAAAAATTTGAGAAGACAGAAGTTATGTTTCCTTATTTTGTAATAATGACTGTGTTAATTTGGAAGAATACGTTGGTTGCTAATAATTAAAGAAAATTAAATATTCCATAAAATTCGATCATGTACGGTGTGAAAGAGTAGTGCACGTTGTTTTCAGCCCTTTGTTTCTTTGATTTAAAGTGGTATTTCCAATCTAAATACTTTTTTCTAACTGTGCAATAGACTGGACATATAACTGTGAATAATTTGTGGCAATTTTTTTTTCTGTGTTAACAGCTATAATTATTTGAAAACTTAATTTTTAATTACAAACGGGTCGGTCTTGTGAACTTAGAACTCTATTAAACCAGTTCTCATTTACCTGGTGAAATGTCTAAAAATTTGCGCGCCAATACCGTCACGCTGGACGATACAAGCATGCAGTATTACTTAAATTTCTGTGGCTGTATCAAAATCTATTTTAGCGGATATAAATGCCAAATTTGATGCCGTTCATGGCCAAATTACTGATTTAACCAATTTAAATAGCAACAATTTAACTCAAATAAAGCAAATTAATCATCGCACTGATTACTAGATAGAATAGATAGATAGATACTAGAGCAGTACACACGCCGAAATAATTTGAGTTTTTCGGAGTCCCAGAGCGTGCTTCTGAAGACACAGATGACATTGTTTTCAGTCATTAATGATACTCTTGGAGTTAAAATCTCTTTGGAGGATATTGAAAGAAGTCACAGAGTTGACCGTGTTAGTGAGTCGGGGGAAAAACCGAGAGCGATCAATATAAAATTATGTTCATACAGAAAAAGAGCGCAAGTGTATACCTCTAAGAAAAAATGAAAAGGTAGTAGAATAATATTGAAAGAAGATTTGGCTAATTTGCGTCATAGAGCGTATCAGAAAGCAATTCGCAAATATGGAGTCTCACGTTGTTGGACAGGCGATGGATCCGTTTTTTGGAACGATGCAGGCAAGGTTCACAAGGCTACTACTTTGCTTTCGAATTAATATTTCATGCATGCTCTCTTTTACACAAAATTGTTTATTTACATTATTATAGTCGAAGAGTTAAGAAGACTTATTTTCTAATATTATTAGTACGTAGGCTGCTGGAAAAGTTTCTCGAAACGGTATGAAAAAACGCATATGAAATTTGGTAAACGGTATCATTGTTTTTCGAAGTATTCGCCTTTGACGTCAATACACTTTTGCATACGCTCGAACCAATTTCTAAAGCGTTTTCCACTCTAAAGATGGTACCTCAGAAACCAGTGTCCGGAATGAGTCACACTTTTGTTGGACAAAAAATCAACTGTTTGACGGGCTGAGTGAGAGCTGGCGTTGTCATGATGGAGAATAATTCAAACAAGCAATAATTTGCTTCGCAGCACTGCGTTAACGGACTACTTTTGTTGGTTTTGGTTCATTTTGAAATACCCAAACGGTAGATTGTTGTTTATTTTCTGGCTCGTACGAATAGATCGACGTTTCGTAACGATGTTATAAACTAAATTTGAACGACCTCCATTGAATTTCTTGAGCATTTCTTCGCACCATTTGACACGACCCTGCTTTTGCGCTTCTGTTAAATTGTGTGGGATCCAACAACTGCAAAGCTTTCCTACGTTCAAATGATCATGCAAAATCTGGTGTATGCTTTCATGTCAATGCGTAAGGATGCTTGAATCTCGCTCAAACATTTCACGCACAGTATCTACATTAGTGGCAACAACAGATGTTGATGGACGATCTTCACGAAATTCGTCAGTGAGAGAGGTACGTCCATGCTGGAATTCGGCAAACCAATTATAAACACTGCTCTTTGATGGTGCTTCATCTCCAAATGCCAAATGAAGCCGATCGAGGCATTGTTTCGGCGTTAGATCACATTTGAAATCGTAAAAAATCATGGCACGAAAATTTTCACGCGAGTTTTCCATGTTTACACAAAATTACTTTTTCTCAAATGCTGTACAAACAAAACTAGTTCACTTGGACAGGAACTGTCAATAGGATTATAGGCGAGAAACATCAAATTTTTCAAATATGACAGTTGATAAACGCTAACAATTTTAGACCTACTAGATTCCAGAAAATTTTCCAGCAGCCCACGTAATGCATGTATGTGTGCACATTTCTTTGCATTCATCCTTTTTGCTTTTTAAATGTCTGTAATGCATGCATTTCATTGAATTACATTTATTTCTGATTCAAGATTGATTTTTACTGCATAATTAGTGCTTATTAGATCTCTATATTTTCTCTTGTTTTTTAGGTCGGGCTGATATTCATTAATGCCGTTTAAGTTTGCTGCTGTAAATGTGCAATCACTGGGTACAGGATTTTTAGAGCTTAAAGATCATGTTCTAAGTAATAATTTTGATTTAGTTGGGATATCGAAAACATGGTTAAATCACGGTTTTGATTCTGATACAGTAAAAGTTCTTGGTTATATTTTTTTACGTGTGGATAGGAATACTCGAGGAGGGGGTGTTGGTTTTTATGTAAAAAATAGTTATCGTTATACGATAATAGATACTGAATTTTCTCTATCTCTTGAACAATTATGGCTGAATATTAAATTATCGGGAAAGTCTATTGCATTTGGGATAGTTTACAGACCACCTCATACCGATATTAATTCTTCTATCCAATACTTCGAAACATTTCTTACTACAATTTTACCGACAGTGGATGAAGTTATATGTTCTGGTGATATTAACATTAATCTTTAATATAGTAAGTAATAACGTTAATCGCTTTTTGTCAATGATTGATACGTATGGCCTTACTCAGATTGTTGACGAACCGACCCGAGTTAATGCTTACAGCAGTACGTTAATTGACATACTTGTCATCAGTAATCTTGATTTGGTTTTGCAATCGGACGTCATTGATGTGCATTTTTCTGTTCATAAACTAGCATTTTGCACTCTGGATTTTTTTTTTGGTTCTTCCGCGTGACTGTATACTTACCGTAATTTACTAAATATTTTCGGTGTTGGGATTATTCAATCAAAAATAACTGTTCAGTATATTCGTTGTGCAATTAGAGCGACATTGTCCCTGTCTTAAAATGATTCACCGCTCAAGACAATTTAGCCCAAAACTCGTTATAAATTGTCAGTTATGTAAGTGGCACGATAAAGGAAAATAAAAGTAAGGGATCGAAAGTCAGTGTAATGTTAGCATCGGTGGTGTGAGCTTGTGAAGTGCACCGGTCGAGAAATTAGAATCCAGGTTAGTGCGGGGTTTATTATTTATATACAGTCTGACGATTTTCAATGATGAATGAACAGCTGGTAACAATTTATCAATCAGATGATAAAAAAGTCGGTGCAGTCGTCGACTAATACCAGTTAATTGTTTTACAAGTTTATGATTAGATTCCTGAAACCTACTGGGTACGTTTCCCCCCAGTAGACTGTGAGGAGGGAACCTCGTGCGTTTTCCCTTGGTTCCATTGCACTACCTACAGCGGGCTAAGGTTATCTTAGCCGGCGAATGCTAGTTTGTTTTACAAGTTTATGATTAGATTCCTGAAACCTACTGGGTGCGTTTTCCCCCAGTAGACTGTGAGGAGGGAACCTCGTGCGTTTTCCCTTGGTTCCATTGCACTACCTACAGCTGGCTAAGGTTATCCTAGACGGGGAATGCTAGTTTGTTTTACAAGTTTATGATTAGATTCCTGAAACCTACTGGGTGCGTTTCCCCCCAGTAGACTGTGAGGAGGGAACCTCGTGCGTTTTCCCTTGGTTCCATTGCACCACCTACAGCGGGCTAAGGTTATCCTAGCCGGGGAATGCTAGGTTGTTTTACAAGTTTATGATTAGATTCCTGAAACCTACTGGGTGCGTTTCCCCCCAGTAGACTGTGAGGAGGGAACCTCGTGCGTTTTCCCTTGGTTCCATTGCATTACCTACAGCGGGCTAAGGTTATCCTAGCCGGGGAATGCTAGTTTGTTTTACAAGTTTATGATTAGATTCCTGAAACCTACTGGGTGCGTTTCCCCCCAGTAGACTGTGAGGAGGGAACCTCGTGCGTTTTCCCTTGGTTCCATTGCGCTACCTACAGCGGGCTAAGGTTATCCTAGCCGGGGAATGCTAATTTGTTTTACAAGTTTATGATTAGATTCCTGAAACCTACTGGGTGCGTTTCCCCCCAGTAGACTATGAGGAGGGAACCTCGTGCGTTTTCCCTTGGTTCCATTGCACTACCTACAGCGGGCTAAGGTTATCTTAGCCGGCGAATGCTAGTTTGTTTTACAAGTTTATGATTAGATTCCTGAAACCTACTGGGTGCGTTTTCCCCCAGTAGACTGTGAGGAGGGAACCTCGTGCGTTTTCCCTTGGTTCCATTGCACTACCTAAAGCTGGCTAAGGTTATCCTAGACGGGGAATGCTAGTTTGTTTTACAAGTTTATGATTAGATTCCTGAAACCTACTGGGTGCGTTTCCCCCCAGTAGACTGTGAGGAGGGAACCTCGTGCGTTTTCCCTTGGTTCCATTGCACTACCTACAGCGGGCTAAGGTTATCCTAGCCGGGGAATGCTAGGTTGTTTTGCAAGTTTATGATTAGATTCCTGAAACCTACTGGGTGCGTTTCCCCCCAGTAGACTGTGAGGAGGGAACCTCGTGCGTTTTCCCTTGGTTCCATTGCATTACCTACAGCGGGCTAAGGTTATCCTAGCCGGGGAATGCTAGTTTGTTTTACAAGTTTATGATTAGATTCCTGAAACCTACTGGGTGCGTTTCCCCCCAGTAGACTGTGAGGAGGGAACCTCGTGCGTTTTCCCTTGGTTCCATTGCGCTACCTACAGCGGGCTAAGGTTATCCTAGCCGGGGAATGCTAGTTTGTTTTACAAGTTTATGATTAGATTCCTGAAACCTACTGGGTGCGTTTCTCCCCAGTAGACTGTGAGGAGGGAACCTCGTGCGTTTTCCCTTGGTTCCATTGCACTACCTACAGCGGGCTAAGGTTATCTTAGCCGGGGAATGCTAGTTTGTTTTACAAGTTTATGATTAGATTCCTGAAACCTACTGGTTGCGTTTTCCATCAGTAGACTGTGAGGAGGGAACCTCATGCGTTTTCCCTTGGTTCCCATTGCGCTACCTACACCGGGCTAAAGGTTATCCTAGTCGGCTAGTCAGGGTATGCTAATGATAGCTATTTTCTAAGTTGACCCCGCAGAAGGTGGAGATCAACCTTATGGAAGTACACTTACACAAAGAACAGTGTTCATTAGCGATATTAGGTGCAGTTGAAGTTGTATAATGGTGGAACCGGCACGTTCTGCTATTGACAGCCAGTACATTACATGATGATTAAAGTAATCGGTCTATGAAATTCTGATTTCGGAAGAATACTTCAGTGGTTCATTTACATAATTCAGCTAGTTAGTCATAAAACATTGCTACTCTGTGACAAATAAACAAAAGAAATAAATATTGATTCAAATTTAGCATTTGATTTGAACCGGAGTGTTACAGAAGGCATATCTAAAATATATATGTGGTCAGAACAATCAAAAATTGTCATGGCAAACACTAAAATCTTTAAATGTTACCAACTCTAAAATTCAGGAACCTCTACCTAATACTTTCATGGCCAGTTGCACCAAACACTTAAGGTCAGCTTAACTTTAAGCACCGCTGAGAATATGATTTACTGAATGTTTTGTAACCTCAAGTGTCACATTATAAGCAGTACTTAAATTTAAGTTCGACTTAAGTGTTTGGTGCAACCGGCCATCAGTAACCCAAATGAAATAAATTTGTTTTTCTTAAATTCTGTGCGTTTAGTCAGCAGCGATATTGATTTAAATACTTTATCGTTTTATCTAAATAATCGCTGTAACATTCATTGTCCGCTTTTTAAGTTCCACACGGTCACGGAAGACGTTGTAGAAAAAGGAATTTTTAGTATTAAGTCAAATGTTTGTGGTTATGATGGTATTTCTATGGAAATGATAAAGTTGTGTTTGCCACTCTTAAGCAGATATATTACTCATGTAATTAATGTATGTTTGACCCGTGGTGAATTTTCAGAGGTGTGGAAGCGTGCTTTAGTGACTCCGATTGCGAAAGTAAAGCAAGTGACATCTTTCAGCGATCTACGGCGCATCTCACTTTTGCCCATATTGTCGAAAGTTCTCGAAACACTCGCAGTTGTCCAGGTTAGGGAATATATTAATTTAGTTAATATATTGCCTCCCATGCAATCTGGTGTCAGGTCCGGACACTGTACTAATACCGCCTTGCTAAAAGTTACGGACGAAATACTTAGTGCTTGCAATTAAGGCGATTTAACTGTTCTTGTTCTCATTGATTATTCGAAAGCGTTTGACACTGTTAATCATAAAATATTGTGTGCTAAATTACATTATTTTGGTTTTGATGATTCGACTATAAAGTTTATATCGTATTATTTAAGTAACAGAATGCAGGCTGTGACTGTGAATGGCAAACACTCAAATTTTGAGGCTGTTGAGTTGGGAGCTCCTCAGGGTTCTATTTTTGGTCCCCTTTTATATTCTCTTTACACCGCAGATTTTTATACGAAGGTTAAAAATTGTAAGGTTCACTTTTATGCTGATGACACTCAGCTATATTACAGCTTCAAAGCTTCTGACTTAAACATTGCTTCTGACCTGATTAATGAAGATATTGAACAACTATGCCAAATTTCTGTCTCTCATTCGTAGCATATTAATCCGGTAAAATCGACGGCAATTGTTTTTGGTGGGTCTAAAGATCGGCAGAGGGCCATAGACAGTTTGAAAATAACAGTTAATAACGTTCAAATGACTTTCAGTGAATCTATAAAAAACTTAGGCGCTCTTTTTGAAAGTGGTTTAAGATTTTCATCTCATGTCAAGAAATTAATTCAAAAATCATATTCAACTTTAAAGCGTTTGTATATGAATAGGTATTTCCTTACTACTAATCTGAAAATTCAGTTATGTGAAGCGTTAGTTCTATCTTGCTTCAATTACTATGATGCTATCTATGGCTCCTGTTTAGATGCTCTATCTGCTGCAAGAATTCAAAAAATCCAAAACTCTTGTCTTCGGTTCGTTTATGGATTGAGGAGAAGGGACCACGTATCTTATAAATTAAAGGAAACTAAATGGCTAAATATGGGAAATAGAAGATTGCTTCACATGGCCTGTTTAATTCATAAAGCTTTTGTAACTTCGAGTCCTTCTTATCTAAGTGCTTTATTCATACCTGAATACATACTGCATGATTTAAATTTAAGACGCACTAGTGGATTACATATCCTTATGCACAATACTGCCCTCTTCGAAAGGTCCTTTAGTTATAATTCTTAATAATTTACAATAAGATATCCCATGATATTCGTATGTCAACGTTGACTACTTAAAAAAAAAATACCGAAATCAGCTCTTTACTCTTCAGCAGTGATTGCACATTAAAATTAATATAAATGTATTTTCGTACTGTATGCTTTTCAGTTTCATATTAAGACATCATATTTGTTTATATTGTATTTTTTTTCTGAGGTTGGTTGAGTGGTAGAGCAGCGTCAGCTGAACTCCGTCAACATAATAAAGACGTATTATTATTATTATTATTATTATTATTATTATTATTATTATTATTATTATTATTATTATTATTATTATTATTAACATATAAAATAGCGACATCTTACTATCGCTTTTTGACCTAACATTGCAGTAGGATAGACAAATTGAAGCGCGATTTGCTCCTAATGAGTCCCCCATGCAAGGTGGCCATGCTTGCTGTCAAAGCATAATGAAAGATTTTAGAAAAATTTTGTGCAAATCGTTTTTGATTGCAGTGAGAACCTCGAGCAGCCTCTGGACAGCTGTTTCAGCCCTGCTTGGGGCTTCTTCAGCAGAAACGTAGCTCGACGTTCCCACTGCAGACCAAAAACGACTTGCCCAATTTATTCGCAAATGCGATGTAAGAATGATGAACATATAAAATAGCGACATCTTACTATCGCTTTTTGACTTAACATTGCAGTAGGATAGACAAATTGAAGCGGGATTTGCTCCTAATGAGTCCCCCATGCAAGGCAAGCATGGCCACCTTGCATGGGGGACTCATTAGGAGCAAATCCCGCTTCAATTTGTCTATCCTACTGCAATGTTAGGTCAAAAAGCGATAGTAAGATGTCGCTATTTTATATGTTCATCATTCTTACATCGCATTTGCGAATAAATTGGGCAAGTCGTTTTTGGTCTGCAGTGGGAACGTCGAGCTACGTTTCTGCTGAAGAAGCCCCAAGCAGGGCTGAAACAGCTGTCCAGAGGCTGCTCGAGGTTCTCACTGCAATCAAAAACGATTTGCACAAAAATTTTTCTAAAATTATTATTATTATTATTATTATAACATTTACTAGCGGAAGTTCCGATCTTCCGAAACAATAATCATGAAATTTTAACCCAATTTTTTTGTGGTCTATTAAATTTTTTAGTGATACCAACAGAAATGTCATCCTAACTTGGCCAACTCTGAATACCAAAAGATCGTGAACGGAAAATAGCTCGCGTTAGTCGCTAAATCGTCACAGTATTTTTAAGGAGCAGAGAAAATGTGACTTTATGAAAGCGTTAATTTCATTATCTTGAAGCACTTTCTAGATCTGAACCGAAAACATTAAGGAAAACTTGCTGGTTCTTCGGGATCAATAATACATGTCATAGGAAACTAAAATAAAGGAACTAAGACAATTTATTCAGTTTTTCTCTAAATTGTTCCATTTTTTTTTTTTTTTTTTGGTTTCACTTCACACCTTCAATTATTAATCCTGAAGAAGCAGTCAAACGTACAGCTAAAGATCGGCTTAATATTATAATCACATGGCGGACAGAATAAAGTGTAAAACTTTACTATTGCAACGAAGCGGTGCGATGTTATAAATAGATTGTGTATACGCCTCATATTTGCCGGCGCAGCGCGTCTAGCTGATAGTGAACAATCGGTAAGTCAAAGTAATAATGCATTCGTTAGGACGGCATGATTCACAATAATGTCACGGTTGACTGCGATGCTCGGACACGATGCGCACGGGAGAGTGTGCTGCAGAGACGTGTCGTGTTTCTATTTAATTCAAATCAACTAAATTGTTGTTTCTAAATTGAAGAAAGAGCTGTTATTAGCTTCTGGAATTATATTCGCGTTGTTACCGTGGCGATATTAGACTGATTGATTAAAAATCATGTATAAGCGAGCGGAACATTTAACGCTTCGATTTAGACCCCCGCGTCGAGTCGGACTACCGCTGTCTCAAACTGGTTTCAAGCAGTTAACTTTCTTAGATCCTCCCTTTGATTATAATATTAGTTTTCTTATTTGTCCGATCAATTATTACCAGGGAAAAGAATTCGCGCCACTTATTCCACGAACAATACGAAAATTTAGTACCGGGAATGTGTTAGCCTCACCCAAATAATTTCTGCGAAATGAGAACACTCGCAATGCACTCCTTCCCCTGCCACTCAATAACAATTCGATGCTCGGAGTATCAAGGAAAGATGGCAGGAATAAATACATACATTCGGCCTAAAAAGCGTCCAATACTAAGTGGTCTGAATTCTTTTCTCTTATTATTACAAATTTACGATTATGATTTACAAAGCAATGATTAAGAAGTCTATGCATAGATTTTTTTCATTGTGTTGGCCCAATAATTTTTTCGTCTGAAAGTGCTGTTTTATGTTAAGCATCAATAATGACTTTGTTTAATGTTTTAATTCACCGAAAGTAATTTTATTTAATGAAAATAATAGGTTTCATTAGCATTATGCACTCTGCAAAAGTAATTTATTTTAAACTAACTATTCCATTTTATTCTGAATCTAGTTTAGATTACGATTTTTTCAAAATTAAACATGAAAAAAAGAAAACAAAAATTTTAACATGATGTAGTTTTAATTTATTCAGTATGCACGTTCTCAGATAGCAACATGACAAAAGTCAAGCCGAATTTTTAGGTATCCACGTTTTTTTATCGTATTGATTACGTTATAAAAGATTGTTGACATGAGGGGTAACCCTCTGTACTTTGAACTGAACCATGGAACAGCGTTATCTAATTATGTATAAATACACATAAACATAAAGACAGGTTTTGTGTGTGACAAAGGTTCAGACATTTAAAGGAAGATTTGCTGCACTTTGTGCGATTACGGTTTATTCCGTGAAATTTGTGGAGATTGCCTTTCTTACTCATATCTGATTACGATAAACCTTGGCTCTAATTTATTTAATAATAATTAACTAGATTTAATTATTGCAAATCATTTTGTTTTTGTTCTAATGTGTGCTTGAACTTAGCACTACTTTAATCGGTCAGATTTTAGAATCGCCGAAAAGGTTTTTGTTGTCAAGGTCTTAAAACAATGAATTCTTTTGTTTTGTTATTCTATCTACATAAAGTACATGGCATGGAGGCGGGCCACCTAAGGAAACATCAACATACCGGGTGTCCTACGCCACCCTTCTAAAATCTTTATTTATAAACCGATTTCGATGAAATTTGGAGACAAAAAATTAAACAAAAAATGGAATTTTCCGACATACTGCTAGCCGTCATAGAACTTCCAGTTTTGCCGAAAGTGATATCAACTTTCTTATTTTAAATGGAGCACCCTATACAGTGTGTCCCCGGATGGACCTAACTATACCTATAAACTTACTTATTTCGAATTTTACAAAGAAAAGTCACTCTTCATAAAAAGTTTTGCTTTATCTATGTCAACAAATTTGTTGACAATGTTTAGTCAGTGTTTGAAAAATATTATCTCTTAATCATACCAAAGACAAAAAAAATCAATGTTGAGATATATATGTCACTTCCGGTGATGTTTGTAATATTTTCATAAAACTATTGTTAAGTTATACAGTATGTTCCAGATAACTTTTCCAGTGTGGAATTTTGGGGAAAATAATCCAACAGTTAAAATTAAAACTTCTATATTGGGGGGTGGGGGGAGGTCATTCACGAAACACGATAAACGTCTCCAACCGTTTGCAATTTGCAAACTCAGGTAACTTAATTTTCATTAAACTCTCAGCCAAATGAGAACATTATTTATTCTATTTAGTTTTATTTAAAAAGCATTTTTATATAATATTTAATACTAGTAAATCTGTGTTAATTTGCGTGAAAAAAAGGAAACTAAACAGAATTACGATTTTATAGTAAAAGGTTTGACTGAAAACGATGTAACAAGAAGAACAAGACTTTCGACAGCTATTAATGTCGATAATCCATTAGGTACATTTAGCTCTTCCCCTTCAGTCTGATTTGCAAAAACTGCCCAAAAATTGTTTTGATCGTGTAGTTACCATGACAACGTCACTGCATTGCAAATGATTTGCAATTTGCAGCGTCGGTAACGACTACCAAGTCCTTCTCGTGAATGACCCCCTGGGTGATTAGTATGAAGCGAAAACAATAAGAAATAATCCGTACCTTTCCAATCGGCAAGTTTTAGACACAACGGGAAAAAGCTTGTTCGGCGAAGACTGTCATAAGAAGACTTGCCAATGCGGGGTTACGAAACAGCAGATCAGCTAAAGTAATAAATTCTACACAGCGCCATGCCGAAGAAAGAGTCAATTTTGCAATTCAAAATCTGTACAGAAACTGGAAAAATGTAGTGTTTTCTGACGAGAAAGTATTTAGGTCTGATGAAAATATTCTAAAACTACTTTTTCGTCCAGTAAATACGCGATATGCGGCACCATAGAAGATTAACATCTTGGCAATATAGCGACATCCTTCAACAGCATTTATTACCTTTGACGTGTGCTAATGATGGAGGTATTGCATTTGTTCACGATAATTCAGCCATTCATACTGGCAGAGTTGTTCAAGAATGGTTTGAAGAACATATAGAAATTGATGTGATACCTTGGCCTGCTAAATCTCCGGATTTAAACCCCATTGAAAATTTATGGGCAAATGGTATTAGACACTGGGATGACGGAAATGAAAATTTAAGGAATAAGAAATATTTGCAACAACATGTAAAAGGCATATGGAATCGATTGGGAAATGTATGCCTACGTTTAGTTGATTCTATGCCGAGGCGATTGGTTATTATAAATGAAGGATACTATACCAAATATTAATATTTTCAAGTATTTTTGTAAAAATGTATTATATGTTATATAAAAAAGTTATTTTGTAATACGTGTTTTTCTTTCTAAACAAAACAAAAAAAATGAAAAATTAGAAATTAAAAATAATATTTCCCAACTTACCAAACGAAAATACGGAACGTGTCTCTAGAATTATCCGTTCTTATTCAATAGACCAAAACTTTTATTCTCCACTGGAATATGAACAAAATTTCAAATTCTCAAGTAAAAGCTATAAATTGGACAGTGGGTAGTTATTTTTCTACATTTCCATGTTCTATTAATGATTGTTATTGTTTAATACATTTTACACTAACAATTCCTTATATTTAGCAATTGTTCACCAGCTTTCCTAGTCTGTTCTGTGTATTGCTGTTACTTAAGTATTTATATAAGTGACATTAATATTACATTAATATTATATTATCTACACAAAAACTTTCAAAATTTAGTAGCTGAATATTTTAATTTATCGTTAGTTTTTTGATAAAACGTCAGTAAGATTTTTAAATAAATATACTTTTACTCTAAAAGAAAATTATTATTATTATTTAAAACGAATAATTATAATATTAACGTAAGATAATTAATTCTAACAGTATACAGGGATATTCACGGTGAGTGGCCTATAAGATTATATGGGAAACTACACCTTACATGCCGTTGAAAATTTGTATATGGTTTTAATCAATAACGAACTATTCAAATAATATAAAATCAGTCCTGGGATACTTCCTGTTGTACCGGAAGTCAATACTAATTTTCTTATTTTAAAATTAATTTAATTTAATTATCTCATTGGTAGGACTCAGAGTTTTTTGTGGTGGTGTACTTTCTGACGCCTTATATGTTCCCTGTGGTGTTCCTCAGGGTTCAATTTTAGGTCCCTTGCTATACTCAATTTATACATCTAAATTATTGTTATCAATGAATTATTGCAAATATCATCTTTACGCCGATGATACACAATTATATTATTCATTTAATTTACAGGATGTTGGCGTAGCATGCACTAAAATTAATTATAATATAAACACACTAGTAAAAATATCCAACGAACATGGACTGAGTCTGAATGCCGCCAAAACAAATATCATACTGTTTGGTAAGAAAAAATCTCGCCTGCAAATTTCTAGTCAAATTAACTTGCGTATCGGTAACGTCACATCGTTATCTGATTGTTGTCGTAGTCTTGGCCTATACATCGACTGTGATCTTAAATTCACACAACATGTTATTAAAATTATACAAAGGGCTTTTGCTAACCTTAAAGTAATTTACGTCAACCGCCATTATTTTTCTCAGTCTATTAAACGTTTACTGTGCGAGTCAATGGTTTTGTCGCATTTCAATTTTTGCGATAGTATATATGGTCCATGTTTGAATGTTTCCGACATCGCGAGAATTCAACGGGTACAAAATAGCTGCATGAGACTTATATGTGGAGTAAGGCGCAGATGTCTCATCTCTCATAAGTTGAAAGAATTACATTGGCTTAATATGCATAACAGACGTTTTCTGCAGGGCACACAATTTTTTCATAAAGTCTTATTATACAAATGTCCTCCATATTTGTACAAAAAAATTCGGTTTCGAACAGACGTTCATAATGTTAACGTGAGACGTAAGGACCTATTGACAATTCCTCGCCATCACTCGGAATTTTTTAAACGATGTTAGCTATCAAATTGCTAACATTTTGAATACGTTTCCTGAAGCTTTCTTAAAATTGTCACCGTCCTAGTTCAAGACAAAACTAAAGAGCCTACTTTTTAGTGATCCGCGTTGAATAGAGTTTCATATATTTCTTTTTTCTGTATAAATTATTTATCAACCATTACCGATTTTCGATTGTGAATCTCTCATCGATATCCTTACCACCAATATTATATACTCGTTGTCATGTACTGATTTACGTTCATATATCTGTGTAGTAATCATTTTCAATACGTTTGATACCAATTATTTATAGTAAAGTGTGTGTGAGGGGTAGACCAGGGAACAGTTATTACTAGTTCATCTGACCTCACACACTTTAAGCACAAAAATTTTGTTTAGAGTTTTTTTTTATATTGCAATAATTGTATTTATCTTTGTGCCTAATAAACTGATTATTATTATTATTATTATAAAATGGAACATCTCTTATATTATTAAGTTTTTGAATTTCTCATTCAGTTTGACATCTTTTTTATTCACGTATGTCGTAGCTAAAATGAACTGTTTTGACAATATTAATTTTTTTCTAAAAATCTTGGCGATTGCGGTGGTCACAATAAATTGGAATATTTCGAAAACTAAAAAAGATAGAGAATTTTACTTTTCTCTGCTTGAACACAGAGATGAAGTAACACTTTTTTGGTAAATATAAATAGTACACTTTACAAAGAGCTTACAGGGGATCCACAGAAGTTGACAATTTTCAACTATGAATAACTTGATTTTTTTAAATGCGACCATTAACTTTTTTCTATGGCATTTGATGCAAAATGTAATTTTCTTTCTATTTTGTATAAACCAGATAATGGCCATCTCTAATGGTTTTCAAGATATTTGCATACAAATTGATTTCTTGTTAAATACTGACACTATAAATACGCAATTTCTTATTGTACACAGAACTCTTAGCTTGATTTTTAATTTTTGTTCAAAATGCTATTTATTTACTAGTAAGAACTTTTGTAATGCCGGCGGAAATGTTTGAAAATTGTTTAACAGAGTGCGGTGATCAATGGGTTTGACTTCCTAGATCACCCGATCTAACTTCAGTAGATTTTTATTTGCGGAGTAAATTAAGAAGATAAAGTACATCATACTCCTGCAACTACTAGAGAGAATCTGGATTGAAGGGGTAGAAATGGATTTGAACAATTAGATGGACAAGAAATTCAAAAATCAAATCTTTATAACGTCAGTATTTAACAAAATATGAATTATGCATAAATATCCTGAAAACCATTAAAGATAGCGATAAAATTGTCTGTACAAAAACGAAAGAAAATAATATTTTGCATCCGATTGCATAGAAAAAAGTCAGTGGTTGCATTTAAATAAAATAAGTTATTATTTATTGTCGAGAACTGTCAAGGCTCGTGGATTCCCTGTAAGCTCATTGTAAAGTATACGGTTTAATTTTAATCAGAAGTGTTATTCCATCTTCGTGATCAAACAGAGAATTGTCTAATTCTCCATATTTTTTTTTAGTTTTTGAAGTATTCCAATTTGTTGTGACTACTGGAATCGACACAATTTTTAGAAAAAATTGAATATCATCAAAATAATACGTTTTAGCCAGGATGTATGTGAATACAAAAGATGTATAATTGAAAGGGGAATTCAAAAATGTATTAATATATGGGGTGTTCCGTTTAAAGTAGGAAAGTTACTATCGACTTCCGGTAGAACCGGAAGAACGTCATGACTGATTTTATATTATTTGAATAGATCTTCATCGATTATTGCCATATACAAATATTCAGCGACCTGTAAGGGGTAGTTTCCAGTATATTCTAATAGGCCACTCACCGTGAATATCCCTGTATAGGAAAACAACTGATTTGTTATTTTTATTTCAAATGAGCAAAGCAGAAGAGAATATTCTTGTTATTCGGGCATCTGGTTATTAGGGCGGTCGTGATATTTACTCCGGCACCGCAGGTAATGCAATAAAATGTGCAATAAGGCTCAATTTCGCTAGAGCCTAAGGCCTAATTTTACAATGACGGTTTAATTTCGAACCGAAGCTTAAATCCTTTACAACAATGGTTGAAACAATCGTTGCTGATGGTTTAAACCTCAGGGTTTAAACATCAGCTCAAAGTTGAGCTGCAATTGTAAAACTGAACCTAAGAGGCATTGGTGCTAAGCAAATTTTCAATCATTCCGTTTATATTGTCTGCGATAGTACGTTCTAAAGATGATCGACAATTTAATTCTAATCAGGCGTATTCGTGGTTTGCAGAAAATTCGTTTATTTTTACGACAAACAAAAACGTACCTCTGACCGAAATATATTTGTTAATTTTTTCATTATTTATAAAAATAAATATTACGTGTGCTATATCATTGTAAAGTGATGAAAAGAGCACACTCATGTTATCATTTTAGTAAACTAGTTTTTTATTGTCACCTTCGTTATTTTCAATAAAATTGTACCAGAAATGAACTAAATTCCATCATTGTCAGATTAACCGTTTTTCAGATAATTAGGTCGAAAGATTACATTGCTGCAGAACAATCAACAATCTAATGAACAGTAAAGCTGCTTTTCCTGCTTTGGAGGATTGGGTATTTAGGGATTGCTGTCATTGGTTTTGTCGATTACGTGATCACTTCTCCTACTGGCGTGAGAAGAATTTCCAAATTGTATATTCAGTGTTATTTCTTGAACAATTTTAAAACACATGCGCGTTTCTAATTAACTCAATCATCTGTTTCTGGTTGTATAATTTTTAAAGTTAACTTTTCTTTTAAGGCTGTATGCTCGCTTACAACTGAACTCGATTTCAAATGGGCGTATCACTATTTTTCAAACAAACATACGTTCAACATGTGTTCCTGCATTTTTACACACAAACGAAAAGAACAGAGAACAGAATTACCACCTAAACGTTTTCCTTGTAATTTATGACTCTGCTGTCACTGATCTTTATTTTTGATTGGTTTACGTGTCAGTTTGACACACCCACAAGAGAATATTCGGATAAGGCCTCATTCACATGGTTACCGCCCGCGGCCTCCTGCAAATTCTAAGGTCGAGCGCACACTCAGATGAGTAAAATTTTTTATGTAAAAGTGATGTAAATAAAAACGGCGACCTAATCTAACACAGAAACTATGTAAAACTCGGAAAATAAAACTACGTCTGTGGGAAAGTGAAAGTTTATCAGAATTGAAACGACACAAAAAAAACGCATAGCATGTTCCTCTGTAAATCAATAACGTCATTTTGTTGTTTCATTACCGTTATTATTATCCCTATAAAATTGTTTTTTTTTTTTTTAATTTTACGTGGATTATTTTTTATCTAGACTACACTTCCGTGCACTAAAATTAGGCACAATGAAGTATTGCAGTTTAAAGTGGACGTAAAGAAAAAATATACATTATACAGAATAATTGTGCTTATGATTATTGGAATAGGAATTAATACTGCTTCAATGTACCGACGCTCATAGAGCAAGTTAATGCGTTAAAAAAGGACATTATTCATTGCCCTAAGCACGTAATCGGCGATCATTCTGATTGTGACGTTTATTTTTGCACCGGGTTCAAAGATAATGAAATTAATTCAGTTCCAGACTTACAGTAGACAGTAGAATGTGGATGACTTCATGATATTATTGCTTGCTGCAATCATTTGACGCATAATGCACAGTTTACTTTTAAATATGAACATTAATGCAGCGGAGACGTACATTTCAATTGTTTCAAAATTTGTTGGTGGAAAAAGAGTTAACTTCTCTTTGAAAAATATCTACGAAGTGAAGTGCCACGCTGCGAACCTTTCTTAAAATTTCAGTGAGCAATATCACCACCGCATTTATAAGAGAATGATCGGGAAAAGTCCAGGCAAATATACCAAAGTATACAGTGTGCCCGGATACGTAGGGACAGCATGGGTAACTTCTGTCTTTGAAGAGATAGAGAGATGATTAAATTAGCAAAAAGATGCAGGTTCGAGAGCTCATTAAGAATCCATTTTCAAACTTACTTGTCATGGCCAACTTGGTTAAAATTTTACTAAAACCAAAATCTCCTCATTTCTTTTATTTGCCGTAACTTTTTTGTTATTTAAGATATTGAGATGCGGTTTGAACTAGTTTGCATGATAATTTAAGTACTTTTATGGGCACTTAATAAAACTAATCTCATTTTACAAATTTTCAATAATCTAACCTAACCTTCAAATTTTAAATTGGTACTCCCTAATTTTCTTGGCCTTTTTAAGAGAAAATTTATTTCTGAATGCAATGATGTAGCAGACGATATGGAGACTTCTTCAAAATTTTGAAAAACCGAACTTATTCCTTTTACGAACAGAAATCGCTAGTGCTATGATCACAGAAATTTTGCTTTTTGTTTATCAAGTTATTCTGCAGTGACACTGATCGATTGCAGCCAATGGTGAGCGAGCCATTAAAATTTTAAACCAATATCACATCAGCTAGGGGTATGATGTGCCAAAAAGATAAGAATTTCATTGGTCTAAAATTTTAATCGCTTGTACACGATTGTCCACGAACGATCAGTGGCACTGCAGCTTCATCTGTGTAGCCTTTTCTGGATACTGATCCATCTTTAATGGACTACTTGAGCAGGACCCAGGTAGAGTTAGAATCGTTAGAGAGAAACACTGTTGGCCAAAACACCAAAGTGAAATGGCATAAAGAGCGAAGACTAACAGCAACGAAATTTGGTATTGTATGTAAAAGACGTCAAACAACTGATGCCAAAAAATTGGCGTAAAACTTAATTTCCTCTAATTTTTCGAAAGTATAGTTACAAATTGGTCCCGTAACCATGAAGAAATTGCGAGAAAACAATTTTCACAGGAATTTGGACATAAAGTTGAACGGCGGATTATTTATATTGTTACGTTTCTAGGGTTTGAGTTTATTTATTTAAACGAATAAAACACTCGATAAAAACTTAACCGTAATTTAATAAAGCTTAAAAACTAATTTATTTGTAATAATTTATTTTCACACTAAAATCTAACTTCGACGTTCGCTGTTCGAATTCGACTGACTGGTGAGTCAACCCGGGGCGATTTTATATCATTCGCCGCCGTCTGGAACTCTCTATGCGGGAAGATTCCAGTCTGTTCGATGTGACCCCGGTGTAGGCCCCGGTGGCGTGATGGCCGATGACGCACAACAGCGAACCGACCTCCTGACGCCCTCAGCGTGACGCAGCACTGAGCGGCTCGCCACAATATCTAAAGAAATGCCGTATCTTGGAGCTAGTCCTGATGGACTAGTTGGTGAGGATGCTATAATTGAGATCAAGTGTCCCTATAAGTTAGCGAAGTTCAAAATAACTCCTCGGGAAGCAGCAAAGATGAAAGTTATGCCCTATTTCTTTTTGGATGGCAATACTGTGAAACTGAAGAAAACTCATATCTACTATTATCAGATTCAAGGGCAGTTGGCTTTAACGAATAGTTGTATTCGTTGTACGGACACCTTTGGGAATGATATGTGAACAAGTAATGTTATTTACATAAACGTCAAGAAAGTTCTGAATTCATCATAATACATTATTTTTTTTCTGAAATCTTATAAGATTATTTTTGTAATAGTTTCAACTTTTAAGCACACGAAAGCTATAATTTTGACAATAAAAATAAGTAAAACCGATTTGGTTTTGAAGACTAGTGTATAAAATAGAAATTATAGACGATTTTAGAAAAAAATAACGAGCAATTTACATTTACAACACACCTGTAATACGTTTTTTTTTTCAGATTAAAAAAGATGACAATTTTTGGCATAACATGAAGCCGAAGTTAAAATATTTTCATTTAGAACATATGCTGCCTATACTGGCTTTAAAAGAAAATTAAAATAACGATCCTGATCGATCTGGACAGTTGAAACCTCTTTCTGATAATCTGGTGACAATTCTGAAATAGATCTGTATTTGAAATCTGCTCTGCAAGATTCCAAATTATATAATGCCATATAATATCTAACTGTACTATGTCCACTAAAAAAAAATTGAGACAATTGTTGTGCATACATATTTGAGTTATTTTATTATAGCGTTTTCTGCTGGCTGCACCGGTATGCACTGAGTGTATCTCCATCTCGTTTTATTACATAAAGCTGAACCGAGTTGGAAATACATTCAGTGCGCACTAGTGCAGCCAGTGGAAAACGCTATTAGTTTGAATGCAATTTTAAACTTGTTTCTACAGAGACTTAAAAACACGGAAATAAACAAACGGACGAATACATGATAACAACAATAATTAACTCCTCGTATTTACAACAGAATGTATTACGTGTTCCAGATTCTTTTGGTGTGTAGTACAATATGATTCAAAATGGCCGCACTATTATCACTAGAATGTTAATATTAACAGGATCAAAAACAAGCTTTTAATTTTTTTTTTGAGATGCTTGACGAATGTTTAAAAATATCGTATAATGCAGATGCACTTACAAATTTGAAACCGTGGTTGTAGATTAGGTTACAGTTGATGAGATCTGAATCCTCGTATTCATCAAGTATTTATATTTTATTCAATTAGTTGTGTAGAAACAAAAATTATTTGACGCAGTTCCGTTTCACTATTTGGGTGAACTTGATATTCAAAATGTTACATCACCGACCCATTTTACTTATTGTTTATTCTTGTGTTATCACATAATATTAATTAATTATTAATTAAGTGCATGACTACCAGATTTGCAGAAGTTTATTATGACAAAAATGTTTCTTTCAATGTAGCGTAAAAAATTTACCAAAAAGCACGACTCTGAAAAGAGAAATCTTTGTAGAATTATTTTCTGACAGCGCTCGGTAGCGTTCGTGTGTTTACGGTGCGTGTATTCTGTGTTTCACTCATACACGCACTGAAACGCATTCGCTCTCACTCATACTCTTCATCTGTCACTAAATCGGGAGAATGAATGTGCGAATTCGCCCCTCTTGCACTAGGTCCGAAGGCGGAGCTAGCGTGTATCACATACCACATTTGATTTCAGCGATTTCATTCCGAAAATTTCAAATTTGTTTCCCATTTCCTGACCTTATTTTTAAAAATAAAAAAAAAACTAAACGGTTTATTATTATTGAATACTACGAAATTTCGGCTAAAGGCTTACATTTTCGAATTTTTTTAATTTTAATTTTTTTTTAAGGCCTTTTCGGCAATTCTCGAAAAACGAGCCTTTAGCCGCCTAACAGAATCTATTTAAAAATTTTTCGCGAAAAATTGGTACGATTTTAATGAAAAATAAGCCCAGGAAATGGGAAAAACGATTTTGGGGCCGAGCAAACAGCCTTAACAATTCACGTCAAACAAACATACTCTGTACTCCCCTTTTCATCGCTAATTCTTCAAATCTCCAAGGCAGAGCGTTTTTTGAAAACGTGAATATAAGGGTTTTCTCAATTTAAGTAGCGGGAATCACTTCGCTGTTACGATTAAGGAACCTTTTGAATTATTGCTTTGAGTTTCCGCTGTTTGAATCATTGGATGTTCGGATTAGGTCATTTCGGATTAAAGAGATCATAGTGTATTATTATTAATCAATGGATAAATTTCTCTCATTTCTATTTCTTAATCTCTTTAGTCCTTTGAGGCAAATTTAATCCTGGGATTTCTCAGAACTTGTAGATTATTGAATTCAGTAGTTTGTCACATTAGTTACATTGGCACCAAATTACATTTGTTTTTTTTATGATAAAATTTCAGATCATTTCACCAAAAAAATTTAAATTAAAATATAAGTTGTAATGAAGACAATATAATTAATAAGAGTACATTTCTAACTAACACAACTCGCAGTAATATTATTTTTGAAAGAGATTAAGAAATTTAAAAAGTACACTAAATGCATTAATTAGTGAATATTAATTAAGTAGAGAAAAATTAGGTAAAAAGAAATAAATCGAAGTCCCAAATTTTTTTTTAATTATTCACGCCTCGTAATTTCTTTTTTCTTCTGTAGTTTTTATGGCAATGTTATTTTTATTTTATTCTAGTAACTCAATTCACCTTTAGACATAATAGTAGTATTTAATGTTGCTACTAACGATACTCTGAGAAATGTTAACAAAAAAGTTGAATTATTTTATTTCTTGTTCTAGTATGGAAGAGTAAATATCGAAGTGGCCCAAAACAAAGTACGTAAAAACGACGACCATGAAGACGAAAGGCCTCTTAAGGAACCTCTAAGTCCGAGCAAACAAATTCCGGAATCCCCGTTCAATTTTAATCTGCAGCCGGTCAATGGACTGACGAAGCCAAAGAACGGATATGTGAACCAAAACGGAAATAGCCTCATAAGTAGAGACGGCAATTTAATCTTGGTTCCGGAACCTTTAAGTCAGAAAGTCGAATCTGGTATTGAAGCCGTAAATGTAACGGAAAATGAAACAACCGCAGGAGTAGATAACGTTGTAAGTACAATATATATAAGTCCTATATTTGTTATAAGGACCTCATATTTTCTTTTGTTATCTCTGTTATCCACTATTTATTTACAAAGTATAAATACAGTGAGTTCACTGCTTTTTAACGCGTGATAATATTCGCTATTTATAACATTCATTTTTAGAGCCTTTGTTGATTTATTTATAACTCAAATGCGAAAAATAGTGTAACAAATCTATCAAAGATATGTAAAACACAAATATTTTTACTCTTCTCTTTAATTTAAGAAATCGATAGACTTAGTCTCTGCCATGTATTATTGGCGATTGAACATCTGGAATTATGTAAAACTAGTAATCAGCGGACATAATTAATGGCTATTAAGTTGTTTTCAGTTATTTAAATATTCATTTTATAATCTACGTACGACATACATAATTTTCCATGTTTTATTAAATGAAACTTAATTAAAATGACTCATATATATATATATGTAAAATTTCTAATATTTACATATTTAAAGTTTTCTTTACCGTCGTCGTCGGTTAAATCGGTGCAAAATTGCGTATTTGTAATCAATAACCCGTAAAGAAATTTAACCTACTTTTTACAGTTTTCAAGATTTTTTTTTATAATTTATTTTCAGATATCATATGTAAATGACATTGATAAACGTCAAAAGAAAAAATATAAAGATAAATTTAAAGCGTATTCAGATAGTTGAATGTCATACGAGGAAATCACCAACGGAGTAACAGCACTTCTGGAACAGGATTAGTTTAACTCTCTTTTGAAAGTGCTGATGTTAGTGCATTTTTAATATGCTCTGACGGGGCGTTAAAGAACTTACATCAATTAAAGAAAATACCTTTTTGATTTAAGGCAGTAGAGTGAGAGAAAGATCGAAGGTTTGATTTAAACCTAGTGTGATAGGAATGATTGGCATTATTCGGTGTAAAAAACTCCGAATATTTATAAACAAAACAACACAACTGAAAAATATAGATAGAAGGTATATTAAAATGCTAAAATGTGATGAGTTTAAAATGCTTCCTTACAAGAGTCACGCTGTTTAAGGCCAGCAAGAATGCGTACTGCGTATTTTTGTATCGTGAAAACCCTGCTATAATCACCACTTAATCCCCAGTGAATAATGCCAAATCTCAAGTGACTATGAAAATTAGCAAAATATAATGTACGTAACGTTCTATAATTACAGTGCTCAGAAATAAGTCTTAATGCAAAGCATGAATCGCTTAGTTTAGAGCAGAGTGAGCTTATCTGAGGAGTCCACTGTAAATGACAGTCTAAAATCAACCCCAGTAATTTATTATTACTGACGAATGGTATGTCTATCCCATGTAAAGTTATTGAATTGACATTATCAACAAAATTCGATCTAATATTTCTAAATAAGATCACTGAAGTTTCATCGCGGTTGATAGATAATTTATTCTTGCACATCCACACTACAAACCTTTCATAGATTGCTCCGGCCGATTTTTCGACATCAGCAAAATTATTACCCGATATCATTATGTTTGTATCATCAGCATAAAACACTAACGTACAATCACTACTTCGCTGATAAAGATCGAGATCATTAATAAATATTATAAATAATGTTGGTCCCAAGATAGACCCCTGCGGTACACCGCAAACAATATCAGCAGGTTTAGAATAATTATTGTTAATTACTACCGTTTGCGTTCTACCCGTTATAAAAGAGGAAAGAAGATTTAGGGCGTTTCCTCTAATATCGTATTGTTTAATTTCTCTAGTATGAGCCTGTGGTTAACACAATCAGAGGCCTTAGAAAGATCTATGAAAAGACCAAGTGCAGAGTTTTTTTGATCTATGGCGTAATTTTGTCTATAAATTGAAACAAAGCGGAGTCTATATCTTTGTTTTTTGTGAAGCCATGTTGAAAGGGAAGAAAAGTCTCATTTGCTTTAAATAAGTTAATTAATCTGTTATTTATAACATATTCAAATAATTTTGAAAACGAAGATAAAATACTAATTGATCTATAATTAGATAATGTATTTGAGTCACCCTTCTTATACAGTGGTTTAATCAAAGCTGTTTTTAAACGGCAGGGAAATATGCCTGTTTGAAACGAGATTTATAATGTAAGTTATAGGATTTACAATGAAACATTTACTATGTCTACGGAGAATATTGATATTTCGTCAGTACTAGATGAGTACGAGTTTTTTAATTCAGCGATAGCTTCTAAAACTTCTCTGTCATCAACTGGAAATAAAAAGATAGAACGATTCTGCATGGGGATATTTGATGACAAGAATTCGTAATCAATGGAATCATCGGTGCTAGGTAGAATATTTTCAACAACAGATGCAAAATGTTCACAGAATTTGTTTGCTACGATATTGTCAGGCAATACCGAGCCCTCCTCTTTGATGGTGATATTATTTTTCCTCTTTTTTTGTTTGTCCGTAACACATTCAATTACTCTCCACATACCTTTGCTCTTATTATCCATGTTAGAGATCATACTATCAAAGTAGTTGCATTTAGACTTATTTAATAAATTTTTATATTCGATATTAATACTTTTCCGAAGCTGCTCAAAATCTGGATCATTAATAGTCAAATGCATGTCTTATTGAAATTTTACACTCCCTTTATTTCAAATGACTTTTTGGATTTGAAACTTTCTACCCGGTATAATTAACGATAGCAAATTTCCCACGTTTCTTAAGATGGAAACCATAGTCTTAACTAAACTAAACTCCGATTTATTTAGTAACGCGTTGAATTAATGAATATAGACGATGGACACCAAAGAAATATTTCACTATACAGTTGTGAATTAAAATCGAAGATAAACTTATTTAGTACATCTCTATTGTCTGAAATCGGATGCATATATTTAGCACATTTTTTAAAGTTTTTTGAGGGCATTATTAGCACCAGCACAGATAATAACAGCCATTATTTGAAAAGCCTTTTGTAAGATTATCGATGTCAATTGTAACCTGTTCAAAAGTTGCATTTGGTTTAAAAATGCAACGGATATCAAATTTATCGCGAGGAAGTAATTTACGAAGAATTTCTGCCCAGGAGCGACCGTGACTGCAAGAAACAAAATTCGAGATTTTGTTGAAACATCGCTTACAGTTAGTGAATTATTCTTCATGGTGTTGAAAGCACAATCGTTATATTTATCAGATTTTATTAATTTATTGGTACTGTCTGCGACACTTTTCACTGTCGTATGATATTTAACAGTAGATTTTCTAGACTTGGTTAACGCAGCTTCCAGTGCACGTATTTTACGTTCTAATAATTTTATTTGAATAACGAGTCTAAAGAATCTTTTATTTTTGATCACATTGTTATTATTACTTTGTTTATCATTAATAATAGTGTCTGTGCTCTCATTAGAATTGTTTAAATCCTCGTTCTTATCGATATTTAAATCGCACGTATTTAAAGTATTGGTCAGTCTATTTATCAGTTACTTTTTGTTACCTTCACAGGATTGACCTCGTTTCGTTTTTCAGCTCTCGTATATTTAAGCGCTCAATATTTAGCGAAGACATATTGGAGAAAAACCAAAATTCACAGAAGTTGCAAAAAGAAACACTATTTCACAGTAGCACAATCACATTAGTCACATTCACAAAAAATACAGATTAAATTTTAGTAAAAACCGCGAAAAACATATAACATTTTGAACTTTCGGGGACTTGTACCGCTTGTACCGGAAGTTGCTGTCAACTTTCTTATTTATTTTAAACTGAAAGTCCCACTTTTTATTGCATTTCTGAAATCTTCATGAGAAAGTATTTTGTGTAACATGTGATACAAGAAAAATTAGCCGTTTTAGAGATATTTCCATTTTTTAAAAAAAGTTCAAGGTTGCAGTACCTTGTTTATGATGCTGCTATCTTTGTGTAACAAAAGCCATAATTTTAATTTTAGGCCTGTAGTAGGCTATGCTTTCAGGTCATATCTAATTTTACACAAAATCGTTTACGGGCTGGTTGAAAAGTAGATTCTATTCGAACTGATTTCAACTGTCGGAAAGTCAAGTTTTTTAAATAGAACACCCAGTATTTTTTATATTTAATAAGAATTAAATGTTCTTTCGAACTGTATAGCATTCTCTATACCCATCTCTTTCTCTTTCTATTCATGATTTTCTTTTTGACACATCAATTTTTTCATTTTTCAGTATTATTCCTGAATAGTGCCATGAAAATTTAACAAACTGAGGTTTTTTAAATTAATTTCTGACTCTAATTTCAATTTCATTCTAAAAACCGACAAATAATATTTAAATACACATCTATCATCTGAACTTTTTGTTTACATATACCGCATGTATTGGTATTCTTGGTATGACTATTTAGTCATTTACAAGGAGAAATTTACACTTACAATACAAAATTTTATGAAAACTAATAAATAAATCAGAAATATTGAAAATAATACACAAATTGTTGGTTATAATATTGGCTCCAAGTTGTTCTCGGCTATTATTTGTTAGTAATAACTTTCTACTGTATCTAAGTAATAACGCATTTTCCTCGATATAACAACTTTTTTTATTAACTTTTTGAATTGTCGATTTTTTTTATCATCAAATACATTTAATATGTCTGTATTTGATTATTCATTTTTTGGTTCTTCGTAGCGATTAAATTGTTTTTTTTTAATTCCTACTAGACGGATGATTTCAAAAATTAAAATTTCTCTGGTTTTCATAGCCCACTATTTAAAAATAATACCGAAAAATTGAAAAAAATTACGTGTTAAAAAGAAATCATCGATAACAAGCGAATTATAAGAGATAGGTATAGGTAATGCTAATACAGGACGAAAGAACATTTAATCCTGAGTCACATGGTATAAAAATATAATAGGCGTTCCATTTAAAAAACACAACTTTTCGACAGTTGAAATTAGTTCGAATAGAGGTTACATTTCAAGCAGCCTGTAAGCAATCAAGTGCAAAAGTGGATATGATCTGAAAGAATGTTACTGTAGCCTACTGTAGGCCAGAAATTGACATCGTGGTTTTTGTTGCACAAAGATGGCAGTATCATAAACAAGGTTCTGCAAGTCTGAGTTATTTTAAAAAAATGCAAATATCTCAGAAACGGTTAATTTTTCTTGTATCACATGTTGCACAAAATATTTTTAGAATTCTATGAAGATTTAAAAAGTGCATTAAAAATTAACCCAATTTTTAATGCACTTGAATTCCATTCAAAATAAGAAAGTTGACAGCAACCTCCGGTATAAGCGGAAGTGTTCGAAATTTGAAAATATTATATTTTGATATATCTTATCGTTAACTTATAACTGCAAAATATGAAACAGAAATTCAAAGGAGAAGTTCGTAGACTTTTAATGAAAGAGTTGCCTGAATCTCCCTGTATATTCAAGGTATTTGAAAAAAGTAAAAAATTACAATTTTTTTTATATATAAAATCCTATAAATTACAGATTTTTGGGTCCAAAAATGTTAAGGTATGGAACAGTCGTAATTAAAAGCAATGTCTTCCCAATAAAATTTTAAGTCGCTATCTAACAAGTAAACGAACACGCATTGAATTTTGTTTCATGTGTTTCATTTGTATTCCATTACTTTCTTGCTAATTTGTTTGTCTATTTACCTATTATAATGGTCAGAAGGCATCAAGCAGCAATTTAAAATTTATAGGGGAGACATTACTAAAGAGTAAGACTATACATTTTTATGGAGAAATTATATTCTCCAAAATCCAATTGTATGATTTTTTATATGCAGCATACTTTAACGTTCAAGACGGCTGAATTAAAACTAAATTTAAACTAAACAACCTTTAGAGTGTGAATTTTTAAATGAATTTGTATACGAACTTTTGACTGTCAATTTTATATCTCAAACTTACTTGTATACCAAATTTAAATTGCTTCGTCGCGTCTTGTACACATTACATCATTTCATATTGATTTACTTGTTTATACATCTTTTTTCCCTAATTTAGACGAAGTTTTCCAAGGTTTTTTCACCAAGTTTAATGTTTAATTAACATTAATATTATTCAGTTTTCGAGTTCTGAATAAATAATTATTTTTTGAACTAAAACTAGTCCCATTAATTTTGGTAGTAAAGCAATAATTTTGATTTTTGTTCCAATAAGTTATTTTAGTTTTAGGAATAGTTATACCGCCAAAACATTATAGGAGTATTTGTCAAAGTGTACTAGTTCTAAGCCGCAACTGTACATCTTACTATACGAATTAAGCATGTTTTCGCAGAACCGTTTTAAAATGAATATGTCTTGGAACCGAAGATAGATTTTTATGTGTGGGTTCTAGATTCGAATTCAGCATTAGTTTTTTTTTTAATTATAGATATTATGTAATGTTGCTAAAAATTTGTTTTTCTCAATGAGTTACAAATTATAAAAAATGAAAAAAAAAAACTGGTTTTCATAAAATAATAAAGATTGTTGGAGTAATAGGCGTTTCAGCTAATTTGTGTATATAAAAACAAAAAATGTTAGACGGCTGTGTATGTTATATAAAAAAAATAATAATAATTGCATGTGTTTTATGTAAAAAGTTATTAAAAGGAAAACAAACTGCTTTCCATCAGGTTATGGGCCCAGCAATCATATAAGAAATAGAAGAAGCAGAAGCCACAAGTAACACTATTCAAAAGTTTAAATTTTGTGAGATTCGGTGACGGACGAGAAGCATGACGCAAGAAGGTGTCCAAATTAATATTCCCCTTTTAAACGGTGGACATTATGTTTTCTGGAAAACGAAATTGCGAGCAGATTTGATTCGTGGTGATTTGTGTACCGTCGTAAGTGAGCCAAAGCCCAAAATAGTGAATAATGACTGGCAAAAGCAGAACATTAAAGCTTTGGCGTACATCACGCTGATTTTGCACATCTGGACGATGCTCATGAAATATGGGAAGCACTGAAAAAGAAATATGAACGTTCTACTTTTGGCAGTCGTTTGTATTTGTGTAGGAAGCTGTACGGGATTCATTTTCACAGTGAGTGATCACATTGATGCGATTATGGAAGTGACCAGTTTACTTCGTGAGTCAGGAAAGTCTCTTGAAGATGAGGAAATTGTTAAGTGAGTTTGCCAAAATCTTACTCTGAACTAGTGACCGCGCTTGAAGGTCGAGATGAAGCTGACTTAACAGAGGAATATGTAATAGGGAAAATGATTGATGAATATCAAAGAAGAACAGAGGCAGATGGAATCAGCAGAAATAAAAAAGGTGGTCCTGGGAGAAGCAGAAAAGAAGGACGAGCAGAAAAAGCTGAGAAAAACAAAGAAACGCGAGTTTGTTTCTTTTGCAAAAAACAAGGACATTAAAAGGCAAATTGTTTCTTATTTAAAAAATCGCTTCAAAAAGCGTCGGGTACAGAGCTAGTTAAATCCTCTGTGGCAATAAAAGACAGTACCGCTACTGGTCAAGTGACATTTAAAGTGTGTGGCGAAGCACACAATACAAATATTTTAGGATGGTGTATAGACTCTGGCGCATCAAACCACATGGCAAATGACAGATCATTTTTCTCAGTACTGCATAATACGGATACTTTAGTGTTTCTTGCGGACGGATCGTCAGTCAAGGCAGCAGAAACTGGAAACGGTTGACTAAAATGTGTACTTCCTAATGGACACATTCAAGAAATAGAATTTAAAAATGTACTTTATGTTCCGCAACTTGATAATGGGTTGCTGTTAGTGCAAAAGATAACTCGACATGGGCATCAAATATTGTTTAAAGGTGATACATGTACAATCTACCAAGGTCAACGTATCGTTGCAAGAGCACAGAACACTGGAAATTTGTTTAGACTTGAAATTCTTGAATCTCAAGAATCGGCTCGAATTGCAAGTGCAGCATGTCTTTACCATTGGCATCGTTGCCTAGGTCACAAGCATTCATCTGTACTTCAGCGTTTGATCAAGGAAAATCAGGCTACTGGGATAAAAGTTACTTCAGGTTCGAATGATATCGTCTGCGAGGCGTGTATTAAAGGCAAGTTAGCGCAAAGAAAATTCCTAGAAAGTAATCACAGAGAAAAGGAACCGATGAAACTTATCCATTCTGATTTATGTGGCCCAATGCAAACTGACACTCCCAGTAGAAAAAGGTATATGTATATTAACATTCATTGATGATTATTCTCGTTTTACTGTGATAAGGCTGATCCGAACAAAAGATGAAATGCCTGGTGTTGTAAAGGAATATGTTGCTGCAATGTCAACTAGATTCGGTAGAAGGCCACTGGCCTTACGCACTGATAACGGGAAAGAATATGTTTCTCGTGAATTAGAGGATTATCTGCGACAAGAAGGAATCCAACATCAACTTACGGTGCCTTACACTCTGCAACAAAACGTGTGGCAGAGCGCAAAAACCGGACATTGACAGAATCGGCAAAATGCATATTATTAGATGCTGGATTGGACAATCGATTTGGGGAGAAGCTGTCCTGTATGCAGCGTACTTGCAGAATCGAACTCCGAGTCGTGTTATAGAGAAGACTCCGCTGGAGCTATTTACGGGTGTGAAGCCGGATTTAAGTCATATTCGTATTTTTGGATCGAAAGTCTACACTCTGATTACCAAACAAAGACGAAGAAAGTGGGACGATAAAGCTGAAATGGTGTACTTGTTTGTTTTAACGGAAAAACTAAAAGTTATCGAATATTAAATCCAAACGAATCGAATCTGGATTAGTCGTTCAGTGCGAGTAATTGAGAATGACATCAAGCACTCAGATATTCAGGAGATTGTAACGCAAGAAGGGACTGTGGATGAGTCGGCGTCAAGGCAAGTTTTCAATACTGAAATGAAAAATTTTGACAGCAAGCATGAAGCAGAAACAGACGAAGAATTTCAGAATAGCGTATCTGTAGATGAATATCGCGATATCAAAGATTTATCTGCTGTTCCTGAGAAGCGTATTTCAAAGCGTCAGAACAAAGGTGTGCCACCGAAGAGATTAATTTATAAAGTTGACACAAGTTACACGAAAGAACCTAATTCTTGGAATGAAAGCTACCACAACGAGAGCGGCAATTGTGGATTACTGCTGCAGAAGAGGAAATGAAATCGCTCAGGAAACATCAGGTATGGGAATTATCTGACTTTCCGCAAGGAAAAAGAGCGGTTACTTGTAAATGGGTTTTCAAGACTAGTTGCCAGAGGATTTTCTTAATGTTTTGGCGAGGATTATGACAGCACTTTTATAATTGTAGTGAGGCATGAAACTATTCGAGCTCTACTTATCGTAGCGGCTCAAAAAAATCTGCACGTGCGCCAATTAGACCTGAAGAGTGCATACTTAAACGGCGAATTAGACGAAGAAATTTAAATGGAACAACCTCCAGGTTTTGTGAAGAACGGACATGAAACGAAGGTGTTGAGATTGCATAAGAGTGTCTACGGTCTGAAGCAGTCCGCACGAGTATGGAACAAAAAGGGAACTGAAACCCTCACTTATGTGAGCTTTCAACGTGGAAATGCTGATCAATGTTTCTATACTTGAAAAGAAAAAGATGACAGCATTACTTATGTGCTGCTTTATGTTGATGATATGTGGTAGCTGGCGTGTCTTCAGAATTAACGAGAAGCAAGCAATGAAATTGGACGTTACTTTGATATTAAAGATATGGGAAATGTCACACATTATCTTGGAATTGAAGTGAAACGTGAGACGGATGGGCCATTTCTTCTTAGTCAGAGAACAAAAATAGCAAGATTACTTGAGGAATGTGGTATGCGGGAGCCAAGGCCAGCATCATCTGCTATGGAAACTGGATTTCTAACAGAGAAGACAGAAAATAGTCCGAAATCACCAAATAATTCGCAATACAGGAAAGTCACGGCATCTCTACTGTACATTGCTACTGTTTCTAGGCCTGATATCACAGCAGCTGTGGGATTTTTATGCAGAATTGTGGAAAGTCCAATTTAAAGAGATTGAAAGGCAGTATAACGCATAATGCGCTAGCTTGCATCTACTCTTGATAAGGCTACGATTATCTTCGGAAGGAGCTGAAGAACTCGTATGTTATAAAGATGCCGATTGGGCCGGGGATAGAATAGGCAGAAAATCAACGAGCGGAAATTTGTACTTGGCAACGGAATTGTAGCTTGGTCAAGCCGCAAACAGACTTCAGTGGCAATGCCGTCTACAGAAGCTGAATACTTGGCAGCTTCACATGCAAGTAAAGAACTACTGTGGTTGAGACAACTATTAAAAGACATGGCTGTGCTTCCAGTGGGTCCAGCCATTTTTTACGAAGATAATCAGTGATGCATTCTTTTAATCGAATCGGATCGAAGTGGATCCCGCACTAAGCACATTGAGGTGTGTCATGATCAACTACGAGATTTAAAAGAAAAGAAAGTGTTTGACGTTTGTTACTGTCCATCAAACGAAATGGTGGCAGATTTATTAACCAAACCGTTAGCAAAGAACGATTTTTAGAATTTACAGAACATTTAGGACTGCAGTAAAGTAAATTAGCTGAATCGAGAAGGGGTGTTGGAGTAATAGGCGTTTCAGCGAATTTGTGTATATAAAAGGAAAAAATATTAGACGGCCTGTATGTTATACAGTGACCGGCAGAAAGTTGGCTACATATGGGAAAATTGTTTATTATTGATTTCTCAGAAAAAATTATTCTTTATGCTCCTGCATTGTCCCAAACTCAAGATGCATATATCAAAGTTTGAATACTTCCTGTCATATACTGAGGAAATCAAAATATTTGAAATCGATATAAGAGTAAAGTACCTTTATTTTTCACGCTACCGGGAAATTTTATTTGGAAAAGTTATTCAGAATTATTATGAAATCTCAAATATGAAATTATAGTATATATATAGTATATAATATACTATGATGGAAAAAATAATTTTTTGGCCAGAAAAAATTGTAATTTTTAAGGTAATCAATGTTATTAATCATTTATCAATTATTTCTAGTTGACAGTTGAGCAAAAGACAAATCTTAGAGTATTTTCATGTCACCACTTGAAGAAACGAATAACGAAAGAAAAAAATACGTGAAATTCTTTTTTTTTTTCATCGTATAGAGCCATGATTTCATATTTGAGTTCTCATAATAATTCTAAGTAACTTTTCTAAATAAAATTTCCGCGTAGGTCTTATATCGATTTCAAATATTTTGATTTCATCGGTATATGACAGGAGGTATTCAAGCTTTGACACATGCATCTTAAGTTTGGAAAGCTGCCGGAGCTTCCATAAAGAATAAATTTTTCTGAGAAATCAATAATAAAGAATTTTCCCATATATAGCCAACTTTCTGCCGGTCACTGTATATCTTTTTGGATGATTAGATTGTTGTTAGTTTTAAAATTTTTATAAATTTATTAGGATGATTAGATTGTTTTTAGATCTTTTAAGTGCTTTTAAGTTGGTAGTGTACTGAAGATGGCAGCTTAGCTGCCGAAATACGTATCTACGGATATAAAATTATTGTGGACGGAGATTAATTTTCAATTATCTGTTTCTTTTAACACATAAAAATTTGTTTTGACATTAATTGAATCATACGTCCTCATAGTACTGATGTTAGATATCCAAATCTTGTATGTAAGTGGTATTGCAAAGGGGTATTTGAGATTCCTAATAAAATATAATAAATTCAAATAAAAAATTAAGAAATTTTATATTTTTCAGATTTTGTTTAGAAACAGTTGAATCACGGAATGTAATTGAAATTTAAAAGTGCGCCTGTTAAACATTACTATTTTTTTGCAACTTATCGTAATTATTTTTATTGTTTAAAGTTGTAGATGATAAAAGCGGTCATGGTCACCTTGGTAATTTAGTTTTGCGAAATTTAGGTCAGTAAGTGGAACATGCAGAAGTGTTATGTAAAGTGATGAAATTGTTATTGCTTTCTTGTCATTATTTTAAGCTTCGTTTGCTTAATTCGTAACTGTTTCTATTTTGCTTTAAAATAGTGGTCACGTGTTATAATTATAATTGTGTAATCAAGTTAAATACAGGGTATCTCAAGTTGTGTGGCCTATTAAAAGTTTTCGGGAAAGGGAACGTATAAATATTTTGAAAAATATTACACTGCCATAGGAGGAAGTGATCTCTCAGACTAAAATATTTTTATGTTGATATTGATGAAAAGGCTTCTGATAATTTATTTATTTATTTACTTTTATTATTAGGCGAAACCGGTCGTGAATAAAAAGTAACTAAATTGTCAGAAGACTTTTCATCAGTATCAACATAATTAAATAATAGCAAACAGCTTAGAAGACTAATTAATATATTTTCACTTTTACAGTGCTTCCGTTTATGCCGGAAGTCGCCATAAGTTTATTTCAAATATAATGCTGTTTTTATTGGAAATTCCAATTTTACACGTTATTCTAAGTAAAGATTATTAAGGCTCTTTTACTTAAATGTACCTAACGGTTTTTGAGATATCTTTAAATTTCTTAAAAAGATTATTTCGGTGACCTTTTTCGTTTCAATTTACGACAGTATCAAATTTTAAGATTCAAGTTGCCTTTCGTTTGAAAAAATAATGTTCAGCCTAGCAAATCATATCCAAGTTATCCCTGAACAATTCACAGGGTGGTCAAAATATGGTACCCAACTTTCTTAAGTTATGTAAATTTTTAATAGAATGTTCATAAGCAATGCATTAAATATTCATTTTTGATTTTATAAGCATACGTATATTATAATTTTAAAACAAAAGAAGATAATCTTTTTTTTATAAAAACCTATAAACATCAAAGCAAAATAATGTCACACAACACACAGTTTTTATATTCCCACATTTGACAACGTAACAACTCTTTTAAGAAATTATATCTATATTTAACAAAGAGAGGATTTTAAATAAGTAAATATTTCTTTTAGCGTAATTAATTCTTTAACAGGTTGATGATTTCTACTAGAACTTCGAAGAGTAAATTCTTCTGAAGTAGGATCAGTGCCTTCTTTTTCGTGCGGTGTTATTTCGGCAGCTAATTCTTTCGCTTGCCTAGGAATAGGAGTCTTTCTAGCAATGGAAATGAAAAAAGCTTCGACCATTGCTCCTACTGATCATTTGATGACGGTTCTGTTTTTCTTTTCATCATTCGGTCAGCATGGCAATGGCGCCGCGCCAGCGGATTGTTTGATCATCTAATTTTACGTTATATACACTGCTCCAAGAAATTAACGCACCATACAGTAAAATAAGATTTTTCGTTTTCTTTCTTTAAAATTTGAAGTGGTTGACTTTGATTTCAAACAATCTAATATCAATTGTTTAATGTGTTATAAAATCATCATTAACAAGTAAAAAATAAACAACGAAAACCAGAAAAATCAAAAGTCGAAAAATTTGAGAAACAAAATTTTTGAATAAATGACAAATGTCGGGTATTTCCCCCTCTATTTCAAATAACAGATTGTTACCGACGACTCACATATAAAATAAGCGAATTCATGTCATTTTGTTCTATTTATTTCCGAAAGGCATTAAGATTCCCATTATTTAACATCAATAAGTCCGTGCGAGCTGTCAAAAAAGCTTCCACCAAATAACGTGGTATTCAAATGTTGCAATGAGCACACCGTTAATTTGGTCGTTGCTATACACGAACACGTCTATTACACTTGTAAAAACAAAATCTAGATTCCTCTCTAAAGAGAACTTGACTCCAATCGTCCTGTAACCAAATCACATGATATCTAATATATACCAAATGATCTGTGCTATGTTCTGTAGACAAGGCTGGACGTTGGACAGACACGTGACATGTCAAATTAGCTTCCTCAAGACGTTAACAAACAGTTTCGATGGTAATTGGAACCCCATGAACTTCCCTTAGTTGACATTGGAAATTTTTGCTTGTAACGAACCTCTTTTCTAAAGCAAAAACTGTAAAAAAAATCATCTGGAGACGGGTTGTTGCACTGTGTCTGCCTTTCCTAGGCCTTCGAGAATAAATTAATTACTAATCTCTCTACGCTTTCGCACCATTCGGCACACCGAGGTTTGATACATACCGAATCTTCCTCCTACTCGACAATAGCTTCAGTCTTATTCTAACAATACCACTACTTGAGTGAATACTTCTTTGGTCAAATTTCGAAATTCGTGTGGCATAATGACGAAGAAATATAAAAACAAAAAACAATAATATTACTTTAAGAATGAAACCTAAATTTAAACATTAAAATTTAAAAATTTTGTGCAAATCGTTTTTGATTGCAGTGAAAACCTCGAGCAGCCTCTGGACAGCTGTTTCGGAGCAAATCCCGCTTCAATTTGTCTATCCTACTGCAATGTCAGGTCAAAAAGCGATAGTAAGGTGTTGCTATTTTATCTGTTCATCACTCTTACATCGCAATTGCGAATAAATTGGACAAGTCGTTTTTGTTTGCAGTGGAAATGTCGAGCTACGTCTCTGCTGAAGAAGCCCCAAGCAGGGCTGAAACAGCTGTCCAGAGGCTGCTCGAGGTTTTCACTACAATCAAAAATGATTTGCACAAAATTTTTCTAAAAATTTTCATTATGCTTTGACAGCAAGCATGGCCGCCTTGCATGGCGGACTTATTAGGAGCAAATCCCGCTTCAATTTGTCTATCCTACTGCAATGTCAGGTCAAGAAGCGATAGTAAGATGTCGCTATTTTATCTGTTCATTAAAATTGAAATTGATTTTATGGTTAATGAACCTGTATGTGATTTAATTTTATGGAATCATCCTAAAGTGATAATCAAATGAATGAGTGAATGAATAAATGTTTGAAAACGAACATCGAATACTTAGCGATTTCATAGGAGAGCCAGTTACTATAAATTTTGAATAAAAAATCGAAAATTTCTTATTTTATTGCATGGTGCGGTAATTTATTGGAGCTTACTTATTTTGTGTCCCAATTATGTCCCATAATATTCAACGTATTTTAAATCAACGGAGTTTTATCACTGAGAGCGCCGTAGTAAAGGCCGAAATGTCTCATGACATCATTCTAAAAGTGACGTGACATCTTTCATTAGCGGAAAAACCTATACCTTGTGAGTTATAAATGTTTTGGTTGGAAAATAGTTAACGTAGGCAATGTACTCACCTGTATTTGGTGTTAGAATGACGGAGCGTCCCTTGCTTTTTGTAAAATGTAATACCATGGTGTAATACAAAGAAATTTAAAATATTGAAGTTTTTAGATTTGATTAATACATAATTTTAATCAGAGTCGTCGTTACAAGCAAATTATTTACCATGACCACCAAGAAATGTTTTTCTATCTTACTATAAAATTTTGCTGAATCAGCAAAATAAATAATTATCAAAGACCTGCGTAATACCGTCACGAAACAGTATTCAAACGGCCAGAGGTGTTAATCTTCCCCGTCACATGTTGATGGTCTTTTGCCTATACCTATGTATATTGGGTGTCTCATAATGTACGGAGGAGATTGAAAGGGTAACTAGAGGAAATCAAATTAGGTTTTTTTTCAATAAAGTTTTGGTAAAAAATCAATAACTAAAAAGTCACAAGAGTTTAAATCGAAATTACTTAAGAAACAAAAGTTACTACCTGGAGTAATATTTTACATTTTAAATTCAAAATTGGGGTATCTAAGAGTTAATTGAACACGGGTTTACATGAAAAAGCCATATATAGACAAGGCGCGTTACATTCCGTTGTACGTCATTAGTTAATAATGACGTCAGACACTTGCTGTGTTGTAAATATACTTATTTACTTAAAATACAATATACATACCTTAAGATTTGTTATAAAACTGAACATACAATGTAAAAATTCCTTTCCATTTTAAGTATTTATCAACATAGCATGCGTCTGACGTCATCGTTAACGATGACGTGCAACGGAATACAGAGCGCCTCGCCTATAAAAAAATGTAGTTACATAAAAGTTGCGACTATTTCATTTTTTCTTTTAATGCCCAAAAACGGATTTTCGTATTGCTAGGCACCGCCTACACATTAAAACAAAACTTGCAAAGAGATTCACATAGACATCTTATGAATGTTGGTTTCGATAAATTTAGAGTTTATTTAACAATAAAGTTGCAGTTTTGTGAAATAATTTTGTTTAATTAAGGAGCTATAGGCGTAAATTAAAGAAGAAATTAAGAAAGTTAAACTGCTGTAACTTTCTTATTATTGAGTTTTGGTTAAAAGCGAATTAAGAAAAAACTTTATTTTGATGTCCTACATTTGCCCTTTCTATCTTCTCCGTACGTTGTGAGACACCCAGTATATAAAAATTGATTTTCATCGCTAATTTCTGACGAAAGCTGCTCTTTATCATTGAAACTGATTAACAGAATATTTTACATACACTCGAAATTAATGTTACTAGAATAATAAATATTAATTCAGTAATATATTTTTCCATAAAAGCTATAAGTATAAATTTCTTTAGCCTTTTAAAATTTTATTACCTTAAATATCACTGTCTCAATGGGATTATTATCGGCAAAACTCGAAAATATTTGATGATAAAAATAAATCCCTTTGTCTTGCTGTAATTTTTATTGTCATACAAATTCTTAATTTTATTTTTTCGTAATATAGATACTTAGGACAAACATTGCGTAGACGTATTCCTAGCACGTAAACATAAATCTATACATATAGGGGAAATAAAATACAGAAATAATTTTTTATTCGATGACTTTGGTTAATGTTTTACGTACGACATTTAACAGGTCCGTATGAACATTAAAAACATATATGCTTACAAAACACACAGTATAAACATGACAAAGTTTAAGTTTTGGATGTCTTCACTAGTTCTTGGCATGTTCGTAGTGTAGCGTAGTTGCAGTTTGTGAAATAATTTTGATTAATTAAGAAGCTATAGACGTAAATTAAAGAAAAAATTAAGTTAAACTGCTGTAACTTTCTTATTATTGGGTTTTGGTCAAGAACGAATTAAGAAAAAAGCTTTATTTTGATCTCCTACAGCCGCCCTTTTAATCTCCTCCGGACGTTATGATACACCCAATATTAATTTATTTTATTTTATAAATTATTTATTATTATTTATTTTATCTTTTTATTTACTCGCATTTTTACTAATGTTTTCGTTTGCAAAATCAACTTTCCTTTTAAACTTACGTCGTCATTGTTGAATTTCTGACGGCCATGATCGACAACGCGATTTGCGGTTGTCCCAAGCTGGCTTGACTTCTTCTTATTATTATTTTAAAAACTTTTATAAATTTCAAAATATTTATTAGTCATTTGCCAAATTAAACTATAGAATAGTATATTCTGTAATAAGGTTAGAATGAAAATTCGATACGAGTGGATTGAATTTTCATTCTAACCGAATAACAGATTGAATTTTCTCCACGTCCAGGAAGTATGAATCAAAAACAATTAAATCTAACTAGGACCTGTTTTACATCTGACATGACAGTTTTGAAATCCATGGCAATATGTAGTGTCCGACCGAATATTCGGTTTCGGCCATAATTCCGTGGCTCGGTCAAAGTTTTGGTTTCGGCCAAAAACCGGCCGAGCCTTCGACTACAACCGAAACTACATTTATTTTCTTTTTTCTGCCCTAAATGCATTATTAATCTCAAACTTGATTAATCTTTTGGATATCAAATAAAATTATACTCAGTTTTAACAGTGTAAATGTCAATTTTGACAGTAAATTAAAGCTGTATTAACTCATATTTGACCGCATATTTGAAATGTGACCGATCCCAATTCAAAACCTGATTCAAAATTTCCCAGTTTGAAAAGGCAGACAGTAATATTACGCAATCTTTACCACAAAATTTCAAATTAATCAAAATCAAAGTGAATTTGCTTTACAGGACGTGAAATCTCTAAAATACCAAAGTTTTTGGTTCTGACCTAAATTCAATTTTAATAAGATACACATTTGAATTTTGTCTATGAGCTATAGCTGAAAAAAATTCTCTTTTAACTTTTGTAAAATATGATAGAGACGAAAATTTTAAATTGTTTTTGTTTTTGTCTTACAATATAAGTTTGTTTGATTTCAGTTATTAATAAATAAAACTATTAGTTTAGACTTTAGTAAAACTATCTCTAACTTCTTTCGGATAAGATTCGGTTTCGGTTTCTGTTTCTGCCGAAACTGAGACATTGGCCGAAATTCGGTTTCGGTTTCGGCGAGAAAATCGGTTTCGGTCGGACACTAGCAATATTAGTATTTCGTTGAGCATAATTACGAATTAACTATAACTACAATGAAAAATTACGTAAAGCAGTGGTACAGGCGTTTCATAGTTTTAATCGAAATATCCTGCAAAGTGTAACCAGGAGTGTCACAAATCGGAGTCAATTGTGTTTAAGAATTAATATCCAGGCTTTCTGGGCATTCATTATAACTTTCTTTTGTTTTATTTTTGTTTTTTAAGTAAAAGCAACTTTTATTTTTCTTCGCTTGCTTGATTTAAAATTAAAATATAATTTTATATTTTAATTTAAATCGTTTAGTCGTCGAAGAAAAAACCTGAACTAACTCGCATATCTTCCCTCTCCATTCAATGACAATTAGAAACATCGCAGCCGCGCAAAGGTGGAGGGAGAGAACAGTACATTCGGCGTGAAACGCGTCGGTATTAAGTGGGCCCAATTCTTAAGCTTGGTAATAAATTAATTAGAAGGGTCACGACCGTCACCAAGGAAACTTCACACTATCAAAATAATCGGAAATTTCGTTATAAGACTTGTCCCGCTCTATGTTTCCGCAACTGTAAATGTCTATTCCCAAAATTGTCTGCGTGTTATGAAATAAATTGCATAAATACTACAGCAAATTTAACAAGATTTATTATTCACCAAACTGGTGAGCGGCTCATGAGCCGCTCAGCTCACAAGTCTGTATGTGACTTTACATTTATAGTCGGGCCGCCGAAGAAACGGAGTGATCACGCACTGCTCTTGTGACACCGACACGGAAAGCCGTATTTATATCAAACACCAGAAATTACCACTTACCACTATTTTATTCAAATATTAAATTAAGTGTTAAGATTAATTAAGACCGATTAATAATAACGCCAATTTGTTAAAAATAGGAAAAATACGAACTACTGGAAATATGACCACGTTGTTACTCTGCAGAGTGACCGACACTGTAGGCTAGTGTAAATCTGTCGATACTTAGCTCACAGAAACAGCAATCACGTGTACATCACTCAGTTTTATTACTCCGTTTCTTCGGCGGCCCGTCTATAGATGTAAATGTCTATTTCCAACGTTGTCTGCGTGTTATGAAATAAATTGCATAAACACTAGAGCAAATGTGACAAGATTTATTATTCACCAAACTAAAATTTCCCATATACAAGATGACTTGTTGGGCCTGTTCTTCGTTAGCGCGTTTATAGATATAATGAGATTATTAATTATTATTGAATGTATTTCTTTTTCACCTTTTCAGTTTGTGCTCATTGAATTCACGATCCACTATTATTGTTGCATTGTATTGTATTGCCTAAATATTTGTTTGAAATTATGTGATTTTTAGTTTGATTTTTTTGAACTAAAAGTTATTCTACCATATCAACAATACAAATATAATTTGAGGATATATTAACACATCTGTTTGTGTTTGCTCATGAATTTACTTTACTAATCTAATAATCCATACTAACATAATTAAGTATATATATTTTATATTTCAATACGTATTATTAATTTACTTTACTAATAATTCCAAGAATCTGAGAACAGTGAATTAAAATTTAAGCATTGGAACTTTGAATATTCGGTAAATTTAGAAGGAATATTAAACATGGAAACCTTCCAGATGTTTACGCAAATAATGTAGTAGCAGATATTCACCTTGTCATGTAGTTCGATGTTAAAAGTCACAGGAAACACCGGAAGCATATACGCACTGGTGTTCAAATATAATTGTAGTAATTCAAAGTAAATTCGATGATAATCAGTTTCAATTTTTTGAAGGACACGTACATATAAATATATTATGTACAGTCGGAATCGTAATTCCTCGCATTTATTAAAAAATTCATATCGTATCGGGATTATTTGCGAATGCCAAGCAAAAAAATACAATACCCCGGATTAACGTATCAACAGTAAGTAAGATTTGGATACATTTCGTTGTACAAGTTGTAGTTTTAAAGGAGTTGGATGCGATGTCCTGTAAGCTTTCTGTATGAATAATTATGATTCCGACAGTACGTAATGCAGCATAAATACATTAATAACATGAAGTAGCATGCGATGACATTGGGGACGAGTATAATTTATCATTGTGTTCATCGGAATAAAAACTGTAAATCTTATGTCGTAGTGCACATAAACTAGGAAATGTATACGTAGGTAATGCATAAAAATAATTTGATATCAATGGATCTATAAGCATGTACTTATGGAAATTAATCACTTAATACTCTTCATATCCTGTTTATCATTATTTATTTAAAGTAGAATCTGATTCGTTACAGGAAGCAGTCAACTTAGGGCAGAGAAAGAACTACTCTTTTCGATTTGCTTTCGGTAATGTTTATTACCTCCATCAGGACTGCTGCGGATTAGAAACATCATAATCAGATAAACTTGAGGACTTAACATTATAATATATATATTACATCGTTTGAGGTTTGTTTTCCTCCTTGCAATATTAATGCAATTTAAATTCTAATCTCAAATGGTGTATGTAACTGTAATGTTAAGTCCTCAATGTCTTATGATTGTGATGTTTCTAATCTGTAGCAGCCCTGATCCCTAATGAAGGTAATAAACATTACCGAAAGCTTAGCAAATCGAAAAGAGTACATAGTTCTTTTTCTACCCAAGTTGCAATTATAGCTATTTCATTATTTATTTAGAAAAATTTTGTGCAAATCGTTTTTGATGTTAGGTCAAAAAGCGATAGTAAGATGTCGCTATTTTATATGTTCATTATTTATTTAATAAAAAGAAGTCAGCTTATTTGTAAACATTCTATATGTGATTACAGGAAAAATATGATTTCAAATTATCGAACTGTTTCGACTATATCGTTGCGGGAGTGGAGTCCATCATCGAAGATCAAGTTACATCCAGGTTCGAGGCGGAAGAATTGAAGAACTGGAATTTGCTTACTCGTACCAATACGAATTACGAGTTTATTTCATGGAAACTGACAGTAATTTGGATGTGTGGCTTCATTATTCGCTACTTCTTCCTGTTCCCACTTCGCGTCATTATTTGCTTTATCGGGGTATGTATTTTATTTTAACGAATTTTTCATTTCGTAACGTAATAAATAACTTTTATTTAGATTTTATTGTTAGTTCAAATTATTTCTTGTTTTATAATTTGTTTAAAGCAAGAAGTAAACATTTTTAATAAAAAAGTCATAGAAATACACCTAAATAATATGATAATTGGAAGATATTTTTAAAAAGTTCTCTTCGAAATTGCACTTTACAGTTGCATCTTTGAATTGAATTCATTGTCAAAGTTAAAGTTTGAAAATTGCAACAAATAATCTTTCAATGTAATTTTCATTGTTGGTTAAAAGTGATACTATGTTCATTAAAATTTAAATATGTTTATTGCAGGATACGTACTTCTTTAATAGAAATCGGACTTTGTAATTAAATGCGAATCACAGTATAATTAGATAAAATTGTGTAAGCGAAAGTTTCTCTTGTGTCAATATCGTTTTCATATTATGCAATCAATTAATGTGTTGGGTTCATATTCACACTTTGTACTTACTGCAAAATAAATTAAATACGCTTTGCTGTGCCACTATAATTAAATGTTTTAAGATACATTTTGGCTATAAGCAGAACATAATTTTGTCAAAAAGAATAATAATTAGTATTAAAACAACTTTTTGAATACTTTAAAGTCATTTTCACCAAGGTTTTTTTTTAAATTTAACCAGTCCGTAAAAATAATTGTTGCTACAGTCTTAATAAATCGATTGATGCAGTTAATCACGAATCCTTTTCGAAGGTATAACTACTACTACTAAAACAATAAACACAGTGCCGTCTTAAGGTATGTGGTGGCCCGTGACACTTTTGGTTTTAGGTTACGAAAGCTAATAGAATTTGTTAACTCATTACCAACGCGCGGATGAAAATTTACCTTGAGTTATCGCTCACGTAAAATATGCCATAATTCAATTTCTCAAGATCCATAAAACAAATATAAAATTACAAGTCATTATGATTAAATTAAAACGCGTCAAACATCTTGCCACCCGCCACTAAAACTTCGCAATTTGGCGTTATCAGAAGTTCATCAAGTTGATCGCTTCAATAGGAACCGGTTCGTAGCGTGAACAACGCGACGCTACACATGAATGGTAACACCAGGTAAATTTTCGTCCGCGCGCTGCTCATTACAGTTACAGAAAGGTTCTTATATTATATATGCAAATCATTTCTGAATATTTATGGTACCTGTATACAGCATGTGCCCGGATTGAGTTTACCGGAGTTTATTTTTAATTTATAATTTGTAATTAAAATTTTAACTTTAACACAGGATGTTCTTAAAATCGAAAAAAGGAAAAAACAAATTAGTGTTAATTCAATTATCCCAAAATTTGCGATTTAGTCAGAACAATACGAGAATAATGGGGTAGGACAACCATATTGGTGAAAATTTTTATAGATTTGTTTGACATTCAAAATATTTTTTCTCCCCTTGTAACTCAATCCATGTCCCCAAATTGACAAAAAAATCCAGTTCTATGACCGTCAGAGACCCCTCCTAATTTAACAATTTGAAATTTTTATTTGTGGGTGCGCTTAAAACAAATTGTTTGTTGAACACTTACCTAAATGATATGCAAATATTAAAAAAATTGATAACAACAAGTAACAACGAAAGTTTCTGAAAAGTTTCAATAATGTGACATACAAATCCCTTTGACTTTTGTTTGTAAGTTTAAAAATAAACTTGTTTTCACTCTTGTAAACTCTATCCAGGGACATACTGTACATAGACAGGCACGTAATGATTTGATAATAAAAGGAAGCTGGAATAGAGCAATATTATTGAATGCAAAACAAAAATTAAAAAAAAAACTTAAAAAAGTGAAAAATCATACTTACAAAAACTGTAGAATTTAGAATGAGACAAATACAGCGAATTATTTCCACGGTAACAAGTACATAGACAATTATTTCTATGGCAATAAACTGAAGGTTAAAGTTAACTTGTGATTGAAAAACTGACCCTTAGCTTTGAAAAGGAGCTCGATATAGTTTCAGAAGTTGCAGATATAAGCTTCCGCAAAAGTTAATTGACTTATTTATTTTTTTGGTGTTTTGTATTTTTTATTTGGTATGAAAATAATTTTTAATTGTAAGATTTTTTTATTACATCTTTAACAAAGTAATAATTCAAAATCATTGGGTTCTCGGACAAACTTTTTGACAATTTGACAATACCCGATAATTTTGAATTATTATTTCGATTCCCAACGGTCGATACTCCTTGTATATTATCCTTAACCTGCAACTTGTGAGCCGGGGTCCCTCCAGAGCTCGGCGCCCCGGGCCCGGGCCCACCAGGTGCATGCGTAGACGGCACTTAGTAAACAAGTATTAATTAATAATGTTTGTAACAATTTTTATTAAAAAAAAAACAAAAAACAGTAGTAGGAAACCATAAATTAACAAACGTGTGTTATCGCTCCTACGTTCGACTTGTAAATAGATATCGATAGTTTACAGAGCAGAGGTAGTTCAGGAAGAATTACTCGAATAAAATAACTGGCTAACTGTCATAATTAAAAAAAAAAATGTATGAACAAGTAACTTTAAACATAAGGAACAATAAAAATTGAAGGATAAACAGATATTTACTGAAAAGAGAACCTGAAGAAATTTCAAAATTAAAATGGCTATTTAGTAAATCACTTATTTCAATATCAGTCTCCATTTGCTCATTTCTTCATCATCTGAACTTGACTGGACCTCTTCACTTTTTACAGATATCTTGTTTCTTGTTTTTTTTTTCTGAATATATAGCCATAAGCACGGAAGGACCTTATACAGTGACCGCCAAAAAGTTTGAAAATGGTGGTCATGTATCGTTCACTGGGTCATTTTAAAATGACCAATCATTGTGACGTGACCGTCATTTTTATTGTCACCACTGTCATGACCGATGTCATTTAAGGAACTTACATCACTACATACATGTAAACAATTAAAAATTGTAAAGAGTCCCATCAAAGATTGCTTTTGAGGTCTAGAGAGGTATTAAATGATTCCGTAGTTTTGACGGTTGCGCTAAACTGGTTACTAAACTAAACTAAAGTACTTATGTTTTAAAGCTGACCTGGGCATGAAACGTGAATAGACCGAGGAAGTAGTATCCCCACTATTCAATAGGCATCATTGGAAAAGTACAGTAACAATGAATCGATTAAGAAACTACAGTAAACTAACTCATAGAAGAAAGGTTTCGTGTATCATTGAAGAAGAAACAATCAGAAAGTAAACTCGGCGTTGCCGCCTTTGATCTCTGTCAGCCAGCGGCGGCCATATTCTTAGAGTAGAATATCAGACCCGTATACATAAAATGTGGGACCGAAGTTCAGGTCCTGACTTCCACAAATTATAAATATAGTTATAAAGTTTTCAGTAAAAACCGAAACGCAACATGATAAGAATTTTTAGGTTAAGTAGAAAGCAATGCGCAGTAAATGAAATATTCTCATTAAAACCAATGGCGTGCTAGAATGCTGATCCATTTTCTAAGTGGCGACAGATACTTCATTGTCAGATGAATCAAGTTTCAATGTTGCCAACAACTAATATCTTATTGGTGTTCTCAAATAATAATTTTGTTCTTATTCGAACATTTCAATTTTCAATACAAAAGAGGAACTTTATACAAGATTGTTGGAAGAGAATATTCTTACTTAAGTGTATAAATTGTTTTATGACATCTGGATGCCAGTAACCAACTCTGAGCTCTACATGTCCTACTACAGCAATTTCGCACGATTTTTTGTCAAGTAACCTGTTCTTGTTGAAATTTTAGTTTTGTCAATCATTCAAGTTTGACACTAATGACATAACATTGAAAGTCATCTGGTTTTCAGAGTGTTGGTTATGTTTTAACTACGAAGCAGAAAAGTAAGGTACGTAAGTACCGGACGATCATCGGAATTCATAATTAGAGGAGGCTGTGTTTGGTACCATTTATGCTGTGTGGTTGGATACACTGAGAAATAAATAATAAACGGACAGTTGTCATGTTCGGGGTTACGCTCGTGATTTGTACAATCTGCATTTTGTTATTTTATTTTGTATGGATGCTGGTTTAATCTTTTTTTAGAATATTAGGGGAGGTTCCACAAGACAAATCCGTTTATTATCAATGATTTAAAAAAATAACTGTCAGTTCTGACATTTAAAATTTTTAATTTCAAACTGCAAGCGTGTTGGTAGCGCGCTAGGGCATTATGATTTACACCAAAGATAAAGGATCTAAGAAGATTCGGCACTTGAATCTAGGAACAATGTACCGAATTCACTTCTTCGCCCAAAACCTAGCTGCCGCTAGTGTTTTACTAACAACCAATCAAATAATTCCGTGTTTGACTGAAACAAAAGTACGAAAAAATTGAATGACATTTATGTTTATGTCATAACTTATGTTTAACCTAGTCTGAATAGTTCCACCGTTTTTGATATGCGTTTGTATAAATGCTTTTTGAACATTTCGTGTTTGGTTTGTTTTCATAATTTGTTGTACAGCTGTTAGTGAAATTCGTAAAATTTGTATCGGGTATCGCTGCACGGACAAAATTTGACTCCCACTTACTGCACCGAAAAACTGTCAACGTGCACACAGGTAAAAATATTTTGCTTCTATTAAAACGTACGCAGTAACTGTGATACATATACAGGGTGTGGATAAAGTATGGAACAAAATTCATATTTCTGTTATCTTGGGTTTGATGAAAAAATCCTGAAACAGGTCGATTTTAGTTTTGTCCCATGCACTTTATGACATAGTGAATTTCATTCTGTAGCCATCTGATTGCATTCAGGTGTGACGTCATCAGTTTTTTCAAATGGTAATATCAGATTTTTATTATCCCTTGTCGTTTAGTATTCCATTGTGCATACAACGGTATAAAAAGTTTGGTATCTTACATAACAATTTTTTGGAGAAAAACACTTTCGAATTTAAAAAAATTAAAATTTTAGTCCTATGATAAACTAATCAAAAATTATCAACAAATTAGATAAAATATCAACGGAGGTGTTCAAACTGTCCACCGTTGGCCATTTGATATTGGCCAAGACGGACGTACACACTTTCTACGGAACGTCGTATTGTCTCTGGGTCAATATTGCGAATTTCCTCGTAAATGCGAGTTTTCAGGTCATCCAAGTCATGTGGCTTATTTGTGTACACTTTTGATTTCACATGACTCCATAGAAAAAAATCAAGTGGGGTGAGATCTGGCGAGCGGGCAGGCCAGTCAATTGTTCCCCCTCGTCCTATCCATCTCCCTGGGAAAATTTCGTCGAGATACCTGCGAACATGCTGGCCAACATGTGGAGGTGCTCCATCTTGTTGGAACCAGATTCTGGGATGAGGCGCATCAGAATTGGCTTCGTCCGGAAACAGTATTACCAATGCTGGCACCAGGTCAAATCTTAGAAAATCTAAATATCTTTCAGCGTTTAAATTTCCCTCGAGAAAGACAGGTCCCACAATGCGATCTCCTATTATTCCCGCCCACACATTAACTTTTTGTTGGGTTTGGGTGTGACCCTCCCGAACCCATCGAGGATTTTCGCCCGACCAATATCTACAATTATGGCGATTCACCTGACCGTTTATTTTAAAAGTTGCTTCGTCGCTAAAAAGCACATTACTGAGAAATTCGGGATTCTCATCGCATCGTAGCATCAATTGTTCACAGAACTCGTTTCGACGGTCGAAGTCATCTTCATTCAGTTCCTGAACGAGATGGACTTTATATGGATGAAGTTTTTCCTTCTTCAAGTACTTTGAGACTGTGGAAAAGTCGACTGCATTATCTCTGGCAATGTTTCTTGTTGAAGTGTGGGGGTTGTTTTGAACTTCCAAGAGAATGTTCAGCCTAGTACCTTCTTCAGTTCTTGGACGACCTTGTTTGGATCTGTCTTTCACACTGCCAGTTTCTGCGAATTTTGCCACAATTTTGCTCACCGTTGCCATCGCGATATCGGTGTTCGGTTTGCATTTTCTGCATTGAACAATTGACAGGCTTCTTCATGGCTACTATTTTATCACCAAAGCCAACCATAATAAGAATTTGAATTCTGTCTTGTTCGCTCAAAAAAGCCATTTTCGTGATTCACTTTCAACACTACCAAATTTCCGTTCTAGTCAAAACGAATACTCAGGTGCAGTACTTGATATACGGTTATAAGCTAATTGACAGTACTTTGACATTACTTTCGTCTACGCCATAGTTACTTGCGTTTTTCAATTGTAAAAAACATCATCAACCGGAAATTTCAAAAATCATTCGGTTCTAGGAACAAACGGTAAGGCCTGCATAGGGTTTTATGTTTCCCTTATGTCGACTGGTCGATATCTCGATTGAAGACAATCCGAGGTACACCTCAGACGTATCTAATTTGTTGATAATTTTTGATTAGTTTATCATAAGAATAAAATTTTAATTTTTTTAAATTCGAAAGTGTTTTTCTCCAAAAAATTGTTATGTAAGATACCAAACCTTTTATACCGTTGTATGCACAATGGAATACTTAACGACAAGGGATAATATAAGTCTTGTTACCATTTGAAAAAACTGATGACGTCACACCTGAATGCAATCAGATTGCTACAGAATGAAATTCACTATGTCATAAAGTGCATGGGACAAAACTAAAATCGACCTGTTTCAGGATTTTTTCATCAAACCCAAGATAACAGAAATATGAATTTTGTTCCATACTTTATCCACACCCCGTATATAACTGATAAGGGAAAGGAACAGAGAAAACAGTACGTTTTATTGTAAATGGAGACAATGTTCAAAAATTAATGACAATTCAAAGATACCGGCCAATATTCCGATTAATATCATAGCTGCATATAAATATCCAGGTCCAAGAAACTTCGCTGTTCAGTGATTGTTGCAGCAACAACAAACATAAAAGACAAGACATCGTTTGAAGTGTGATTATCAAGGCGAATCCTCCCGAAAATCACAGAATAATTATGGAATCTGATTTATGCAGTGAGTTATTAGTATTTTTTTAAGGAAATTTGCTTCTCGTTTTTGTATCTGTCAATTTCTTACTTTGAAATAAAGTGTGAATATTTAAAACGCATGTTGCTTTGAAACTTTTGAAATAAGTATTTATTTAAATCATTAAAGTTTAAAACTCCCGCCTTTGCTGTGTCCAAAATCCAGGTGGAGCCACTTTTGCGAACTAAACTTCGTTCCATTTTTATTTTATTAAGTGTCATATCCTAGATCCTTTATCTTTGATTTACACTAATATACCAGCTGTTTCAAATTGGGTGTGCACTGAAGGGATCTCCTAAACCGTAAGAGATACAAATATGGTTAGATGGAAGAAAAGTTGCACGAATTAATGTCTAACTCGTATTAATTAACTGAATGATTTTTTTATTATTTATTCTTGAGATATTAATAAAAAATGTAAAAAAATCGATTCTTGTTTTCTCTCTGTATCTCTTTTATTAAACATAATTTTAAAATTCTGATTTAGCTTAGTAATATCTAAGTATTTTTAGTAAAATTACTATTCACTTTGTCTTTCAACTCAACAATGCGAGTCAAAATTAAAAACTAAGCTTTCTCATTCCTATACCAAAGCTGAAATACTAATCTGGCAAGTTATATTAGAACCAATAGATATTTGTTGGTAAAAACTAATTTTCGCAAGTGCAGTGCATTATTGAAGCTAAAAAATTTTAAATTATGTATTAAATAAAATTTTCATTTAAAAATCTGTATTATTTAAGCTTCAGATTAATATCACCTATTAAGTGTGATGTACCGTTACAATCAGGACAAAAATTCTATCGAATAGAACAATAAAAAGACATAAGTTGTATTTAAAAATTCGAAACTGATGATGATCGCGGAAAGACGAAACGTTTGACTTCAATTTTGTTGTTCCTATTCGAAGCAGAAACAAAAAGTGCCTGTAGAAAGTTAAATCAGAATTTTTAAATTATGTATAATAAAAGAGATACAGAGAGAAAAAAAAAATCGATTTTTTTACATTTTTATTAATATCTCAAGAAGAAATAAGAAAAAAATCATTCTCTGAATGGATACGAACTGGGCATTGATTCGTGCAACTTTTCTTCCATTTAACCGAATTTGTATCTCTTATGGTTTAGAAGACTGCGAGCCAGCGCGTGGACACGTGTGTTGCCAATTTTTTTTGAAAATATCACAGCTTGCTATAATTATAAATTCCGTTGATCGCATGATATTAGAACGGAAATAATTTACGACGAAAAACGTGCGAAGTTTCAAGACCACAATAGTAGACTCACTCAATTTTTTGGAAAAGTGAAAAAAAAACAAATTAAATTGTAGACTTTGTTTTCACATTTTTTGCCGCACAAACTGTTCCACTTCTGCGCTTACTCATGGAAAGTAATGTTCTGAATTGTCTAATTAATAAGAATAAAGGCCTGTACTTACAACAGCCGGTAAGTAACTAGTAGGAAACTATTAGAATGTAGATCAAAATTACAGGCGCTAATAAAACGCCGCCACTGACATAGGCAATGTCGGGTACGCCAGTGCAATTTAATCTAAAAACATGGCCGCTCTATCTGTGCGTCTTGATGCGCGAATTTTACCCCCACTTGAGAGTTTGCTTTCTGTGTATTCTGTGCCATTGCCTTTTAAAGCGGAGAGACGAGAGAGAGGGATTTGTTGCGCTGTGCGTAGATGGTACCCCCATGCGCTTGCGCCGCAAACTTATAAAACGTAGTTTTTGCGATTTTTGAGGTCTGAGGAAGTCTAAATAATGCAAATATGGTGCAGATTAATTTTGTTATACGTTGTTATCCCCCTGGGTAACTGACAAACTTGCGCCATGCGTTCTAGACATTTTTCTAAACAAAAAAACTTCATATACTCTACCTAAAGTGTAAATGAAGCTTTTTTTTGTTTAGAATAACCTCTACAACACATAGCGGATGTTTATCGGTTACCTTAGAGAGCACTCTGTAAATGTGGTAAATTTACTGAAGTTAGAGATTTGTGGGGAATAGCAGAGCAAAAAACTACCGCCAGCAAGTTTCTGATGCGATAAATAATAACTTTACAGCCATTGATTACAGTATGTCTCTCAAGAAAGTCTTCAATTTTAAACTTACTTTGTCGTTTTGTTAATCGTAATCGTAATAGTTGATTAAAATGTTATACAGTAACATCTGTTTTATTTGTTTTTATTATTTAAGCAACTGAAGTCACATGTTTTCTTAAAATTTGTAATGACATTCTCCTAGCTGTATTTTTTTTAAATTTTTTTCTCATTTTAGCACCACTAAAGCTCTAATAATAACGCACTGAAATCCCAGACGCAAAAGTTGTGTAGACCTGTGTTATTATTTTTGGTTCGAGGTCTTGTAAATTAAACTTATTGTTGATATTTTTAATTTCTTAACTGATATAAGGCACTTGAATTCTACTGTCGCTTAATGCATATGAAATCTATGATTCTTTTCTTATTAATTAATTGACAACTTTAATTAACTATTTACTGGATAATAATAACATGTGTCACATTCATTATCATTAACAAGAACGTGGCATATAATGAATCACTGTATAACGTGTATCTCAATAGACTTATAATCTAGACTCTACGACTTATGTAAACCGGAGATCAATAAATTTCAGGGTTTTTCATTTTTGTTTAATTTGAATATTTTGCTATTCAATATTTTAATATTCAAACTGTTGATACCATATGAAAATTCGAGGTACAGGTTGCCGGCCACGAGCGTCTAGATTATAATACTTATGATATGAAATATGAGACAGATTTGAAATTGACGAAATTTGACCGATCAATTGAAGAATAAATTAAGTCATTTTTCAATTAATAACCAGCACAGCTCTATATGAATTGATTGCGTAATGATTCGTTTGATAATAAAGAAATATATACTTGAATTGAAGAAATATTCTTTTTGCTGTTTCGTCTAATGCTCTAAGTGAAAATAATCTTGAATGTCTGCATTATAATTATTGATCGGTAATGTACAGACCTAAGCGCATTTTAGACGGAAGGTTTCGTTAAATATACGAGGAACTACTAATATGCTGAAGCGTCTGCCCTGTAAAAACAAAACAATAAACCAGCCGAAGCCCGAGAAGTCTATGCGGCACGCAGTAACCACTACAGTTCTGGTCGACTGGATATAAGAACTTGTTTACATAATCGATTCATTCCGAAAAGAAATCTCATTCTTTTTGCAGAGAATGGAAATTATAATCGATATGAATTAAATGTATTATACTAATCTTTTTAAAAGCTGCATTAAAGAATTATACTGTTTTCATAATTATTAATTTGAAAGAAACTATGAAGGCAATTATGTTACACACGTAATTTACATCAAACGGTTGCTTCTAATGCAATGAGCGCGATGGTGAGAATGCCTCGGGTATATCGGGTGTCCCGCGCCATGTGTTCACTCTTCTAGAATTTTTATTTATTAATCGATTAACCTGAATTTTGGAGACAATAAATTTAACCAAAAATGGGATTTTTCGACATACTAATAGTCGTCATAGGACTTCCGGTTTCGCCGGAAGTGATATCAACTTTCTTATTTTAAATGGAACACCCTATATATTTTTACATATTTAAAATCTACGGATCATTACGAGTCCGAATACGTATCAATTGATAATTTTGGTTTCCATGACGAAAAAAACTTTTTTATTTTTCAACCTAGAAAGCTATGAATCGCATTTTTTCGACCTAATGCGATCAAGTGTTTCGAGAAAAACACTCCTTTGATTGTATTTTGCTGTTTAACACTTTTTCAGCATTTGAAGTTTTCATTAGGTCGTAACTCATTTTTTTTTTAATAGAAACTCATATGTTTCTTAGCTTAGTTCAACAGAACATTTTTTTCTGAGTACGCTGATACCAAATACGTCATGTTTTCTTTGAAAGTCATTTGAAATAAAGGGAGTATAAAATTTAATAAGACTCTCTCTATTTTAAATTATTTTCAAAGAAAATATGACGTATTTCGTATCAGCATGCTCAGAAAAAAATGTTCTGTTGAACTAAGCTAAGAAACATATGAGGATCTATTAAAAAAAAAGAGTTACGACCTAATGAAAACTTCAAATGCTGAAAAAGTGTTAAACAGCAAAATACAATCAAAGGAGTGTTTTTCTCGAAACACTTGATCGCATTAGATCGAAAAAATGCGATTCATAGCTTTCTAGATTGAAAAATAATAAAGTTTTTTTTCGTCATGGAAACCAAAATTATCAATTGATACGTATTCGGACTCGTAATGATCCGTAGATTTTAAATATGTAAAAATATATAGGGTGTTCCATTTAAAATAAGAAAGTTGATATCACTTCCGGCGAAACCGGAAGTCCTATGACGACTATTAGTATGTCGAAAAATCCCATTTTTTGTTTAATTTATCGTCTCCAAAATTCAGGTTAATCGATTAATAAATAAAGATTCTATAAGGGTGAGCACATGGTGCGGGACACCCGGTATAAACCGTTCAGCGGTGACGTTGAAATCTACGTCGCTGTTTTATTTATCTTTATACTGGTTTTTACCAGATATCCTAGGAATATGTAGTAATGTATTTCATTTTAACCTCGACAGAAATATGAAAGAATCAAGAATTTTTTTACGTATTTTACATTTCATGTATTTCTTCTTACCCTCCAAAGATTAAACTAACAGTCACTTTTAATAATCTTCAACAGCAATAATATATAAATATTACTAAAAAAAAAGCATTTTATACTGTTTAGATTTTATTTGCTTTATAGATTTCTGGTCATTGATATTTTTTAAAATAAATGTATAATTCTTAATTTAGATTTCTTGGCTTTGGATTTCAACTTACCTCATAGGTTTGTTACCTGATGGTAGTACAAAGCGCTGGGTTAATCACTATTGCTACATAATGGCATATAGAATCATAATTAGGTCCGTTACTGGCATTATAACCATTTACAATAAACAGTACAGGCCAAAAAATGGTGGAGTCTGTGTAGCCAATCATACAACTCCAGTGGACGTCGCCGTTTTGTCTGTAGACAATTGTTTTAGTTTGGTGAGTTCTATGAACTGGGAGGAACTTGAAAGAGTCAACTTTTAAGCTTTGTGTCATTTATTATGTGTTAAAACTATTTTGTATGTAGTATTTAGTACTTTGTTATGTAAATGATTGTGCAGTTATGTTTGTGTTGATGTTCTGTCGAGCTTTGGGATTTTACAGGTCTTGTGGTTGACAATTTGCACCGCAATGGTTGGTTATGTATCAGAGGGTCCATTTAAAGAATGGTTAAATAGAAAGGTATCGATGATGTGTTTTGGAATACTTTCTAGCGCTTTGTCATCTGTCATCACCTATCACAATCAGGAAAACAGGCCCAAAAATGGAATCTGTGTTGCCAATCATACTTCACCTATAGATGTACTTGTCTTAATGTGCGATAATTGTTATTCATTGGTAGGTTGACTTAGAAGTTTGTGATGCGTTGTACTTAGATAAACTTGAAGGCTTCCGGGGCCGTTATCCACCTTCTTTTTGGCTTGCCGAGTAATCGCGTTAACGCATTGGAGTATGAACTCGGGAAGCCAAAAAGTTGTTATATCTAGTTAATTAAAAAAATTGTCTAATATGTTTAAATTTGCATTTATGTATTATTTATTACATTGAATAAGAAACAAATTTATTGACTACTCATCAGAGTTAGAATATTTTAAAAAATTAGACAAAGTAAACTTTTTCAAATACAGAATTAATTTTTAATTGTTAAAATTGAAAGAAATAATTTAAAATAATCATAATTTTGATGAACATGCAGGATATGTCTTAGCTGTTGGTAAGTATTTGCACCATTTGATTCACATACTCGCCAAATAAGTTGCACTTTAAAACTGAAGAACTTCTAATGCGACACATGCGGTAGATTGCTACCTATTCTTTTCACTTACCTGGAAACTTTACCAAAATTACGACACGGATGAAGACTAGAGAGAAAACTGCATAGTCATACGTGGAATTTCCTAGCTCGAGTGGTGATTTGGGTCGTGGGTAATTGTTTAAGGGCGTCAGAGATAAATTATCCAAAGGAATTCCTTGTCGGTCTAAAGCAGGCCACTTACGATTCAATGCTGCAGTACGATTTTGCTAGATGCGACGAAATTGGCAAGAATTTGATCGTCTGTGTGCATGACCATCACGGTTAGACTGATTTTGATGGCAGACAGAGCAGACTGTCGGAATTTGTATAGTTGATGCTGAGAGTTGTATGACAAACCGTGCACTGCTGTTGATAAATTTTAAAATCCTTAAAAATATCTTATTCGCAAATATTTTTAACGGTGTTTTTGAAACTTTATTAAATTTTACATGCCTGTAGAATGTGAAATCAACAAAATATCATGACCGGCTTTCATGTAAACGTGTAAAGGGCGCTCTCGTTGATAAATTTGAAGAACAGGATATGTAGATGCAACTCAAGGTTGTAAAAAATATTTCAGTTGCACAAACAGCAACACTTGCTAATAAAAAATTCCCTCGTCTTCCGAGATGTTTTATCCGTGGAGTGGACCAACTTTCGATAGAACTCCGTCTTGCTGCAATGTTGAATCGTGAGTAGCTTGCTTAAAACGCTTATATCTACAAATCAATCGTCTCGCTTACGTTATTTTCTTTTACTAATACGCAAAAGGGTGGTAGGACCCATAAATTCAACAACGAAACTAAAATACTGGCCGTTTATTGCTCTCACAACAAGTACAATGTGGTTGAAATTTAATTATTTAATATTTACGACGTCACTACGCGAAAGCGTCTATGACGTCACACAAACATTTTAAAACACGCTGGTGATTCTTGCTCGTCGTCCGGAGTTGAGACGGTCGGCACGATGATCTTTAGTTTGTTGCCCAAATACTTACCCGGTAACTTAAATTGAAAAGTTTCGTCAGCGAAGAAAGGGCCGTCAATAGACATAGTTAATTGGGACAAAGAATAGCTACGATGACAGCTTGAGAGGTCGATAACAAGCTGAGGAGCAAAAAAGCGGTGAGGGGACGGTAAGTCTTGAAGGATTGAAAAGCTGAGAGGCTAACAAATAGCCGAGGGGCGCTAAAAGCCTGAGAGAGAGAGAAAAGAACGAGATATTAGCAATGGCTGAATTTTAAACGCATTGCGCAATTACGCTTATCAATGTGAAACTTCCACAGGCTCTTTTATAATGTACAGAGACGCATTAACGTCCCAAAGCTGACAAAGCCGTATTCGAGTTACGTCCATACGGACAAATAACTCTCCAGATTTAAATTATTATTCAAACGAAACCAAAACACAAACGCACTCTTTGACATTTTGTCGAAGCGAAAGTATCGCATCCGAAATCGTAAATTAGGAAAATATTCTCGGGAAGAAGATGCATAGCTGCGAGTTAGGAACATGTGATAGCTGTAGTAAAGAAGTAATACAGTGTGAGCTTCACAGAATACAGGATGTGAACTATCACGGGTGAAATTAACGATGTTGCAAAAGCAACTGTAACAAGATTTTTCCTAATTATTTGAAAAGTTTCTTTTCATCTTTCGAATTGCCAACGTTGTAATTGACTACTGATTGAAAACTTTCATTTTAAACAATAGCTAATCGCTTGCTAGAAAAATGCTATTCGCACATCTGCAATGTGTAGTGCAATGAAACCATCATTTACTAAAGTCAAAGTCTTCAGACGGTATACCTGACAAAGACATTTACAATCTACTCGCATTCCTAAGGCAGCTATTTCCGAACTTTTTTCCAACGATTTTTGTATGGAAAAGCCATGGTGGTATTGTAAACCACTTACTTTCTAACTTTTTGATATTACATCGATAATTTTCTCGCCTCCTTTCATTGCAAAAGTAAAGCAGATTAGTTATTATCGAAGGCTTTACCGGCTGATGCCCATCTTTTGTATGGTTTCCGTGGGGGCCGCAATCTTGGGCGGAAAAATAACGATGCGCTCCTACCGGAAGCCATAGGTAAGGATCCTTTTTTAAATTTTTTTGTGGCATTTTAAATTATATTTACCTAGTCGACGAGAAAAGTAATCGTAATTCGTAATTATGGTTGTCAGATTATTTCGTATGCATCCACTTTTTCTGTGGCATCTACTTATTAAAAAATATTATAGAAAATTATGAAGTTAATGTTTTTGTATTTTTACTGATTTACCACTACTAAGTGCTAAAATTTAATGACGTAATGCCATACCTCACATCGCAAGGCTTTTACTTTTGTGTCACATCCCTCTACTTTTATCATTTATTGAACCATTCCTTTCTATGTACTGAAATTTCAGGACAACATTTAAAGATGTACTCCTACTTTTGCTGCCCAAAACGCAACAACCTTTATTTTTTACAAATCAAGTGACAAAATTAGAAATTAATTTATCTGACATTTATTAACCGTAATTTACCAAAGTAAAGTTTGCTTAACTCTTATTGACTCTTATAATAATATACAGAAACTCTGATTTAATCCATAGATAAGAGGAATATGCTTATACTTTACACTGCTCCAATAAATTAACGCACCATACAATTTCGATTTTTTTATTTAAAATTTGTAGTAATTGGCATTCCTATGCTAAGCATACGGAGTTCATTTTCCAACATTTGTTTACATTTGATTATCATGTAAGGGTGATTCTATAAAATTGAATTAACATGCAAGTTGATTAACCAAATAATCAATTTCAATTTTAATGTTTAAATTTCGGTTTTATTCTTAAAGTGACTTTATAGTTTCTTGTTTTTGTCTTTCTTCGTCATTATGCCACACGAATTTCGAAATTTGACCAAAGAAAAATGCACCTATTGTTAGAATAAGACTGACGCTATTGTCGAGTAGAAAGAAGATTTGGTGTGTCCCAAATCTCGGTGTGCCGAATGGTGCGAAAGGATAGAGAGATTGGTATTTATTCTCGAAGGCCTCGGAAAAGCAGACGTAGTGAAACAGCCCATGTTCAGATCATTTTTTGACACACAGAGGTTTATTACAAGCAAAAAATTCTAATTTGAAGTAAGAGAAGTGCATGGAGTTTTAATTAGCATCGAAACTGTTTTTCAACGTCTTGGGGAAGCTAGTTTGACATGTGATCTGTCTGTCCAAGCTTCAGGCTTGTCTACAGAACATCGCACAGATCTTGGAATTTGTTAGATTTCGTGTGATTTGACTACAAGACGATTGAAGACGAGTTCTCTTTAGAGATGAATCGAGATTTTGTTTTTACAAGTGTGATAGACGTGTTCATTTATACCAACGACCAAATGAGCGGTATGCTCAGTGCAACATTTAAATACCACATTATTTAGCGGATGTTTTTTATGGGGTGAGTAGGAATTTCTTTGACATAGCGCATGGACACGTACTGTGTTAAACAATGGAAAACTTATTTGCCTTTCGGTACACAACGGACATCCTACAAGATCACGTCATGCCATTTGTGCCCTATACGAGACAAATTTTTTTTATTAAAGCAAGATATGTTCGACGCCAACGTGTTCGAAAAGTTCAAAATTGCTTAGAGGAGATTGAAATCGATGCCATGGTTTATTCAGGAAGAAGTTCAGATCTCAGTCCCATTGAGCATATCTGGGACATGGTAGGCGTCTGAAAACACTCAGTGATTATCCGGACCAAGTTATAACTTGGAAGAGGTGGGATGTTGGCTTGTGGAAATATGGGAGGAATTGGAACAAAATGGCATAACTTCGCTTATTTCATGTATGGATCGATTTAATCAGGCATCCTTTAATATACCTGGACTGAGTTACTCTTTGGACTGTATATTTTCTTATACGTCCAAAATATCTATTGTTTGGTAAATGTGCTACGTAAAGATTCTTGTTTTAGTGTTGGTATCTCAACAAGATCCTACAGCACTAATCTGTTGCCATTAAATTCGTACTACAAACGCAGTGTGTACACATCCCTTATGCAATATCAATTTTTTTTTTAATCCTAAAATTGTCTTGACTCTTAACAGTATACATAAATGCAAATTAAATGTCTTAGCAAGTTACGACAAAAAAAGTCATTATTATCCTAATAGAATAATTAAAATCCTCGTAAATCTGTTTAAGAGTATTTTAATTCAGTATTCAGGATGATTTTTTTTAAATAAAAATTTATAAACTGTTATTGTATAAATAATTTGTAGATTGGTCAAAGACATGGTGGATTTCTGGGCATATTGCAGAGAGCGTTAGCTAGAGCGTCACCGCATATTTGGTTTGAAAGATCAGAAGTAAGAGATAGAAATGCTGTTGCAAAAAGGTTTGTAATGTATAATCGAATATTTGCTTGAATTTTTAACTGGAAAAACTATACCTAAGTGTTTCAAATGTAATTTGCGATTGAACTAATTTTTTTTCTTAGTTTGTACTTTCCTTTAAATAAACTTTTCATTTAATTAATTAAAGAAGTTCATGTTCTTTTAATGTATTTTTTTAGATTAAGAGAGCATGTATCAAATCCAAATAATCCACCAATACTCATTTTCCCCGAAGGCACATGTATTAACAATACATCTGTAATGCAATTCAAGAAAGGAAGTTTTGAAGTTGGAAGTGTTATTTATCCTGTGGCAATTAAATATGACCCTAGATTTGGGGATGCGTTCTGGAACAGTAGCAGGTACTCAATGTTGCAGTATCTGTACATGATGATGACAAGTTGGGCGATTGTATGCGAGGTTTGGTACCTACCCCCAATGTATCAACAGGAAGGAGAATCTGCAATTAATTTTGCAAATAGAGTTAAGAGTGTAATTGCCAAGCAGGGTGGTTTGGTCGACTTAGTTTGGTAAACTCTAAATTGGATTAACTTATTTCAGATACACACGTATTTATATTTTTTAGGGATGGCCAATTGAAACGAACAAAACCTAAGAAGGAATGGAGAGAGAAACAACAAGAAGAATTTAGTAAAAAATTAAAGATTTAATAAGTGATTGTCATAGATATTTCAATGTATATATGTTGCAGTAGATTTAAAGTTAATTATTATTTTATGATGTTATGTAAATAACTGATAGTAATGCAATATTTTTTCTTTGTAATTGAGATTTTTTGCTATTTTTAATATGTATGTAAGAAAAATAAGTTTGAAAACTAATCACACTGGTTATATTAGTGTTTCAGGTTTTTCAATTTATTTTTTTATTTCAGCCAGTCCTAACCAATTATTATTTCTAGTTTGGTTGATAATAATTATTAAAAACAATTGGACGAACTGGTATAATTAGGGAAAAATTCTAGTCTGCTTAGGTTGTACATTATAATCAAATTGTACATAATACGCACTTAGTTTTCTTATCTGAGGTTAGTAATATTTTTATACAACTGGAGGTATGCTAGGAGATATTTTCTTTAGAAGTGATGCAAGTAATTATTTGTCATGAAATGCTGCAAAAATCGGTATTTACTTTAGTGATGGCTCGATGTTTCATCGTTGTCTTTAGATCAAATTAAGTCGCTAAAAAGGAACATGCACGTTTAATACTTATCAATTATCAAAAAAAGACTGATTTGATGCATCACGATATTAAGAAAATTAAATGTTGAATGCATCGCGTTAATTCACAAATATTGTTTGCAGTGATTAGGTTTAGTTGAAAGGCAATGTCTGAGTCACAAAGTTTTTTTTTTTGTTAAGTTTGTAACGTGTATTTTTAAATATCCTGTCAACATGTAATGTTTTTACATAATTTTATTAATAAAATGCTCCACTAAAATGTATTGGTTTTAGAAAATCATTAAAGAAATTGAAATATCATTTAAAGCCAGTTTTCAAACAATGGTTAAACAATTATTCCCCAACAATTAAATTCCTTTGCTAGGATAATTCTAAAAATACTATTACAATCCGTATATAGATATTTATTATTGTAAATTCACTTATAAAGTCTAATTTTTCTAAGACAAAAATGAGAAAAATTCTCCTCCATTGCTTAAATAATTGAATGATTTAAAGCTTTACCTTATTATAATTGAAGTTGGTTCTTGTCCGATGAAAATTGTAAGTACAAAGTTTTTTTTTTAATCTCGAACCGGACACAAATATGATGTTTATATAGGTGAAACAAGCCAAAATTAAAAAAAAAAAACGTTTAGACCAACATAAATATATTCAAAAAAACAAAATCATTCGATGCTTGTAGAGCATTCATTAGTAAATAATCATAATTTTGATTTTGATGATACTAATATTTTGAACAGTAAATCTAATATTTTTAAAAGACGTTTCATAGAAATGTTTAAAATTAAAATGTCTCCAAATTCTATTAATAAACGTACGGATTTTGAAAATTTAAATGACATGTTTTGTAGTTTTCTGGATTCTTTAAATATGAAAGAGACCTGTCAAGTATAAAAAAAAAAAATTAGTTTTAATTTAGTTCTAGTTACCTTTACCTTTATTCCGGACAACTCGTATTTTAGTTTAAAATTATGTTACTTTTTCGTTTCTCTTGACAACTTGTTTATTTACTTTTTTCACTTCTGATGAAGCTATTAATCTCTAGTGAAACGTTGAGTGTATTTCCAATCATAATTCTGTCCGGTTCAAGATTAAAAAACTTTTTACTTATACTGGGTGTCACAACCTACGGAGGAGATTGAAAGGGTATCTGTAGGACATCACAATAAATCTTTTTTCTTAATTCGCTTTTGACCAAAACCCAATAATAAGAAAGTTACAGCAGCTCAACTTTCTTAATTTCTTCTTTAACTTACACCTGTAGCTTTTTAATTAATAAAAATTATTTCACAAAATGCAACTTTATTATTAAATAAACTCTAAATTTAACAAAACACCATTCATAAAATGTCCATGTTAATCTGTTTCCTAGTTTTGTTTTTAATTAGTAGGCGGCAAACAACCACATGAAAACCCGTTTTTGGGCATTAAAAGAAAAAATGAGGAAGCCATAACTTTAACGTGACTACATTTTTTTTTAATAGTTGTTTATTGTAAAGCAGTGTTCAATTAACTCATAAATGCCTCTAATTTGATTTTAAGACGTAAAATAATACTACAGGGAGTAACTGTTGCTTGTTAATTAATTTCGCTTTAAACTCTTGTAACTTTTGTTATTGCGTTCTTACCAAAAATTTATTAAGAAAAACTCTTCAATTCAATTTCCCTTGGCTACCCTTTTAATCTCCTCCGTAGATTATGAGACATCCAGTATATTTAGTAGAAACTCAAATAATAATAATTGGTTTAGTTGTTTGGACAAGGACCGCTATTTCAGTCATGGATTAATTTTCTCAAGTCTACGGCTAGTAAGATAACTAAGACCTCGAACCTGGAGGTTCAAACTCAGAGGCGTTGTATTCCGCGCGCGGCTCAATATCTCGCTGCACTTCCGATAGGTACGGGGGTTCTAGATTCTGCGTCATTAATTTTGATTTTGATGATTCGACATTTATTTGATTGCTCAGTTTCTCCGTAAATATTGAGTTCAAAATTTATCTAGAGAAAGCGTCTCTCACAACCTGTGATGTTGTTGTTTCTCGCTTTAAAAGACATTCTGACGGCAAAACGAAACTAACGAACGAAAATTTGGAATGTTATTTAATAATCCAACAATTAAAATTAAAACTTCTATATTGGGGGTGTGATGTATTTTAAAATTCGCGTAGGGTTACTTGCGGTACTAGTTTTTGTTATGAAGATAAGCAATCATTCTGTGCGAGCGACAGTATGTTTGTGATGGCTAAGTTGTACACACATATGTAAATAAATGGGGTAAAATTAAAAGAGTATCAATTTATTCTCTACGAGTGCCCAAAAGTTACAGTGGCGACGAGGATAGTGCGATTTAAAATACCGTAAAATGGCGGATCCAGTAGCGGTAAATGAAGTGATTGGACACTTACGGGAATTTAATTTAAATAGCGACTGGACGATTTTCAAACCACGGTTGGAAAACTATTTTGAAGCTAATAATATATTAGCGACTGAACGTAAACGAGCAATTCTGCTTAATTCACTAAGTGAGGAAGCATATAAATTAGTTTTTAATTTGGCTTTACCCTTGGTTCCAGAAGAGTTAAGTTATAGTGACTTAATAAAACTTTTAAATGCGCATTTTAAACCCGTGGTATCAGTATTTTCTGCCAGATTTAAATTTTACAATGCTCAGAAAGTGTCGAGTGAAAGTGCGAAAGAATGGGCAGCTAGAGTGCGTAATTTAGCTGTTCATTGTGAATTTTCGGCAAACGAAATTGAAAAGGCACTCCGTGATCGCTACATTATTGGATTTAACCCGGGTCCTGTACAGGATCGCCTGTTTGAAGAAAAAGTAGATGTCAGTTTTGCACGTGTGGTGGAAATTGCAAGCGACAAGATGGCGGCTCAACAGTACGCGGTCCCGAAAATTAAAGTAGAACCGGAAATGCACCAGTTGTCCGCTACGCGCAAAACTTCAGCTGGGGCAGCGCAAGGTCGTAAGGCATTCCAGACGGGAACGAAGTGTGCGGTTTGCGGTAGGTCCAACCATACGAGTGATGCCTGTTTTTATCGTGATTGCTTTTGCAAAATGTGTAACAAAAAAGGTCACATAGCTTCTGTGTGTAGACTGAAAACACAGAAAAATAAAAAGTCAGCTAACATGACTACATATAACAAAAATAAACAAAACTTCTTAGAAAGTGGAGATGATTCTTTGTTTATTATTAAGTCTAATAATGTAAATAAACCCTTTATGGTTGAATTGTTATTGGAAAAGGTACCTATTGTAGGTCAAATTGATACGGGAGCTAGTATATCAGCCATATCTTATGAACTGTGGAAACATAAATTTAACAAATTTGACAATTGTCACCTGCAAATAAAACTTTATTTTTTTACAATGGCGATAAACTGGCGCCCGTAGGTAAATGTACCCTTAATGTTACATATCAAAACAAAAGAAATTCGTTGGTCTTTTACGTTATTAAAAACGGAGGTCAGCCTATATTGGGTCGAGATTTTTTCAGTTTATATAATTTAGGCATAACTGAAGTGAATAATATAAATTTGCCATCCGACATCGAATTGTTGATTCGGAAATACGATAAATTGTTTTCACCTGGTTTAGGAACTTTTAATAAATGCACCGTAACTTTAAATTTAAAAGACAATTCGGTAGCACCAAAGTTTATTAGCAGTCGCCCCTTGCCCTTTGCAATGAGAGATAAAGTAGAAAAAGAACTTCAAAGATTATTAGACTTGGACGCTATTGTTCCAGTGGATTTCAGTGCTTGGGCTACTCCTATTGTGCCCGTGTTAAAAAAAGATGGCTCTGTACGAATTTGTGGGGATTTTAAAGTCACGGTAAACCCTGTTCTTGAAATTGACCAATATCCTTTACCACGAATCGAAGAGTTATTTCTAAGAATGCAAGGGTGTGAATATTTCTCAAAGTTGGATCTCTCACAAGCTTACCAACAGATTTGCCTGGATGACCAATCACAACAATTGGTTACAATTTCTACCCACAAAGGGTTGTTCAAATATAAAAGATTACCTTTTGGAATCGCGAGTGCTCCGGCGAAATTTCAGAAAATTATGGATTCGTTGTTGCACAGTTTCGATGGAGTAGTTTGTTTCCTTGATGATATTTTAGTTGGCGGTAGAAATTTAGAAGAGCATTCAAAACGCTTAAATAACGTTTTACAATGTCTTCAAAATTCAGGATTCAAGGTAGCTCTTGAGAAATGTAAATTTTTGCAATCCGAAATTTCATATTTAGGGTATGTAATCGATAAGAAAGGTTTACGTACATCCGAAGATAAAATTTTGGCCATAAAAAATGCTCCAATTCCACAAACAGTGACTCAGTTAAAATCTTTCCTAGGTCTAATTAATTATTACGGTAAATGTATACCAAAGATGTCTACTCTATTACATCCGTTATATAATTTATTGAAAGATAACGTCAAATGGAACTGGTCAAGAGATTGTCAGACAGCTTTTGAAAAGGTCAAAAAGGTTTTGATGTCTGCGGAAATTTTAGTTCATTATAATCCGGAATTAAAAATAAAGTTAATTACTGACGCCAGTGCATACGGCTTAGGTGCTGTATTAGCACACGTGTTTCCTAATGGGGAAGAAAAACCGATAGCTTATACGTCACGAACGTTGTCAGCAGCGGAGAAAAATTATTCGCAAATCGAAAAAGAGGGATTAGCTATAATTTTTGGTCTTTGTAAATTTCATCAGTACCTTTACGGTGTTGAATTCACTCTGGTTACGGACCACAAGCCTTTACTGGCAATTTTCAGTCCCAGTAAAAGTATTCCTCAATTTTCTGCAAATCGGTTGAGGAGATGGGCGGTAATTCTGTCAAATTATAAGTACAATATTCAGTACGTAAAAACAGACTGCAATTTAGCCGATTGTTTATCACGACTTCCAGTTAATAATAACGATACTGAACATTGGGAAGATGTTGACGTCAGTTATCTTAATTATTTCGAAAATAATTCAGACATTCCTATAAATTTTAAACAGATTAAACAACATACGATTAACGATACTGTGCTTAAGCAAGTGATTAAATTTGTCAAAGAAAAATGGCCGAATAAAAATCAGTTGACTGAAGATGTTAAGCAATTCTATAATTATAGAAATGAGTTTTCTATTGAACAAGACTGCTTGCTTTGGAATAACAGAATTGTAGTTCCAGACTCACTTAGATCTACTATTTTAAAACAACTGCACAACTCACATCAAGGTACGGTAAAAATGAAAAGTTTAGCGAGGTCTTATTTTTGGTGGCCCGGATTAGGTAAGGAAATTGAGAATGCGTCAAAAGGTTGCGAATATTGCACTGTAAATCGGATTAACCCGCCTAAAGTAAATTTAAATACTTGGAAATGGCCTGAGCAACCATGGTCTAGGTTGCATATTGATTTCATGGGACCGTTTTTAAATAAATATTTTTTGATTATTGTAGACGCGCATTCTAAATGGATCGAAGTGTTTCCTATGATCAACATTACAACAAGGGCAACAATCTCAGCTTTACGTAGTACGTTTGCACGATTTGGGTTACCAAATTTGATAGTAAGCGATAACGGAACGCAATTTTGTTCCGCAGAATTTAAAAATTTCTTAAATTTAAATGGTATTAAACACATTACCACAGCACCGTTTCTGCCTATGTCAAATGGTGCCGCTGAAAATTCTGTCAAGTGCATTAAAAATGCTCTTAAGAATGCTATTGGCAAATCTAAATCTATCGATTTAAATTTGGTACTTAATAATTTTTTGTTCGATTATCGTAACACGGCTCACAGCACTACAGGTGTTACGCCAGCATTTTTGATGTTTAACAGAAATTTGAGAACTAGGTTTGATTTGCTTAAGCCAGATGTAGAAATAAAGAACCGAGTTGAATGTAAACAAAGTAAACAAAGGTATTATTTTCGCGGTTGTAGAAAAATTCAATTTGATGTCGGTGAGCAAGTTTTAGTTAAAGATTATCGAAATCCAAATAAGCATACATGGATCAAAGGTATTGTGGAATCAAAAATTGGTAAATGTATTTGTATTGTACAAATTCCAGAATTGGACAAAAAATGGAAACGGCATCACAATCAAATGTTAAAGTTTTCTGCAAAAATTAGTAACAAAAATGATAATGACCGTTTACCTTGTTCGTCCAATGCTGATATTGAAAGGGGACAAAACTGAAATTGACAATGCTGAAATGAACAATGACAATCAGTTTTCAAATAGACCTAAAAGAATAATTAGGCCCCCAAATAGGTTAACGTATGATTATTTTAAGAAATAAACATTGTTTTTCACAGGTAAATAGAATACAGTTGTTATTGATTGATAATTATTTTTTTGAGTTGTTAAGATTTATTAGGTTAAAAATGTAGATAAAATTGTATATTTTAAATTTTGGCGGGAGGAAATGTGATGTATTTTAAAATTCGCGTAGGGTTACTTGCGGTACTAGTTTTTGTTATGAAGATAAGCAATCATTCTGTGCGAGCGACAGTATGTTTGTGATGGCTAAGTTGTACACACATATGTAAATAAATGGGGTAAAATTAAAAGAGTATCAATTTATTCTCTACGAGTGCCCAAAAGTTACAGGGGGGAGGGGGGGTCATTCACGAAACATGATAAGCGTCTGCAACCGTTTGCAATTTGCAAATTCAGGTAACTTAATTCATTAAGGCCCAGTTTTACAATGACGGTTTAACTTTGAGCCGAAGCTTAAATCCTTCACAACAATTGTTGAAATAATCGTTGCTAAGGGTTTAAGCCTCGGCTCAAAGTTGAGCCTCGTTTGTAAACTGGACCTTAGGTTCAGTTTTACAAATGCGGCTCAACTTTGAGCCGAGGCTTAAATCCTTCACGACAATTGTTGAAATAATCGTTGCTAAGGGTTTAAGCCTCAGCTCAAAGTTGAGCCGCATTTGTAAAACTGGGCCTAAACTCTCAGCCCAATGAGAACATTATTAGTGTAACCATGGGGACAAGTAAACACCGATAAGGTAATGCTTGGTTTATACAGTCACTAAAACTAAAACTAAAAATTAACTAAAACTAAAATTAAAACTATGCAAAAGTTTCCGCTTGAACAAGCAAAAATAACGCATGCTCGTTGCACACCTAGCGTGAAAATTCCGTGGAGGGAATATTAACTGGAGAGAAAGTACAGTCAAATTTACGGTCATCCCGCCTTTTCCACTAAGAATTGAAATAAACGAATTCTTAATTTTTTGTGAAGTTGTATAAACCGCTTCGTATCAGTACGGCCTTTTAATTTCTTAGTTGATAGTTATTAATGTTTAGTTATTAGATTTAGAGACTGTATAAACCACACCTAATTCTTCAAAATGATTTGCAAAGTTATCGATTTGTAAATTGCACCTGATCTTGACGTCCTGCATTATATTTAGCTCTTCCCCTTCAGTCTGATTTGCAAAAACCGCCCAAAAAACTGTTTTGACCATGTAATTACCATGACAACGTCACTGCATTGTAAATGATTTGCAATTTGCAGCGTCGGTAACGACTTCCAAGTCCTGTTTCGTGAATGACCCCCTGGGTGATTAGTATGAAGCGAAATAAAAGGGGTGAAGTGTGAAGCGCCCGATCAAGATGGTTATCTTTGCCCGACTGCCCTCGGTCCTACCACTGACCTTTTTTCTTCGGAGGCGCGCTGTCTCCCCGTTCCGGGGTATTATTTGGAGGAAGGACAGTCTCTTCGGCTTGTGTCCGTAGGGATGTTGGTTAAGTAATTATATATTCACGGAAATAATTTAGTGACGCTGTCGCCACACCAGTATGGAGATTAGGTTATTATTAGAGATAGAATTCGGTTAAATTGAATGAATTGTTTCTAAGTATTGGGCCCGCTATAAACTGATGTAAAATTTAAAAAAGAATCCATGTTCAGGAGTTATAGCCAACAAACCAAAATTTTCAAATTTTCAAGTTTTTCTGTAATAACTTTTTTATTTTCACAGTTACATTCTTGTTACTTACACTTTTTTAGATTATTTTTTCACTCTCCGTTTTCGAGTTTTGATCTCCAACTTTAGTTTTTGTTATAGATTCGAGTAAATAGGCTTTGTAATATTTTAATGCACTTTTTTTTCTCCTTACTGGTGATGTAAAATGACAGTAATTTAAAATCGTGACGTCATTTTGGTCATTTAAATATAAAGGACGGTTATTTTGTCGTCACCATCAATCGCATATTAAATGAACTAAATACAAATTTTTGTTACAAATCGTTTTTGATTGCAGTGAGAATCTCGAGCAGCCTCTGTATAGCTGTTTCAGCCCTGTTTGGGGCTTCTTCAGCAGACACGTAGCTCGACATTCCCACTGCAAACCAAAAACGGCTTGTCCAATTTTTTCGCAATTGCGATGTAATAGTGATGAACAGATAAAACAGCGACATCCTACGATCGCTTTTTAACCTGACATTGCAGTAGGATAGACAAACTGAAGCGCATTTGCTACCTAATAAGTCCCCCATGCAAGGCGTCCATGCTTGCTGTCAAGGAAATCAAAAACGATTTGAAACAAAATATTTAAAACTTTCATTATGCTTGTATTGTGGGGTGAAGCATTAGGACGAGGTGTTTCTGTATCTACTTGTAGCAGATATGCAAAGAAATTGCATTATAAATTTTATATTTTTGTTTTGGTATTGATACTAATTGATCGACTTATAGGCCAAGGAAAAGCCTTTGTCGACCGAAAAGCAAAAACGAGCACGTGTTTTATGGGCAAAAAATCGTCTCGGATGGACAAAACAACAATGGAGTTTTGTAATCTGGAGCGACAAGTCTCGTTTTGAAGTTTCAGTTGGAGATAGCAGAAAAAGGGATTTGAGAAGATCGGAGGAAGCTTATCATCCAGATTGTCTTGTACGAAAGGTAAAATTTCCAGCCTCGCTGATGGTGTGGGGACATAGGCGCCGGATTTTGCAAATATTGTCGGGTGCAATTTTTGTCGGTAGTTCAGTTTATAATGTGTATAATATAATTTGTTCGCAAATTAAAAGACCACTACCTTATGAAAAATACAACTGGCAACGGCATCCTAATTAGAGATTCCATAACAAAGTGACAAGTATATGAAATATATGACAAGGTTATGAGTTCTGAATTTTTAATAATTACGATAGATTAATGGTTTCATTTTAACAGTGAAAACGTTTTGTTTTTTCATTTGCTTGACATTGAAAAGGATCCTTAAGACGAACATAAATGTGAATAAGATAATAAGATAAGCAAGGGAAAGAATTCGGTCTACTTAGTGTTGGACACTTTTTACACCGAATGTACTACTTACTCCTTCCGCGGCTCTGAAGCATTTAAATTGCTATTGAGTGGGAGGGGAAGGGTTACAGTGCCAGCGTTCGCACTCCTTAGGAGATACTCTGGGCAGGGCCTGATACAGTCCAAATACTAAATTTTCGTACTGTTCGCGGAGCAAGTGGGCCGATTTCTTATCCCTGAAGATAAGTATTAAAATTGATTTGACAAATACAATTTGACACGATATGAAACTTCAAATATCGTACCAATAGGGAGAAGGAATCCCTTCTTAGTATTTTTACAGAGGACTTGTGTTTTATATCAACATAACGCAACAGGTAGTGGTTTTTCGATTTGTGAATAAGTAATACAAAATACACTAATAGCGTTTTCTACAGAATACAATATGCTTATAGCACTACATGCACTGAGTGCACGTCGTCAATAGAAAACGCTATAAGCATGTTGTATTCTTGCTTTGGACGATGAACCGGAAGAGCCAACAATATTTTAAACAATTTGTGAATTTCTAGTAATCCGGTTAATTATGGTGTTTTTTTTTGACACTGTGGAACGTCAAATAAATTCTGCGTCAAATTATAATTTCTGCTTCCTTGAATTGACTAAACAAAAAGACACTACTTTGTCGGGTGCCCTCTAATACTTTTACAACCAACAAAATCATTTGTCAGGTGCACGAGACCCGTGCACCCGACGAAGCGGCGCCTATGTGTGGGGATGTATGTCCGGTCAGGGGGTTGGGAATTTAAGATTTATCAACGGAATTATGAACGCACAGAAGTATATATAGAGACCTCGGAGCACCAATTTGTACCCTCAATTCCGAAACTACAAACAGAAGACGGGCGTTATATCTTCCAGCAAAACGGTGCTGCATGCCATACTGCAAAAGTGGCAAAAACATGGATTTTGGAAAACAATGTTCTTGTCCTTCATTGGGTTATAATAGCCCGGATCTGTCTCCAATCGAAAATTTGTGGGGAAAAATTAAACGAGAACTCCGTAATCATCCAGTTCGCACAAAAGATGATTTACGTAGCAAAATAATTGAAATCTGGAATAGTATGTCACCAGAAATATGCAGAGCTTACAGACACTCTTCCTAGAAGATTAGAATCAGTTCTTCGTCAAAAGGGTGACTGTACCCATGTGTCATGGTCAAGGCTTCGAATCTGAGAGTCCAAACTCAGAGGCGTTGTATTCCGCGCGCGGCGGGGCTCGATTTCTCGCTGCATTTCCGATAGGCACGGAGATTCTACGATCGAATTCTGCGTCCCATTATTTTTGATTTTGACGATTCACATTTATTTGATTGCTCAGTCTCTCCGAAAATATTGAAGAGTTCAAAATTTACCTAGAGAAAGCGTCTCTCACAACCTGTTATGTTGAGAGATCATTTTCTCGCTTTAAAACACAAGACATTGTCACGGCAAATCGAAACGAACGAACGAACATTTGGAACGTTATTTAATAATTAATTTTAATAACAATTAATAGATAAGAAATTTTAGTCTTTTCTTCCCTATTCGAATTTCGAATATCTGAGAATACTCAATCACGCGCGTCTCTGTTAAACCGGGCAATCGAACGATTCAGATCTGCACTACACCGAGAGTGTTACGATGCGTTATCGGCATCTGGGAGATTGGACGGGTTATTTTGCTCGATGCTTTAAAGATAACAATCGTGTTTATGAGAATAAACTGAAAAGTTAATCCATGACTGAAATACCTACCCTAAAACAAATTCAAAAAAGTAATTCTGAGAATTTATTTTAAATCTAATTACAACTACAATTTTTTTATGCTAAAATTATTCGCCTTGTTTCTTTTCTAAAGTTTCGATTTCCTGTTGCTGCGCTTTACAAATTTCGAGTAGTCTCTCTGTGGCAGTCTTTGGCTGATTTAGAGACCGAGATAATTCTTCATTTGGAAATTCAGCTAAATTTAATGCAGTCTCTCTAAATGTGTAAGGTGTCCACGGTCCTTGAATGGATGGATGATCTGTGTGCCATAGTTTGCGTAACCGTGTACCTTCAGAGTTCCCCGACTGTGTTCGGAGTACATTCAGCCACTTTATTATTTCTTCTGCAGAGTAGTTGTGACAGTCGATCAATTGTTTGTCACCATTTACTAAAAATAAGTAGAATGTTAATAGTAATGATAGTCACAATGATATTGAAATTTATAAACAAAATCGTTTCTTATCTTGGCCAAACCCAACATTATATTTTCTGCTTTTTTATAACATTTCCTGTTATATGTACTGGCATTGTCACATGCGATCTATTCGTAATTGTTTAGTAATATATCTAAAGTCTAAAGTGTGGTTTATACAGTCAAAACTAATAACTAAACATTAATAACTATCAACTAAGAAATTAAAAGGCCATACTGATACGAAGCGGTTTATACAACTTCACTAAAAATTAAGAATTCGTTTATTTCAATTCTTAGTGGAAAAGGCAGGATGACTGTAAATTTGACTGAACTTTCTCTCCAGTTAATATTCCCTCCACGGAATTTTCACAGCTAGGGGTGCAACGAGCATGCGTAATTTTTGCTTGTATAAACGGAAACTTTTGCATAGTTTTAGTTAATTTTTAGTTTTGGTTTTAGTGACTGTTTAAACCAACCCAAGCAACACGCTTTAGTTTAATTTTCGTGTATTCAACCATATTTTGGTTTTGGTTGGACATTTTTACATTTATTAAACGGTGACGGTCAACGTACATGTTTTAAGCCGTCTAATAAATGTATACGTTATACCACTTTGATACAGAAACATCGTATTTAGTATATGGAATACGTTTTTTCAATATCTATCTCGCGGACATTTTATCCTTTATTAAACGTATATGCGTGTCACTTGAACGTAACCATTGTATAAATTAGTCAGTTTGTTTGCTCTGTAACCAAGCAGTTAATAACAAATGTCTCAATATTTCGTGTATTTTTAAAAATCGTAAAGAAAAATGTAAATACTGAAAAAACTATTAACTAGAGATATTGATAACCCTACATCATTGAAAAGAGAATGAAATAGCGCATCTAATAATGGTAAAAGCTTATATGGCATTATATTAAAACAAATTAGTTATCGCAATTTGAATATTCTCAAGATCATTAATTTTTTTTGTAAGAACTTATGTTGCTGGGATTTTTGATGATTGATACGTAAAAATGACTCAAATAAATTTAACACAGAATTTAGTGTAGAATCCAAAAATGAAGTCAAAATAGGGTGTTTCAATTTAAAAAAACGTAACTTTAATATTTTTATAATACTTGCACACCTGTATACAAACGAAAATAATTTTAGAATGTGCAATAGAAAATCTCAATTTCAAAACCTTTACTGGCAAGACAAAACTGAACCAAATCAGAAATTTGGTATCTATGAAATTTCTTGTCAAGGGTGTACTATAAAATATATGGGCAAACAAAAAGAAATATACTGACACGTTTTAAAGAATACTTAGCTCATTTAAAGTACAATAGAATTGAAAAATCCAGTGTTGCCCAACATATTTTTTATACCAGTCATATAATAGATTTAAACAATCTTAGGTTAGTAAAAGCAACGTCAAGCAACAGGGAATTAGATGGGTTTGAAACCATTTTCATATACAAAAATAAGAGATTTAATGAACACAGATCAGGGACCTTTGGCAGGTTCCGTGTTACTTGACTTGGTGAGACGCTCGCTTTAGAGAGTACGCTTCATTGAAGCGGAACGAATTAGTATATAAGGTAGCGATAGGCATGACACAGTCACTTCTCTTGTGATCAAGAAGATGGCAGCATAGCTGCCGAAATACGTATTTAGTTTTAAACAAAATTTTTGTGGTTAGAAGGCTAAATCCGTTTTCTTTTTACTCCTGCTGTACAAAAAAAAATTCGAGTTGATATCTGGAATAGCAAGAAAGTTATGGAACTTTTACGGAGCTCTGAGACACTCTGTATATATGTCTAAAATTAAGTAAATATAAATTAATATGTAAATATCAAAAATTAACAGTCAGAAAAACTTTACGAATAAGAGCTAACCAAATAACACGGAAATACGGAAATAAATAGTCCAAAGACCCGAAAAAACTTCTTATTCTAACGAAAAAATAAGTATATAATTTAGTCCAGAACCAGAAAATGTAAAAATATATAGAATGCTCCATTTAATTACGAAGTGACCTAACGCTCAAGCTAAACGAAATATTCTGTACGTCAAACTAATTTTAAAATATGTTCCGTATGATACAAACTTTCATTTGAAACATTTTTTCGTAAAATTAGTAGAGGTATGAAAGAATCTGCCTTAAATGGGACACCTGTAAATAATTTTCAGGTCAGCTTTCGGATAAGTCCATATTGACTGTGCAAAATCAAAACATCCATTAAATTGATAAATAACTCTATTAAGCACATTCCTTTTATGGATTAGACTAAATAGGAGTACCTTACTCTTAAGTCTCTTTAGAACTTATTTCACTTTCTTATCACATAAAACTGAAGGACTTAAGTTCGGTTTTGTTTCTTGTATTGTGAGCTTCACAGTCAAGGTATCTAGATAGGTATTACGTTATGCAGGAAACTTGCCAGGTAGGAAGAGGAAGTAGCCAATGTACTGTCAGCAGCAGAAACAGATACATCAAATGAGATCCGACTGCTTCCTTAAATTGGCTGATTCCTCACTGGTTAAATCTGCATGTCTGTTTTACCATTCCACCTATGTAGGTACTTTCATCATGGTGTCCTCTATAGAACAAATGCTCACTTTCTGCAAAACTACTGAAAGTGGATTTATTCTTTTTTTTTGGAAGTTCCTCAATTTTTGATGAACTTCAAGAGGATGATGAGAGAAAAATTATATATTTAATTAACTGTTCAAACATCAAAATAACAGAAAATTAAAATGGGGCCTGCTCAATTAAATTGCTTAACACATTCTGGCAGTGTTAGCAGTATGCGGAGCAAGTTTTAGTAAAGTATTATGAACGCTTAGTACTATTTTTGGTGCCCCAAATAGCTATTTGTACACATCAAGATCCTGAATCTAAAATACGTTTCATAACATAAAGAAATAAAACTTTGGGAAGTGTCTGCCCAATTAGACTCTCCTGCATCATATTAAATATGCCCAACTTACAAAATTCTGCTGACATTACAGCCGAACGATGTCTTCGTGGTTTCAAGTATATCACAATTCCAGGGTTGTCCTTAACAAAATCTAATAATCCTTTTTCTATGAAATCCCTGCCAAAGATTTATGTTTAAGAAAACTTTGAGGTTAGAATGTAGTAATAACAAACCTCATTCCTCGGCTTGAACCATTACTTTTGCAGAACTTTAGAACAACACGTTGCAATTGACACACATATCTGCCTACGCCATTTTGAGATGAAGTGTTTAGAAAAGTGGATTTCAGAAATAAATGCGAATTGGACATTTTTACAGAATATAACCTATAACCATAGATAAAACTCTATGGAATGTAAACTCCCTGATACGGAAGTGATTACAAGCGTGCGCGACCTCTTGTGGCCCTAAAGATCTCCAGGCGGGAAAATTCAAAAGAGGTTTAAATTTTACTACCGAAAAACTTAAGGATGTACTGTTGTGAAACATTTCATTCTAACGAACATTCGCTGTTTTTACATCTCGAGGAGTCGAAAATTATTCAAGACGCAAAAATCGCTAATATTCGTCAGTACAAATGTTTCACAACAGTACATAATGTAAATGTGGCAAAATAAGGTACACTCAAAAACATAAGAACATATGTTTTCATAGATAAAAGATATATTAGATGTCAAAGCCAACGTTCTATTGTGGCTTGCAAAAAAATCGCGTACACCTGCCTTTCGTTGTATTAAGTTGGTCTTGAGATTTAATTTGTCAGTGTCAAACAATTAAAATTCAGACTTGCAGAAAACGAGTAAGTTAGAAGATGAATAGTAATTCTCAGTAGTCGTGAATGATTATAGCTTAAATAAAAACACTATGATGTACAAATAACATGTGGGAAGAAGAAAAATTTGCAAATAGAAAAGATGGTTGAAGATAGATGTCTAAAATATCGATTCGCGATTCGAATAATGCCCTTCTGAATTAAGAGAAAATCCAATATAAACCGCAAGGGATTCCATGTTTTAATAAATTTTCCGACACTCTTGTCACCAACATGTCGAAAATTACAAATTCAACTTTGGAGTGTCTTGTTAAATGTTAAAAAAATTATATTAATAGCAGAACATAAGCAATCGACAATTCTACTTCGATTAAATTACATTTATGGGTCGTTAAATATATGGAATGGCGTAATATATATTGAACAAATCATTCTGTCTGACTCGTACCAGGTAAAATAGTAATCATTTCATTTCAATCTCAGTTCCTAACCTGTACGTTTGGAAGCATGTGAAAATTCTCAAAATACCCATTTACAAAGCAAAAAATAGGTAAAAACTCGGCTACTTGATTTTGAAGGTGTACGCGATTTTATTGCAAGCAAGTGTATATGTGGAGCAAAAAAATGCGCGCCTCACGCGGCCTGGGAAGAATTAGAATAAAAAAGGCGCGTAATTTAAAAATATTTCTACGTTAATGGTTTAAGTATTTATTGTTCAGGAAATTAAATAATCTAACATTGAGCTGCATTCAAGATACTAGTTTAGGGCTTTTCTAGAAGAATGAACGGACAATTTGTGATTTTCTTTCTATAAATTACGACTATGTTTGCTCAAATCGTTTTTCGCTCCGGCGCTTAATAAGGCCGCGCGGCCGTGATAGCCAAAAAAGCACTTTTGGCTTATCATTCTCTCTTACCTTTTTTTTTATCACAAATTATCCTGTTCGTTCGCCTGGAATGGCCGAAAACGAAATTTAAACGTTTAATTAAAGAAGAAATCGAATTAATACTTTGGCTTCTGACAACGGATACCAAACTTTTCAAAATCAATAAAAGGTAACCATGGTAACTTAAAAATATGCTAAGGATTACATATTACTGTAAATACAGTGCCATAATTGCCATCCCAGTGGCCTGGGAGGAATTATAATTGCGTTTAAAACTGTAGTAACAGACATAAACCCCTGTGATCTCTGCCAAAAACCCAGCTGGCGCTAGTGTTGTACTAACAACCAATCCAAAGATAAAGGATCTATAATTTGTTCACAAATTAAAAGACCACTGACGACGTTGCCTTGTGAAAAATGCAACCGGCAACAGTGTCCTAGTTTAAAAATTTAGTCATGAAATTGGCAAGTGTTTGAAATAAACGATAAGGTTATACTTTCGGAACAAATCCCTGGTTCTAAATTTAATAATTATAATAGATTCATGGTTTTTACCTTATCGTTCGCAATATCGTTATAGCAGACAAACTCTAATTAATTGAAACGGCTTATTAAAATGAATATAAATGTAAATAAAGTAATAGTAAAATTCAAATTTTCCTTCTTTCTTTCATTTTTCTCTTTTCTTTCCAACTTCTTTTACATTGTCTTGTTTTAAATCATTCTTGAATTTTTGTTCAGAATTAGAGTCTAAGTTTTTAAGCATTAAAATAAACGATAAGGTTATACCTTCGGAACAAATCCCTGGTTCTAAATTTAATAATTATAATAGATTCATGGTTTTTACCTTATCGTTCGCAATATCATTATAGCAAACTCTAATTAATTGAAACGGCTTATTAAAATGAATATATATGTAAATAAACTAATAGTAGAATTCAAATTTTCCGTCTTTCTTTCATTTTTCTCTTTTCTTTCCAACTTCTTTTACATTGTCTTGTTTTAAATCATTCTTGATTTTTTGTTCAGAATTAGAGTCTAAGTTTTTAAGCATTAAAAAATATTGCTAGTGTACTTTTTTATTTACATTTATATGTTACGATGCTTAATAAACACGTTTATTATTATTATTAAGATGTGAAACTTAATAAAATGAATATGAAACGAAGTTTAGTTCGCAAAAGTGGCTCCACCTGGACTTTGGACACAGCCAAGGCGGGAGTTTTAAACTTTAATGTTTTAAATAAATTCTTATTTCAAAAGTTATAAAGCAATAACATACGTTTTAAATATTCACACTTTATTTCAAACTAAGAAATTGATAGATACAAAAACGAGAAGCAAATTTCCTTAAAATCACATAAGTTTCTTGGACCTGAATATTTATATGCAGCTATGATAATCAGAATATCGGCCGATATCTTTGAATTGTCATTAATTTTTCACCATTGTCTCCATTTACAATAAAACGTATTGTTTTCTCAGTTCCTTTCCCTTTTTAAAAAAGTATCACAGTTACTGAGAAGTAAAATATTTTTATCTGTGTCCGGGCACATCGACAGTTTTTTTTATGACATAAACATAAATATCATTAAATTTTTTCGTACTTTTGTTTCAGTCAAACACGGAATTATTTTATTGGTTGTTAGTAAAACACTAGCGCCAGCTAGGTTTTGTGCGGAGAAGTGAATTCGGTATAATGTTCCTAGATTCAAGTGCCGAATCTTCTTAGATCCTTTATTTTTGAACCAATCAGAGACAACCACTGAGACGTCCGATTCAATAGTGAAATTGTATTCGCTCAAATAAATTGGTCCATTGTAAAATGAATGGTGAACGTAGAGAGCGTTCAAAGCTACAAAGCGCGATATTTGAAAATCTGCATTTTTATTTTAAAATTTATTTAAATATATTTTTTGGCAAACGGCGCAAATAAAGATACGTTTAAAATTACATACATTTTTTTTACTTTACATGTAAATATGACACTGCCATAATAATGTATTGATTATGTACTATTATTTCTAGAAAGTATCGTTCCCACCTTTTCCAATCAAGCTGATTCAAAATTCCCCAGTTTGAAAAGGCAGACCGTAATATTAACGTAATCTTTACCACAAAATTTCAAATTAATCAAAATCAAAGTGAATTTGCTTTACAGGACGTGAAATTTCTAAAATACCAATGTTTTTGATTCTGACCTAAATCCAATTTTAATAAGATATACATTTGAATTTTGTCTATGAGCTATAGCTGAAAAAAATTTCTTTTAACTTTTGTAACATATATGATAGTGACGAAAATTTTAAATTGTTTTTGTTTTTGTCTTACAATATCAGTTTGTAGTATCCGACCGAATATTCGGTTTCGGTTTCGGCCATAATTTCGTGGTTCGGTCAAAGTTTCGGTTTCGGCCAAAAAACAGCCGAACCTTCGGCTACAACCGAAACTACATTTATTTCCTTTTTTCTGCTTTAAATGCATATTAATCTCAATCTTGATTAATTTTTGGATATCAAATAAAATGATACTCAGTTTTAACTGTGTAAATGTCAATTTTGACAGTGAATTAAAGCTGTATTAACTCATATTTGATCGCATATTTGAAATGTGACCGATCTCAATTCAAAAACTGATTCAAAATTCCGCAGTTTGAAAAAGTAGACCGTAATATTAACGCAATCTTTACCACAAAATTTCAAATTAATCAAAATCAAAGTGAATTTGCTTTACAGGACGTTAAATCACTAAAATTCCAAAGTTTTTGATTCTGACCAAAATTCAATTTAATAAAATATAATTTGTTCACAAATTAAAAGACCACTGGCGATATCGCCTTGTGAAAAATACAACCGGCAACAGTATCTCAGTTAAAGATTTGGGAACAAAATTGGCAATGTTTGAAATAAACGATAAGGTTATACGTTCGGAACAAAATCTCTGATTCTAAATTTAATAATTATGATAGATTCATGGTTTTTACCTTATCGTTCGCAAGCAATTTTATAACAGACAAACTGTAATTAATTAAAACGGCTCGTTAAAATGAATATAAATGTAAATAATTTAATAGTAAAATTGAACTGACAAATTACTTTGACATGAAACTTCAAATACCCTGCCAAAAAAATATTTTGATAATGTTGTATAGGGGACTTGTGTTTTATACCAACTTAATGTAACAGGTGGTGGTTTTTTAATTTGTGAACAACGTATAGACATTTGAATTTTGTCTATGAGCTATAGCTGAAAAAAAATTCTCTTTTGACTGTTGTAAAACATGATAGAGACGAAAATTTTAAATTGTTTTTGTTTTACAATATAAGTTTGTTTGATTACAGTTATTAATAAATAAAACTAACATAAAATTGTTTTTGTTTCTGTCTTACAATATGAATTTACTCAATTTCAGTTATTAATAAATAAAACTATTAATTTAGATTTTAGTAAAACTATCTCTAACTTCTTTCGAATAAGATTCGGTTTCGGTTTCTGTTTCGGCCGAAACTGAGACATTAGCCGAAATTCGGTTTCGGTTTCGGTCGGACACTACGAATCGGTGGTCATCAGCTGCTCCGGACCTTACAGTAGAAAACATCGGGCTTATTCAAAACAAGCAATTAATCTACGAGATAATGTAGTTTACTTACTCAGGAAATAATTAACAAAAACCAAGATGTTCGCTGTGCAATATTTTGAAAGTAAGAAGCACGAGGTAGCCAAAGAGATACTCGACTTCAAGGTTTATAAACTTAAGACCAGGGCGCCAGCGGGTGTTCTATCTAGATGGCAGTACTTGTGAAAGCATTCTACAATTTTTGTGGATATAAATCTCAAGAAGGAATAATTTTTTTCCCAATTTTTAAAAGTGTTATGTTTCTTCATAAATCTATAAAGGTTTTCTGAAAATAGTATAAAATTTGATTGATATTTAATGTGATTAATTTAATAATTAAATTGTCAATATGTAACTTTTTTTTCAACAAAATTCGAAAAACAAATTATCACACGACGTCAATAAATGCATTTAAAACCATTATCTGCAATATGAGGAAGTTATCTCGTGTAATTACGACATTAAATAGATTTTAAATGTCGATTGTGGTGGTTCGAAGAAGCACTAAAACAATTTTCTCCAGAATAGTTCAGTCCTTCTCCAAATGAGGGCGCTCTTGTAACTACTTTTCAAAGTCTCTATCTATGCCTATTAAGCTATTCTGCATAATTCTTAATTAAGGCTGTGCGACAACAAATTTCACTCAAATGATAGTTTTCAGACATCGATAATATCGATTATTTATTCAATATCAATAGTTTTTATTTTTCCTATCAGTATTTTATAATAAATTTGAATATTGGTATTCTTGAACAGTCCTAATCCCAATGTAAGGGGAATTTTTTTATATTTTGCGCCCTATCTAGAAGCTTTATTTTAGGAACCACAGAAAAACTTTAAATACAAAGTTATACGTTTTTATACCAATAGGTATAACTCTACAAGATAATAATCTTGTAGAGTTATCACTAGAAACAAAAGTGCTCTTTCATCTTATGAAACAAAATATAGGGTGTTCCATTTCAAAAAATTAAAGTTGGTATTTTTTCTCCACTTTGCGCTGCGCATTTGTTTCTTGTTATAACTCTAAAAGATAATAGACATGAAGCCCTACTACTTTTGCATTTAAAGTTTATCTCTAGCTCCTAAAATAAAGTCTCTAGGTAGGATGCAAAATATAAAAAAAAACCCTGTACATTTATAATACTTGCAATTTGGAATTTCAGTTATTATTACATCCTCAAAACGTTCCATGTCCGCATCGTAAAATATTTGAGGAGTATTGGCATTTGAGGTGCTGTAACAGTGACAAGTTTAATTAGAAAACTTTTTTATAAAAACAAAATGTGCAGAAAATACTAGGTAATTTGAGAATCTTATCTTGGCTCACTCTCGTTAAATGCACATTGATTTTGCTTTTTTATTTTATTTTTTTGCCGTTTTGCGTACGTTCTGCCCATTGTAAAAGCACAATAATACAACACACCACCAAAATTATTGGAAAAAAAAAAACAAACAGCTAAACACAGTGTCCAACACAATAAACAAAAATTGTCGAAACAATGCTCAGGCACGGTTGCTAGCACGTGTTACGTGGGCTAAAATGCGCAGTTGCGACACCCTCTGTTGCATATAATAAAACCATCAATTTGGTCTGGCAATTTCGTCAAGCCCCTGGAAAAGTTATTTTAACACCCTTACAACTAAAATTCGTAATATTACTATGCTTGCTCCATCTGTTGCTTATTTATTTGAATACATCAAAAATACTGCCATCCCCACCCTTCGAGCCGTGGTCTTAAGGGGACGATTTATTTCAAAATGGCGGGAATTCCTTCCCATGTAAATAATAGGAGGAAAGAACTATTTTTTCAAAATTTAGGCACTAGTTTGACTTGAAAATGGATGTAATACGTTCCACGAAGCATAAGCTACGACGTGATCTATTTTTAAACTGAAATAGAAGGGTAAATTACTTTAAAATAAATAAATCAATCAATCGATGTCATACACACCAAAAGAAAATATATTTTAAGAAATAATCACAGCAAATCAGAAGAAATAAAATAGATCACATCGTAGGCAAACATATAAACTGTAAGTAGTATCAATTATTTCAGTCTACGTTCAGTGGTTTTCAAGAAAATATCCATTTTCTGAAAAAATTGTAGAAAATATAGCTTAAATTAAAACCAACTGCAATGTTTTGCTGGTAAGACAGATTTTGCTAAAAAATACATGAAATTCATTGGTTCACTAGTGTCGAGGTAGATGGCTCTGAATATGAAAGTGAATTAGGAGGTGGAGGAGAGTCCCAACCCAGAAGGGGAATACAATTTGAAGTTCTGTAGTCTGTACGTGGTCTGTACCAACAATGATACCAAATTATTATAACTACCGCGCGAGTCTAGCGTTCGTACCTTGACGTATACGTTTATTTAAAATTAAATACATCATGAAATAACAATTACAACAAATGTTTTGTACTGTCGCCGCCAAAAAATCTCTTACATCTTCAAAATCAAGTGTCCGAGTTTTTAATTATTTATTGCTTTGTAAATTGGTATTTTGAGAATTTTGTCATGTTTCCAAACGTACAGGTTAGAAACTGAGATTGAAATGATTACTATTTTACCTGGTATGACCCAGACAGTATCATTTGTTCAGTAAATATTACGCCATTCTAAATATTTAACGTCACATAAATGTCGAAATCGAAATAGAATTGTCGATTGCTTATGTTCTGCTATTAATATAATTTTTTTAACACTTGACAAGACTGCAGATTTTTTAAATCTGTTTTCACTATTACTTACCTATGGTTTAGATGCACGATATAAAATTAGTTACAATTATACAGAGTGTTCCGTATGGTTGTGCCAGACCAATGTTATGTTTTTTTTTTAATGGAACATAATGTATATTATACATACTGTATATTATGGTATATTTCTATTAGTCTTTAAGAGTAGATAAATTTATTATAAGGATATTACGTATCTAAAGCTAATAGTTTCCGAGATATTGACATTTCAATATAAAAAAAATGGTATTTGATGTTTTCCAAATTAGATGTTTATTAAAATTTGGCACTTAATTTTACAGTAACATTACATAACCTCTATGCAACAGAAAACAATTTCCATCTCGAACATATTCCTATAATTTTACTCAGGGTGATTCATAACTCCGATGTTTATTTTACTCGATTACTTTAAATGGAACACCCTATTTGCAAATTTTTTTTTCCGCATATTATTTGCGCGTCATAGTAATTTTATTTAAGCTATAATCATTCATACTACTGAGAATCGCTATTCGTCTTCTAACTTACTCGTTTTCTGGACAGATCAACTATAATAATAAACTATAATATATTCACTACTGCTGTCAATCACTATTCGTCTTCTAAATTACTCGTTTTCTCTCAGTCTGAATTTCAATTGTTTGACACTGACAAATTAAATCTCAAGACCAACTTAATACAACGAAAAGCAGGTGTACGCGATTTTTTGCAAGCCACAGTACTATTGCAGCCTTAAAATTTCGCACGATTCAGTTTTTCATTGTAAATTCGGTTTTTAGTGACTTGTCAAAACTATTTAATCATTTTGAATGGCAGATTCCAAATCGTAAAATTGAAATGTTTCAAATGCCAAATCACATGCTTTCTGAAATAGAAAAATAGTTATCTTACTTTTCTGCTGTAGTTAAAATATAACCAAAAATCTGAGAACCGAATGATGTTTCAGTGTTATGTGATTAGTGTCAAATTTAAAGAGAAAGCCTGGTTGACAAAACTAAAATTTTGATAAAAACATGACATGACATGACAAAAAATCGTGCGAAATTTTAAGGCTGCAATAGTACATTTAACGACACAAACATTTGCTGGGTAGCTGTAATTATGAACTATCCATTGAACTGTTCCATTTTTGTCTTAGCTGTATAGCTAACATGAACCAATATTTTTCAAAGTAAAATAATGACTGAACTTTAACAAAATTCTTAAGGCCGTTTTCATAATAAGTAAAGTCCGGATTTATATGTGCTAAAAAAGTGGAAAATAAGTTCTTTTTATGCGATTAAAATGGATCAAAATATGGATATTATATGCGATAAAAATTTTATTTTACTTATACATACTTTAGAATAATAAAAACATAAATTGTTTCATATAAGTAATTTTAACACTTAACACTTAAGTAGTAGGATTACAAAATATAATCAACAGTTGATTTAAATTATTTGGGGTAAAATTTTGTCGTCTGTCTGTCAAAATATTTTTATAAGAGGAAAACGAACGCTCGACATCGCATGAAGTAATGGGCGCAAATTTCATGGATGCTACATCTTTGGGGTCCATGTCCAAATCCTCTTCACTTTGACCTTTTAAAACTAAACAGATTTTCCTCATTTTATTGTAGTCAGGATTACGTAATAGAACCTTGTCTAATTTTGCCATTAACTTCTCTCCTATCTCCCCTGGAATTGATTTTACACTTTCAATTGCATCATCGACCACTTCAAAAGAATCTAATAGAGCCGTCTGGGATGATTCCAACTTTTTAATGGTGGATATTAAAACCGAAAAATGAGTTTTAATGAATGCTAATTGATTCCCGATGTTTGTGTTCGACATGCATTCCTTACAAATTCTTAAAGCCGCTGAATTGGAATCATCCAATTCTAAGAAAATTTCCTTTAATTGTTTAATGTTATCTGCGTAAAAATTTGCTGCTTCAAGCCACGTACCCAATCTCGTAATTATTGGTTCTGCTGGTAATGGCAGGTCAGCAGCTAATTCTTTATAGTGTTGTATACGCAGTGGGGCTTTAAGAAACGCCTTTTTTCCGTTATTGATCAACTTATTTACTGTTGGGTATTCTAGTCGCACCAATTCAGCGAGCCTATTCATTGCGTGAGCCATACAAGTGAAGTGCATCAGATTTGGGTAAAACACCTGTAAAGCCTGTCCTGCTTTTATCATGTAGGCTGCTGCATCAGACACCATTAGTAATATATTTTCCGATTTAACTTGATTAGGTGCATATAAAAGTGTCAAGCTGTCGTTAATAAAACGTGCGATCGTTGAATGATTTGTTTTTTCCAAAACTGCACTATTTACCAAATAAGATATTGGTGCAACTATGTTGCTTAATACTCCTGCTAACATATTTGCTACATAACGACCGCAGGCATCTGTCGTTTCATCAACTACTATATAAATATTGTTGTCGCTAAGCTTCTCTCTTATTTTCTTCATCCGTTGCTGGTAGCATATACTTAGATAGTTTTTCCGCAAAGTCGATTCATTTGGAATATGACGATTGCAATATTTTTCCAAAAAAGTTCGAAAACTTGCTTGTTCAAGTTTATGCCAAGGAATGTTTGACTCTGCCATAGCACTGCACAAGTCTAAAAAGAATTCATTTCCTGTGTCACTGCCCTGTGAGTTACTGGCTGTTGAAGAAATAAAAGACTGCTTAAAGTTAGACACACATCTTTTCTCCGACTCCTTATGGAGGTTTGTAGCCAAATGTTGATCAATCTGGTACTTTTGGTCTGACGACACCTTAAAATATTGTCAAAATGAAAATGTGATTTTTAAGAGAATTTGTAAGGTATCTACCTGTTTTGAGCATGCGTTGCAAAAAATAACTTTTCCATCTGTAGTTAGATGTTTAGATGCTTTAATCCATTTTTTTCAATAGCTCGGATCGAGAGGATGCTACTTTCGGCATTTTGATAAGATAAGCACTGAATTTATTTCGTCTTTAAATTAAATAAGAAAATAACAACTAATTCGCGTTGATAAATACACTAGTCACTAGTCACACACATTCACGGAGTTCTTATCTCAAACTGAAATGCAAAACATAAGTGCAAAATGCAAGTGCAAGTCGCTACAGATTCCCAGAAAATCACATTCCGGGAAATCGTAAAATAAAGTGGCCAGACGTTGAGAAGAATAAATTACTTCTTGGAAAAGCTGCAGACTTGAATATTGACCGTATATGGAATTATAATGTTATTTATATCAATATATGGATAAATAAATAAATATGCGCTAAAAGTCTAAAATATTAAGTTATATGCGAAATAAAACTACCATTTTTGGGCTTCTCTAATCGACAAACATATAAATACAAAACGCCAAGTTTAGGTATGTTAGCGTAAAAAACTTGTAAAAACTTATAAATCCGGTCTCTAATAATAAGACTAAATTTAAAGTTACTTTAACCTAAAAAAATACATTTGTTTTCCTATACCTAAAGTGACTTTAAATTAAAGCTTCCTTAAAGTCTGATTATAAAAATGGCCGTTAGAATTATTAAATTTACGCCAAAAAGTGGGATAGGTTAACCACTCGTTAAAGTAGGAATTAAGTTTCTGGAAACATTTCGATCAAGTTTTAGATATCTTAAATAATCATACATATCTATCTATTTCAGGAATGCTTTAGTATTTTTCTCATGAAGCGAGTATCAATTTTTAGTCGTTGGTTGTAAAGGATTACTATTTATTATGGATATTATTACTGATTAGAAGTTGCAATTCACGAACACCGAAAGAAGAGCATTTCAGAAGAGTGTATTCATAATGCCGTCAATATTTGCGCTATTCCTGATATGCACACGAACACAAGAATCACTTTTTCGCCCAGCTCGTTTGTGTATCGCTAATGATGGACGCCACGTCGAACAATAGACATGACCATTTTTTTAAAATTTTTATCTGAAAGTAGATAAAAATACTATAATTTAGATAAATTCCTTTTTTTGAATTTTGAAATTTTTTTGAATTGATGAAATTCCCGCCAAGAATAACTTTCGCCGAGCTCTTTGTGTGTCGCTAATGATGGACGACACGTCAAACAATAGACAACATGACCTTTTTTTTAAATTTTTATTTGAAAGTAGATAAAAATACCATAATTTAAATAAATTCCTTTTTTATTTAGATAAATTCCTTTTTTAAAGTCGTTAAAAATAAGAGAAATTTGAATCGATTAAATTCCCGTTAAAACACACGTTCTGACCGTGTGACGTCAATGTTCATAAGTTATCAAGTGGTAATAAGTGAATACAAATACGAACACATAAAACTTATTAACATGAATAGTAAAACATCAATATTGTGCTATACTATAAAATGTAAAAATAGTTGTGCAAGAACTCCGAATAAATTATTTATAAAGGTCTTACAAATTTCCCACCAACGAAGTAAAACACATAATAATTTCTTTAAGATATTAACTCCGTGATTGTTTAAATTAAAACTACATTTTTCGGCACATATTAAGAGTAAGCATTCAAATTAGTTGACAAGTGACTGCAATGTCTGCATAAAACATAAACGTCAAGTGACATTTTATGAACAATGACGTCAGAGCAAATGAGAAGCCGTTTAAATACACGTATATTTGAATATTTTATTTTATATTTTATTTAATTTTTTTAAATTTTATTTTATATTTTTATTTTTTAAATTTTATTTTATGTTTTATTTAATTCTTTTAATTTTATTTTATATTTTATTTTATTTTTTTATTTTATTTGAATATTTACGTTTTTATTTATTAATTAAAGAGAATAATAAATAGAAACAGCGTATAAATTTTATGTTTTCATGTGTGTTATTGACTATAGTCTCTATTACGCAGCTTTAATTAATAATTTTATATTATTGTCATTTCTAATTGTTTAATAGTGGACGTTTGTTTAAATGTGATCCTCCACACAGATGATGTTCGGTGAATGTGTCTTGTGTTTTAGTTGCGATGTTTACTGTCTGTGATCAGAGAAGCAAGGTCCGTAAGTTTTTTTTTCGTTATTTCATGAGCGCCGGATAAAGGACCGATGAGGGAATTTTCTCTTTGTTATAAGAATTTTTTTTGTATTTTATTTTTTTCATGTTTGTGCTGTCTGCGTACTGTGGTTAAAAATTTTGCACTTATTTTGCAAACATCCTCTATAACAGTTGCAACCAAAATTTAATTACATTACGCATAATTATGTCACTGTTACAATTTTCAACATAATTAAATAATAAAATAATGTGTCCTCACATTCTATCTATATTTTTCGTTTCCCCCATAACTATTCTATTGTATTTAATAATAGATAATAATTGTATCTATTAATAAATTTATTTTATTTAATAATAATTATTGAACCTGATTCATGCAGTGAGTTATTACTATTTTTTAAGAAAATTTGCTTCTCGTTTTTGTATCTGTCAATTTCTTAGTTTGAAATAAAGTGTGAATATTTAAAACACATATTATTGCTTTATAACTTTTGAAATATATATTTATTTAAAATATTCAAGTTTAAAACTCCCGCCTTTGCTGTGCCCAAAATCCAGGTGGAGCCACTTTTGCGAACTAAACTTCATTACATTTTTAATTTATTAAGTGTCACATCTTCCTAGACCCTTCATCTTTGATCCTTATGTTGCTTTTTTAAAATAATCATCTGAAAGCATGGTAACCTAAGCAACTAATACCGCTAAATCAAATAATTTAAATGTCTAGCACACTTTGAAGTAAAACTTTCGTTACAAATTTTAAGATTACTTCATGTTTAATCCGCTTTTTAACAGATAGTGAGCACAAGAAAACGTACATTTACTAAACTGCACTCACATGCAGTTCAAGAGAAAAAGTGAACGAATGGTAGGAATAATAAATAACACACTGATTGGTCAATTATTTATTATGTAAATCTTCTCAATAACTCAATAGTTACTCAAATACCGCAAATTTGAAAACCCCTGGTATCAACGCGATGCTTGGTATTTAACAAGATGGTGTTCCATCACATTTTACGATGAAATTTCTTACTAAAATAGTAAAGGAGACTGTGGTTTAAGAGATAATTGAAATTATCCTCTGCCCACAATAATTTTTATATCCGTAGATACGTATTTCGGCAGCTAAGCTGCCATCTTCAGTACGTTACCAACTTAAAAGCACTAAAAAATGTCTCAAAACAACCTAATCACACTGACAAGATCATGAAAATGTTAAACCTAACAAAAATCTAATCATTCTAAAAGATATATATGTCTAAAATTAACTGTCAGAAAACCTTACAAATAAGAGCCAACCAGACAACACGGAAATGCGGAAATAAATAGTCCAAAGACCCGAAACAACTTCTTATTCTAACCAAAAAATAAGTATATAATTCCCTGTTATTTGGTACCTAAAAATCCTGAAAATAAGTTAATTTTAGGTGTTCAAATATATATTTTTTTCCGATTTATACATAACATATTTAGTTTATTTTCAGGATTTTTAGGTATCAAATAACAGGGAATTATATACTTATTTATTCGTTAGAATAAGAGGTTTTTTTCGGGTCTTTTGACTATTTATTTCCGCATTTCCGTTTTTTTTCGATTTATGCATAACATATATAGTTTATTTTAGATTTTTACATATTAATTTATATATAATAATTTATATTTATTATATTATATTTATATAATTTATATTTATTATATTAAAAATTATTGTGGGCAGAGGTTAATTTCAATTATGAAATTTCTTAATAAAATATTTCCTGAACGATTCCCATGAGCCAATAAGCTTGAGCAGCCAGAAACTCTCTACGAACAGACTTAGTGCTTTCTTTTGCTTACAAGCTCGTGTTTTGATTCAAAACACAATTCAAACTTTTAAGCGAAAGAAAGCGCCTATTTTAATTAAAAAAAATCTATTTCTCACAGACTTCACGGTAATTGTGTCACATTCAACAGTCAACATGACAGATCGAGAACAAACGCGGAGTAAACAGCCACGAGAATTACGTTGGTTACCTAGATTTACAATGCTTTGACATGATTATCTTAAAATGCAACACAGGGATATGTTGCAAAATAAAATAAAAGCATTATATGGAAGATAAAAATTTTTAGTCGCCAAATTCAAAAGTAAGAACCCAATGCCTCGGTCTCATTATCACTTTCAGTTTTACTAAATTTGAAAACAATATACAGTGTGAATAAAAAGTAACAAACATCGAAGGTTTGATGCTAATTATTTGCCACAAATTGGCATTTTCTTTTTTCTGTTATGTCACAATCTTGGGCTATGGCTGGTTGCAATTAAAAAAAATACAATTGGGAACTTTCGTGACAAGTGTTGGCGCCTGGCGGAGAAATAAGTAACGAGAGTATACGTGATCAACAATCGTATTATGTGGTGTCAGGAGGTGGTGTTAGATATGTCTCAGATGTTATAAGCATAGTTTCATTAAATAAACTGTGATTTTATTCATAAAAAATATCTATCAAACCTAAGTCGAGGTGTTATTGTTCCGTACCACAATGCAAAAGCTACGCAACAAAAGATATCAGCTTACATTAATTTTCAAAAGAGAAGGCATTTTCAAAAAAGTGGGCTGTTACCTTTGTCAACTATAATTTTGTTCTTTTAGCAACGCCTTTGAAGACAAAAAGGATATTAAAAAAATTGTTATGCCTTCTTGCAAAATACCGATTAAAAGCCATGAACTTTCAAAATCAAATAAGGGCAAAAGTAGAAGATTTCAGTGTCGCCGGGAACATAAATCTGAGGCTCAGGTAGTGTTGTAAATTTACTGGTAAATTATACAGGGAGATTCAGGCAACCCTTTTAAATTAAATAAATTAAATTAAAAGTTTACGGACTTCTCCTTTGAATTTCTGTTTCATATTTTGTAGTTATAAGTTAACGATATGGATCTATCAAAATATAATATTTTCAAATTTCGGACACTTCCGCTTATACCAGAAGTTGCTGTCAACTTTCTTATTTTAAATGGAATATTCCAATTTTTAGTGCTTTTTTAAAATCTTCATAAAATTCTAAAAATATTTTGTACAACATGTGATACAAGAAAAATTAACCGTTTCCGAGATATTTTCATTTTTAAAAATAACTCAGACTTGCAGAACCTTGGTTATGATACTGCCATCGTTGTGCATCAAAAGCCATGATGCCCATTTTTGGCCTGTGGTAGGCTACAATAACATTCTTTCAGATCGTGTCCAGTTTTGCACTTGATTACTTACAGGTTGGTTGAAAAGTAACTATTCGAACTAATTTCAACTGTCGAAATGTCGTGTTTTTTTAAATGGAACGCTTAGTATATTTTTATACCATGTGACTCAGGATTAAATGTTCTTTCGTTCTGTATTAGCATTCCCTATACCTATTTCTTATAGTTCACTCGTTATCGATGATTTCTTTTTAGCGCGTAATTTTTTTTCCACTTTTCGGTATTATTTTTAAATAGTGGGCTATGAAAACTAGAGAAATTATAATTTTTGAAATCATCTGTCTAGTAGGAATCTAGTAGAAAAAAAAAACAATTTAATCGCTACAAAGAACCAAAAAATGAATAGTCAAACACAGACATGTTAAATGTATTTGATGATAAAAAAATCGGCAATTCAAGAAGTTAATAAAAAAGTTGTTATATCGAGGAAAATGCTTTATTACTTAGATACAGTAGAAAGTCATTACTAATACATAATAGCCGAGGACAACTTAGAGCCAATATTATAACCAACAATTTGTGTATTATTTTTAATATTTTTGATTTATTTATTAGTTTTCATACAATTTTGTATTGTAAGTGTAAATTTCTCCTTGTAATTGTGTAAATAGTCATACCAAGAATTCTAATACATGGGGCATATGTAAACAAAAAGTTCAGATGATAGATGTGTATTTAAATATTATTTATCGGTTTTTAAAATGAAATTGAAATTTCTGTCAGAAATTAATTTAGAAAACCTCAGTTTGTTAAATTTTCATAGCAGACTATTCAGGAATAATAATGAAAAGTGAAAAAAATTGATGTCTCAAAGAGAAAATCATGAATAGAAAGAGAAAGGTAAGAGATGGGTATAGGGAATGCTAATACTGTTCGAAAGAACATTTAATTTTGATTATTGACACCCAGTATTTTTTTATGGTATAAAAAAATACTGGGTGTTCTATTTAAAAAACATGACTTTTCGACAGTTGAAATCAGTTCGAATAGAAGTTACTTTTCAACCAGCCCGTAAACGATTTTGTGTAAAATTAGGTATGACCTGAAAGCTTATGAGCATAGCCTACTACAGGCCAAAAATTGAAATTATGGCCTTTGTTACACAAAGATGGCAGCATCATAAACAAGGTACTGCAACTGTGAATTTTTTTTTAAATGGAAATATCTCTAAAACGGCTAATTTTTCTTGTATTACATGTTACACAAAATATTTCTAGAATTTCATGAAGATTTCAGAAATGTAATAAAAAAATGGGGTATTGCATTTAAAATAAGAAAGTTGACAGCAACTTCCGGTATAAGCGGAAGTGTCCGAAAATTGGAAATATTATATTTTAATAGATCATTATCGCTGACTTAAAACCGCAAAATCGAAATAGAAATTCAAAGAGGAAGTCCGTAAACTTTTAACGAAAGTGTTGCCTGAATCTCCCTGTATAATTGACTAAATATACCGGATTTTTTACCGGTAAATTAAACGGTAAATAAAGTAAATAACAAAATGAAATGAATGGTGTTGCTTTTTACTTAATCTTTCAGAAAAGACCAAATACTGCTACCACACAATCCTCATTTCATGAGAAAATAATCTTTTTCTTATGTATGAATAATAATTAAAAGTTGAAATTGACTCTTGTCTCATAAAAATTGTAAGAAAATGGTTCTTAAACTATAAACAGACACTGATAAAAGTGTAATGAACGTATATTGTTTTCAATTTTAAGTCTCCATTGAAAGTTTAAAAATAATTTTCTAATAATTTAAAGGTTATGTTATGATCTTATAACCGGAAGTATTATAATAATTACAGGTAGAACTTCCTCCCTAAGGTGGACAATAAGGTGAAATGTGTGTGGAATTTCGAGAAAGTTTTTATATTGTTACGTACCCCACCGAGGGTTCGAAATTTGGGGGTTCGTATCCCTCTCCTTGGGGGGGTCGTCGCGCTAGCTCGAGGTACCTGTGACAATGAAAAGGGTACTTACCGGCAGTTCTCTATGGGGGATCCAAAAATTACTCCCGTCTCCGGTTATATAAGCAGTTTCTTGTCCCCCAAAAGAGGAGGTGTGCCAGGCAGCACCTTCCACTACTCACTGTGTCTCTCACATCCCGCTTACCTGGTACTCCTCCTTCATTATTCCAGATACCCACCAACAGGTGGCCTCTGGGGCACGTTCACGGCAATTCCCCCTCCCTCCAAAATATGCCTCCTGGCATTTTCATTTGACTTCATCCATTTTGAGGTTTTAAGGTTTCTGCCTTGAACGTTCCCCATTACAATTTACAAGTTACATATTACATTATTTGACATTCTTTCTGAACATGGAATTTGTTTTATTAGAAACTTTGTAGTTAATTTTCACCCACGTGGTAGCCATTTTGAGCGTTTTTTTTTTTCTTTTGGCGACGGCGTTTTCGGTGTTGTTCACTCTGACGATCACCATATGTTGCAAAGAGGGTGAGGCATTGGGGTAATCCCACGGCTCCCCTGATGTGTTCCAGTAGTAATTCCACCCAGGAAGGAAAACAATTTTCTATTCAGCAGTTACTTCAGCATCAATCGTCGTCTTTGCGGAATATCCTGTCCATAGCGGGTTTATATTGGTTGGACAGAAATAATCGCACATTGTAGAATTGTCCACACCTTAATTTAAACAGGTTCCAATTTCTTCATGCCATAAATTAGCAGTTACGGCCTCCGGTCACAGCGTATGGCTGTGTACTCCATCGTGACCCAAAGACTGGAGATGCGAGACAGTGCCAAGCTGTTTCTTTCTGCAGCATTTTGACTTGTACCAATCCCTGGTGGAGGATATGCAACAAATAATCGCAGTATCAAGATATGAATTTCCTTTTTTACATATATAGATATTATGACTACTGGGGGTTCATTTATAAAAATCTGTTACTTATCATTAGTTTTACAAATTTTGTTAGTTCATGCATGTTCTCTTTTTTGTGTACTGTGAGAATGATTGGCCACTCATCCTCACAGTTTTTTGTATGCCTAAAAACACTTGTCTGAACCGAACAATTAACCTAGAAACTACTACAAAGTTAAATATGTATTAGAATGATGTGTACTTATATTGTTACATGTTATAATTAATTTCTGATCTGTTACATCACGAAATGATCCGTTTTCACCTACTGATCAGACTAGGTGATTCAGTTCATCACGCGATGTCGCAGCTCTTAAATTTACTCTACATTTTCTACCATCAGGCAGAACAAATAACCCTTCCTCATAGGTTTTTAATTCAATAGATGCATTTTGGGCATGATTATTTCCATTCTTTTTAACACATTTTTGTTTTACACATCTAACTACAAAATATATTATGATAATTAATATTACTATTACAGTGCTGTACAAAAGACTGGAATGAATCTGAGGTTTACTTTTAAAACTTGAATCATCTTTTAACTTTCTCAGTGTTGCTTTAATTTCATGTAACTTTAGTATTTTCAACATATAAAATAGCGACATCTTACTATCGCTTTTTGACCTAACATTGCAGTAGGATAGACAAATTGAAGCGGGATTTGCTCCTAATGAGTTCCCCATGCAAGGCGGCCATGCTTGCTGTCAAAGCATAATGAAAGATTTTAGAAAAATTTTGTGCAAATCGTTCTTGATTGCAGTGAGAACCTCGAGCAGCCTCTGGACAGCTGTTTCAGCCCTGCTTGGGGCTTCTTCAGCAGAAACGTAGCTCGACATTCCCACTGCAGACCAAAAACGACTTGCCCAATTTATTCGCAAATGCAGCAAGCATGGCCGCCTTGCATGGGGGACTCATTAGGAGCAAATCCCGCTTCAATTTGTCTATCCTACTCCAATGTTAGGTCAAAAAGCGATAGTAAGATGTCGCTCTTTTATATGTTCATCATTCTTACATCGCATTTGCGAATAAATTGGGCAAGTCGTTTTTGGTCTGCAGTGGGAATGTCGAGCTACGTTTCTGCTGAAGAAGCCCCAAGCAGGGCTGAAACAGCTGTCCAGAGGCTGCTCGAGGTTCTCACTGCAATCAAGAACGATTTGCACAAAATTTTTCTAAAATCTTTCATTATGCTTTGACAGCAAGCATGGCCGCCTTGCATGGGGGACTCATTAGGAGCAAATCCCGCTTCAATTTGTCTATCCTACTGCAATGTTAGGTCAAAAAGCGATAGTAAGATGTGTCGCTATTTTATATGTTCATCATTCTTACATCGCATTTGCGAATAAATTGGGCAAGTCGTTTTTAGTCTGCAGTGGGAATGTCGAGCTACGTTTCTGCTGAAGAAGCCCCAAGCAGGGCTGAAACAGCTGTCCAGAGGCTGCTCGAGGTTCTCACTGCAATCAAGAACGATTTGCACAAAATTTTTTTAGTATTTTCATTATAATTTTCAGCATCCATAATTTAATTTAGTTTTCCCATGTCCATATTTTTTAAATTGTCAATGAAACTTTCATATACACGCTATTATTTAATAAATTAATTTTGTATGGCTTATTTATATTCCAATTTTGAGAAAACTCTAATGTTTTGGTTGACTTCAGGACATCAATCTTACTAGGATTAATTATAATACTATTTGAAAATGCTTTGCAATCAGGTGATAGTTTCAACATTCCTGAGCCGCACAGTTCAACATTGAGAGTTATTTGTGATTGATTTTTTGTGCAGATTAAATTTAAAGTTTCTGAATTTGGTGAAATAAATATCCAAGAATTTACAGTATTTGTTTCTTTCAGCGTTGCTCTGACTGATATTCCTTTGACTACGCCTATTATTAGTATCCATTGTAATATTTTCCGGATATCCGCCATGGCTTAGGAATTTCTACAATTTCCTGAAAATTGTAACTTTTATTTTGATGTGAGTTGGCTCTCTTTTTCCTACGTCTGTCTTCCGCTAGATATGATTTATTTCCGTAAGTACCTGCACAAAAAATATATTAGTGGTTGCATAAGATTAATATGGATTATGTCGTTTTACACCCTACATACGTACACCTATTCCCTTCTAATGTTTTCTTATCTTATTACTTATTCTAATTATAACTTATTTATATCTTATTTACAGAGTTTATTACTTTATTTTTTCATAAAATAATAGATAACAATTTTCTGTGTCTATTTCTTCTGGTTGCATATCCGTTACCTGACTATCATTATATATTAACCAGGCCTTATGTTTCCCGTCTCTAATTTGAGCAAAATAATGCCCATTTCGAGAATCACCTACATGATTTACAGTTCCGTATAACTGATAATTTACTGAACTTTGATTTATACACATTTTATTTATAGGAGGTTTTACAATTTTGTTTATTTTTTCCACTGCTTTGCCATTCCAAACGTATCTCTCTAGAAGAATTATTAATATCTGTGGCAATTTTAGGATTTTCCAAAATTTATTACATTTTGTCTTTGTACCACATGAGTTACAGTTAAGCTCAATAACTTCTTTTGTACCGACCATAAAATTTTCTAGATGTTTTTGAAACGTACTTTCATTTTCCAAGTTTGTTATTTGGAATGATAAATTTTGGAATTGATTAGTCATACTTGATTCCTGTCCACATTTTGAGCATTGAATTTTGGTTTCCGCTAATCCAGTAATCATTTCAGAAATGATATTTTCATTTACTATTTCCTGTAGTATGTAATATAATGCTTCAAGCGCATCCTGTTGGTTATTGCCCACAAATATTTCAATTTTTTCTGAAAGTTTATTTTTCAGATGCTTTATATTAACTACCCATGGCCAAGTTGGCTTCCACAAGTCCATAATAATTTCAGCAAAAATATCCATAACACTGTCTTTCCTTAAACAGTGGAGAGAGTTGAATTTATAATTTAAAAAGAATTTTTTAAGGGGTTCGGTATTAGCCAGACATTGAATGATTGCATTCAAATAACATGTATTTCCGAGGTTAACTAACCCTTTAGTTTTGTTTGAGATTGAAGAATCTTTATGATTGTTTAGTGATACGTTTTCGGTTATTTTATCAGAATATTGTTTTCTGAAAATTTCGCTACTTTTTTGAATTTTATTAGGACTCTTTTTAAGTGGTTCATTTTGACATTTTACTTCATTGTCTTCCAAAGGTGATTTATCGGTATTCATCGTGTTTTTAATATTATTTTTTATATTCGTAATATTTCGTTGTTTTAGTTTAGAATTATAATATTCGCGTGTAGTGTTTTTTGTTTTATCTTGGTTTTTCTCATTAATCAATGAATTTTGAGCTTCAATGTTTCTTATCTTTCCTCTTTTGCTCCTTACCTCATTTTCTTTGTTCCATTCCATATAGTATGGCGCTAGGCGTGAGACATGAATTATATCTTGTTTTTTTCTCTTTCCTGTCCCAAATTGAATTACATAATTTAAGTCGTTGCGTTTTTCTATTATTTTGAAACGTCCTGAATATTTTGGTTGAAGTTTATCACTTTTTCCTACTTGCCTAATAAAATTTTTGACTTTAACTAAATCACCTACATTGTATTTGACTTCTCTATGTTTTTCATCATTCCTAATTTTATCTTCCGTTTGTTTAATTTGTAGATTTTGAGCCGCTAGTTCTCTTATTTCTTGTATAATTTTTTGATTTTTAATGCCGTAATCAGTGAACATCGGCTGCTCAAGTTCTGCGTCACTTGGCAACACTGGTTCTCTACCGTAAACCAATACAAAAGGACTTGTTTTTACTGCCGCCTATATAGTTGAATTATAGGCAAAAATACAGTGTGGTGGATATGTGTCCCAGTCTTTTTGTGACGTAGAGGTATATTTGCTGATCATGTCCACAATAGTCTTATTTAATTTCTCTGTTAACCCATTCGTAGAGGGTTTGTAGGCTGTAGTGTAAGTATTGTTTGATCCCAGCAATCTCACGATTTCTGTAATCATTTTTGACATAAATACTGTCCCACGATCACTTAAAATTTTCTTCGGCGAACCGTGCCTACAAATTATTTCTTCTACTATAAACTTTGCAACTGGTTCTGCTTTTCCTGATGGTAATGCCTTGGCTTCAGCCCATCTCGTTGCATAATCTGTTGCTACAATAATGTATTTAGCTCCCATCGTGCTTCTTGGAAAAGGTCCCAGTAGATCTATTCTTATCATTTCGAATGGAGCTCCTACTGTAATGGGGTTTAATAGCCCGGGTGGTTTCTGGTTTGCGGACCCTTTTCTTATCTGACATTCTGCGCAAGACTTAATGTATTTGGTGATATCTTTATTCATTCCATGCCAAAAGAATCTTTTTTAAATTTTATCTAACGTTCTTGTGAGTCCTAATTGACCGCTGATTGGTTCTTTGTGGTAACTATGTAAAATTTCTTCTTTCATATCCCTTGGTATCACTAACAATTTATTTTGATCCGAGGTTTTATTGTTCGATTTATATAGAACGCCATTTAATAATTCGAAATTCTTTGCCAGTCTCGGAAGTGTCGCATCTCCGTATGTACTGTCCTGTATTGCCTTTCTTATGTTCTTCAAATTTTCATTAGTTTCTTGCTTTCTGGCTATTTCTATTTAAGATAAATGTAGGAATATTAAGGGCACGCTCTTCATCTTCTTGCGTTCCTTCTGTGCATGGGTACCTAGACAGCGCATCTGCGTCTTTATTTGTCGTTCCACGTTTATGAAAGACTTTATAAGAATACTCCATTAGCTTTAGCGACCACCGCAGTAATCGATTTCCTGGAGATTTTAAAGTCTGTAACCAGCAGAGGGCATGGTGATCCGTAACAATATTAAATGTTTTTAGTCCCCATAGGTAGTTTCGAAAATATTCCACTGCCCAGACTGCGGCCAAGCACTCTAATTCCGTTATCGGATAATTCTTTTCATACGATGTTAAAGTCCGCGAAATATAGGCTAGAGGATGTAGTTTTCCTGACACGGCTTCCTTCTGTAGTAGCACTGCCCCTATTCCAATCCCACTGGCATCGATATGTAACTCTGTTTCGGCTTCTGGATCGAAGTGTCTAAGTATTGGAGCATTCGCTAATTTATTCTTAAGGGTTTCGAAGGCTTTCTTCTGTTCTTCTCCCCATTCGAATTCGCTTCCTATAATATTATATAAAGGAGTAGCCACCTCAGTGAATTTCGAAACGAATTTTCTAAAGTAATTTGTTAGTCCAAGAAAACTTTGGACATCTTTTACTTTTTTAGGTGTCGGAAATTTCATAACGGCTTCGACTTTTGTTTTATCCGGCAGTATACCTTTCGGAGAGACTGTGAAACCCAAAATTCTTAACATTTGTTCTCCAAAATGATATTTTGACGGTTTTAATGTTAACCCTGCTTCCCTTACTCGATTAAACACCTTTCGTAACCTTTCTATGTGTTCTTTGAAAGATTTACTGACAACTATAACGTCGTCCAGTAAATCGCTACTTCTTTCCACTTTAGGTCTTTGAAAATAGTGTCTGTTAGTCTCTGAAAAGTACTGGGAGCATTACACAGGCCAAAACTAAGTCTATTAAACTCATAAAGACCATCGCTGGTAATGAAGGCGGTTTTGTGCCTCTCGCTTTCTTTTATTTGACACTGCCAATACCCACTATTTAGATCTAGGGTGCTGAAATAGTTATTCCCACCTAAAAATCCTACTATGTCTTCTATTAAAGGTAAAGGATAAGCCGATTTAGTGGTTATTGAGTTCAATTTCCGATAGTCAACGCAAAATCGAAATGATCCGTCCGGTTTTTTCACTAACACTACCGGTGAAGCATATTAACTGTCAGATGGGCGAATGATTCCAAGTTCCAACATTTCCTCGATTTGTTGTTTTATGATGTCTTTTTCTTTTAAGCTCACTCTGTAGGGTCTAGATCTAACAGGTTCATTATTTCCCGTTTCAATATTATGCTCTGCCATATTTGTAAATCCCAAGGTTTTATTGTCCCATGCCATAATGTCCGAATAGTTTTCAATTAAATGAATCAATTGTTGTTTTTGTTTGTATTCTAACTTTTTGTTTATATGAAATATTTTATTTTCATGTAATGTTGCTACTGGTTTTCTGTAAACAGAGACATCTTCTTCTAAAAGCAATTTTTTTAATTTACCTTCATTATCCTTCATCACGTAGCCTAAGGCGGTGCCTTTTTTAAAGATACAGATTTGTTGCCATAATTACGAAATTTAATTATATTATTTCCAAATTCTTCAAAATCATCATTCAATTCTAGTTTTTTTTTTTTTGGCCAAAATTCTCGCCTAGGTATAAAGGTACAAAGTGTTGGAGTATTCTTACTTTTAACTTCTTCTGAAAATTTTATTTCGCAAATGCCACTTTCTTTTGCATTAATCGTTACTGATTGTGCTAAATTAACTTTTATAATTTTGTTATTAGCTATTTCTTTAATTAATTCTTCTCCTGGTAATTCCTCCCAGCCATTTGTCTTCTCCATGAATTTTCATTTCTTCGTACATTTTTAGTGTGTTAAGTCGCAAATCACAATTTCTATATTTGTATCTTGAAATATATATGAAATTATCTTTTGTATGTATTCCCAATTACATTTATCTAACCCGCAACAAATTTTTGGCATCACCACGAATCCATCATTTTTTAATGCATGTTGTTTTAGTTTTATTAATGCGGAAAAGATATCCTTGTACGTTGATTTGCCGTTTGAAGATTTTTTTGTTATTAGGTAATAGATGAATTTACCATTCATATTTATAAATGCTAAGTCACCGACTCTACAATGCTGATTTCTTAACTCAGTTACGTTATTAAATTTTAATTTGAACAATTTTGCTATTCCTTTTGACATCTTTAAATCCGCCGCTACTGCGTTTGCTAAACTGTATTTCTCTGATACATCAAAAAGACTACCTTGTTGAATGGTTATATTTTCCGGTAAATTAATAATTCCGTCCCAAACCTTCAAGAAATGTTCATATGTACAACTTAGCTTATATAGTTCTTGCTGTAAACCCTGACCTATGTTATGTTTGTCACGTACCTTCAGATTATTATTTCATTTAGCTTCGTCTTGTTTTGAACTCTCCGGGAGTGATGCGCTATTATGTAGGTCATTTATTTTTAAATTATTTAAAGAAATTGTACGATCAACGAAATTAATTGTAGTACCATTATCACGCAAAAAGGGAAAACCTAAAATCAGTGGGGCGGCCGCTTGTTCTAAAACTAAGGCCTTTATTTTTGTTGACATGTTATTTAATTGAATTTCAATTTCAGACGTACCAATCGGATTTACGTGCTTTTCATCTACCGTACTGAGGATTGGAGGATTTTTTAATTTTTTAATGGTTTTTGCAAGTCGTTTTATGACAATGTTATACCCTGCACCCGTATCTAAAATTGTATTTATTTTTTCATTTCCTACACTAACATTTACTGATAAGATATTCATTTTATTTACATGAATTGGAATTATTTTTTTCGTCCCATTTAGATCATTATTTTGTTTTTGCGGCTAATTTGAGACTCCATTTTTGAAAAAGGCACGGACAGAATTTAGAGCCTCCTGTAACTCTGTCCTTTTCCATTTAAATCTTCTTTGTTTTTGCTAGTACTTGACTGATTAGTCTGCTCTAAATTTCGCACAAAAGCAACCTTATTTCATTTTTCTGCTTCTTGTGATTGTTTTCGCGATCGAAGTTGTATGCACTTGTCAGCTGTGTGACCCCTTCGTATGCACCATTGACACTGATGTTGAAAATTCCTAAATTGTTCTTCTTTATTACGCTCTTTTGTACTTCCGTAATATTCATTATCCTTCTTATCTCTATTTATTTTTTGACCGTAATTATACTGCGGCCTATATTCATCGTATTTTCGTTCTTGCTTCACTTGATAAAATCTTGTGTTTTGATGATTTGGAAATGCTTTACTGGATGACTTTGGCTCGAAATTGTATTGACCAATTCGTGTCTTCGGAGTGTAATATTTATTACCTCTTGGAGTCGAATTTAATTCTTGCGTATCAAATTTTTGTATTAATTTTTCTAGGAGTACTTTCGTCGTGACTTCTTCGGTAGTTTCATTTCTTTTCTTCTTTTCTTCTTCATTTAATGTGCGATTTCTTGACAAATAATAATATCCTTTAGGAGAATCGCGTTCTTCTTCCCTGTCAGTCTCTTGAATTTTGTCGAAAAATTGTTCCATTTCACGAAGAGTTGAAGGATTCCTAATATTTATCATGTGACGATATTTGGGAAGTAACCCTGTCGATATTCTATACAAAATTTCTTCTTCCGAGATGTTTAAATTGGTTTCTTCGCACAAATCTAGGTATTTATAAAAGTAATCGGAAAGTAGTTCATTTTTTCCTTGCTTTTTTGTTGCTAATTTGTCTCGTAATTTAATGTCGTGTCCTGGACCTATGAATTTTTTCTTAAATTTTTGAACTGTAGTTTCCCAATCTGCGTCTGGGTTATTATTTATAAATATTCTTAGCCAACTATCTGCACTTCCTGTTAGTGAGTTTCCAACGTAAGCTAATTTCATTTCTGTATTCCATGCATTTTTTTGGGCCGCCAAATTATATTCTTAAAAAAAATCATAGGGTCGTCAATTGTTGGATTAAATGTAGGAGGTTGTACGTATTTCGGAAACAATGGCTTTCTACTTTGCAGCGCTGAAATTATCGATGTGTTATTATTACATATATTACCCCTTCTTATAGGAGTTTCCTCGTTAGACAATTCTTCCTCGCTGGGGTATATGACTGTAGTTTAAATATTCCTTCTAATATTTTTTTCTACATTCGCTTCATTATTTCTTCCCAACTTGTCCAATTTTAGTTTGGATACTTTGGGTATAGTTCCCGTTTTATTTATTTTAGGAAGATTTTTGCTAAACACTTCGTTAATAATAGATTTTGGCACTTGATATTCTATATCTGCTTCTTCTGTAAAATTACTTGCTTCAACTTTTTTCTGTAATGATAACTGAGTAGTCCGCGTAGGAGGAGGTGGGGGTGATGGTGAGGGTGATGTTATCATTCGCACGTTTTTTGTGGTGGATATTTTGGAGGCTTCCAGCCTTAAATTCTGACTATCTACCGGCGCTTCTTTCTCAATAGGTGAACGTGGTGTTAAAATACTTCTGGTAGCAGGGAAGAATGCCTCCCGATCCAGTGCGATGTCAAAATCAAATTTGTCTCCCGTTTTTGGCGTTTCATCTTGACTTTTTGTTTTGCTTCTTGTTCCGGAAGCCATTTTACGCAAGATTAATTTTTTTTTTTATAATTATTTATTGAAAAATGTTTATTTGATACGCTTAAATTTTATCTAATGCGTTTAATTTTAATTCAGTTTTGTCCCACAAAGTACGCGTTAAGAATTTTGCTTATTAATCAATGCTAGCTACCAATGGAAATTTTACTCAGAAAACACTTATTCCGCAGATTACGGTCGACCGGCGGCGGCGGAAAAATATTACGCACCTACTTCTATTCTTTTTACGGTTACCGACCTGACAAAATTGCTGACTCTGTAATACGCGCCTGTACTTTTCCAGTTTACAGAAAATATTAAAATATTTATTTTTTATTTAAATATACGCTCACAACTGACAAAAAGTAATTATTTAAATTATTGTATTATCTATTCTGTATTTTTCTTTCCACTGAGATATTGAGATTGTTCAGTGAAACTATGCAAAATAATATAGGATTTAAAAGTACCTAATTACAGAACAATAGCTTGGTACATCGAGCTTTTTAGGCGCCTCCACCATTGTTACGTACCCCACCGAGGGTTCGTATCCCTCTCCTTGGGGAGTCGTCGCGCTAGCTCGCGGTACCTGCGACAATGAAAAGGGTACTTACCGGCAGTTCTCTATGGGGGATCCAAAAATTACTCCCGTCTCCCGTTATATAAGCAGTTTATTGCCCCCCAAAAGAGAAGGTATACTAGGCAGCACCTTCCACTATTCACTGTGTCTCTCACATCCCGCTTACCTGGTACCCCTCCTTCATTATTACAGATACCCACCAATAGATGGCCTCTGGGACACGTTCACGGCAATATCTGTAACCTTCAATGCAAAAATGACAAGTGCACTTTGTAAATTATTATATTTCAGATTTTCCTTTCCGTTTTATTAACAAAAAAACTTAAATAATTTCAATTGCAATATCGCTAAAGAATTTGCGCCAAATTCAAAATAAATAACCACAGATAAATAACGTAATTTACCGAGTGTTATTAACCGGATAATTAACCGGTTAATAATCCCATTTACAACACTAGGCTCAGGTAAATGTAACTCAACAAAATTCAATACTGGACGTGAAAACAGCACCATTAGCCAATGACATCAATGATTCTTTGAACATGTTAGCACAAGTGTGTGCTGCATATGAAAGATTACCAACTGTATTTGATAAAGAAATACAAGTTGATATACCTTTGATGTCACAAAATACAGTGTATGGAATCTTGCAGTCAAACAAGTTGCTGGTGGCTTGCACTGGAATATCAGTTGATTTATTTAACTGCATTGGTTATTGTGTTGAACGAAGTCTTTCAAGTGGTAGTGGAAATATCCATAATGTAACTGATATTCCCAATAAAATATTACTTGTATTAATAAAAGTAAAACTAAACCTTTCATTCAGAGTATTATCAGGACTTTTTGGGACCAGTGAAGTACAGCTGAAAAGATATTTTAACGAAATGGTAGCGCTGGAGTGCGTTCAAAAATGGAGAGTGTAGGGTAGAGCGTTACCCCGAGGGTAATAACGGCTGATTCGCCTAGAGCGTTGCGAGTGCGTGGTAAAATTCTGAACGATTAGAGACGTCTTCCGAGTGATGCAATTTTTTATTATTACTTTTGTTACTATTACTATATGAATCTGAGTATTACAGATACAGATATCGTTTAATATTTAAATCTTATTGATATCAACCATTGTTCCATATTTAATTTTGTTGGTTCAAAAAACAAATCATATTAAAATCCTTAAAAAAAAATTAATTACATTCAGTAGGGAGAATAAATATATTTTATTTTATAAGGTATTCAGTTTGTCTCGCCTCACATCTATCATGCACCTATGATTTTACATATTGCGCATATCGGGCGAAATTCACTTCGCTCCTGACTGGGGAGTTGGGAGCGCACACCGAGCGCTACACCCTTGCGATTTTAGAACGCTTCAAGGGCGAGGTGCGTCTAGTTTGAAATTGAATTTATGAACGGTATTAGCGCACCCTGGTATAACTATCACCCGTTCGGGCGTCATTTATGAACGCACCCCTGTTAGCAGAAACATTGAAGTGTACAATTCGACTACCAAAATTTGAAGAAATTAAAAATCTGCCACGGTCTTTCAGTAACTACAAAAATGTCAGACTTATACTGGATTGTACTGAAATACCAGTTCAACAGTCAATATGTTTAAAATGCAAACTTCGGTGTTATTCTTACTACAAGTCAAGACATACAATAAAGTTTTAGGTGTAAATCCCACAGGATTAATATTATATATCAGCCCTGCACATGGTGGAAAAGTATCCGATAAAGCTATTTTTAATAATGAAGGAATTATTTTTAGAAAAATTTTGTGCAAATCGTTTTTGATTGCAGTGAAAACCTCGAACAGCCTCTGGACAGCTGTTTTAGCCCTGCTTGGGGCTTCTTCAGCAGAGACGTAGCTCGACATTCCAACTGCAAACAAAAACAGCTGAAACAGCTGTCCAGAGGCTGCTCGAGGTTTTCACTGCAATCAAAAACGATTTGCACGAAATTTTTCTAAAAACTTTCATTATGCTTAGACAGCAAGCTTGGCCGCCTTGCGTGGGGGACTTATTAGGAGCAAATCCCGCTTCAATTTGTCTATCCTACTGCAATGTCAGGTCAAAAAGCGATAGTAAGATGTCGCTATTTTATCTGAAGGAATTATTGATATGTTGGAGCCCTATGTTGATGAGATTACGGTGGACAAGGGATTTGCTATTACAAAGGAAAGCTTCTCAACTGCCGAAATTGGAGGCAGAAAAAACTGCCAGCATTGCAAGAGCTCGCGTTCATGTGGAACGAGCAATCCCGAGGATGAAAGTGTTCAAATTTTTCAAGGAACAAATATCTTGGAGCTTGCTGCCACATGTTGATGATATTGCTATTTTAGCTGCACTTGTTAATTTGTCATCGCCTATTTTAAAAGATGATAAGTTTTAATGTATGTAATAAAAGAGACTGATAATTTATTATCTATTTATTCTATCTATTCTATCTATTATTGGTTATATAAGTACAACATAAATTCACCCTTTATAGGATATCCCAAAAGAAATGCAGTATTGAATAGTGTGTAAGTCATTGTTTTTGGTTTAAATTAATTTTGAAAAATTTTAAGTTTAAGCATTTTAGAAAAATTTTGTGCAAATCGTTTTTGATTGCAGCCTCTGGAATGTTAGGTCAAAAAGCGATAGTAAGATGTCGCTATTTTTTAAGCATTTTAGTTTAACTTATTACTATATTTTAATACAATCAAACTTTGTCACTGTGTTTAAAAGAAGCCAGATTTGTAGAACTAAGATTGTTAAAAAAAATAAAAACATTATGAAATAGACAGGTTATGCGTATTTTTTCATTAAAAAAAACTACAAAGATGAAAAATAAACTATTCGTTTTTTTCCACTTACATCTCTTGTCAATACCAAAGTTGATGTATAAAGTGAAAGATGATGTTTTTAATTAGAATCAAAAAGGGGTAACATATGTACAAAATAAGTTTCTTTTAGTGTTAAGACCATGTTACGTACAAAATCCTCATCATACTCTTAATAACACATGTATTATCAAAGGAGGCATATACAACAAAATGGCTTCTTCTGATATTTAAAATAAACATGCTCAATAAACGGTAGATTGCTAATAAAATCTATTGCACTGGAATGTTGTCCAAGTACTGGGCATTTAATTTCAATAAGTATATTTAGTTTTGTTGTTACACCATCGGGGCTAAATGCAAGCCATGGTTCTCGGGGATGAACAAGTCCACACTTTAAAATTTTACTCTTTGTTTGTACTTCATAACACATGCGTGCTGATTCTTCCTACAATAAAAAGAAACGACCTGATTAGTATATAATGAGTATATTTCCAATTTATACCTGTTCGAGGCTATAACGAGTATGTGCATTACTAAAGTAAGTTAGATGTTCAAACTCTCTCACTTTTTTTGGCCAATCTGGATATTTATTGGCAGTATATGTCAAAAGTCGGTAGCATGTGCTTCCTGTTATTCTGTACTTTCTTTTTTCTTTCCAAATTGCGTTGTTTTGGTCTAGTGTATTGCAATATGTCTGTACAAATTCCTCTTTGTTCATCCACATATGTTGCCTGTAGAAATTTGTTGTTTCTAACTTTAAGTCACTAAGCACTAAAAACTTCTTTAAATTCTTCCACATTTGCAAATACATCTTCAATACTTCTTGCATAGTGTTCTTTGTCAATTATGCAAGATACAGTTACTTCAGAAGTTCCAGCTACGTCTCTGTTGTTTTGGATGTTGTCAAATGTATGTGGTAATTCCATGAAAGCTCTGCTCCTAGCAAATGTTGCTAAAGCAGATCTTGGTGCACCTACAGATTAATCATAAACTAGACGATAGTACAAGTATCTATTTTAAATAAATTAAATTACATGTTAAAAGAGCATTAAAATTTTGTTGTAGCACCTCAACTGAACACTCAAGCATTTTTGCTTTTGCTTTGACATGGCAATACTCTCGTATTCTTACAGGTTTTTTATACTCTTCTTGAGCACCTTTGGCCAAATCTTCTCCCCACACCTGTTCCAGATCGGTACATGTTAATTCATCTGCACCATATCTATAAAGAAGTAAATAATTAGATGATACTGTAGAATAACTCATTCACTCACCGATTCACCTGTAGTAACACCCCTACAAGATGTTTACACATGGCTCCCTGACCAGCTTTACATGTACACTTACATATCCAATTTTTTGGGTTATCATGTAACTGTACTTTCTCTTTCTTCTTTCTCTTTTTTGTTTTACATCACATCTGACAATGTGCCTAGCCAACATTATTGCCTCTCCCTCTCGTAATGGGCGACTTCTGTTGCCAATATATTCCATGATATCGACTAAAGTAATAAGAGCCATTGTATCAGGAGAGAGACCCAATTTCTTTGTAAATTTTTTGTCCACATAATGTGCAGAGAAGAAAACCTAAAGAAACGGAAAATCATGATTAAATTATGATATTTACCAGATTTTAAGCTAATAAAACAAACCACATATTATTCTCAGATTACTATATTTAACTGCAAAAGTAACTGCAAGTAATAACACATTATTTGTACATTGTCATTCATGAAGTTCATAATTTATGGAAATGCTTTCAAAATTGCAAATTAAATACATTCTTTCTTTATCCGTACACATTATTTTTGACTTTAAGTGTGAGTATCTTCAAAATGACTGCAAATTAATCTTTTTTATAATTTGATCAATAATCAATTTTTATTCAGAATACTGTACTTTAACCACCTTTAAGTACATTTTATAAATCAGCTAATCACTCACACATAAGAATAGTTGTTACATTTTAATAAAGTTATTAAAATGATTGTTTCATAGTTGTAGCTCCTACCTTCTGCACTTTCATTTCTACTAAAATAATGAATTGTCTCAGTAGGTAATACGATGTAGGATACAGGTTAAGTCTCCGTATTAATTTAATTTCCTGCATTCATGTCCTGGATACACATATCTGTAACAATTTATATTTTACTGCCATTGTTAACTTGGTAAAATAAAAACCTTATTTTGGATGTTATGATGCCAACAGTAATGTTAACCTTTCATCAGTGTGATGCACACACATCTTCTTGCATCGAAATTGCCTCAGGGCTTCATTAGCAGCCCCAATTCCAAATTGAAGGAAATTTGGTCTGATTGGAACATGAATTGCATCCAATAACTACACATTTAAATCTTCTTTTGCAGATCTTGCGAGGTTCATTTTTCTCAAACTCTGTTTATATTAGAGACTATTCTCTGGTCACACAAAAATAATTTAATCATCAACAATGTTTATTTAACTGACAATTTGATTTAACGCATTATATTTGTGCCAGTTCTTTAATTTACTTAAACGATCACCATCACCGCTATCACTAATGCAATTAACATTAGTTGTCTTTTATTTGCACGTCAGATCAGTTCACTTTTACCCTGGATCACTTATTCAAAAATTTGTCTGTTTTATTTGGCTACATGATCTAACCCAAAGTGATCTAAAACACTTCACGCCTTGCTGTTACTACACCTCGAAAATTCTAGATCAATTGGTTCACTAGTAGAGGGGATGTTATTTCAACTGTTTGTCAAATTACATTACTCGTCAAAACAAACTTTTGTTTTTGCTTAACTCACTGTAAAGTGATGCAAAAATAATATCTTCATCTGAAGATTAAAATACAGCAATCACATCTCGCATGTTTTATTTAGTATTAAATCGATCACTTAAGATCAGTTCACTTTGGGTTAAACTGAAGTGACCTGAACTAACCTGCGTTGCAAATAAAAGACAACTATTGACAACATGTGACATTTCATTCACGCCAAATTTACAATTACTCCTGGTGCCATCTCTGCGGATAAATACGTTAATAAAACAGCCTGGACAAACATTTTCAATTGCCAATAAACCTCTTTCCTGAGAGTGATTAAGCTAGCCATTGGAGGTAAAAATGTACAACGTTGCTGAATCATTAACATATGATAATGTATAATTGACAGTTACATAATGAAACAGAATAAAAACACATTAAAAATTAAAAGATAAAACGTTTAGTGACTTAAGGGCGCGTTTCATTTGGTGGAGATCGAATTCTCTGCTTGTCAGATTGCATAAGTAAATATCGTTTAGGAAGTGGCGACATCTTTTGCATACGAAGAATATTGACTTTACAGTTTTACCTTAGATGGCCATATTGTAATAGGGGGGGAGCATAACAGAATTTAATGGCACAAGAGCTGTGGGGAACAAATAAAATACCCGCAATTCACAAAATCGGTAGAATAAAGTGGTTTGAGCAGTTTAAAGCAAACGGAATCATATCAATTTACTATATAAATAAAATAAATTTATTAATAAGTAACTATATTATTTTCGAAAAATTTTGTGCAAATCGTTTCTGATTGCAGTGAGAACCTCGAGCAGCCTCTGGACAGCTGTTTCAGCCCTGCTTGGGGCTTCTTCAGCAGAAACGTAGCTCGACATTCCCACTGCAGACCAAAAACGACTTGCCCAATTTATTCGCAAATGCGATGTAAGAATGATGAACATATAAAATAGCGACATCTTACTATCGCTTTTTGACCTAACATTGTAATCAAAAACGATTTGCACAAAATTTTTCTAAAATCTTTCATTATGCTTTGACAGCAAGCATGGCCGCCTTGCATGGGGGACTCATTAGGAGCAAATCCCGCTTCAACTTGTCTATCCTACTGCAATGTTAGGTCAAAAAGCGATAGTAAGATGTCGCTATTTTATATGTTCATTATATTATTTTCATAAAAAAAATACTTGATTAGTACTAAATTGATTTCTGATTCCAATAGAATAAAAATTTTTAATTGCTAGAATGAAATTTGGAAGAAATTAAACCTATAGTACGATTCAGTTTACAGTTAGAATAATTATATTGACGTCCAACTGTCAGACAAACGAAACATGGTTAAAAAATTACTGAGGTTATGTGCCAGTGTTTATGTTTATACTTGACAACATGGCGATCTATTGCCAACTTATTTCTCATTCGCTTACGGCATTTTACATGTTTCTCTAGAGTTTTAAGATGGTGTGAGTTTGCGTCATTAATGACTATTACTCTTGATTCGAGATTTTGACTATATGTGCCGAAAAAATGTAGTTTTAATTTAAACAATCACGGAGTAATGCCCGTTTGCACCACTTTCACTTAAAACTTTAAGTCCCACTTAAATGGTTAAGTGACACTTTTTCCATAATAGAAAGTGTCGCTTAACCACTTAAGTAGGACTTAAATTTTAAGTGAAAGTGGTGCAAACGGGCATTAATATCTTAAAGAAATTATTATATTTTTTACTTTGTAGGTGGGAAATTTGTGGCGGAAACGGGAACTTTCCGCAGCTGAAAAGTAAGATTGGCAACACTGAATTTTGTAAGACCTTTATAAATAATTTATTCGGAGTTCTTGCACAGCTATTTTTACATTTTATAGTATAGCACAATATTGATGTTTTACTATTCATTTTAATAAGTTTTATGTGTTCGTATTTGTATTCACTTATTACGATTTGATAACTTATGAACATTGACGTCACACGGTCAGAATGTGTGTTTTGGCGGGAATTTAATCAATTCAAATTCCTCTTATTTTTCACGACTTAAAAAAAAAGGAATTTATCTAAATTATGGTATTTTTATCTACTTTCAGATAAAAATTAAAAAAAATGGTCATGTCTATCGAGCTCGGCGAAAAAGTGATTCTTGTGTTCGTGTGCATGTCAGGAATAGCGCAAATATTGCCGGCATTATGAATGCACTCCTCTGAAATGCTCTTCTTTCGGTGTTCGTGAATTGCGACTTTTAATCAGTAATAATATCCATAATAAATAGTAATCCTTTACAACCAACGACTAAAAATTGATACTCGCTTCATGAGAAAAATACTAAAGCATTCCTGAAATAGATAGATATGTATGATTATTTAACGATATCTAAAACTTGATCGAAATGTTTCCAGAAACTTAATTCCTACTTTAACGAGTGATTAACCTATCCCATTTTTTGACGTAAATTTAATAATTCTAACGGCCATTTTCATGATAAGACTTTAAGGAAGCTTTAATTTAAAGTCACTTTAAGTATAGGGAAACAAATGTATTTTTTTAGGTTAAAGTAACTTTAAATTTAGTCTGATTATGAAAACGGCCTTAAGAATTTTGTTAAAGTTCATTATTTTACTTTGAAAAATATTGGTTCATGTTTATTCATGTTTTTATCAAAATTTTAGTTTTGTCAACCAGGGTTTCTCCTTAAATTTGACACTAATGACAACACTGAAAAGTGTCGGTTCTCAGTTTGTTGGTTATATTTTAACTACAGCAGAAAAGTAAGATAACTATTAGGACCGAAGTAATAGAATTTAATAGAAAAGTAAAATAAACATAAGAAATACCATTTTTCTACTTCAGAAAGCATGTGATTTGGCATTTTAAACATTTCAATTTTACGATTTGGAATCTGCCATTCAAATTGAATACTGACTTTAGTGTCCAGGAAGGGGATGGAATAATTGTCTTCCCTTTCAACGGTAAATTGGATGTGTTCGTTGTAGTTGTTGAAAACTGCTTTAATTTCTTCGATTTTGTCTGTTGGTATACCACAGATCAAGTCATCAACATATTTTTGTATAAATGGTCTCATTTGAGACCCCAATAATAATAAATTGTTTTTGAACTGGTATCAAAAAACCAACCTCTTCCAGTAGATATTTAAACTATTTTTCTAATCATTCAATAAATCAAAAAGTAAATGTGGTCAAAACTATGAAGAATAGAGTAGTTTACACATGTGATCAATCTTTTCTACAAAAGAATTTAGAAAAATTATACAATATTATCATAAATAATGGTTATCCTAAACAACTACTTCAAAAATTAATTTATAACCTTAACATTCCAGATAATCAAATAGCTTATGAACTCAATAATAACATAACATACAGAAAGATTCCTGAAATTTCAGGTTTAACAATTAACATTTTAAAAAATGAACATCAGCAAATAGTGAGATGTGCAAATAAATCGATAGGTAACTTATTTACTAATTTAAAAGACCATACAGATAATAACTTAGTGAGTAATGTCATAAAATTCCATGCAATAATTGTGATAAAATTTACATAGGTCAGACATCACAGTGGCTGAAAAGTAGAATAGCGATTCATAAAATTGATTACTAAGAAACAGATGTGCTATAGCATAACATATTTTCAAAGTAGACCACGCTATGAACTGGCAAGCCAGCGAGGTCATTGACAAAAAACAGTAAAAACAAAAATAGATTATTCTTAGACATGTATCATATAAACAAACATACAGATCAGTGCATGAATTTTAAATTTGACACAAATCAGTTAAGTGTAGTGTATGCACACTTGTTGTCCTTAGATCACCATAGAACAAATAGTTAGCCCCAGTTATTGTTAGTCAAGTCTACACACACCTTCATACCCTAGTCTGTACGCGTCTTTACTAAACATGTTACTCATGTGCTTTTCATTCACATTTAATGGCGCCCTTCTGTGATAATTACAAAATTGTTTTTAATTAATTTTAAAGTGTTGTTATGTCCTTTTGTGTCATCATTACCATTAATATGGTTCGTGATTTTGGATTTTATCAAAAATAATCGTTAGACTGAGTATTTCTAAATATTAGTTGCCAATTCAAATTTAACTATGATGTAAGTAATTTAACCTAACTTTTAGCACATGGTTTCTAACTTGTTTCGTTCAATTACAGTAGGTTCCTGAGGAAGTGTGCAATGTTTCACGAAATATTGAACTAATAAAAGAGTTGTGAGCTAAGTTCCCTTTATTGACCGACATACCCGTTAACTTATTTTCCTATATATATATCTTAGAAAAATTTTGTGCAAATCGTTTTTGATTGCAGTGAGAACCTCGAGCAGCCTCTGGACAGCTGTTTCAGCTCTGCTTGGGGCTTCTTCAGCAGAAACGTAGCTCGACATTTCCACTGCAGACCAAAAACGACGTGCCCAATTTATTCGCAAATGCGATGTAAGAATGATGAACATATAAAATAGCGACATCTTACTATCGCTTTTTGACCTAACATTGCAGTAGGATAGACAAATTGAAGCGGGATTTGCTCCTAATGAGTCCCCTATGCAAGGCGGCCATGCTTGCTGTCAAAGCATAATGAAAGATTTTAGAAAAATTTTGTGCAAATCGTTCTTGATTGCAGTGAGAACCTCGAGCAGCCTCTGGACAGCTGTTTCAGCCCTGCTTGGGCTTCTTCAGCAGAAACGTAGCTCGACATTCCCACTGCAGACCAAAAACGACTTGCCCAATTTATTCGCAAATGCGATGTAAGAATGATGAACAAATAAAATAGCGACATCTTACTATCGCTTTTTGACTTAACATTGCAGTAGGATAGACAAATTGAAGCGGGATTTGCTCCTAATGAGTCCCCCATGCAAGGCGGCCATGCTTGCTGTCAAAGCATAATGAAAGATTTTAGAAAAATTTTGTGCAAATCGTTTTTGATTGCAGTGAGAACCTCGAGCAGCCTCTGGACAGCTGTTTCAGCCCTGCTTGGGGCTTCTTCAGCAGAAACGTAGCTCGACATTCCCACTGCAGACCAAAAACGACTTGCCCAATTTATTCGCAAATGCGATGTAAGAATGATGAACATATAAAATAGCGACATCTTACTATCGCTTTTTGACCTAACATTGCAGTAGGATAGACAAATTGAAGCGGGATTTGCTCCTAATGAGTCCCCCATGCAAGGCGGCCATGCTTGCTGTCAAAGCATAATGAAAGATTTTAGAAAAATTTTGTGCAATTCGTTTTTGATTGCAGTAAGAACCTCGAGCAGCCTCTGGACAGCTGTTTCAGCCCTGCTTGGGGCTTCTTCAGCAGAAACGTAGCTCGACATTCCCACTGCAGACTAAAAACGACTTGCCCAATTTATTCGCCAATGCGATGTAAGAATGATGAACATATAAAATAGCGACATCTTACTATCGCTTTTTGACCTAACATTGCAGTAGGATAGACAAATTGAAGCGGGATTTGCTCCTAATGAGTCCCCCATGCAAGGCGGCCATGCTTGCTGTCAAAGCATAATGAAAGATTTTAGAAAAATTTTGTGCAAATCGTTTTTGATTGCAGTGAGAACCTCGAGCAGCCTCTGGACAGCTGTTTCAGCCCTGCTTGGGGCTTCTTCAGCAGAAACGTAGCTCGACATTCCCACTGCAGACCAACCGTTTTTGGTCTGCAGTGGGAATGTCTGCAGTGGGAATGTCTGCAGTGGGAATGTCGAGCTACGTTTCTGCATTAAAATTAACAATTGATACGTATTCGGACTCGTAATGATCCGTAGATTTTATATGTGTAAAAATATATAGGGTGTTCCATTTAAAATAAGAAAATTCATCACTTCCGGCCAAACCGGAAGCCCTATGACGGCTATCAGTATGTCGAAAATTTCCATTTTTTTTTTAGTTTATCGTCTCCAAAATTCAGGTTAATCGATTAATAAATAAAGGCTCTAGAAAGGTGAGCACATGGCGCGGGACACCCGGTATATATATATATATATATATATATACAAAATTGGAAGGGAAATATCGCCGTACTTGTTGAAACTTAACAGTTAAATTTTTTTTAACGAGGATAAACGGCTGATTGTTGGGCGTTGTTTTTTTAAGAAGAACTGCTTTTAACTTCTGTCAATATTTCGCAATGTATTTATTGCTTCATCAGGACAAAACTGTAAATGATATAACATGAGCAACGTGCTACAAGTTAGGTTAAGTACTTACTTATAGAGTAATTAAAGCTAGCCATTAAAGGTAAATTATGAAGCGATGTGCAAACATTAACAACCAGAAGAAATATTTTAGTATAACAACGAATACATAATAAAACACATTAAAAATCCGATTAAAACAGATTGAAATATAAAAATGTTTGACTTAAGGCATTGTAACGGAAAAGGAAGATGGCCGACAGTAGGATAGGTAACATAAGGGAAAGAAGTAATAATTGCCAACCTAGCGGAAAGGAACCAAATCAAAATTTAAAATTTAGAAGATTTTAATAAATATTGTTCAATTGGTTAGTATCAGTTTTAAAATTGACAATAGTATTATTGTTGCTTTGAATATGAGACATTTCAAGAAAAGTTCTAAGTTTATAATTAGTTTCTTGTTCTAGGATTTTAATATCTGTGAAATTGAAGTTATGGTCGTTATCGTTACTGTGGATAGCCAAAGCGCAGGATCTCTTTCCTATTCTGCAATCACTTTTGTGTTGTATTACTCTATTTTTTAAATGTTGGCTAGTTTGGCCTATGTAAATGAGGTTACAATCGTTGCAAGAAATTTGATAAACAACACCAGAGGTGAGCAGAGTAGGAATAGCATCCTTGCATTTCGTGAAAAGTTTACTGATATTTAAAGGGTTGTAACGTGCAATTTTTACATTATCTTGTTTGAGAATATTTATAACTTTGGGGGTAATGGATTTGATGAAAGTAAGTTTTTATAAATTATGGGAATAGCTGTTTGAGTGGGTAATTCAGCAGTGACACCTGGATTAGGATGGGAGAAAATTATTTTTTTTTAAAGTGGTAATGGATAGCCGTTGTTAATGAAGATATCAACCAATTTATTTAAATTCTTTTTGAGAAAAGATTCGTGAGTGATTAAAGTGATACGATTTTTCATGGCTAACACGGTATTAATTTTTTGTTTTAAGGGGTGACTGTCATGGAAATTGATAAATCTCCCAGAAAAAGTTGGTTTATTAGACCAATCTAAAATGACACTATTATCAGAAGTTCTTATGAGTTTAGTATCTAAAAAAGGAATGCTATTATCAGTTTCAGTTTCTAAAGTGAATTGAATGCGGTTATTAAAATTATTAAAAATAGTTAAAATGTCATCATGTTTATTATAGGGTATGGCAGTGATTAAATCGTCGACATATTTATAGAAAAAGGATATTGGAAAAGGTAAACGTGAGATGGAGACATCAAGCAAATGATCCATTACTATTTGGGCAATGATGGGGCTAATGGGTGACCCCATGGGTGTACTTTGAATTTGTTTGTAGAAAATATTATTAAAGGTAAAATAGCAATTATTAAATAAAAATTCTAAAATATTATATATATATATATATACATGGCCAAACGACTGCAGCCATACGCCGAAGAAGCAGAATCCTACGTAAAGAACGCAGGCCACTTCATCGAGCGTATAAAGGACTTCACCGTAGAACCAGGAGATCTGCTAGTAAGTTTCGACGTGGTCTCACTATTCACCAACATACCAATAGACGAAGCAGTGGATATCATTCATCTAAAACACCACATCCCAGACGACACCATGGACCTGGTGAAGCACTGCTTGAAGAACTCCTACTTCATCTTCAAGAATCAACGTTATAAACAAGTAGAAGGATCACCCATGGGATCAGCATTATCTCCTGTAATCGCCAACTTATTCATGGAGGATTTCGAAGTACGGGCCATCGATACCGCAAGTCACAAACCACACCTGTGGCTCAGGTATATGGACGACACCTTCATAATATGGAAGCATGGAGAAGAACAACTACGAAGATTTCTGCAACACCTGAATGAAATCCATCCGAAGATCAAGTTCACGATGGAAATCGAAGAAAACAACGAACTTCCATTCCTCGATGTACTTATAAAGAAAAAACCAGATGGAAGCCTTGGACATTCCGTATACCGAAAACCAACCCACACGGAACGGTACCTGAACGCACAATCACATCACCATCCAGCACAATTGCAATCAGTGGTAAGGACCCTCGTCACCCGGTCCCAAAGATTGGCTGACTCAGAAAACAAGGTAGAAGAAATGAAGAAAATCCGCTCATCTTTAATAAAAAATGGATATCAGGACAAACAAATCAGGAAAGCCGAACACCAACGCAAACCCAAGACACAGGAAGAGGAAAAAGATATAGTAGGAACAGCATGCCTACCATTTGTTAAAGGGACAACAGAGAAGATCAGCAGAATACTCAAGAAACACAATATCCGGACATCATTCAACACCGACAAGAAAATTGGAAACATCCTGCCAACAGTCAAAACTAAAATACAACTGGAAAGCCAAGGCGTGTACGGAATTCCCTGTCAAGATTGCGACAAGGTCTACATAGGCCAAACAAATAGAAAAATAAGCGTCAGGAGAGAAGAACATCGAAAGGCCGTAGAGAAGGACGAGAAAACATCATCATTGGCACAACACGTAAAAGCGACTTCACACAAAATAGATTTCGACAACACCAGAACAATTGCCAGCGTAGAACACAAGACCAAACGCATCATCCGAGAAGCGATAGAAATCGAGAAACATCAGATGAACTTAAACACCAGAGATGATGCCTTACGACTACCACCCACCTGGAGGCCAGTGATCCGAAAATCCACCGACCGTCGAGGACCAGTAACCCGAAGCCTGAAACCAGCGAACCCCGGACCATCAGGATTAGGAGAAAGCAGTCAACAGGCACGACCCAATCAACCAACAACAAGAAGTCAAGCGGAAAAACTACCAAGCGTAACGACGCGTGACCGCAACACGGTACTTAAACCACCACCAGCGCGACCAGAAGCCACTGTGACTCTAGTAACGACGAGGAGCAGAAGCAGGCAAGCAGCAGCGAAGACCTGAAGATGGCAAGTGAGACCTTGCCGAAACGTTGTCAGAAGACAAATAGTTCTTTAGAGAACTCAACGCGGAGGACTACCCGGAAGAATACTACAGCATTCAACACCAACACCCGCGGAAGCCTACGGATTAACATATATATACATATATATACATATATACACATATATATATATTAATCCGTAGGCTTCCGCGGGTGTTGAATGCTGTAGTATTCTTCCGGGTAGTCCTCCGCGTTGAGTTCTCTAAAGAACTATTTGTCTTCTGACAACGTTTCGGCAAGGTCTCACTTGCCATCTTCAGGTCTTCGCTGCTGCTTGCCTGCTTCTGCTCCTCGTCGTTACTCGAGTCACAGTGGCTTCTGGTCGCGCTGGTGGTGGTTTAAGTACCGTGTTGCGGTTACGCGTCGTTACGCTTGGTGGTTTTTCCGCTTGACTTCTTGTTGTTGGTTGATTGGGTCGTGCCTGTTGACTGCTTTCTCCTAATCCTGATGGTCCGGGGTTCGCTGGTTTCTGGCTTCGGGTTACTGGTCCTCGACGGTCGGTGGATTTTCGGATCACTGGCCTCCAGGTGGGTGGTAGTCGTAAGGCATCATCTCTGGTGTTTAAGTTCATCTGATGTTTCTCGATTTCTATCGCTTCTCGGATGATGCGTTTGGTCTTGTGTTCTACGCTGGCAATTGTTCTGGTGTTGTCGAAATCTATTTTGTGTGAAGTCGCTTTTACGTGTTGTGCCAATGATGATGTTTTCTCGTCCTTCTCGACGGCCTTTCGATGTTCTTCTCTCCTGACGCTTATTTTTCTATTTGTTTGGCCTATGTAGACCTTGTCGCAATCTTGACAGGGAATTCCGTACACGCCTTGGCTTTCCAGTTGTATTTTAGTTTTGACTGTCGGCAGGATGTTTCCAATTTTCTTGTCGGTGTTGAATGATGTCCGGATATTGTGTTTCTTGAGTATTCTGCTGATCTTCTCTGTTGTCCCTTTAACAAATGGTAGGCATGCTGTTCCTACTATATCTTTTTCCTCTTCCTGTGTCTTGGGTTTGCGTTGGTGTTCGGCTTTCCTGATTTGTTTGTCCCGATATCCATTTTTTATTAAAGATGAGCGGATTTTCTTCATTTCTTCTACCTTGTTTTCTGAGTCAGCCAATCTTTGGGACCGGGTGACGAGGGTCCTTACCACTGATTGCAATTGTGCTGGATGGTGATGTGATTGTGCGTTCAGGTACCGTTCCGTGTGGGTTGGTTTTCGGTATACGGAATGTCCAAGGCTTCCATCTGGTTTTTTCTTTATAAGTACATCGAGGAATGGAAGTTCGTTGTTTTCTTCGATCTTCTTCTATCTTCTTCTATCTCGAGAAGAACTACAAGCTCTACACACGCTGAAGAAAAATGAACAAATCGTCATACTTCCAGCCGACAAAGGAAACGCCACCGTTGTGATGGATCGTAACGACTACGAAACGAAGATGGAGGTCCTACTAAACGACCCAGCGTACAACACCATCGCCACAGATCCAACGACATACTTAGAGAAGACAACGAAAGCTAAAATCAAAGCCAGCTCAATCAGTCAAGAGCAGCAATTACAATTGATCCCGAGGGAAAAATCATCCAGATGCCCAAAGCTCTACGGATTACCAAAAATCCACAAGGAAGGGATACCACTGAGGCCAATCGTCAGTTCCATCGGATCACCGTTACAACCACTAGCAAAATTCTTGGCCAAACGACTGCAGCCATACGCCGAAGAAGCAGAATCCTACGTAAAGAACGCAGGTCACTTCATCGAGCGTATAAAGGACTTCACCGTAGAACCAGGAGATCTGCTAGTAAGTTTCGACGTGGTCTCACTATTCACCAACATACCAATAGACGAAGCAGTGGATATCATTCATCTAAAACACCACATCCCAGACGACACCATGGACCTGGTGAAGCACTGCTTGAAGAACACCTACTTCATCTTCAAGAATCAACGTTATAAACAAGTAGAAGGATAACCCATGGGATCAGCATTATCTCCTGTAATCGCCAACTTATTCATGGAGGATTTCGAAGTACGGGCCATCGATACCGCAAGTCACAAACCACACCTGTGGCTCAGATATATGGACGACACCTTCATAATATGGAAGCATGGAGAAGAACAACTACGAAGATTTCTGCAACACCTGAATGAAATCCATCCGAAGATCAAGTTCACGATGGAAATCGAAGAAAACAACGAACTTCCATTCCTCGATGTACTTATAAAGAAAAAACCAGATGGAAGCCTTGGACATTCCGTATACCGAAAACCAACCCACACGGAACGGTACCTGAACGCACAATCACATCACCATCCAGCACAATTGCAATCAGTGGTAAGGACCCTCGTCACCCGGTCCCAAAGATTGGCTGACTCAGAAAACAAGGTAGAAGAAATGAAGAAAATCCGCTCATCTTTAATAAAAAATGGATATCGGGACAAACAAATCAGGAAAGCCGAACACCAACGCAAACCCAAGACACAGGAAGAGGAAAAAGATATAGTAGGAACAGCATGCCTACCATTTGTTAAAGGGACAACAGAGAAGATCAGCAGAATACTCAAGAAACACAATATCCGGACATCATTCAACACCGACAAGAAAATTGGAAACATCCTGCCGACAGTCAAAACTAAAATACAACTGGAAAGCCAAGGCGTGTACGGAATTCCCTGTCAAGATTGCGACAAGGTCTACATAGGCCAAACAAATAGAAAAATAAGCGTCAGGAGAGAAGAACATCGAAAGGCCGTCGAGAAGGACGAGAAAACATCATCATTGGCACAACACGTAAAAGCGACTTCACACAAAATAGATTTCGACAACACCAGAACAATTGCCAGCGTAGAACACAAGACCAAACGCATCATCCGAGAAGCGATAGAAATCGAGAAACATCAGATGAACTTAAACACCAGAGATGATGCCTTACGACTACCACCCACCTGGAGGCCAGTGATCCGAAAATCCACCGACCGTCGAGGACCAGTAACCCGAAGCCAGAAACCAGCGAACCCCGGACCATCAGGATTAGGAGAAAGCAGTCAACAGGCACGACCCAATCAACCAACAACAAGAAGTCAAGCGGAAAAACCACCAAGCGTAACGACGCGTAACCGCAACACGGTACTTAAACCACCACCAGCGCGACCAGAAGCCACTGTGACTCGAGTAACGACGAGGAGCAGAAGCAGGCAAGCAGCAGCGAAGACCTGAAGATGGCAAGTGAGACCTTGCCGAAACGTTGTCAGAAGACAAATAGTTCTTTAGAGAACTCAACGCGGAGGACTACCCGGAAGAATACTACAGCATTCAACACCCGCGGAAGCCTACGGATTAACATTATCGACCTGCACGGGGAGGAGATACTACAACGAACGAAGAAGATGGAGAAACTACGGTCAAGAAGAGGTAAGCTACTGTGCAAATTGACTTTCCTGGAACGCTGCCGGGATAATAACATCGTGCCGAAGAGTATGAAAGTAACATTCCACAAGAAGAACAACCAAACCAAGAACATCCTGAGAAGAGCAAGTATGGCATTACTACGAGAAGCAATCCACGACACCAGGAAGGAACTGAATGAAGTTAACGTAAAGCTTCTAGCAATACATCTGGAGCTGAGTCGCACACTACACCCGTTGTTATGGACAACACTGGACCAACTCTCAGCTTTTCGTGAAGAAACGGACACCGAACTGACAAGAAGAAAGCAGAAGAAGAAGTTCGAACACCTACAAAAAGAACAAAAGCCGAAGGAACATGTAACACCGCTCGTATTGGAGAAAGTTGTTCATAACGTATCAAGTTATCCACTCGACGAAGCCAGCAAAAGTGTACTGGCCAAGGGTTTCAACTACGCTGTAGCACCAGCCAGCATACCAATGGAGAACATAATATGCAGTGTGGAAGCATCCATCATCGGATTACCGGAGGACACAGCGGAGACAATACGACAAGATGTATCCCAAATCCTAAGACGAGCAAAACCACCAAAGAGGAACCTATCTCGAGAAGAACTACAAGCTCTACACACGCTGAAGAAAAATGAACAAATCGTCATACTTCCAGCCGACAAAGGAAACGCCACCGTTGTGATGGATCGTAACGACTACGAAACGAAGATGGAGGTCCTACTAAACGACCCAGCGTACAACACCATCGCCACAGATCCAACGACATACTTAGAGAAGACAACGAAAGCTAAAATCAAAGCCAGCTCAATCAGTCAAGAGCAGCAATTACAATTGATCCCGAGGGAAAAAATCATCCAGATGCCCAAAGCTCTACGGATTACCAAAAATCCACAAGGAAGGGATACCACTGAGGCCAATCGTCAGTTCCATCGGATCACCGTTACAACCACTAGCAAAATTCTTGGCCAAACGACTGCAGCCATACGCCGAAGAAGCAGAATCCTACGTAAAGAACGCAGGTCACTTCATCGAGCGTATAAAGGACTTCACCGTAGAACCAGGAGATCTGCTAGTAAGTTTCGACGTGGTCTCACTATTCACCAACATACCAATAGACGAAGCAGTGGATATCATTCATCTAAAACACCACATCCCAGACGACACCATGGACCTGGTGAAGCACTGCTTGAAGAACACCTACTTCATCTTCAAGAATCAACGTTATAAACAAGTAGAAGGATCACCCATGGGATCAGCATTATCTCCTGTAATCGCCAACTTATTCATGGAGGATTTCGAAGTACGGGCCATCGATACCGCAAGTCACAAACCACACCTGTGGCTCAGATATATGGACGACACCTTCATAATATGGAAGCATGGAGAAGAACAACTACGAAGATTTCTGCAACACCTGAATGAAATCCATCCGAAGATCAAGTTCACGATGGAAATCGAAGAAAACAACGAACTTCCATTCCTCGATGTACTTATAAAGAAAAAACCAGATGGAAGCCTTGGACATTCCGTATACCGAAAACCAACCCACACGGAACGGTACCTGAACGCACAATCACATCACCATCCAGCACAATTGCAATCAGTGGTAAGGACCCTCGTCACCCGGTCCCAAAGATTGGCTGACTCAGAAAACAAGGTAGAAGAAATGAAGAAAATCCGCTCATCTTTAATAAAAAATGGATATCGGGACAAACAAATCAGGAAAGCCGAACACCAACGCAAACCCAAGACACAGGAAGAGGAAAAAGATATAGTAGGAACAGCATGCCTACCATTTGTTAAAGGGACAACAGAGAAGATCAGCAGAATACTCAAGAAACACAATATCCGGACATCATTCAACACCGACAAGAAAATTGGAAACATCCTGCCGACAGTCAAAACTAAAATACAACTGGAAAGCCAAGGCGTGTACGGAATTCCCTGTCAAGATTGCGACAAGGTCTACATAGGCCAAACAAATAGAAAAATAAGCGTCAGGAGAGAAGAACATCGAAAGGCCGTCGAGAAGGACGAGAAAACATCATCATTGGCACAACACGTAAAAGCGACTTCACACAAAATAGATTTCGACAACACCAGAACAATTGCCAGCGTAGAACACAAGACCAAACGCATCATCCGAGAAGCGATAGAAATCGAGAAACATCAGATGAACTTAAACACCAGAGATGATGCCTTACGACTACCACCCACCTGGAGGCCAGTGATCCGAAAATCCACCGACCGTCGAGGACCAGTAACCCGAAGCCAGAAACCAGCGAACCCCGGACCATCAGGATTAGGAGAAAGCAGTCAACAGGCACGACCCAATCAACCAACAACAAGAAGTCAAGCGGAAAAACCACCAAGCGTAACGACGCGTAACCGCAACACGGTACTTAAACCACCACCAGCGCGACCAGAAGCCACTGTGACTCGAGTAACGACGAGGAGCAGAAGCAGGCAAGCAGCAGCGAAGACCTGAAGATGGCAAGTGAGACCTTGCCGAAACGTTGTCAGAAGACAAATAGTTCTTTAGAGAACTCAACGCGGAGGACTACCCGGAAGAATACTACAGCATATATATATATATATATATATACACATATATCTTTTAGGATGACTAGGTTGTTTTTAGATCTTTTTAAGTGCTTTTAAGTTGGTAGCGTACTGAAGATGGCAGTTTAGCTGTCGAAATACGTATCTACGGATATAAAATTATTGTGGGCGGAAGTTAATTTCAATTATGTGCTATGTTGCCGTAATTGGCATAATAAGTAGATTCTTTTGCCATTAAATATCAATATGGGCGCCATACGAAAAAATTAACTTGATGATGGTATCAATTTGACGAAACGTGTTTTAGAAAAGTATTGTTTATCACTGTATAGAGAATTGAAAAGTGAAGTAGTTTTATTTTTTTTGATATTTCTTTAAATAAAGAAGAATCTCATGTTCTATTTTATATAGGAAATTTTATTTACAAATTCTAAATGTTGCCATGTTTTCTTAGATTCATACGACTCGTACGTAACAACAATGTTTTACGTTGAAATATATTCCTGGTAAATTATACATAAGTACAATGCTCATTTTGTTATTATTACTATTTATTTAAAAAAGTGGTCGAGATTTGGAGCTGGAGATTATCGAACATAGGCGCATTTACCCTACAATTACTTGCTTTTTTAAACTAAAATATAAAATACATGCCGTGCATTTTTCATATACATGCATACATTTTTCATATACTTGCTCGAATACATGCACGAGCCCATTTAATTGGTATAAACATCCGGTGGTGTTAGAATGTTGGCCTTAAATGTAACGCTTGGTTGATGACGCGTGAATGGCACGATCCCAATTTTATATACCTCGCCCTTCAGGAATATTGTATTCAAGCGCATTTAAAAATGAGATGGCCATTGTAACAAAGCCGAATACATCATATGTGTATTTGAGTGTTTTAGATTTTATACGCTATTCATGTTATGTGACCACATCCACATTATAGGTAGGTACAACGATGCTTAACTGAAACGGTACTACTTGACAATTTCGTTACTCTTACGCTGAATGTTCTTAAGGGTGTGGTTCGTATGCAGGAGTATCATTTATGTTGAGCGTCGTAGTACATATTCGCGCCATTCGTGGTTAGTTGGTGCTTATGAAATAACTTAGAATTTTTGAATGGTCACATCATCAGAAAGAACTAACGGCTTTTGAAGCTTTTACAATCATTTTGTTGTCGAATTCTATTAAAAAATATTATCGCAGACAGTATTAGGTTGCTGGGCGTGAATAACACCGCTGTTACAGTAAGTAATCATATTTAGGTTGAAATTAAACAGTGCTTATTATGCCATTACCACGTGCAAGAAACACTATTTTACTAGTCTGTTACATATCTCGGCGTCAGGAACTGTATGTTACTCCTACATTGTGACGTTTGGAAAAAAATATCAAATCTTATTTTTTAAAATTATTATAGCATCTTAATAGACACCGCCTATTCAAGTTGTGCTATATTAGAACTATTAACATTTAAGGTAGTATTATCGGCAAAAAGCAAGCAGTCAATATGCGGTGCACAGTTCGAGAAAATATTAAAGTAAGTCAGAAGTAGTAGAGGTCCTATAATGGAGCCCTGTGGGACATCAATAGTTACTGTTGTTTCGGCCGGTAATTTACCATTTAAATAAACTTGTTGTTTTCTATTAGATAAATACGACTTAAGTGATTTATTTATACTATTAGGATAGAAATTGTAATGTTTGAGTTAATCAAATAAAATTGAATGAGACGCGCAACAAAATGCCATACTTAAGTCATAGAAAATGGAAAATGAGTGTTCCCCTTTTTCAAAGCAGTGTATAGTGTATAGTATACAGACTGTTCAAAAATGACTCGGCACTATTGCTTTTTTATTATTAAAGTTACAGATTCGGTTAAATTACCAAACTAGTAGTACCTTTTGCCGTGATTGGAAACATGCATTCAAAAAACAATTGAACGTCGCGTTTATGCAATAACGGCAACATAATACTTTTTTTTAATGGAACACCTGTATGTTATTTGACCAATCGCTAGAGAATAAAATTCTGAATTAAAATCGTTCTTTATCATTTTATCGGAAATTAAAAAATAAAGAAGATATTTTGATTTTTTACAAATTCATTAAGATGGCTGTGTTTCAAGAACAAAACATTTGAAAACACTGTATGTGTGTGAAAACATTAATTTTGGTTTTTGTCTGAGTTTTGTAAAAATCTTTTAATAACAAGAATTTTATGAAAATTCTGGACCGTTGCAATCGGAGCAAAAAATACTAGTAGTTTGCTAATTTAACCGTATCTGTAACTTTAGTAATAAAAAAGTTACCAATAGTGCCGAGTTATTTTTGAACAGTCTGTATGTATATACGGACTGTTCAAAAGGGTGTAAACTCTGTTCAAAAATAACTCGGCACTATTGGTAACTTTTTTATTATTAAAATTATAGATACGGTTAAATTAGCAAACTACTACTACTTTTTGTTCCGATTGCAACGGTGCATTAAAAAAAAAAACAATTGCATCGTGTTTACGAAATAAAGGGAAAATAACACTTTTTTAAATGGAACATCCTATTTGACCAATCGATAGAGAATAAAATTCTGAATTAAAATTGTTTATCATTTTATAGAAAACTAATAAATAAAGAAAATATTTTGATTTTTACAAATTCATTAAGATGGCTGTGTTTTAATTGATGAACAAATGGAAACTGTTGTTTTGGCATATTTCGAAGTCCATTGTGAAAATTTGACAAGGAACTTAATGACAGTAGCAGCAGTTTATGTTTGGACGCTATTTATAACATTTAATAAATCTTTAATCGAATGAAATTAAGCAACGTTACCCGCGGTCGTGTTGTCCAAAACATGTCTTATGAAAATTCTTATTATTAAAAGATTTTTACAAAACTTAGACAGAAACACCTTTTATTATAAACAAATAAACCAAAATTAATGTTTTCACACACACATACGGTTTTCCTTGTTTTGTTCTTGAAACACAACAATCTTAATAATTTTGTAAAAAATCAAAATATCTGTTTATTTATTAATTTCCGATAAAATGATGAAGAATTTTAATTCAGAATTTTATTCTCTATCGACTGGTCAAATAATATACAGCATGTTCCATTAAAAAGAACCTTTATTTCGTAAACGCGATGCTCAATAGGTTTTTTTGAATGCATTGTTGCAATCATGGTAAAAAGTACTACTAGTTTGCTAATTCAACCGTATCTCTAACTTTAATAATAAAAAAGTTAGCAATAGTGCTAGTTATTTTTGAACAGTCTGTATACAGTGACCGGCAGAAAGTTGGCTACATATGGGAAAATTCTTTATTATTTATTTTTCAGAAAAATTTATTCTTTATGAAAGCTCCTGCGTCTTTCCATGCACGTTTGCAAAGTTTGAATACTTCCTGTCATATACCGAGTAATTCAAAACATTTGAAATCGACATAAGAGTAAAGTACCTTTATTTTCAACGCTACGCGGAAATTTTGTTTGGAAAAGTTACTCAGAATTATTATAGTATTTTAAATATGAAATCATGGCTATCTACAGTGAAAAAAGGAATTTCACGTATTTTTCTATTTTTCTCGTACCAACGTGAGCGTCGTAGAATTTTGAATGTGTAGAGTTGGACGTTTCTTCAAGTGTGACATGAACATACTCTGAGATTTGTCTTTTGCTCAACTATCAACTAGAAATTACAATTAATAACATTGATACCCTAAAAGGTAGGTACGTAGGTAGCTATGATTTAATAGTTGAGATCTCATAATAATTCTGAGTAACTATTCTAAATAAAATTTCTACATCCTTGGAAAATAAAGGTACACTTGCTTGCGAAAAAATCGCGTACACCTTCACAATCAAGTAGTCGAGTTTTGACCTATTTTTTGCTTTGTAAATGGGTATTTTGAGAATTTTGTGATGTTTCGAAACATACAGGTTAGGAACTTTCATTGAAATTATTACTATTTTACCTGATATGAGTCAGACAGTAGCTATATAATAAATATCACGACATTCGGAATATTTAACGGCCCATAAATGGAATGTAATTTAATCGAAATACAATTGTTGATTGCTGTCCATAATTTTTTTAACACTTGTCAAGACTATTGAAAGCTCAATTTGTAATTTTCGACGTGTTGGTGACAAGAATATAGGAAAATTTATTAAAACATGGAATCCCTTGCGGTTTATAATGGATTTTTCCTTAATTCAGAAGGGCATTATCCGAATCGTAAATCGACTTTTTTGGACATCTATCTCCAACCATCTTTCCATTTGCAAATTTTTCCTCTTTCCATATATTATTTGTGCATCATAGTATTTTTATTTAAGCTATAATCATTCGCGACTACTGAGAATTACTATTCATCTTCTAACTTACTCGTTTTCTGTCAGTCTGAATTTTAATTGTTTGACACTGACAAATTAAACCTCAAGACCAACTTAATACAACGAAAAACAGGTGTACGCGTTTTTGTTTGCAAGCCACAGTACTTTACTCTAATGTCGATTACAAATATTTTGATTTCCTCGGTACATGATGAGATTTTATAATTTTAATATATGCATCTTGAGTTTGGGAAGTTTCAGGAGCTTTCATAAGGAACCAATAATAAAGAATTTTCCCCTATGTACCCAATTTTCTGCCGGTCACTGTATACATACAGTATGTACCAAAAAGTTTTATACAAAAGGAGAATAAGTATATCTTACATTTCACAAAAAACATATTCTTGATAAAAAGCTCTGCATGACTTGCAGATCCATAATCAGGTATAGGTGTTGATTAGTTATTAAATAAATTATCAAATGCTTGTTTTGTAATTCGTCAACTGAGCAATGATTCTCAAAAACATTCAATTTTCTTGTAGAAGCTTATTTTCCGAGCTTAGTATTTTAACTGTAATACATACTATCTTGTGTTACCTTCTTCATTCTCAGACAGAAAAATTCTTTAAAGGTTCTTCCAACCACAATCACATCATCTAAGTATACAAGGCAGGTCTTCCAGCTAAGTCCATGCAATTCCATGAGTTGCTCAAAAGTGGCTGGGAGGTTGCAAAGACCAATATCACCCTGCATACTATCTTATGTTACCTATGTTCATTCTCATAGAGAAAAATTCCATTGGTCAGATAACAAAATTCTAGTTTATAACCTACGTTATAAACTCAGAGCACAGGTTCCTCAACATAGATTATCTATGTTGGCCAAAAGTGCTTATGTTATGCCTATAAAACTTTTTAACAGTTTGCCTGAAGACATTAGAAGTATCGACTCCGGTTCTGTTTTTCGTATGTTAGTTAAGAACTTTCTTCTCCAAAAAAGTATCTATTCAATTAGTGAATTCTTTGTAATTTGTTCTAATCTGCAACCAATTTTCTGCCTTTTGATTTGTTTCAATGGATTTTTGACACTAACCAAACAAATCTTTTTGTGAATAAATTGATAAATCATTACTACATGATTTTTTTAATGTGTTAGATTAGTTCTATGATTATTATGACTATTTCCATATTACATATGTGTAGTCTGAGGAATTGGTGATTGATTGGTTGATAGTGCAACACGCAACAGAGCATCAGTTGTATTACGATTTAACCATATTGATTACTACTAAAAAGATCATTTTCATCAACAAATTATTTGGATAACAAGGACTTTTCTTTATTTTATAATTTTTGAAAATATTGATAATAAACAGATAGTAGTTATCAATTAGATTTCTTATCTCCACACTTAAAAAAACGGAAAATTTTTTAAACAATTTGGAAAACAATCACTTGTGATAATTTTATTATTTGTCTCTATTTTATTTAAAATAGAGGCAAGATAATGCTATTTAAACTTCTTTTTTATAAGAGTTGTATTTAAGCCATATACATCTTTAGAATTATTATTCTCCATTGACATGACAACATCTCTAATTTCATTAAAACTAACTTCTGTAAGCTCTCTGTAGGCTGTAATAATTGGTTGCATGCTTTTTAGAGTGTAGATATGACTGCCAATTATCTGATTTACTAGTTATTTAATTGATATAAATTTTTTAATTTTTAACACTGGATTAAATAAATTTCTTATTGCAAAATGTGCAATATTTGTGACGTTAGGGATCAAGAAAATCAAGAAAAACGTGTTACCGAGAAAAAGGAAACAATTTATCAAGAGCAATTTAGCAAAAAAAGTGTAAATTTTTTTGTATCGGCTTTTTTTTATTTGGCATTCGTTATAATAAATTGAATTCAATATTTTATAAAACATGAAAGTCACACAATTATTTACCGTTTCGTTATGAATCGCTTCACTAGAGTGAAAAAAATTAAAAAAATTAAAAACATTAATTTTTCACTGTTGACAAAGCTATCAATCTACGCGGCAGTAAAAGTTGAACGAGTGTACAATTTTCAAAATGTTAGAAAATTAAAAAGATTTTGTTGTACAAATTTATTAGACAAGAATCTACTACAATCATTACATGTGTGACATTTTTTTTCATCAACAAATCATTGAATCATTTTCAATATGATATACGATATGATATGATCATATAAAAATGTAATGGTAATTATTCAAAGGTCTTTTGCTATAAGTATAAAGCAATTCGTTTTTCAGACAGACAAGAACTTGTTTGCTCATTTCAGAGATATGCGGTATAATATTATAAACGAAGTCACTTATTGCATGCACGTGTATGCATTGGTTTCTCTATACATATTTTTTTTCTAATTTTTAAGCAATTTTATTTACTAATTTTTAAAATGTATATGCTTTTTTAAGCGCTAATTTTGTTCTTTTTTATTCTTAAAAATGACGGATTCATGATTCAAAGAAAATCGGATGTGAGCGTTAATTTTACTGCCACTAAAAACGCGTAAGCAAATCCACCAATTTCGCTTCGGCGTGAAATACGCTTTCAGTTTATTAAACTCAAAATACACAAGTTGCAAAATAATGATCTCGTAATGCACAAAACAAATTAGACACTTTTTACGCCGAATGTACTACTTCCTTTTTCCGTTGCACCAATGCATCAAAATTGCTACTGAGTAGGAGGGGAAGGGGTGCCCGTCGATCGGAGAAATTACCGTAGGCCAGATTAATACAGTCCGAATAATAAATTTTTATACTGCTGGTGGAACAAGTGGGCCGATTTCTTTTCCCTGTATATTATATACGTCTCCTCATAACACGCCAAGCCCAAACAGCTGCATGCCAAACTTTCATTCCCGTCAAGTCGGGAATTCCCGACTGTTATTTCCCGGGATCGGGAATGGCGAAAACGGCAAGTTTCTCGGGAAATCGTTCCCGGGAACACCCGGGACAAAAACCCTAATTGTATGGTTCACAAGTTATGTATTTTCCGACTTAATTCGTTCGTAGATATCCCCAAGCACTGGGCAATCGCTTATTGATTTCTCTTTCATTCTTCTTATATTTCTATTAAGCTATACGTAGTGTGCCAAATTTCAGAATAATTAACTTTAACTCAACAATTCGCAAAGAACATCAATAAATCAATACCTAACAGATAGATCTAGACTAGTGCTGGCAAAAAACCGGAAAGAATTGAAACCGAATAATCGGTTTCTTTAAAAACCGGTTTTGGATAAAACCGGTTATCCAAATAATGGTTAAAACCGACTTTTCGAATATCCAAAAACCAATTATTCGGATATTCGAAAAATCGACTATTCAAGTATCCAAAAACCGATTATTCGGGTATTTGATAAACTGTCTACTTGAAACTAATTCAAAAACCGACTATTCGGATATTCACGGAATATGTAACTCTAAATTTTTTTTTCTAAATTCTATAATGGCCAGATATTTTTGAAATATAAAATGATTTACGAATTATGTGTTACATTACAGCTTATAGTACAGAAGGAAATGCGATGGACTAGTGGTTTAAAAGTTTATTTCCAAGGCAAGAGCGCCACTGATGTTCCTGTTTTTAATTCAGATGAAGATGTTTTCAACGATTTCAATTTTGTGCTTTTTTTGTCCATTTTAAAGTATTACCTACATTTGTAATTTATAAGGACTCACACATCTAAAACGTGACACAAACTCACTAATAATAGTTTTCGTTTTTTTTTTTTTTGTTAAATACTAGATAAATATCAATTATTGTTCTATATAATGAACAATTTTGATCAAATTATGAAAGCAATGCAAATATTTTGTGTTGTAAAAATTACATTTTTTTAACGTAGTGAATATAACAGATAGATAAGATTTACCTTCATTTTTTTAATACTTCCAACATTTACTCATTTACGTAGTGCTCCTTATTTGTATGTATATTGAACCTTCTGTTCATTCTTCGTTTTCTACCTAGAGATCTAGAGTGGACCTCTCGGTTCTGTGTATATTCTCAGAAAACCACTAGAGAGGTCTACGAACACCAGTTATAGCAGTAAATGTGTACAGTGTATAACTACCTTTAGATTTTTAGGGTTGAAACACACTAAATAATCTGGGTGACTTAAAGGAAAAGATTCGGCAAAAAGTGTCCAGTACGACGAGATGCAAATGTGTTAAAAGTTTGCAAAACGCTTGCATATCTACTGCCAGGACGTTAATGGTCATTATATATTTTTTTCTCATTGCATTTGGAATTGTTTATGGTTTCTAGATTTTTTTAGAAATTATTGTTTGAGTATTATTTGCTTGATCAAACAAATTTTTAAATTTTGATTTATTTGTTTATATCAACACAGCAGAATGGAATGCCATTGAAAAATTCTGTTTTTGCTACGTCTCTATCTCGGAAATTAGGTGAGAACTAAACGTGACACTAAAATGTGACAAATAAATCTATTGAAAATTTCCCCAAAATTTTTATATTTATTTATATTATTTAATAGGTGCGCATGTTTGTATGATTCGAGTACTTCTCACTGCTAGCGTACGTATTACCAAGCTTAAGAATTGAGCCCACTTAGTACCGACGCTTTTCACGCCGAATGTACTGCTCACTCCTTCCACCTTTGCGCGGCTGCGATGCTTCTAATTGTGATTGAATGGAGAGGGAAGATATGCGAGTTAGTTCAGTTTTTTCTTCGACGACTAAACGATTTAAATGTATTTAATCGTCAACACGTTCACACATCCTAGAGAGACATTAGAAGAAAGTTTCTCTTTGAAAATATAAAAATGTATGTAATAGTCGCTGCAAATCACCACATATTTTAAATATTTAATTTCAAACAATAAAAACGCCTACAAGTCGACAGTATTGTGCTCGATGCAGCCACATGACATAACTCCCTTCCAAATACTGCGGGCGGAGCTAGTACAGTCCGAGTATAAATTTTCGTACTGAGCGCGGAACAAGTGGCCCGATTTCGGTGCTACTCAGTATAACAAAAAGCAGAGCAATATTGCCGCGATAAAAAAATACGGTTATGCAATCAACTCTTCTTGTTTCAATGTGTAAAGATTTTTAGAGTAATTATTTGACCAGTTGTACAGCGTGGATTAAATTCGATGTCTCTTATGGGCATCTCCGTAACTATAAGTGATAGAAAAAAAAACTAGTGGCCAAGTCCCGATCTCTTTTTTGGAGAATAAGTCAAAACCGTAAACAAAAATTGGCTATCTTCTTTTGTTTTCAAGTTATGGCCAAAAATTGACATTTTCGACTTTTCGTTTTTCGGTCATATCTCGTTTATTTTTAGAGATATTAGAAAACTGTTTGATCATTATTAGGACACTTTTTGGAATACAATTCAGTGGTGTAGTTACTTTTTTAATATTTACTTAAATTTTCAAGTTATAACATAAAGTTATATTTTTTTAAATAGAAAGCATAGGCAATGCCCTCATTAAATAGAGATTTTTTTTCTGTTTTCAAAAATATATACTTTGTTAGGTTTATTTCTTATAATTAATAGGAAAAACTGTCATTTTTATTATTATACTTGCGTAAATATACTAGTCTCAGTAGGCTGGGTTCAATACGGAGCCGATTTTTTAATTTTATTAAATTTTAACAAGCTTTAAAATATTTTCAAAGTTTAGGCTGCGTAAATAATTGAGTATTCGCGTTAATTTACAAATTTCCATTTTATCGTTTTGAGCGACCGTTCTGATAAAAGTTCCTGTCTGACTTTCTATTGAAAATAAGTTTATCATTCAATTTACAGAAAAATTGTTTTCAGTCTTTAAACAGTCAAAATTGCTCGAAAGCTCAACGTATCACTATCGGTTTATAGCTTCGTTAGGAAGAAACGTTGAACGTTCCTGTAATTTTCACAATGTCTTTTTAAAATTGAAAACAATTTTTATACAATTTCCTTCGGACAAGAAACGACTTCAATAAAAAATTTGTAATTGAAGTCGACTCTTGTTCGATGAAATATGTGAGAGAAAATAGTTTTTAAACTTTAAATGGACACTGTGAAATCGCAAGAACACTCTACGTTTCGCTATCGCTTCATAGTTTCGTCAGGAGTGAAAAAATGTAAATAAACAAGTTGTCAAGAGAAGCGAAAAGATAACATGATTTTACACTAAAATACAAGTTGTTCGGATAAACATAATAACCAAATTAGAACTAAATTAAGCTTTCTCTTTTTTGTTTCTCTTGAGTTATATTTTATTAAAAACACGAAAACCAAAAACAAACACACAAATAGTAAAATATAAACAAAATCGGACCTGTATCAAACTAAATTTGCATGCATTCATATTTAATAAAAACAAAAAAAGATTTTGCCAGATCGGTCGCGATGGGTGCTACATTTCTGAAACGGAATTTTGTAAAATAAAGTGCATGTGAAATTTTTTAAGCGGCCAAAACTGTCTAAAGGTTTGAAACTTCGTTAATATTTAATAAAAACAAAGAAAAATGTCGGGACTGCATTGAAGCCAGCCTACTGAGACTAGTATATTTACGCAAGTATAATAATAAAAATGACAGTTTTTCCTATTAATTATAAGAAATAAACCTAACAAAGTATATATTTTTGAAAACAGAAAAAAATCTCTATTTAATGAGGGCATTGCCTATGGTTTCTATTTAAAAAAATATAACTTTATGTTATAACTTGAAAATTTAAGTAAATATTAAAAAAGTAACACTGAATTGTATTACAAAAGTGTCCTAATAATAATCAAACAGTTTTTTAATATCTCTAGAAATGAACGAGATATGACCGAGAACCGAATAGTCGAAAATGTCAATTTTTGGCCATAACTTGAAAACAAAAGAAGATAGCCAATTTTTGTTTACACTATTGACTTAATCTCCAAAAAAGAGATCGAGACTTGGCCACTAGTTTTTTTCTATCTGTTATAGTTACGGAGATGCCCATAAGAGACATCGAAATTAATCCACCCTGTACTTCGATCTCCGGAGTAAATCGCCACATTGCATCATACAGTAAGAATGCCGTAAATTATTTTCACCGTCCCATTACATGATGTGCCTGTTCGATGCATTTTTACGGCGCTACTGAAACACTGGCGTGTACTCTAATCCTTTCCTTAGATATAACTTAAGGAATGCGATTGTTATTTTAAATTTCTCATTTCGTTTTCGAAACGCATGTCGGATTATTCTCACATATTTTCAAATCCATGCATTTAAAGCCAGACGCTTAAAATAGTCATTAATAAAGTTAAATTTTGCAAACCATATATTTTTAATTATCGTTAATGGTGCCAAGTAATTTAATGTTGTAAATCACCACAAATTATAGCAGAGAATATTTTCAGCTTTGCTTATTTTACTAAATGAACCTTAATTTGTGCGTATTTGTTTGTTTGTAATTTATTAAATAAATACGTTAGTAAGAATTCAGATGGTTGATTTAATCGATGAAACTGACATGTTTTAAACGAAATTACAAGTATTTAGACAAGTCAAACATTTAGAAGATAGAATGAATTGTTATATTTTATATAAAATTGTAATTTACGATTGCACTTATAGAGCCCATCTTCATAAACTGTTCGAACTATTTACTTTGTTCAGTTGTTTTTGCATTATTATACCGTTTTGCTAATTTTGACATAAAATTGTTTAAGAATTGCAGTAATCAAATTTGTTCCCTATAATACCTAAGCGATCCCTAAGTTAACGCTAAATTTGTTATAAAATATATAATTATTTTGTTGCAAACTAAATTTAGATGTTTAACAAGAATTAGTTAAAACCAAATATACCGTGTTTGTTTTACTGTAATTACTAATTACAAATAAATTAAGCAATTCATATAAGCAAAATGGTTGTGTATTAACCTACTTTGTGCTTTCATATGCAACTTAATTACAATGAGAATTATACACATAATCTCGAACACTTAAAACGGTAAGTAATTTCAGAAAAGATTTTTACGTAATCATTAATCTGGATAGTGCTCATAAAACATTACAGTTATTGTCGTTTTGGTTTATATCAACCAAATGTGAGGTCAAGGTTCAAGTCTACAAGGACGGGAGTGCATAAATATTAAAAGAAAGTAATAAACGTAAACGCGCCGAAACATAAAAATAACATCAAATATTTACGGACGCAAAAGCCCACTTATAAATGTGGCCCTCCAAATTTGACACTGAAAAAGGGATCGCATTTCTGGAAAAAAAGGCAAATGCCTGTGACTTGTGATCGAAGTGTCTCTAAATTATTTAGTAAATTGATTTAGGTAAAAAAATATTAGTGGCTTTTTATACTTCCGAATTTTTTCATTGTTCAGTTCATTTAGGACTGTACTTTGTATGAGAGTCAAATAAAATTTCAGCTGCACAATATCGAAACAATTTTATTTCTTTTCAGTAGACGACAAGCTTGAAACTCGTGACATGGCGTTTCTAAGATACTTGACATGCTCTGAGTGCTTTTCTACATGACGGTTTTGTTTGTTACTTGCTGTAATGTGTAATGTTACGGTATACGCTTACACAGTTATTGCTGTTCATGAACTGCCTGGCAGTAAAGTACATACATTTGCATAACACATTAAATTTTGCCATCTTACTTTTTGGTATTAAGTCTCAGACTTTCATGGCCGTAAATACAACGTTACAGATTCTATTTTGCTGTCGTTCTCATTTAATCAGTGTGTTATGGAAAATTTTAAAGAATGAAGGAATTAGAAGCCAATAAATTATTTTTATTAAAAATGATGAACGTCTTAAATGAAAGGTGTCAAGTTATAAGCATTTTTCATTTAGATGTTTGATTTATAAATTTAATTTTCTCTTTATATTCATTTACACTTGTTTTAGGACCGTGCTTTCAATTGAATTCCTCATTAAAGTAAGAGAGATGAAACCAGGTCTCATCGGAAAAGAAACACTTGTCAAGAATGTCGTCGTTGTTTAAGTTATCAAGAAACCACTGACAATATTCTGTTCTTCTGTGAAAATCTACTGGCCTGAGTTCGTGGACTGCTTGAATCTTATATGGATAAAGCTTTAAGTCTTTTTTAAGAATAGTGTGTGACATGTTCCCACTGATAGGTGAACTTCTTGTGAAAGTTTCGCAATAGATTTCTTGGGAGAGTGTTCCATTCGATATCGAACATCTTCAGTGAAGGCTGCAGTCCTTTTCTTAGCTGTCCCGCTCCCCGTTTTGCGACCAAGTGATCCTGTTTCACGAAATTTAAGAACACAAGCATGGATATGTTTAACTAGCTGTTCATAAGTAATAGCAAAATTAGGAAACTGCTGTCGAAACTTCTGTATACACTGATTATGCCGGTTGAAGACTTACCTATGCGTTAAGCGATAGAAACACATTGATTTTACTTCCTGCTCGATTCAGAACATTATAAATTTTATGATAATTTTTAACGGACAAGAAGGTGTTCATACTTAGTCTGCATTTCGTACTATGCGCATCGGTTTTCGATTTTTGTAGTTTCGCAGATGTTTGTTCGTGTTTTCTTTTAACGTAATGGAAATACGGCATTATACAAGCGATTCAAATAACTTTTGTTTCATTTTATTGTATTTGCTTAATTTTTTTTTCATGTAATAAATGTAGATTACATGTGCATAAGGTAAAATCAATCTGAGTGAAATATAAAAATGAAACAGAAATTCATGATCGGGGCCCCGAAATTGTAGAAAGTAGAAAGTAGAAAGTTTTTTTCTTGTAGATCTGTGTTCTCTTTTTACCTATTTTATTATTTATCCTATAGCTCATTCCTAGTGAATTGTATATTAGAAGAAGATTTTAAAAACGATTTAGAATGGAGCCTTGAAAATTTGTGTAACAGATTTAAGTCCTGTCTTTTCATCTACGATTAACTCTAAGCGTTTATTAATTCCCATAGAAACAATAGTCTCTATAATTGTATCTAACGTAACAACAAACTCGAAAGCTGCTCCTGCAATTTTTTTCTAATATTTAAGTATTTTGTAAATTTCTGTCTAAAAATTGTTAATTGCAGAATTTCAACAAGAGGCGTTACATTTTACTCGGAGATTGAAATTGTTTTGTAAAAATGGTTTACAGTTTAAACGTTAGAACAAAAAACGTTTAATATCGAGTCCTATTTTCGTAATGGAACAAAAATTGATGGAAATTGGACGTATTCTATAGAAAGGTTCTTTGAAGAATTTCTTGCAGTGTTTCCTGAAATTGCGGTAATTTTTATAAATTTTAGAGACACCTTGCGTGCAACTTTTTCATGAAACTGGAAGTTTGACAACGAAAAAGGGTAGCGGAAGACCACTAAAGCCTTGGAAATTGTTAATGCCGCTAGAGAAATAATGGAAAATGAATCTAGCAGCTCAGTTCGACGCGTATCCCAACAAGTGTCTACTTTCAGTAGGGATTTGCCATAAAATGTTACAAAAATATATAAACCGGTATCCCTACAAAATAACTGTGACACAAGAGTTATTGCCTGCTGATCTGCCACAAAGATTAGAACTTTGCAACCGATTTTTAAATAATGATGACGATACACTAAGGAAAAGTTTTTTTACTGATGAATGTTGGTTCAATAGGACAGGTTACGTAAATTCACAGAACCTGAGAATGTGCGCTGAGAATCCTCATGCATTTGTCGAAACTTCTTTGCATACGAAGAAAGTTGGTGTTTGTGCAGCTGTCAGTGGACGAAAGATAATTAGACCAATATTCTTTGAAGGTAAGTAATGAACTTGTTGAAATTGATATTTGCATTAACATTTTTTATTTAAAGGGAACTTGCATGCTGTCAGGTATCGGGAGGAAAAAATATTTTTTTGAGGAAATTCATGATGATGAAATGAAACAGGGATATTTTCAGCAGGATCGAGCTACTCCTCATTGCACACGGGAAACTTTAGCTATGTTGGGTGAATTTTTTGGAGAGAGAGGCCGTGAAAAAATGGATGTAACATTATAGCTTTGTTGTTAATTTTTTTAAAAGAAATCTTGAGAACACCTACATATTTCATTAGTCAAGTTTATCAGTTTATCACCAGGGCGCGGGAACTCTCAGAGCTTGTAGTGCCATTGATCTAATTAGTGTCTAAGAACTGTACAAAATATAAACATTGATGGACGTCTTGCATTCTTTATCGAAATAAAATAAATATCGACACGTATACTAGCGTGCATTTTATGAAGTCGCACTTTGTAATGCTGTTTAAACAAGAAACACCGAGTTCATAAAATTCAGGCTAGTATACTTAATCATTACTAAAGCTCGGACATTCCTAGCATATCTGGTAAAAGCCAGTAAAAAGATAGTTAAAGTATGAGAGTAGATTGTAGAATTGCTTTTATAGTTTCTTTCAAATTAGTAATTTTGAAAACATTATAATTCTTTAATGTAACTTTAAAAATACTGGCATAATAAATTTGATTCATATTAATTATAGCGCCATTACTGCAGAAAGAACGCGTACTCATTTGCAATCTTTCGATTATACTGGGTGTCTTATAACCTACGGAGGAGATTAAAAGGGTAGCTAGAGGAGATCAAATTAAAGCTTTTTTTCTTAATAAATTTTTGGTAAAAAATTAACAACTAAAAAGTTACAAGAATTTAAAGTGAAAATAATTAACAAGCAAAAGTTACTTCCTGTAGTAATACTTTAAGTTTTAAATTCGAATTTGATGTATTTATGAATTAATTGAACACTGCTTTACATGAAACAACTCTCTTAAAAAATGTAGTCATGTTAATGTTACCGCTATTTCATTTTTTCTTTTAATGTCCAAAAACGGATTTTCATGTCATTGTACTCCGCCTACTAATTAAAAACAAAACCAGAAAACTGATTAACATAGACATTTTATGAAAGGTGGTTTTCATACATTTAGAATTTTATTAACAATAAATTTGCATTTTGTGAAATAATTTTTATTAATTAAAAAGCTACAGCTGTAAATTAAAGAAGAAATCAAGAAAGTTAAACTGCTGAAACTTTCTTATTAAAGGGTTTTAGTTAAAAGAGAATTAAGAAAAAAGCTTTATTTTGATGTCTTACAGTTGCCCTTTCATTCTCTTCCGAACGTTATAAGACACCCTGTATAAACAAGTTTTTATATGCAGTCGACCAGAACTGTAGTGCTGCATAGTCTTCTCGGGCTTCGACTGGTTTATTGTTTTGTTTTTACAGGGCAGAGGCGTTAAAGATTCGAAATTTTTCCGACTATGACCGTTTCAGCATCTTAGTAGTTTCTCGTATGTTTAAGAAGACCTTCCGCCTAAAATTTTCCTAGGTCTGATTATTACGATCGAGCGCGCGCCACTATTGATCAAGCATTCGGACTTTGTACTCAATTTGTCCAAGATCTGGTCATTACCAGTGAGCGGCGGAATTGAGGTTTTTGATGACGAATGCAGGCGATTTGCATTGCCCGAGACCTTATAAATCGTTGAGTGAATGTAAATATAATATAAAATAAATTTACTTACAAGATTCCATAAAAATAATTTTAATATAATGATTACGGTTTGAATAACCTTAAGTAAAACCTCAGGCCATCCGCTCCTTGGTCATTATATTTTAGATCCCCACAATTCAACACCAATAAACACCATTCATGTGGAATAATCGCCAATTTTTGTTGGTTTCATAAGGTTTCTCACTTACCTAGAGGAATAAAAGAAAACGGTTTCCTCAACCTCAACCTCAAGAAAAACTGAATGGTGAAAACAAAAGTTATGAAAATATCGGTCGAAACGAATTTTTGCGAAAAGTTATTTTTCACAATATCTCAGTTATTTAACGAGACATTTTGAAAATTTAAAAACTGATTTATTTAGAAATGAATGCAGATCTAACTAATGTCATTATCTTTCGCATAAGCCGTAGTGTAGAATATGGAAGAATCAATTCAAATATCATTTTCGTAGCTTTAAAAGTAAAAGCTACGAGGGCACGAAAACCACTCCTTAAGTGATACAAAATAATTATTCTATCAAGTTGGCTCAAATTTAAAATTATTCTTGCATCAGTGCTTTTTAATAATTTAATTAATAATGATAATAATAATTATTATTTAATATTTCGTTAACTGAGCTATAAGATGATTTACTTTGTTTCCTTTAATAATTTACTAGTGACGTCCTTCAGGATAATCACAAATCATTTTGTCTCATTCATAAACTTATTTTAGCATCAATTAATAACTCATTTTTTCCTGAAAATTTGTCATCCATTTTATTTCTTAAAAAAGTTTTTTTCAAAAATACTTTAATTTCACTTTTGTGATTAGCTGGAGTTGTTGCAGTAAATTCTAACTAAACTAAATAGTTCAACAAAATTACAAATTGTGTATCATAAAATAATCAGATATTGTTGAAGATACTTCTATTGTTATACGAGTGTTTTCTGTCAATATTTAAAATTATTGTAATCGACTGATAGGTATGAAGCTGTAATAAGAATAAATATGTTAAAACAAATGATTCGGTGTCTTTCGGTATCATCTTTTTCTTGGTTTTCAATAGAACAGGTTTTATTACAAATAGTAATCGTGTTGGTAACACAATTTAATTCCTGCGTAAAAAATAGCTGCTAATACACAAACCGATGACATTAACAGCCTTTATGTTATTTACTTTGAAGTTATTAGAGTTAAAATTATAACGTTGGCATTAAATCAGTATGTATGAAGCCTCGCTCGTAGTGTGTATCACATTTTGAAATCGTTAATCGATTAGGAAAATTCATCCAACACAATTTATATTGAAATCTTTTTTAAAGTGTTGTTTTCTAATAACTCAATTAAAAACTCTTCAAAATTTGTTTTGCGTTACATTATTTCGTTATCTCCGCTGAGCTGAAATTTAGGAACTTCGTTTTTCGTGTAATCTCAATGATAAAAATGGTGTGAGGTGTGTTAGGAGTTTTTGCCTCGGTTTCATTATTGAAGAATGAGATTGTTCGGCAAATTTCGAATTCAGTACGGTACGGTATAGTGGTGAAAGGAACTTAAAATTTCTGCGTCAAAAATAAATAAATTTAACCCTATTTAAAAACACTTTAAATTTCTCTCTGTATTTATATTAACAATTAATTAGTAAAAATAATAATAATAATAAATAATTACTAAAGCACTTTGGTTAGTTGGTATTAATAGCAACGCAAAACAATGAAATTTGTTAAACTGTTTCAGTTTTGTGCAATAGATTTTGGAAATTAATGAATTCAGCTAAATTTGCAACCTTAATATGAATATCTGTTTTAATTATAATTTCGTTATTATTATAATCCAGTTGTTATTGAAGTAGTTAATTGTAGTAGTTTCATATTCGTTGAAAACAACGCAACTCTTTTTCTAAAGTAATACTAAACACGTCTTACTTTTAGAGCAAATTAAAAAGAAATTACAGGACATCTTTTACCTTAAGAAGCTAACAATACAAACAAGCGATTAAAGAAAATATGAGTTTTCACAAACATCACTTTTCGGATAATTGCCCTTTTCACTCCCGCATAACTCGGGTCAGAATTTTCGTCACACCCTCTGATTTTTACGCGATCAGTTTTCAGCACTGACGTAGTTAAGTGATCGCCAAGTTCGGTGAGTGGTGATTAGAGATCCGTCGTCCTTTGGGTCTCTTGACTGGGACAACCTTGGAAGTGGCCATGGCAACGAAAGTAGTGACGTTGAAGTCATCTTAATTTGACTGTCCTCTGGGTCGGACTGGATTTCGGTTGACTTCGATCCATTCTAATATCTGGTTCCATAAGAGATTCTCAAAATGCATAGATATGGTATTTCCTTAACTGTTGACTGATTTTTACCAGTGTAGTTAGGTTTTGGGTTTGATAGTGAGGCGCAACATTTTAACATAATAACAATATAAGTACTGCCACCAAAATATAGTATAAGAACAAAGGAAGAAGTAAGATTATTATAGATGCTTTATTGAGAAGCTGATGGAATATCTGAATATTGATTAGATATTTGTTAAGACGTTTGGCGAATTATTTATGGAACGTGCCCCATAAAGAAAATATTGAAAATAAAAAGGTTTATTCGGTTTCCTTGGAATTTGATCCTCGGTCATATTGAGTCAAACGTCTCTGCGTATTCCGTGGATGTTCTTCGGCTGTACCGGCGCTCCTGGTTTGTGGTCTCTGGACTTCTTCAGGAACTCTTTTGTTTCTTCTTCAGAGTTCACCAATGGATAAATCCGATAGTTAGTCGCTTAGTTTCTTTGGGTTTCTAAGTTGGATCATCACCCATCTCACTAGTGGCTGTTTCATAATCTTTTTGTCACTGATTAGGGTTACTATCTAGCCTTTTCATTCTAATTTTCATTATTTTCAATCTTTTCTTCAAGATGACTTTCTTCTTCTACTGTTGCTTCTTCACCTTCAACCTCAGATATACGCATTTTATTATCTTTTCACTACAAAATTTTTATTTTGCATAGGTAAACTACAGTTGCACTTAAAGTCTTTCTGGCAAATTTATCTGTTTGGTAATTGAAAAAATCCAAATTATAGAAAGAAAATTTCTAGTGAACTCAGACTTTCTTCGCGCGGTGTATAACGAAATTATAATGTAGACTACATGACTATAACTTCATAAGAAAATAGTTTTTAAACTTTAAACGTACGCTGTTAGAAATGGAAAGAACGCTCAACGTTTCACTATCGTGCGAAAGTTTCGTCAGAAGTGCAAAAATAAAGAAGTTGTCAAGAGAAACAAGTTGTGAAGAGAAACGAAAAGGGAACAATTTTAATTGGATAAGAGTTCACTTCAATTATAACATCATAATTGTTTTCGTCACTTTACAGCGTTGTAATGATCAGATTTCGAGAAAACCAGAAATAGAAAAGTTTAAAAATTTAGAATATACCACTGAATCACGAAGATTATTTTCTCTTTATAAATATTCTAAATGTCGAGCGACTATTAAGTACATTTTGTATTCGGCTTCTAAGATTGTCGGTGGCTTATAAAAACGGTTTACCAAATTTAACAAGAAAAAATAATAATAAATTTAATTAAGACATTGAAAATGCTAAAGAATTAAAGAAAGAAAAATTTAATTTTTCTCAATTATGTAAACAGAAGAAACAATTTGACACTTTCTAGTCCAGAAGAATTTGAAACACATCACTCATTCCTTCGCAACAAAGTGTTAATGGTATAATCTCCTCGAATCCCCGATTTTATCCCTTATGGGCTAATTATTGTGGGAAAATCTAGGGAATATTTTCTACTAACGTTGTTTAATAAAGGGAGATGTGAAGCAACGAATATTGAACGTTCTGACTTCATAAAGTAACTACAAAAATATGTGATGAAGATGATGAAGATTCTCACGTTTTGAGCACAATGTAATTTTCATGTCCCAGGTTTGTTGTATTTAAAATTTGCAATTTTCATTGTAATTCTTAACTTTCTTTTCAACGTAAGTTAATTTTACTTATCATGATTTTTGTTATCAATCCATCATTTATGAATATCCTAGAGTACAAAAATGAATCAAGCCAGAAATTGTACCAGTGCAAAAAGCGGTACAAGCGGTAAGTTCTTATGGGTGAGGGATACTCAATCCATCAGATTGCTAATTGGCTAGTGCCCGATTTCTTCACATCCTGATAAATTTATCTGCCAGGTATTATTCTTGGAAACCATTGTATCGATAATAGTTTCCGAGGATACTTTTTGGCAGATAAATTTATCAGGAAGTGAAGAACTCGGGCATAAGAAGAGGTCACTCCAACGTTAGTCGCATTGTAAGTCGTTTTAAGCAGATTTGATCTCACTCACGAAGACGGTCGAAAACGGTCTACAATCCCATTATTCATTATTCAAACATGACTTTTCGACAGTTGAAATTAGTTCGAATAGAAGTTACTTTTCAACCAGCCCGTAAACGATTTTGTGTAAAATTAGGTATGACCTGAAAGCATATGAACATAGCCTACTACAGGCCAAAAATTGAAATTATGACTTTTGTTACACAAAGATGGCAGCATCATAAACAAGGTACTGGAACTTTGAACTTTTTTAAAAAAATGGAAATATCTTTAAAACGGCTAATTTTTCTTGTATTACATGTTACACAAAATATTTTTAGAATTTCATGAAGATTTGTTGACATCAACTTCCATTATAGCTAACTTATAACCGCAAAATATGAAACAGAAATTCAAAGAGGAAGTAAACTTTTAATGAAAGGGTTGCCTGAATCTCCCTGTATAATTCCCTCTTATTTGATGCCTAAAAATCCTGAAAATAAAATAAAATATATATATTATGTATAAGTCGTCAAAGAACAACCTACAGATGAGAGCAAATCACACCCACACACAAGTTAAGTCTTTTAGGATGATTAGATTGTTGTTAGTTTTAACATTTTTATGATTTTATTAGGATAATTAGGTTGTTTTTAGATCTTTTTAGTGCTTTTAAGTTGGTAGCGTACTGAAGATGGTCGCTTAGCTGCCGAAATACGTATCTACGGATATAAAAATTATTGTGGGCGGAGGTTAATTTCAATTATGGATTTAAACTCCTAACCACAAAAAGGTTTGTTTAAAAACTAGATACGTATTTCAGCAGCTATGCTGCTATCTTCAGTAGATGCCTTCTTCTTGATCACAAGAGAAGTGCTACATATATTGGAAAAATGTTTTATTCACCGATGATAATGATGGACGCCAACGTATCTGGCGAAGACATGGAGAAAGATTTTCGAGTTGCAATGTCACCCAAAAAATTTCTTTTGGTGGCGACTTGGTAACGATTTGTTTCAACGGTCCCACGGAGTTAATCTCTATATGTGTGACGTCTACGAATGCAGATTATTATCTGAAATACATTACAGTTGATAATGTAATGCCATTTCTACCCTTTATTGGACGGGATTTACGCAAGATAATGCTTGACTCCACGTAGCTTCCTTCACTATTTGAATGTTGTTAATAGCCTGTTGTGGAATGGCCAGCGGACAGTCCAGATTTAAATCTCATGGAACATTTATGGGGACACCCTAAAAAGAAAGGTCCAAAGTCGTGTACTTATCATCCCTGACCACCTGGTAAATGCAACGCTTGAAGAATGGGAGAATGTTCCTCAGGGTTTGATTGAAAATTTATCTCAAGCATGCCAATGTGTATAGAAGCAGTAATTAGGAGCAGAGATGGGCATACACGTTATTAATATCGCATTGAATACTCAAATTTCAGTTTATTTTCCGTTTTTATAATTTGAGTGTTTTGAAGGAAAAAGAAATTGAAGTCAAAAAACAGATTTGAAGTCAAAAATGTTGAATTGTTATTATCTTATAATACTAGTCTAATTTATGAGTTTTAGCGTAGTTTTGGTTTGATTTTATAATTTCTATAATGAAATTAAGAACGTTTAATAAAGTGGTGCGTTGATTTTCTCCAAGAGTTAATTGCTTAAGAAATATTGTTAAAAATCATTTTTAATAATACCCATATATTCGTATTTAAACCTTCAAAATTTGTCTCGGTGCCTACTTCTGATATATTTTTTCTTAATTTTTGTCCGCAACTCGAGAAAAATGAATTAACACGGGTGGTCTGAAATATGCGGTATATAATATACATGCACATAAAGATACATATCTAAATTGTTTTTTGAATAGTGAAAAAGTTATTACTGAATCATGTGAAATACAATTCTTTGTTCCACAACAGTTTGTTCTCAACTTATTTTCTAAATTACTGTATCCCTTGAAAAAAGAATTTTAAACCAGGATTGTAATCTTACGAAGAGGTGAGCTTATATGGTCAAGCAACGCATACATCATGCAGTATTCATATGCAATTTTGCTTGAATTGCAGCATCAGGAATGTTTTCTTCCATGTTTCCTGCTCCATATTCTGCAATTATTTGGAACGCAGAATATGGAATATGTAATGACATGATCTAACACGAAAACCTTTCCGCTGGGGTGAAACATTTACTTATACTTTACGTGGTTTCCACTGTTTTCAAGGAAAAAAAATATATTAATAATAAGAAAGTAAGATCCTTTTTATAACAATAACGTTGAAAGTGTTTGCATTTTGTAGTTCGGTTCGAATGAGTTGAATTTATTTAAAGATGGTATGCTAAAACCTAAGAAGCAGTTAACCAAATTCTATTTCCTAGTGTGATATCGCCTGGATGGTTTAAATATTCTATAAAATGCATAAAAAATTTAAGGATATTGACTTACGGAAACATTACGTGAGGGACATGAATATAAACCCAGCAGGTGTACAGAACGTTCTAGTTCCCTTCGCGTGTGTTGTAGCAGACGATCGATAATCGTTAATCTTTAATAAACACGCTCGTATGGACACGTAATGATATAAGTTCAGTTTTTATTGGAAACTTACCTATCTAGAATGATACATCAATAAGAAATAAAGTTAGCACAGCGGCGTCCAGCAGCGCCGTTCAAGTGAATCATTCATGCACCTGTACGTTCCTACATATTTCTATTTATTTTCGTTTATTGCCGAGTGAACTGCGCGTTTCCACTTATTGATTATTTTCGTTTGTGCGTGAACGCTGGTCTACTTTTATGCTCGAAAAAAAGAACAGTTTTTCGTCAGTATAAAGCAGCACGCGATCATTATAATTGCTACGACCACTTGCCAGTCTATTTAAGCTAATCAATAAAAAAAAGTTTGTTTTGGTCTGCAATCAAAAAGGAAAATAAAATGTTAATGTTTCCACGCGAAGTTGATAGAATAATCGGAATTTGGAGACAAATTAGTGTTGGTATCCATATTCGAATATGAGGGATGTTGTGTACAGCTGCGTTTGTTTATTCGACTCCGTTCGTTCTATTTACTTGTATCAAAAGCGAGACATAATTGTCAAAAAAGTAAACAGAGTGAACAGAGTTGAATAAATGAACGTAGCTGTATTATAGGCTATGGTCAGTTATGATTTAAAGAAAAGATAGTGTTACGAGCGAAGACCAATAAATTTACCCGCAGAATCAGTTTTGAGCGGGAAATTTGAAATTATTTATTATATCTAAGTGGTAAATAGTATGGGGCAATGTAATACGTAAGACGTTACAAATTCCTTACTACTACTAAATAATAAAAGAAAACAAACGTAGATTGACATACAGTTTAAATTTAATTTAACGAGTACGAGTTTGTATTTAATTTTTTCAATAAAAGTCCAACAGTTTCAAATTTTGGCACCTTTAGAATATATATATTTATTTATATAACGAGTTTGTTATTTCTTGTTGTTCACAAGCACTTTGCTGAAATACGTACAGCTCATGTTATAATATGATAAAAATCATACAGTCACATATCTGTTTAAACAGGGTATAAATAATAAATAATAAATATATTCCTCTATTTAATAGTTCGTTTAATTCTTTACACGACCACATAAAAATATTTATCTACTGTATAAGAAAATTTCTAGAAAATAATGTTTGAATGAAAAAGTTAGAAAAAATGGTTTACGCCGATATTTAGTATTTGTTATTATGTCTTTAAGTTTTTAAGGCAATTTTTATTAAAATTTTCTTTAGTTCTATCTCAGAAATAGCCCATAATCTCGTGGTTTTACAGCTTTTTTTGTTAAAACTAGAATTTTTGTCGAATATCAAACAATAAACCATTTTTCCTAACTTTTTTTAAATAGATACGTCAAACAGTTTTCGAAATACTAAGCCGGTTTCATACTTTTGTCCTTCCCCGTATTTATTTTCATGTTCTATCTTAAGAACAACCCATAATCTTATCGCCTTCTAGTTTTTTTTTTTGTTAAAACTAATATTTTTGCGAATATCAAACAATAAACCATTTTTCTTAACTTTTTCATCAAACGTTATTTTCTCGAAAATTTTCTTATGTAATAGATAAATATTTTTATGTAGTCGTTTAGAGAATTAAACGATCTATTATTTACAGGAAAAAAATCAGCAGGTTGTCATTTAAAAAAAATCAAGTAGGCGTTGGATCTCAGAAACAAGAGTAGATAAACAATTGAAACAAATTGGTAACAAAGGTTTTATTGACTCTAAATCACATACCAAAATTCAAGTAGGTACGTCAAACAGTTTTCGAAATATTAAGCCGGTTCCATACTTCTGCCCTTCCCTGTATATATTAGGTATTATCGCTTTTTGACCTGACATTGCAGTAGGATAACAAATTGAAGCGGGTTTGCTACAAGCTATGTGAATTTGCCCCCCGACTTACTCTAAAAAAATTTTTTTCTAAAATGACGCGAAATTGTTTGTAGAGTTATGTAGTGAAAGAATTTTCGTTTGTAGTAAAAAAATAAAAAAGTTATGGGAGGGGAGAAAATGCCGTTCCCCCCAAACTAGGAGATGACTTCTAAGCGGTACTAATCAATGCCAAATTGTTTGTAGTTGTTTGTAGTGAAGGAATTTTTGTTTGTAGTTATTTAGAAAAAAAAGTTACAACCTCTTGAATGTTAAGGGTGGCACTATTTCTACCCCCGCAGGGGGGAAGACTCTGTAATCAGTACACCGTCTCCAAAGAATGCGCAGAGGATTGTAGTGAAGGAATTTTCGTCTGTAGTTATCCAGAAAAAAAGTTACAACCTCTTGAATGTTAAAAGTGGCACTATTTCCACCTGCGAAGGGGGGAAGACTCTGTAATCAGTAAACCGTCTCCAAATAATGCGTAGAGGATTATACTGAAGGAATTTTCGTTTTTAGTTATCCAGAAAAAAGTTACAACCCCTTGAATGTTAAGAGTGGCAATATTTCCACTCCCGCAGGTGGTGGTGGTGGTGGTAGTAGTACAGTACGTAGATGTTTGTAGTAGTCTACATATAGTATGGGTTAGTTTGATCATATTATGTATTTATTTACGGTTGAAAACATTTGTCCATTTGTTGCTTTTGTTTGCCAATGAACAATTTTCGTTATCATACTCTGTAGAAAAAAGTTAATAAAGAAGTAAAATTGGGAAATGATGGATAATCGTATAAAATACTTAAAAAGTGTTTACTTACAGGGTGTCATACTTATGGTGAATACTTTCATATCTCCCTAGTTATTAATTTTACAAAAAAAATGTTTTAAATGAAAGTTTAATTGTATTTTATGGAGCATATTTTAAAATTAGTTTAATGTATACAGAGTGTTCGTTTTAGCCTGAACGTTAGGCCACTTCGTTATTTTAAATGAAACACCTTCTATGTTTTTACATTTTCGTGTTCGGGACTAAATTTTAATCTGATTTTGTGTATCTTTAAGAAGGTCTCTTACGTAAGAAGACATTATAGGCACAGATTTTACTCTTGTCATAGATATCCAGGCTGACAAACCCTAAGAAGAAACTTCTATTGCTGTGAGTAGATGCATGTGGAGACAACAAGACAGTCAGTTGGCCTGCTCAGTATCTTCATTTGACCGCATTTACCGACAATAATAGTAGATTTTTGAAGATGATTCATTAGCTTGGATATCCATAGCAAGAGTAAAATCCCCATTTAGCACGTCTTCGTAAGTAAGAGAACCTCTCAAAGATTAATTTTCACTTTCTGAATGTCGCATAATAATTAATAATCTTAGGGTAAGATAAACAAACAGTTTTGTTTGCTCTGTAACCACAGCAACTAATAACTGTTTCAATATTAAGTGAAACATCCTGTATATAAGTAAAATACGATTAGAAGACGAACCGCAGTTTTTGTGCTTCCATTCAGCATTTCCACAAGCTCTACGATACACCATGAGAGTATCTGTTAATTCTTGATTAGAAAAGTTGTGTGTGTTTATAAAAATGACAACTGTTTTGATACATTATACATAATAATTGTATTCGCCATGGTTGCCATGATTTTTCGAAAAATGGTTCAATTCAAATGCCAAACGACACGTTTGCTCAAAAATAGGGGTAAAAAATTACGAAAAAATTGACGATATTTCCAAAATGCCATAAGATAAAATTGTTCAGCTTGGCGAGTTCTTCTATGGTTTAAAATTAACACACGTATTTCTGATACACCTAGTATATCAAATTGTGCTCCACACTCCAAACATTTTCCATTAATTTTCAGAAGTCTCACCTGGAGAAGTCTGAACCTTGGCTCGGTTAAATTGAAACGCACATGGCAGCTTCATCACTTTCCATACATTTTCATAAATAACATCTGTCCAACCAAATTTTAACGTATTGTACAATCTTGAATTGTACGAGATAATAGTAGGACTTATTTTGTCCCAATCTTCATTGCTAATTTGCATGTTAAATTTTAACGATTTTAACAAAATGTTTGTATTATCCGTGGACTAATTTGAATCACTTCTATCACAATCAAAACTATCACCTTCTTTACTCTGAATAGAAGGAATATCTTTACCATGCAAGCGATCAGAAATTCCGTTTCTGTTTTTCGGAATATACACATAAACATAATTAATGCTTAATTTGTTATTTAACACGTCTGATAGCCAAATGAGATCGTTGTACGGCAAATATGCATTGTTTTTGACAAAACAAAAATCTTTAAGAGCATCATATATTTCATCTACCGTTTTTCTGGGTAGACGCGGGAATTTTGATTAAAAATATATTATTTTATACGTATACACAAGAATGTTTTTCTGTCCTACGATACTCCTGTTTTCAAGCTTCATTATAAATTGTTCACTGTTACTCGCCACAAGACACAAGACTGATTTGTTCACAGCAGAACTAAATGCACATAGATCTCACATAAAGTTAGTATATAACTAACTTCTGATAAACCTGGCAACTAATGGGAGTGCTCGAGTGACAAGGTGGGAGGTCGAAATCTCAGTTCAGACTTCCTTGTTCATGCCAACGGAAATGACGTTTATTGAGATGATGAGATTTGTGACAAAAAGAACACACCTAGGACGGATTCGATATTTGTCGCATGGGTCTCAGGTATACGTAACTCGTCCGAGCTGAAACTCCATTTATAATAGTTGAGAGAGTTATTGTAAGGGCACCAACTGTGCATGCGCCGTGGATCGTGACGAATTATGATCGCCATAGTATGGTCCGACGTCACCAGAGACGGCACGAATACTCCCGCCAGCGCGACCAGGGAGGCTATTCTCAAATTTCGAGTGGTGACACTAGAAATCGACAGTTGTCGAGGACTAAAGTCGCACAAGTTTTGATTTCTGTATTCTCAAACACTGTTCGACAGTGCATGTCGTACGCGACTCCGATTGTCGATGAAGCGATTTGACAACGTTGTATATTAGTTCAATTGAATAGCACTCGGCCGCAAATGTCATATAATTGAGGTTGGCAAATCTGCAGTTTACCACCACAATTTAATTTTTGTTTGTCAGTAGTTTCGTGCAGTATTACAAGCAGTTAGTGTCCTCAGTTATTATGGAATCAAATAAAAAACAATATTGTAGTGCGCAACAGAAGGAATTATTAAGCAATTTAATGCAGGATGAAAATAATGTGCCAATTTTAATGGAAAATTCTCAAAAGACTTTACGTTTAAAGATTCCCAAAAAAAAATGGGAAAATATTGCAAGAGAACTAAATGCATTACCGGGCGCAGCAAAAGATTGGAAAGGCTGGAGAAAAGTAATTAATGTTTTCATTATATTATACATAATAAGCGTTTTTGTTTTTTGAGTATACTGTAGGTAATTAAAATGAAATTAATCTTAGCATACTTACTCTGCCTGAAATGGAAGCGCGTAATATTACACAGTATGTATAACAATTGTAAAGCTACAATGCTTTGTAATTATTTAGACTTGGCAAGATATAAAATCAAAAACAAAAAGGAAAGTAGCAGAAATAAATAAACATGCAAAGGGTACAGGTGGAGGTCCACCATTGAATTTACTGTCAGATACAGAAGAAGGCATATTACACACAATATATCCTCATGAAATTCAGGGCAATGTTGACATAATAGAAACAGAAATAAATTTTAATTATCCAGAAGATAAGTCACTGGTTAAAACAGAGATCAGTAATTCAAATATAAGTAAAGAAAAAATTCCTCAAGATAACAGCATTCAGCAACATGATCACGAATACGCAACACAATCCACCTCGCATAAATGGACAGTAGCAAGCCAAAGATTATCAGCTACAGCTAAAGAAAAAATTCCCCAAGATAACAGTATTCAGCAACATGATCAAGAATATGCAACACAATCTACCTCACATAAAAGGACAGTAGCAAGCCAAAGATTATCAGCTAGTACAAAGGCAGCAACATGCCTTGTCGATATCAATCGCCAGAAATTTGTTTTAAAAGAGAAGTATTATAATAATAAATTAGTTTTGCTAGAGAGACAAGTTATTGCTTTGGAAAAAATTGCAAATAGTTTAAGTTAACCGAAGTATTTGTGAAAACTTATTTAACATCGGTATACTGTTGGTGTGTATGTTTCATATCGAGTATACAAAAATAATACGCTTCGAGTTAGCCTTATATGATATGAAATTTTGTTTCCAAAACGAATTGGAGGCATCTTCTTTTAGTAAACTTCTATCAGAATATTTTGTTATTTTAACTTATATTTATTTTATGTATCTCCTTAAATATTATGTGATCACTCAAATTGCAAGTTAGAGTAGGCTATGGATTGAGAGAAGATGTCGTTACTTTATTATAAAACTGCTCTGTCAAAGATTTTTGTCAGAAACTCTTCGAGAAATTCTTCCAAATAAAGTGGGATGCTGTGGGTCCACTCACTTACAATATGACTTCACAATAAAAGCTCTTCGTTGTAAAGACAAGTTTGAAATAAACATTCAAAGGACAAAATATTTTTTAACGTTTGCAAGAAAGTAAGTAACGCTTGGAAAAATTGTTCATAGCCCACTCTAATCTGAAATACGTTTGATCACAATAATTACGTAACTTTTTTGAATGTGAAATTTATTTTATGTATGAAATCAGAATTTTTAGTGTGTTTAATATTTAGTCCTATTTAATCAAATTTATTTATTTTTGAATATGTGGAATTGTTATTCTACATTTATTTTTAAGTTTTGTTATTTCGTTACAAGAAAGACTTTAAAAAATACATTTATTTTAACTAATACTAATAAAATGTTACACTCTCAAACGATTAATTAATCTTCTTTGCTGCCTTAATCCAGCCACTAATAAAGGATTTCGATTGCCTGCACGAAGATCAATTTCTTCAGGATCAGCTTCAAATAAACCAAAATCTATATCTGGTTCATTTTCTTCATTAGGAGGTAACTGTACATTATTTTCTACACATATATTATGTAGAACTGCACAAGCATTTACAATTTGGGCAGCTTTCTGTGGAGAATAGTGGAGAGTTCGATGTTTTAGCAAACATCGAAACCTCATTTTTAGTAAACCATTACACCTTTCTACAGTTGATCGAGCTCTTTTTTGTACATCACTAAACATCAGCTCCTCTTCAGTTTCTGGATTTGTTAGAGGTGTAATGAGCCAAGGTCGAAGAGTATATCCTGAATCTCCTGAAAATTTAAAAAAATTTAAAAGACATATTCTGTAAGTTTTCACATAAAATTACTACTGTTTTATTAAAATAAAAAAGTCTTGCTTTAATACATGAAATCTTTGATTTAGCGATAGCCATTTTAAAGAAATCATAATTTTTTACCAAGAAGGAAATAATCGTCGTAACCTCTTCTATGTAAACCTTCTACAAAATCCTTTATAGTGCTGTTATTCCATATATGCTGATCATGACTGCTTCCAGGGAATCTTGCATTTATGTTTAAAATGCGCAAATTAACATCACAAACCTGAAAAGTAAATTATACCTACTTTAATACGTCTGACTTATGATCTGACTCAAATACACAAAGTTCTCGTTCATACATCATCGCCACTTCATTCTCCTCTAAATTTTGAATAATAAATAATTCTTCTGCCATATTTTAATGTACGAAATCTATAAGCACAATCACTAACCACTTCAACACACCTGCGAAATTAAATTATATAACCTCGTTCTGTTCGTGTCGTACACGACATGACAAATGTAGAGTGGTTTTGACCACTCTACAATATCTCTACTAAAAATGTCGAAAATTTGTCGTATGCGGCATTTGAGAATTAGCTTTAGTAGACATTTTAGCAATGTCGCATTCGACATGCACATTTGCTGATTTGAGAATAAGGCCCCAGGCGTTCGTTCGGCTGTACGCATGTAAATTCAATCAGATGAGACAACTTCTCATATACTAACATTGGATCTCATATCCATAGTCGGTTTAACTGACAAGAGGACTTTTTGTGTATCGAGCACGTTAAATTTAATAGACTGTTGCTATGGAAACAATAAATTATAAAGCTTTTTGATTGTTTGTTACCATAAATACAGGCCTTTAAATTTAACGAGTTATAACTTCTTACAAGGACAACTACAAATGAAAATTTCTGTACTACAAACCTCTACGTATTATTTGGAGACGGTTTACTGTATACAGAGTCATCCCCCTGCGGGGGTGGAAATAGTGCCACCCTTAACATTCAAGGGCCTATAACTTTTTTTCTGGATAACTACAAACGAAAATTCCTTCACTACAATCCTCTACGCATTATTTGTAGACGGTTTACTGATTACAGAGTCATCCTCCTGCGGGGGTGGAAATAGTGCCACCCTTAACATTCAAGAGGTTGTAACTTTTTTTTGAGTAAATCGGGGGCCAACTTCACACAGCTTTTGCTACATAATAAGTAGAGTCTGTGGTTTTGAACGTGTACACGGACTCTATGTAATAGTATTCGCGAATTAAATTCACATATAATTAAATACACGTGTAATTGTGCATTACATGTATACACGTATACAGACACATACGTGAAATAGGGACCTCTAATAATAAGTTGCCCCATGCAAGGCGGCCATGCTTGCTGTCAAAGCATAATGAAAGTTTTAACAATTTTTGTTGCAAATCGTTTTTGATTGCAGTGAAAACGTCTAGCAGCCTCTGTACAGAAGAAGAAGAAGAAGAAGAAGAAGCCTCAAATAGGGCTGAAACAGCTGTAAAGAGGCTGTTCGAGGTTTTCACTGCAATCAAAAACGATTTGCAACAAAATCTTTTACAACAGGTTTAAATTTGCATTTGTACGGTACAGTTTTGTTAGTTACTCTAACTGTGTCATCAATACGGTACAGTGCGTTTTGACTTGAATGCTCCTTCACCAGAGCTAAAAGCTAACTTCAGCGTTTGATTGTTCCCTGTTACATTCTTCCCTTCCCTGAAGTGGTTTACTTCAAGGCTTTCAAATCACTCGTTTACGCCCTGTGTGACCTGTTCAAATGTCCTAAATTTTTATCCAGACAGAGAAGTTTATGGGAACAGATGAAAGTCCGAGGAAGCGGGATCGGGTGAACAGGGTCGATGCAATTTAAAGAATAGTTAGGTCAATTTTTGCTTAGCGACAAGACTTAGTTTTTGCTCTGAAGTCAGTAAACGCAGCACCCATCCTGCGTAAAGTTTTTCATGGGAAATTCATTATGTAAAATAAAATGTATCCTGTTAATTGAAATGTCTGTAACCTTTCCTAACTCGTACCCTGTAGGCCAAAATCATATCATGGATTTTCTCGGCATTTCTTGGTATTACAGATGTTTTCGGGGTTCCAGGAGTGAAGTCTTTTCATTGCTTATTCTACCACGCTTGAATCCACTTTCCCAAAGTCTGATGATCTTATAAGAAGAGGATGAATCTCTCAATGTAGGCACGGTCTCTTAATGAATTTCCTTCGCTGCTTTCCCTTCCAGAAAAAAATACACCAAAAATTCTAATTTTTCCATTTTTGATTTTATTTCGAAACGCTTATGTTCAAACAATAATCAAACAATAAGTTGTTGCTGGAACGAGTTGCAACTATATTTAGAAAGGTACATACATCAAGAAATAAGGTATATCTTTAATTATTATTAATAGTTAATAGCAGCTGCGTGATGTATTTTATGTTGCAAATTTATGTAAATAATAGGTGCTTTCTTTCGCCCATAAAATCGTGATCCAAACATGTTTTGACATTCTTTTCTTTGAATCTCTCTATTTTTAATACTTGTTTGGATTGAATTATGGTTATTTACAAATGAACTGCCAATCAAAAATTCAAGTCAGGTGTTTTGTTTCAACAACTACGAAATTGAGGTCCAAACTTCCAAACAACAAGACTTTCTTGTTTTATACTTCAAAATCTTCTCCATTATCATTCCTTCTTCTACGTATGTTAAGAAGTATTGTGGTAGCATTTATTTCACAAATATTTGTTGAAGTTAATGCTGTTACCACGAGCTATACAGAGAAATCGTCTTTTCAACGAACCAAAATAATTTTCTATCACATCGTCCGAATGTGAGCTATAATATATTATGGCTTTTTGCTCTTCTCTGTGAGCCAATTACTTATTGATGTTCTTTTTTATGTAGTTTACTTTTTATTTAATCATTCGAAACCTCTTTCGAAACTCCGTTTCATCTGATTCCTCCATAAAATTAATATGTTCTTTTATAAATCTTGGACAACGTTTATCATCTTCAGATGATGAACTTGAATCATCAAATGAAAAAAAGTCCAGTCGTGCTAATACCTATTTCCATACATTTGCACATTAAAATTTAAGAAAAAAATAAGGAAGAAATATAAAGTTTCACTTACACTAGTCTGCATTTTATGAAGTCGCACTTTAATACGCAATTTAAACGAGAAATTGCAACTTCATAAAATGAAGGCTAGGATACTTCTTTCAGCAATATATCCTTTTTGAATCCCACAGTAACGAAGGACCCAATAAACAAACAATTTGAAAATATTAATATATTATTGTGTAAATGGATGTAGTTATTGATTTGACAAGCATTTTAGTGTTAGCAGTTGGCAAGTGAAACATTGTGGTCCACCTGGAGTTAATGCGTGGCATTAAGCTAAGATTTAAGGAAGCTAGAATTTCACCACACTCTGTTAGGTCGTGAAGCACCTTCGTTCGTAAATAATAAGTATAGTCAATACATGTAGGTGGATATTGTCCACTGATTTGAAACGTAAGTGGGTATGCGAAATCTGCGTTGTGAGTAATTAAAATTTACCGTAAGGTCTGTAGTAAAACACTTAGGTGTTAGCTTTTGGTAATTAATCATATGTATGGTCGACGTTAATGGGACGAAACTTCCTAGTGTAGGTAACAACAAAGCATTTATTGATATTAAACTTTAAATAATTATTTAAACGCCATGTAGCAACAGTATCAAGACATAGTCCGAGATCACCAGCTTCAGAAACACTAGTAACTGAGGCATACACATATTTTAATTTCATCCGCAAAGGTCAGAGCTCGATCTTCAAGAGATACCAACAAATTATTAATGAATGATACGAACAGTAAAGGACCCAAATTGGAGCCCCGCTAGATATTCATAAGATTTGTAACCGGTGTAGAACATATAGTTTATTCTGTAGACCTAAAGCTGAGGACGTCATACTAAATGAACTTAATTTTTTAAGAAGAATACCGTAATGTACCGTATCGAAATCATTAGTGATGTATACACAACGTCAACTTGACCCTGCTTATGCTCAGAAGTAAATTGTGTTATGGTGACTAAATTCGTTGTGGTGGATTTACCAGAAAAAAAACCTTGTTGAGAAGATGCTATAAAGGAACGATTGTGATTAAAAGCTTGCTTAAAGATAACATTTTCAAAAATTTTAACAAAGCTATTTAAGATTGCTATAGGGCGTTAGTTTTTTAACACAGCTTTATCGTCCTTGTTATAAATATAGGTGTAACTTTAGCAAGTTTCCAAGCATCTGGAAATGAAGATGTAGCAATGGCGAGGTTAATAATATACAGCAAGGGTTTAATAAGTACATATGTCGCATCACGGACCAAGAAGCTAGGGATCAGCTAGGGATCAATTTATCAGGAAATCTAACCATTTTATTATTTCTAATAACACATCCTCGGTAACAGGTAAAAGATGGAAAGGAGGACAATTCGAATTGACACCCTCAGATTCTGTATAAACAGAAGTAGTTGAGTAGATTTTGGAGAATAAATTAACAAAACCATTAACAATATCCTGGGAAATATTATAGGATTTGTCATTAGAGAGTAATTCATTAGGAATCCGAGTAGTGCTTTGTCTCATGTTAACATATTGAAAGATTTTTTTGGGATTAGACGTTTGACGCATATATATTTTATAGGCAGAAGATATTTGAGATTTACATAGAGCACGTAAACGTTTAAATTCATTGATAAAAAATAAGTTATTTTTAGTTACTCATCTTAGTCGGTAGTTGTCCTTTAATTTCAGAGTAGCGATAATAGATCCTGTGCAGAATATTATGCAGTAATTCAGTGCAAAGATTAACATCACAGTTACTTGCCAAAAAATATATTTACAATTATCAAATAGCGGACTGTTAACTTAAAGGTGACCTTGATATATTAATTACTCTTAAAAATGAATCAGTGAATACAGTTTCGGTTCTTAACAGTTTGTTAACATAAAGGTCCTTTAAACATGTAATGAAATGGTGAATACGGCCGTAAATTTACAAGTAAAGATGATAAAACTAACTGTCAAATAACAAAAATGATAAAAATTCCACATCAGGGGTTTTCAACCTTTTATATTTACTTACCGCCTACTACTACTGTATTTTTGTTGATGGTAAATTTCCTTACTACCCACTTGTAGTCAATTATTTTTAAAAGGGGAAAGTTTACAAAAATGATTTTTATACATATTTTTTTTGTATGTTTATATCTACTTAATCTAAATTTAATACATTTTACGTTTCCATTGGTATAATGCCTTTTAGTGCAGGAGCATTTCGACTCATTCTGACAAAAGTTGCAAAAATTGACCGCGCCAAGTATACCGGCTGTTTCAAATTGAGTGTGCACTGAAGGGATCTCCTAAACCGTAAGAGATACAAATTCGGTTAAATTGAAGAAAAGTTGCACGAAGCAATGCCTAATTCGTATCCATTGAGAGAATGATTTTATTCTTATTTCTTCTTGAGATATTAATAAAAATGTAAAAATATGGATTTTTTTCTCTCTGTATCTCTTTTATTACACATAATTTGGAAATTCTGATTTAACTTTCTACAAGCACTTTCTGATTCTGCTTCGAATAGGAGTAACAGAATGGAAGTCAAACGTTTCGTCTTTCCGCGACCATCATCAGTTTCGATTTTTTAAATACAACTTATTCTCTTTTTATTTTTCTATTCATTAGCATTTTTTCTCCTGATTGTAATGATATGTCACACTTAATAGTTGATATTAATTTGAAGCTTAAATAATTCAGCTTTTATATGAAAATTTTATTTAATACATAATTTGACATTTTTAGTTCATTTTTAACAAATATCTATATATTTTTTTTTTTATCCGTGGTGTTTTGCCCAACTAAGTCATACACTTGTCAGGACCTCAGGAGCAGGGGAGTGTATTTTTGTGTGTGTAAAGTGTTCCGTGGCTTTGTTACTTCCAAACGTCCTCGCCGTTGAAGGGGAAGTAGTGTCGAATTTTCTCCCCAACACTAAAGGGTACCTGAAGTGAGTAACAACCTTCAAGAATTATCTCGAGCGGATGCGAACCCACGACCTTACGATTGCAAGGCCGGTCCCTTACCCCTGGACCGTTCAGGCGTTAAAATATAATTTGCTAGATTAGTATCACAGCTTTGGTATAGGAATGAAAAAGCCTAGTTCTAAATTTCGACTCGCACTATTGGGTTAAAAGAAAAACTGAATACTAATTATACTAAAAATATTTAGATATTACTGAATAGTACCTTATACAAAGCTAAAAATGAATATTCTTGTGAGAAATTTGAAAGATACTTTCTATAACAATGTTTTTTTTTTTAATTTCTTTAGCACTCAGTGGCTCTCAACACTTCACTATCTTTTTTTTAAAATATGGTTAAGTCCAAAAATGGTATTAAATGTTGTCACTCCTTTTGAACAGTTAAAGTTTGGCACGGTATATCGGGACCACCATAATTTAAACAGGATAAAGTAGGCTTTATGTTTTGGACATTGAAAGAGTGACTAGCATTAAGATAAATAATAACGGGGAACTAAGAAGGCGAATATTAGATTCTTATAGAAATGTTTCGCGAATTCATGTTCGACACGCTAGATAACACATAGGATTAAGGACGAATGTGTATCTTAAAAACAGTGGAGGACATTTCGACGATTTACTTTAATTTATTTATTTCACTTTACTTATTTCACAAAACTCATGTTCTTTTATGATTTGTATTCAACTTATTTACTGCTGTTTATTCGGTTTATGTTAATCACCTAATATCATTTAGTCAATATTTATTGATTTTTCCTCTTCCGACAACTGAATGTTAGTTGCTAATACTTAACAAATAAAAACAATGGTTAGGAATAAATTTACTTATTAAGAAAAACATGACGAAACTATATCAGTTTGTTTGTCATATTCTAACTTTACTTGAAAAAAGGTATTAAGTATTATACTCACTGAAATCACCAGAAAAACTAAAAAAACTATTAAGTGTGACATATCATTACAATCGGGAGAAAAAAATGCTATCGAATAGAATAATAAAAAAAGATAAGTTGTATTTAAAAAGTCGAAACTGATGATGGTCGTGGAAAGACGAAACGTTTGACTTCAATTCTATTATTTTTATTCGAAGCAGAATCAAAAAGTGCCTGTAGAAAGTTAAATCAGAATATCAAAAGTATGTATAATAAAAGAGATACAGGGAGAAAAAGAAAACTGATTTTTTTACATTTTTATTAATATCTCAAAAAGAAATCAGTAAAAAATTATTCTGTTAATGAATACGAGTAAGGCATTGCTTCGTGCAACTTTTCTTCCATTTAACCAAATTTGTATCTCTTACGGTTTAGGAGATCCCTTCAGTGCACACCCAATTTGAAACAGCCGGTATAGTAAAAATAATAAAATAATTTCAATAATGTTTCCGCTTTCATGGTGAATAAGAAAAGGATAGAGTTACGCATTGTTTGTCGATTCTTGCTTCGTAATTAATGACGCAGGCTTTATGGTGATTTTTACTGTAAAATTGAAACCGTTGAAGAATATAGAATTATCAAGATGAAGTGCTTATAAAAGTCATCGAATAATAACCAAATATAAGTGTTAAGTTCGATACCAAAATTTGAACTAGCGTTGCGTGTACGATAAGATATTTATCTATGAATTTATCTTTGTAATTTTTAACTATTGGCCACAACGCGTCTTTGAAGCCGTTCACACTATTGTGGAATTAATTTCAGTTTAAGTTCAAGCTTCCATCCACATTGCATTGAAGTAAGAAGCAAACTTATCAGAACATATCGTGTAGAAATTAGATATGGGTTTTATTCTTGAAATTAATTTAGTTTGTTTTTTTTTTGTTTTTTGAACAACTCGTTAATCAAGTCATATCGGAATTTATATTTTTCTTTCGGTTGGTTTCGGCTTCGAATCGAATCTGTAAAGCACGCACCTTACTTTTGAGACACTCTGTATATCCTTTGATTTTTAAAAGAACCTTCTTTTTAGAATATACAGTGAACGGTTTCGAGCTAACGGTTTAGTTTTATGTCTTTTATTTTATGATAACTGTTTTTAAATTTAAAGTATCACTAAAACGGGAGATACTCGTACGTGTATGAATAAAAGAAAAAAAAAGGATGGTTGTGGTTCTTAGCCGTTTAACTCTTGAATTTTTTTCATAATTAAAAATTAATTTTTAAAATCTTTAGAGCAGTAATAAATACTTCTTCTTCCATAACATCGAATACAGAAAATTGCTCACATGGAAACATTTCAGGATAACATGGCAAGAGTTAACTTTACATTTGTAAGGCACGTGATTCTGGAACGGCATATTATTAAAATTTCAGGAGCGCACGTAAGAAACTGCACTTTTAAACGGAAAGCAACGAGATTGTTCGGTGCAGTATATTTCCGAGATACGTACAGTTATGACTTTCGGCTATAAAATTATAATTACTACGAAACTTTTAATATGAAAGGGGTTATCATATTCGTACTATTTCATTTTTATTTTCCACATGCTGCTGTATATCGTACGCTATTTGAATATCTGAAAAAAATACTCGTATTTCATATTTTAATTCCTTGTATCACTATTGCAGATTTTTTTCTTGGCTAAATTTAGACATCAATCTGTTTTTATGTATACTGATCACTGAAATATAATAATTTTCAGGACAGGAACATTTTCAATTCGCTGCCCATCTTCATGAGAACGGATACAATTTCAATTTATACAGCTGTTTCTTAAATGCCTTTAAAATTTCCGAGAGCCTTGAGAATTGAATTCTTGGCTTCCGATTGGAACCACGAGTCTCGGATTTCTTCTGCTGTCGACGTTTTGTTCTCCGTTGCAGAAGAACTTCCTCAGGGCTGATGCCGCTGCAGTCGTTGAGACTGAGTTGGTTTGTCCGTTGTCGTGGTTTTTATAGTGGTCGGTGGGGGCAGCGGGGTGAAATGGTGGACGGGATTGGTTTGATGATGCATGATGGATCATGTTTCCATAAAAATCTAAGTCTTAAGGAAATGAAAAATAGGACTTTTAAAATAAGTAGATAACAATCTGGGAATTAGAGAATATAAATAATTATATTAACCATTGTGAAAATATATACAGGGTGATGGAAAAATGGCGCACTAGCATCATAGTACAATATTTGGCATTTAAAATTATTAAATCATAAAACAGTTTACAAAATCGAAAATTTCAAAATATTAAACTATTAATTAAATAATAATTCCAGTCAAAGAGTAACAAAAAAATTCATGTACTAACACTGTTATCAGAATCAACGAATTTTCTTTTTACTAACTATTACAAGAACAAGCTCTTGTTCATCTTTTTAAAACAAAATCGTGTACAGTAGCAGTAATTATGCAGTAATGCGAATTTTAATTTCACTTAGGTACATCTGTAGTTCTGTAACTACTGTTCCGGTTTGAAAAACCGCCTTCAAAAGTCAGCCTCTTTTACATTTATTTTCCATAGCGCAATAATCGGCTAGCGACATAGTTTTTGTGTGTATTTTCTTCGTTTGCATTTACTATGCTGGGGAAAACTTTTTACTATCGTCTCCGTCGAAGCACAACATGTGTTAATTACGTTCCACGTTTTCGATCAATATTTGTGACAGATAATTTTGTACAGGGTGGCCCAACGATGTGTATTTCTTCTGTGAGGTCTATTGGAAAAAAATTAGAAAAAAAATCGATAAAGAATTTTATATTAGACAATACGCAGCATATTGTAAAATTATTTTAACTATACAAAGTGATCACAAAAACGTCGGTTCTTGGACACTATTTTTTGTAATGGAACATCCTGTATATTTTTAGATATTTAGATGCGCCGCAATGGGCTGATTACATCGGTATAATAATAAATATATGTATATTGATTTCGCTGAACTACTTTGGTAAAAATAATTTTTTTTCTTGAAAAATTCTTAAAAAATTCAGTCAGTTTAAATATGAATTTTTGATTACGGAGATAACACAGGTGAACGAAAATCTAACACGATATTTTTAGGACTTTGGCCTTTTGAAAATGTAAATAAAATTATCTTATTATCTTTTTGCATTATACCGAGCGATCGATGCTTACGAAACATTCGGTATCCCATTTTTTTTAAACGGAACGGCCTATTTTTATTTCAGAAATAGATAGCACTTAAGTGTAGCTTTCTGCTGATATAAGGTTATATACCTTTACTTTTAACAATTTCGTCACTAGAAAGTTTCGTTTTACAAGTATTTCAATGGTCGGCTTTTTAAACTACACACCCAATGTTACAATTTTCCTACCTAAATTCGATCATGTGAAGTCGATTTTTCGATCATTTGATTCTACTTTCAAAGATCTCTAATTTGAGTACCCCTACGATAAGATTTATTTTAACAAAAATAATTTAAAAGCCTTATTTGACCTATGTAGACCTTACTTGTAAAAAGAAATCTAATTACGAAATTGTTAAAAATAAAGGTATACAGTGTGTTCCAGATTGAGTAGGCTACCATGAGTAACTTATTAGCGAAGATAAAGATTTGGTTAAATGGGCAATATTTTTTGCAGTTTTATGTGCTAGTTCAGGTGCCGTCGAGAAAATTTGAAAATTCTGAAAAGTTCCGATATTATTGCAGAAAAACTGAAAATCGCTATTTTAATGTCTAATAACTTCCTAATTATAAGAAATACGAAAAAAAGTTTGATATAAAAGTTACTAGATTTGATAAAAGTTGAGTCGAAAGTTGAGTCAAAATAAAACTCAAGATGGCGGCTTCCAAGATATTGATAGCAACTTTCTTATTTTAAATGGACACCATATTGGATTTTTATACGATTAAATATCATTTTCTTGTTTCAATCACGTATAATAACCCATACTTAAATAAAAAAATATTTCAAAGAATTTATATTTTTATTTAAAATCAAGCAAGCGACGAAAAATAAAAGTTGATTTTACTTGTAGAACAAAAATAAAACAACAGGAAGTTATAATAAATGCTCACAGTACCTGGCCATTAATTCTGAAACACAACTAACATCGTTTTGTGGCACTCCTGGCACAACTTGCAGGATATTTCGATTAATATTATGAAATGCCTCTACAATTGCTTCACGTTTAATTCTGCTTTGGTGTTACAATATAAAATATTCTCATATTTTTATTTTTTACTGTGCTCCAGAAATAAGTCAAGGGGTGTTAAATCCCGGGATCGAGGTGGCCACTGGTTAACTGTATTTGTTACTATTACTATTCAAACGATGATTTATTTGTGGGTATAGTAAAAAATAACAAATTTGAGTATTTCAACTATAAGAACAAAGAATTAGTGAAACAGAGGTGCAGAAATTTCATAGTATTAATCGAAATACCCTGCAAAGTGCAACCAGGAGTGTCGTAGAACGGTGTCAATTATGTTTTAAGTTATGGTCAGATACTGAGCATTTATTTTTATAAACTTTCTTTTGTTTTATTTTATTTTTTTTTAAATAAAAGCAATGTTTGTTTATCTCGCTTGCTTGATTTAAAATAAAAATATGAATTTTTAAAATATTTCTTTATTTACGTATGGGTTGTTTTATATGGTTGAAATGAGAAAAGAAAATGCTATTTGATCGTATAAAAGTCTTCTTATACTTATTAAGTTATTAGACATCAAAGAGAATAGGGATTTTCAGTTTTTATGCGATAATATCGAAACTATTCGGAATTTACAAATTTTGTCAATGGCATCTGAAATAGCGTATAAAACTGTAAAATATCGTCCATTTAAGCAAATCTCTATTTTCACTAATAAGAAAGTTACCCATTACCCTACTTGATCTGGGACACACTGTAAAACCTTATATCAGCAGAAAGCTACATTTAAGTACTGCCCATTTCTGAAATAAAAGTAGGAAGTTCCATTAAAAAAATGAGATACTGAATGTTTCGTAACGTACTTTCTGCCGGTCACTGTAAAAATATACAGGGTGTTCCATTAAAAAAAATTAGCTTCCACGGACCGCCATTTTTTTGATCACTGTGTATAATTCAAAATAATTTTGCAATATGCGACTTGTTTAGTATAAAATTCTTCTTTTTCCCGTAGGTCTCACAGAATAAATATGCATCGTTGGGCCACCCAGCACATCTCGGTGTACTCCGGCAACAAATCCTCTTATGATTTCGCTGCTTCGGCATTATATTTATGTTAAATTATTATCGGCCCGGGGTCCATATTTTCATTTTCTGGGTTGAAAAGCATTTATTTGCCGCTGTGTTTTCCAAGTTACTTCGTAGGAATTAAATTGAATGTTCATTCTAAGCGTTGAGCTTGGTCATATTGTTCCTGCGAAATACGTTTTTTGTCTACTAGATATTTGGACGGAATTATAAAAATTATGTTCACACTTGACATTTGACGCCATTGCTTATTACTGACATCGTCTTATGCATTAAAAGCTGACAAGGGTAATAAGTAAGCTTAGGATAATTATGCATTAAAAAAATTCAAATTATGCTTGCACATATGCACTAAAATCATCAAAAATATACACTTAAATATGCATTAAAAATTAACTTTTATAGAATAAATAATATTTTTTATGTTACCACATTCTTCATTATTTTGCTACAAAAAAGCAAAAACTTTTTTTTTAATTCTAAATTATTTATTTAGTCGTTAATATAGAAACAAATTATAATTACATTTAACTACAACATGGTGTAACAAATTCTCAAAAGTAAATTTGCGCCTATTGTCGGCGAGAATATTTTTGTGCTGAGAAAACACTCTCTCGACATCGCAGGACACTATTGGTACAAATTCGTATTTTACAACGTCATTGACACTTAAATGTTCGTTTTTTTCATTAAGGGTCGATTCATTTTGCAACACTTCACTTATATTCTTTAGTTGCTGATAGCCGTATTCTTTGACAACACTTCGTTTAATTTATTGATAAAAACATTTTTCTTGAGTTTTGCTAAACCGTTAACTACATGTTCTATTATTTCAATGCTTTCTTGTAAAGATAGACCCTTAGCTTCTAGCTTGGATATTGCAGTCGAAATGCATGCCAGATTAGCTCGAATAAAAATTAAATCTTCTCGAATACCTTTTTTTCTCAGAATACTCTGTGCTTCTTCGATGCACTGCGCTTCCTCAGAGTCGAATTCATCAACAATTTTCTTCACAATTTCAAAATTTTCAGCGTAATACACAGCAGCGTCGATCCAACTTCCCCATCTTGTAATGATTGGCGCAGGTGGAAGTGGAATGTCACCCGAAATTTTCCGAAACTTCTGAATACGACTTGGTGCCTTAAGGAAAATCTTTTTCACAGATGATATTAGCACATTAACATTTAAATAAAGATTACGAACTAAATCAGCTACTCGATGTAAGCCATGTGCTAAACAGGTCACATGTATCATGTTTGGGTATAAAACCTGCAGTCCCCGCATTGTTTTGCACATATATGGTGCAGCATCACTACAAACCGCTGGCACTTTTTCATATAAAATTCCAGACGGCCACAATAAACTTAAAATAAACTTAAAGAGTCGTTGAAAAAAGCAGCGACTGTTGAATGATTTACTTTGTCCAACACTTTTAAAGTCAGCAGATATGATTTATTTTTTTCTTCAGGAACCCCTAATATACCAAACACAAAATTTCCTATGCATCTTTGTTCTTCATCGGTTGTTTCATCCAACGACACCCAAATAGAATGATCCTTTACTTTTGCTCTTAATTTATCCAATGTTAATCTATACCATTCAGAAACATAATTTTTTCTTAATGTCGATTCATCTGGAATATTTTGCTTTGTATACTTTTCCAAAAAATGGCAAAGAACTTCATTTTTTAACTTAGATAATGGGATGTCTGCACAAATAAAAGCCTTACAAAGTTCTGCATTGAATTCTGAACGTTTAGGTCCAGGCGTCGGTAAATTAGAAATTAACACTTGCCGTTCGTTATTTCCCCTTTTGCGATTTTTATTACTTGCATGCTTTCCGGTTTGAAGATGCTGCGTGACTTGAAACTTTTTGGTTGCTGTAACATGAACCTCGCAGTATTTACAAAATAACAGACGCCCATCCGTTATAAAATCATCGTAGTCCTTCACAAACTGGTTTAAAATTGCACTTACACACTTTTTTTCTTTTGGCATCTTGAGAGATGTTAATCCTATTGCAATCAGCATACAACTACTGAAGGTTGATGAAATTTTCTGCAGAATTTCCTGGTAAAATTAGAAAGAGAGCTACCCCATACCATGGTCTGTACGAGTACTATTAACACGGACAAAATACTTGGAATTCGTGGGATAATGTGCGGTAGGAGTAAACAATGGCGGTTTTCATACACTGTTAATCCTCTTATTATTTCCAAGTATTCTGATTTTGAAACACTGGTTGTTCAGATTGTCTGCTATAAAATGTCAGTTTGCACTTGGCAATAAGAAATAATCGCAAATTTGCAATTAAAACAAAAAAATGCAGGAAATTATGCATTAATGCCCTAAAAAGTTAAAATATGCATTTATGTATAAAAATGTTCCAAATATGCATTTGGATATGCAATTATGCAAACGCATAATTATCCTAAGCCTAGTAATAAGATTGTGATTTTAGATAAACCTGATTATTATGATAGGGCAAACAACTTAATAACTAATGGTCCCTACAAGAAACTACCCCGAAACCCGTTGCCAAAGTTAATTGAAGCTGTCAAAGACACGATTAAAGAATGTCCCAATCTTATTACTAAACAGAATAACTTTAAGATTGATGTATCTAACCCCACTGTACCCAAATTGTATGTCCTTCCCAAAATACACAAGGCAGGTAAATCGGTGAGACTAATTGTGTCCGGTATAAACTCACCCACTTACTCTCTTTCCAAATGGTTGAATATCGAACTCAGTGCGCTTCCCAATCCTCAGGATAAATTTTCGGTAAAAAACTCAATGGAGTTTATAAATAAGATTAAAAATATTTCTTTACAAGAAGAGGAAATTATGGTCTCGTTTGGTGTTCAATCCTTATTTCCTAATGTGCCCATACCTGAAACATTAATTCATTTGCGGGAACTATTGACAGTTAATAATGTAGATAAAAATAAATTGGAGGAATACGTCGGGCTCACATCTCTTTGCATGTCTCAGAATTGTTTTCAAATAAATAGGAGTATTTTGAACAACTGTTTGTCATCGTTTTTGGCCAATTTATTTATGAGTAAATTCGAAAATGATGTAAGAGATAATGATCAGTATTTTCCAAGAATTTGGTTACGTTACGTGGATGACATTTTTGCTATTTTTGATACCAAGAAGTGTGATTTGGAGGATTTTATAAGAAAATTAAATTCAAAATTGGAAAGTATTAAATTTACATACGAAAAGGAAGAAAACGGTGCGATTCCCTTTTTACACATCGTATAATTAGAAACAGCAAAAATTAATTAGAAATCGACATTAATCGTAAAGATACAAATACAAGCCGGTTTATAATTAATGAATCTCAACATTCTGTACAACACAAACTCGCGGCTATAAATTTTTTAGTAAATAGATTGCTCTGTTTTCCACTTACTAAACCCCGATATGATAAAGAACTTAATTATATTAAAAATGTTGCGATTCATAACGGTTATACCCCCCAAATAGTAGATAATTTAATTAGGAAGATTAGCTATAGGAAACAGGTCCAAAATTCTAGCACTTTAAGGGCAACTTCATCTCTAGAGAAATTTGTTAAAATGCCTTTCGATCCGTTTTGCACCAAAGGTTTAAAACATATTTTTAAAACTCAAAACTTACGATTAGGTTTTTCAACTAACAACACCATAAAGAATTTATTGGGAAACCCGAAAAATAAAGTTGATGTTGAACAGAAATCTGGAATTTATGAAATTAAGTGTAACGAATATACTAGTAAATATATTGGACAAACAAAAAGAAATATATTAACACGTTTTAAAGAACATTTAAGTCACTACAGGTATAATAGGTTTGAGAAATCAAGTGTTGCACAACATATTTACAATACAGGACACAGTATTATTAAGGATAATTTAAAACTCACTAAGGAAGTTTAAAATAATAGGGAATTAAATGCTTACGAAAGTATTTTTATTCGGAAAAATAAAAACAATTTAATGAATTCAAACAACGGACCAATACCTAATTTCCTATTATTTGATGTACTCTAATTTGTAGGTTGTTTTTTGACGGCTCGTATTTAGATATATATGATATTATGATTATTATCATTACTATTTTCTAGATCTTAAGTCAAAAAATTGGCCGCTAGATGTCGCTACCTAAATTATATATAAAGGGGTGTTAGAGACAGCTAAGCGCATTTGCACTGGATATTTCATAAGGAGAGGATTCCCCGAGATAAAATTTTCCTAAAGTGTTCTTAACTTGTGGTGTGTGGGTGTGATTTGCTCTCATCTGTAGGTTGTTTTTTTGACGATTTATACATAATATATATACAGGGTGTTCATGGGAACTCGCTACAATAGCTAACTCTCTTATTTGTATTTTTATGAAGTTACTTAAATTAGGAAAGTTTTAGGACCTTTCCTCTTCGGTTTTATGGTACTTTCAAAAAAAAAAAAAAAACAAATGACAATCAGGTTTTCGAGATTTTCAATTGTTTTCAACTTTTTTAAATAGAATGTTAGGTTTTTTATCATGGCATCGCGTCATCGGATGTCAAAATATTTATGTCTCCAAAATATCAGCTCCCAAAGCCTACTGTTTTAGAAATGATTTAGTAACAAAATCTTGGTGTTCACGGGAAATGGCTACAATAGCTAACTTTTTATTTGAAATTTTACGAAGTAGCTTAAATCAGGAAAGTTTCAGGACCTTTCCTGCTCGATTTTATGGCACCCTCGGAGAAACAAATGACAACATTTCCGAAAGTACCATAAAAACGAGGAGAGAAGTCCTAAAACTTTTCTAATTTAAGTTACTTCCTAAAAATACAAATAAGAGAGTTAGCAATTTTAGCGACTTCCCATGAACACCCTGTATATATATTATGTATAAATCGTCAAAAAACAACCTACAGATGAGAGCAAATCACACCTACACACCACAAGTTAAGAACACTTTAAATTTTATCTCGGGGAATCCTCATTATGCATTATATTTATAACATCATCTGTCACAATAGAAAAAGATGTAAATCAGATTTTAGTTAAATAGCTAACATTTTCTGATTATTGATTACATTCTCACAGTAATATATTTAAGTTACAGTATACAGTTAAAATAATCGTAAAGTAAGAGTTTATCTTATCGTAAATTTGAAATGAAACTCCCTTCAAAAGTACTTGGCGAATTAATAAAATACTTTTGTGGGACATATTTCGATGTTCTTAACTGAACAGTAAACGGACGTTCCATACGTTTATAGATATCGATTCGGGCTCTTTAAAAATACATTCTCATTATCAATTTATGGATGAGAAGTTGTTTAGACGGACAGTTTGGACGGGTTCAGTTTACACGTAGATTGATTATTCATGGTTGATTTGCAGCATTACGCTGCGTTCTGTCGGAAACATCCTTCTTCGAATGTGTTTTAAAGAGACGAAGCAGTACTGTGTCCGAGATAAATTTCAAAGTTGTTCACAATTTCCCACGGGACTAACAAACCTATCCGGCCTCTACGCGACCATTGTTTCTTGAAGCTGGGCTTACCAACTGCTCGCAAACATACACTGATGTGCTTCACTGTTTACTCTGTGGAAGTGTTTTGATTGAAGTTGATGTTGTTTCTGAAGTCCCCGGAGACTTCATTATAAATCCGTGCTAATCGTTTTACCGTTCCATCAAGATAATATACTCTTATCCTCTATCGAGTTTCAGGGATTTGTTGCTCGTGTAATTTATCCGTTTAAATGAAAAATTAATCGGTTCACCTGCTCAATTATCGACCGACCAGATTGGCCAAGTGCTGCTTTTAATTCCTTCGTGAGCAGTCCGCTCTTATTGTGCTTACATCTTGGTAAGTAATTACGTAAGAAATAGCGCTTTCAGGATTCTTTTTATAACATTCATTTGTGCTACGCGCAGGATATACTGTCCCATGAATGAGGTCGTGATGTGCTTTATGTTCCCTTAATTAAATTAAAAAGTGAATTATTTGACTTTTTTAATCCACTGTGCAATTGCTTCTGTTTCTTACTTTAAATTACTTGTACTAAAACATTTGCTTCTTCTATAAAGTTTATTTAATCTTTCTTTTAGTAGTTATTCTAATGGATATCAAAAATTATAGTTATTTTCAAGTTCAATTTTGAACTGAAAACTTTATTTATCTTAAAATAATACGCAAATAATTTTTATTTTATTAAAAAAAAGCATCCTATATAACACCCAGCATATATGTTATAAAATTAAGCGCTATATGTATCATTTATGTATTTTATTTACTCTACTTAGGTTAACAAAAACTAATTTCTATAATATTTATCACTATAAGTTTTGTTAAATATTAGGCAACTGTTGTTTTGTTTGAATGTTTGTACTTTCAACATTTTCAGAAACGAATTCACTTTTTCAGGTGGAGACAAAGTAAGTTGTTTTTTTTCAGCCAGAACTTGACATATCGTCAGGTGTCATTTAGCAAGACACTGTTTCACAATTTCGTACTTTACAAAAGAAAGCGGCAGCTTTATATAAAAAGTTTATGAATTCTTTATGAACACACCGCGGACCCACTTGTTTCGATTAATTACAGTTAAAGAACACGCTATTTACGGTTCTAGAAATTATAGGAAAGGTAGATCAAAGACGAATACTATTGGTTGGGTTGGCTAACCTGGGGAGCCAAAAATAAAATGAGCCAAAATAAAATGACGACCTACTTAATAGTAAATAAATAAAAAATATTATCGACACGGTTTCCCGCAAACATCCTGCATACATGTTTAAATAATTTTTTTTTACATTTCCTTTAACATTTTCAATAAAGTTAAATATTTAATTTTCAATTTCATAATTTTAATAACTTGAGTATAACAAGAAACAGCTGATTTTTGAATAAACGTTTATTTGAACTTCTTTCTCCATTTTGTGTTGTAGAGTGTCTCAGAAGTAGCAGCGATTTCAGAGATGTATCCTACAGATCAAAATAAAGAAAAAAAACATGTAGGTATACAGGGTGTTCGTGGGAAACCGTGTCGATAGCTGGATGATACTTTTCGAGTCGTACTGAATTCGATATTACCTGATATTCCGTTATAAAAATTTAAAACAGTTGAAAATGTCGAAAACCAAAAAGTAATTTGTTTTTGTTCGTTCGTATCTTTGTTTGTAAATAAAGTAATTTTTTACGCTTGTATTTTTGTAATAGTGATCGATTTTATTTCAGATTAAGTGTGATATGCTTGACGAAATTCTTGAGGAACCCTAGCTACGGTACTGGTGAATAGACCTGATATGAAAGTTTTCATTTGTTTAGTGTACAGCTCACAACTTTGTCAACACCTGAAGGAAAGGAATGCAAAGTGTCATTTACTTTGCAAACCGAGAACTCGAAAATAAATTAATCCATAAAAATTGCAAGTGATTTAGTAACTATTAAGCATTCACTTTATTTTGATAGATGCCAGAAATTGACATCAAAAATATTATGAAAATTCCACACCAGTAATGTGACTACTGCTAAATACGAAGAAGCACCCATCTGCGAATGACTCTGGCATAAATAATGTACTTACCTACTACCTACCTGCAATCAAGGTGGTGTACTAAAATCATACACTTGAAGTTGAAAATAAATATAACCGTTTCATTTGACGTCTATATTTCATTGTAATACCAACAAAAATGTCGTCCTAACTAACCCACTCTGACGAGAAAAAACAGTGAATGCTTAATATTAGGTGCTTTCTTTCGCTCACAAAATCGTGATCCAAAAGTGTTTTGATTCAAAAACAGACATTCTTTGAATCTCTCTATTTTTAAAACTTGTTTGAATTGAATTATGGTTATTTACAAGTGAGCTATCAATCAAAAATTCAAGTCAGGTGTTTTGTTGCAACAACTACGAAATTCAGGTCCAAACAATTCGAAACACGAGTCAAACTTTTAAGCGAAAGAAAGGACCTATTAGCTGTTCACCTTCTTTTTAGTTTCAGAGTAGGCCCTGTTAGGGTGACATTTTTGTTAGTATCACAATAAAACATAGACAGAAAATTGATTGACGGTCATTTTTAATTTTATGATTATATTTTTGAAAACTACCACTGCCACTGTTGCCAGCTCCACTAAAGCACGACTGAGCATTCCACTAAAACAAGAAGTATCGTCCCCAGCAAACAGTTGTTAATTATTTATTTTTTCATTAAGAAAATAATTACCTGCATGGGTATTTAAATAGCAGGATTTTCTTGCTGTTGGTGATGACTTAGAAATTTTTCCATGGTCATTTGGATCTCGTTTAGAATTGTGTCTACTACTTTCGTCACCGCCTCTAACGCGCATACCTTTAGATTCTTCTGCTAACACGGTAGTTCTTCAAATTCGTTTTTTTCTTTAATTTGGGAGATCTTTTATATCTTTTCAATCGGTGTTTAACTCTAAGCTGCGTTTTATTCCTATAGGAACAATTATCTTTAGAAGTGTTACCAAGACGCAAAGCTTAAATTTAAATGTCACATCGGTATCGTAACAAGCACCCGTGAAATACGAAAATTCCCGTATGTGATTGCTTGGGATCCTAGAAAGCCAGAGTTTCACTCGCCTCCGAGAATCACATATAACCCAAATCCCAAGTTGAGTCACAGTCTTAATCTTAGTCTAAGTCAGTCTATACAGGGTGTCCCAAACATTTGGTAAAGTTCAAAAATGCCCCTTTAAATTCATTTTATCAAGGGAAGGCGTTAACAAAAGTTGTGTAGGTTTTCATTTCACATAATCTAAAATTATTTTCAAATACACAGGTTGTTCATATAATAAGTTACAAAACCTAACTTATTATTCTTTATATAGAATACTATATATTTTATTGCAGTTTCGGTTAGCACTTGAAGAGATTCTTAGTATTTACCGAGTTATTTTTAATTTTATGCAGAAAATAGGTCATGTTTGATCGTCTGGCAAATTGTCAATTTTAATGATACAACAATAAACCTTGGAGTAAAATATTTCTAAATCTCTCTAGTTTTACAATATCCATCAGTTTTAAAAACCCAGCGACTATCAACAACACTACGATTCAGTTCGCGTATTGTAAAATTAGTAATTTTTTTTCAAATGGATCATCTTGCATATTATAGTATATTTGGATAGTGATTTTAAGATTCATAACTTGTGCATTATTATCACTTCTCTATAATCAATTTAAGAAACGTGCAGTATAATATTTTTGTTTGTGTCAGAAATATTTTACTTATTAAATGAACAACATGTATATTTGCAAATGATTTTAGATTATGCACAACCTACATAATTTTTGTCTAGACCTTTTTTTGATAAAATGCATTTAAAGAGGCTTTTCCAGAGGTTTGAGACACCCAGTACAATGCATTAGTTCAAACATGTAAGTTATTTAATAACAATCCGGTGCAGAACAAATCAATAAATGTGAATGTTTATTCGAGTATACACCGATAGGTTCTTTGTCACATTAACTTAATTATAAAAAATGTATATACATAATTAATGTTTAATTAATAATCAGCTAATTTCACATTATAAAGAAGTTCACATAACAGATATTGATTGCTGTCGACTTAAAAATAATGATGGAGAGCATAAACGAGTTTTGTAATTTATGTTAAGTGAGAAACAAATTTTTGAAAGTCTTCCAGGTAAATTCAAAAACATATTCACGTATTTTTTTTATGCAGAATGCACGATTCCTTCAATTTTCCTCTATTTCTAATTTGTTTTAACCTCACACTTAAGAAAGGGATCGAGATATTCTCACTGCAAAATGCTATAAGTAATTTATAAACAATTGGAAGTTTCGATATTATTAGAATCATTCAGGCAAAATTTTTCTCTAAAAATATTAGAAATTTTAGTCCGCCTACTCTTACATCTGTAGTTATTTATACATGCATCATGGTATCACCTAAAATTGTAGGTAAATTGTCGTGAAATTTATTATAGCGTTTAAAAATTACAAATTTACACGAATGTATTATAACCACGATCTATAAAGAAGTATGAAGCAAAAAACAAAACAGAATACAGCACTTATAGCTTGTCAAAGAAACAGCAAATACTAGATAAACTGCTACAACCCACGAAACCTTCAAAGATGAAAGAAAGCACCGTTTCCCATTACGTCGAATGTATTCGACGACAGTTGCCACAAACGAGTAGATTTAATGCCCTTTTAACTTCCTTTGCTTTCAGTTCTTCCTCAAACACGTACCTCTTCAAATCGTCGTTGACAAAACAAACATTTCATTTCCAGTCAGTTCGAAATTCTTTTTACAATAATTAATAGCATCTTGCAAAAAAGGTAACTGATAACTAAATAAAAAGCGATCGCAGGATGTAGCTATCTTTTTGCTTACAAATATAACTCGATATGAATCTATAGTAATTCCAAACATGATTAAATTAATTAATTAATCTTGTACGAAATGAACAAATTTTAGGAAAAATACTGAAACGTTCATTTGAAAGGCCCTTCAATTCTCTGCTCAGTAGTATAAGAAGTTTTTATAATTCCTAGTTTTTTAATGACTGTAATACATAGGAACTGTAAGCACTAATATACTAAATAACTGCTCAAAATATCTTCTAATTTATTTAGTAAACTAAATCTACAGCCTTAAATATCTGCGTTCAATTTACTTGTAGTTTACCTACGTTGAAGTTTGAAGGTCCGTTGATTCGGTTTCGTAATTTAAACCTGCCATTGTCATATGGCATGGGTTATTCAAATTATGTGCATGGCACTACTGCAAGGACAATAGACCGTCCGTCGCTTATGGCATTAAAATCACATTAAACTTCGTGACAATCTCGTAGCTGATGAGTGTAATTTACTATCGTTTCCATCGCATCATATATTATATTACGCTGTCGAATATAAAAACATTATCAATAAACAATTGTTTCTGCTGCGATTGAAAACTACGAAAAGGGATTTTTGTCAAAATAATTCATAGCTCCTTCGCCTTAAATTGTCTACATTTTTAAGATGTTAAAGCAGTGATGTTTACTGTAATTTCGAAACTTAACATTGAAAATTGTTTCAAATATATGTATGTAATTTAGATACAAATAAAGATTCATGTAGTACGAATATCGTAATTGTAGGTGATTTTAACGTAAATTTTGTACAGATTCATCCAAAAAAAACTGAATTAATGACTTAATTGCACTCCTATAATTTAAGCAGCTTCGTTAAAGTTGTTCCAGAATTGTTGATAATCATGTTTCTATGTATTTACAAATAGTAATTATCTTTTTTGTAAGCAGTATGACAATAATTTATCTGATCATAGGTATTTCTTGGTTTTCAATAATATTAACCAGAAAGATATGTCCTGTAGTACCAACTTAGTATAAATCAAGACAAAACACAATTCGTGTATTTTTTCTTTGCAAAATGTTGACATTCGGGTATTATAGTTCAATGGTGTGTTTACCTAGATCCCGCTCTAAAATGGCATGAACATGTAGATTACGTTGCAAATAAACTCACTGAAACAATACATCTTATCCGTCACTTTAAAAATTCAATTCCTTGGAAAACTTTGTTAACAGCTTATTATGGTCTATTCCAATCAGTCATATAGTACTTAATTTTAAAATGGGGACATAGTTCTGGAACTAAAAGAATTTTTTTACTTCAAAAAAGAATATACGTCTTATGGTTAGCATCGGTCATAGAGATAGCTGTAAGGAAATTTTCAAAAAAATAAAAATTATGACATTCCTCTTACTTTACATTTTAGAATGTTTAGTTAACATAAAATCAAACATTAATAATTATATTGACCACAATACAAATCATGAATAATAATAATAATTATAAAAATAAATCTTTATTCCATTATGACTGCATTGGTAGCATCAGGTCGCCAGGCATTCACAATCTGTTACCACCAAAAGATTTAAAAGCTAATACTCCTGGATTCCAACATCGTAATACTGGTAACAGATAGCGTTGTCTTTGGACAACTGGTTGCCACGGCTGAACTTGGTGGAGAATGGGCGGGGTAACTAAATATAAACAAATAGGGCGCCAGGGAATTACCTTCCCAATTGTCAAACACACTTTGATGCTTTCCCAAGGCCTCAATGTGCGCGCTTGAAGTATTCTCAATTTTCTCCAGGAGATTTTTCCTCTCTTGATGCGTTCAAAGTAGGAGATTAACATAAGCAAAACACGTTCAGTGATACGGTGTTTATTAACACACACATACACTAGTTGAACAAAATTTAACAATGTTTAAACTGTAACCTATCAAAACTTTAAATGATAGCCATAATACGCGGGATGGACAGATCTGACCTCACAATCGGTGCTCCAAAGACACCACGAAATTTACGTAGACGTTACTTAAATATTAAACTAAGTTACGAACTATTAAATACGTAAGTTGCTTTCGTGTTCGGTAAAATAGTCGGCATGCAATTCGAATCAAAATAATAATGGTATACGTCACTCTTTGTCGCTCAGCTGAGCTCCAGTTCCTGCGAGAAGCGTAAGATGTCACTAGTTGGTAGGCGCCGCTTCGTTCCAAGACGATTTTCAATCAGCAATGCTGCCAACGGCGATCCAACTCCAGATGTCTGTCTCGCTCTAATGTCGCAACGGAGTCCAGCGATTCAAACACAGGTGCGTTTCGTATTCGAAATGTTCACATACCCATTCGGGAACTGATATCAACGCTCAGTACTAATACTAATGCAATCAGTAACAATAACCATCAACAAACAAACGACTCTGAAAGGGGACGAAAAAAAAACAACCATTAACCACGTGTAACGAACGAATTAATTAAACATACCTGCTACTTAGCAAACTCGTTGGACGTGAACGTATAAACGTTCCACAAGACTCGGGAGAGATATTTGCTTCCGGAAAATCCGTAGAAAAGTGGTTTTGTTTAAACAAACACAAACCGTCGATAGCACTGAATATGCGTCTGCCCTCGCCCGAGTCAGAAGAAGGAATGCCCGTAATACACAATGGCCGCTGAAGAAGATGATTTCCGTTTTATAGACTACACAAAATGGCCAAACCAATGGGAAAATTATGACGTCAGAAGACGGAGATTAAACACCAATAAGAAATTATTAATTTGAAAGAATCGCTTCCTGCCGCGAATGTTACAGCGTTGCCAGATGACACAACGCCGAGCGTTGCCGGTAGGCGTCCAGTAGCAACGTTGCCAGTTCTTAGCCGAATCGGAAATAAATGCGTAATAGCAAAATCGACTGTAACAACTCCCCCTTCACCAGCAAGGAAATTTTTCCTGAAAGGACAAATTTCAGAAACCCAACGCGAGTCTTCAAAGATGGAAAAGAAAACTGGTGGAGGCGCCACGCCAGGAAACGAAGAGGAGGACAAAAGAAGAATTCCAGTTGAAACACACCATACTGCAACCCGGGACGTGAGATGTTCCAAGTCAAACTTACCAGTAGAGAGGGTAGGAAGTGCTTTCACGAGATCTGGCACGCCCAGTCTCCCACAACACTCGCAAGCAGTGACCAACAAAAACATCTCTCGGCCAGAAAGGCTGAGCTGATCAATCCAACCAGAGGAAAGAAAGAAAGAGAGATTTAAAAGAATAAAGAGTCGAAAGTTAGTTAACGAAACCAACGGTTCATCACGCAACGGACGGAAACTTCAGTCGAAGACTGCGGGAAAAATTCTAATTAACGAAAACTCGGTTACAAACCGCGGGAAAAAAAATTCAAACCAAAAATTGTCAACTTTCAACCGCGTCCAATCGAGACACAAAGCGGACTTGTGCGCGAGAAGGAGTAAAAGGAAAACGAGAGAGTCGAGAAGGGTCCGCATGTCCACTAGCGTTGACATCGTCTGACCAGGAATCTACCACACAACTCGACGAAGATTACGATACGGAAGATAACTATACAAGTCCAACCAGTGTTCACACTAAACGCGATATCGACCAACAACTTCCGTTGAAATGTTACAAAATCACAACCGGGTATTGTCACTAACGGGTAAAGTCAAATCTGGGTATAGTCATAATCGGGTTAAAGGGGACCAAAGATCACCCTTCACGATAGAAGAAGAAAAGAAAGAAAAGGTAAAGAGGAAAACAGAAAAGATAAAGAAATCCAAACGGAACACACCATACCACAACCAAGACTTCTCTGAGTTGGATCCAGTAGCGGTACGGCAAAGAGAGAGGGCAAGCAATACCTTCACGAGATCCAGTACGCTTGTAAATCCCACACGCTTTGTCGGGTGCTAAGGGATTTCTCAAGGTTGTCCAAGCTGGGCTGATCAATCCGAAAGGAACGAATAGAAAAAGAGTAGAAGAAGGAGATAAAATTGAAATAAGGATAGAAAGAGAAGAGAATGTTTCACGATGGATAAATACGTTCTTCTTCACAACCACGAAGCGTGCCAGTCATCACTCATATGCAATGTTCGCAAAGAGAGAGGGCAAGGAAAGTCTTCACGTGATCCAACTTCCTTGTAATTCCCACAACCTTCGCAAACCGCTAGGTGACATCTCACAATCAACGAGACTGATTCAAAGAGTATTATCCATCCAAGAACATCCGAAGATGCTCGATTCCACAGATGTAAAGAGGAATTCCAAGAATCTTTTAGGAGCCTTTTACTCCACGCAGAAGATACGTCGGGCGTATTCTAAGTGACCCAACCCGCAGGTCGAATCAAAAATGAAAAGATAGAAACAACCATAACCTTAGTCATCAGAAGGGCTAGGCTTAAGGTGTGAGCTATGCCACGTACCTGGCAAGATTTTACCATCACAATCCTTCAGCTCGTAAGCGTCTGTGGAAATTCGGCGATTAATGACGAAAGGACCGATAAACTTATCAGCCAGTTTGGCTGCGAAATGCTTAGAAGCGTCCGATAAAACAAAATTCTTTCGCCATACCAACTGATTTGGTTCGAAATCGACTTTACGCCTACGAAGGTCATAACGGCATTTAGACTTTTCATAAGACTTTTGAAGACGTTCCTGAACATCTTGGTACAATCTAGCAAATTTACCAGAACGAGATTGAAAATCAGTTGGGTTTTGCTCAATTTCCACATTTATCTCGTCAGAGTCCGGGGTTTTCTCAGAATTAAGACTACCTTTGAGACACATTTCTCTACCGAAATTCAGGAAATACGGAGTCAATTTAGTAACCTCATGACGTGCAGTTCTCAACGCACAAGCAACCTTCGGTAAAAACAAATCCCATTTACGATGATCTTGGGAAACATAAGAGATCAACATGGTTTTGATAACACGGTTGACCCTCTCAACAGGGTTTGCCTGAGCGTGATAATAAGAAGTGTAAGATGGTCGAACATGATATGACGTCAGAAGATTTCGATATTCACGGGATTTAAACTGGGCTCCGTTATCCGAGATAATAATACGAGGAACTCCAAAAAGTAGAAAAATATTCTCCTCAAGATGTTGAACTATCTTAGGGGTAGTAGCCTTACGAAGAGAGAAGCACATCGTAAATTTACTGAAGCAATCAGTTACCACGAGAATGTATTGGTTGCCTTTCGTCGAACGAGGTAGAGGTCCGATAAGGTCGATGCTTATGACTTCCCAGGGTTTTGAAATTTTTGTGTGCCCACCCATGCGTCCAGCAGGTGCTTTCTGTTCGGGTTTAGCTCGAAGACAAGTCTCACAACGCTGTACATACCTAACCACATCAGAACGCATTTTGGGCCAGTGATAATCTTGGGCAATACGGTTGTAGGTCTTATAAATGCCTAAATGCCCACTAGTGGGAGAGTCATGGCATTGACGTAAGATGTCAAGGCGATTTTCTTTCGGAACGACCTGTTTCCATTGACGATCAGCTTCAATGAGATGGTAATAAGTACATTGGATAAATTTGTACAATTTGTCTCCCTCAACTCGATAGTCCGGAAAATTCAATGGGGAAGTCTTAACCTTACCGAGCAAATTCAAATACCTGGCATCTTTCACATTAGCACAGTCTATGGAGTCAACAATTGGTACAGCACGAGAAAGAGCATCCGGAACGACATGTTCCTTGCCTTTACGGTGAACAACGGTAAAATCATATTGCTGAAGTCGAACACTCCACCTGCATAACCGTCCAGAAGGGTTTTGTAGCCTATTTAACCATAACAAAGAATGATGGTCGGTTATTACTTGAAAGTGACTACCTTCCACATAGGGACGAAGCTTTTCAATAGCCCAAAGCATGGCCAACAATTCCTTTTCACAAGTGGAATATTTTCGCTCAGCTCTAGAGAGCGAACGACTCAGATAGCAGATGACCTTTTCTCCATCCGATTGCTGTTGCGTAAGTACCGCACCAACACCATAGTCTGAAGCGTCAGTTTGGATGACAAATTCTCTTGTGAAATCCGGGCATGAAAGTACAGGAGCAGAAACCAGATGCTCACGAATTTTCTCCCACGCCTCATCACAAGTTGTATCCCATCGGTATTTAGAATTCTTACGAAGTAGGTTCGAAAGGGGTGCAATAATCGTTGAAAAGTTCGGGATAAAACGTCGATACCAACTTGCCATACCCATGAGTCTGCGAACTTCCGTGACAGTACTAGGCTTAGGAATTTTTAGGATAGCCTCAACCTTTTCAGGATCTACACGAAGACCAGTATTGTCAACAACATAGCCCAAATACTTCAGTTCATTACGACAAAAATGACATTTATCCTTACCAAGAGTTAAACCTGCGTCAACTAATTTCTTATGAACTTCGGCTAATACTTCCAGATGTTTCTCGAAAGTCTGAGTTACAATAATGATGTCATCAAGATAAACAAATACATGGGGTTCCAAATCTGCACCTATGACACGATCCATAAACCTTTGAAAAGTTGCCGGAGCGTTATGCAAACCAAAGGGCATGCGTCGAAATTGGAATAAACCACGATTTGGTACCGTGAAAGCGGTGTATTGACGAGATTCCTCAGCGACAGGTATTTGCCAATAAGCAGACTTGATATCTAGAGACGTGAGGTATTTAGCGTCTCGAAGTTTATCTAAAGTAGCCGATACATAGGGCAAAGGGTAAGCATCCTTAGTCGTAACCTGGTTAAGTTTTCTAAAATCGACACAAAATCGTACCGAACCATCCTTTTTGGGGACCAAGAGTATTGGAGATGACCAAGCGGAGTTTGACCGTTCCACAATTCCTAATTCGATCATTTTGTCAAGTTCTTTATTGACCATCGCTTGTCTAGCAGGGGATATCGGATAGTATCGTTGCTTGATGGGGGCACTTTCCGTCTTGATGACATGCTCAACCAAACTAGTGCAACCTAATTCCTTTTCGTCGACGTTATGGAAAAGTTTCGTAACCATTTCGTCAAGTTGGCACTGTTGTTGAGGATTGAGATCAGAGCGAGATGTAATATGCTCGATGGAACAGATGTCCTCATTACGAAAGGTCCACTCACCAGATCTTAAGTCGGGGACTATACCCATCAATCTCCAGAAATCTGCACCCAAAATCAATTTATGAGGCAGGTCAGGTACAACAAGAATGTCGATAATCTTAACGCGATCCCTTAACCTAATCGGGGTAGTAATACTTCCAGGGCTCAAACAAGGTTGACCGTTAGCGACAGTGCAAGTTCTTTGATGCTTAATGAAAGGGAGGCCGAACGCCTTAAGAATTTCCCATCCAGGCCCACCGATTATTGTGCAGGAAGCACCAGAGTCCAACAAACCTGAGAATTTTATGCCAAAAATCGTTACTTCTAAATAGGGTCTTTCATCGCCTACCGCGTTAGATAAAACATAATCAAGGCATGTCAAGATATGAGAAGGGGTGGTCGGTTTTGATAGTCGAAAGCATCGCACTAGACGACCATCTAATGCGGAACTGAGAAGTTTTTTGAACACTTAGGGCAAGTTCGGGTTGTCTCATTAGGCTTGCCACAACGGAAACAGTGTTTCTGAACAGGTATAGTACAGCTGGCCGAAAAATGGCCTACCTTTTTGCAGTTCCAACATCTTTTGACTGTGTCCCTGGTTTGTCCAGATGGTTTTGGGCTAGAATCAACCGCGTTACATTGAGCAGGGTCAGAAGGTATCGCGCTGACATAAGCTAAATCCGGTTCTAGAGAATGTCCTTTACGTGAAGGAGGTACATATGACTCAACGGCAACCTTTCGTACTTCCAATTGCCTACCCAGCTTCAGTAACTGTTCAATGGAATTTATTTCGATCAGTCCTAATTGATTTTGGTAGTAAGGGACCAGATTTTTGAGAAGGATCTTAATCTGTACGTGTTCAGGCACATGAGTATTCAAACGATTAAATAGATTGGTCATAATTGAGACATACATTCCGATAGATTCGTCATGACCTTGCGTACGACGCTTAATCTCTTCGAAAAGACGATCATCAAAATCAGGGGATTGAAATTCCTCACGCATAAGTCGCACTAAGTCTTGCCAAGACTGGCAGCGATGTCGATTTGCACGAAACCAAATGAGTGCTTTGCCACGGAATAAATCAGAAGCTGAGATTAGTAAAGTTGTCTCCGAGACGTTACGCGAAATGCAAAGTTCCTCAACTCGCTCTAAGAAAGCGTTAAGCGACACGTGTTTGTTGTCACCAGAGTATACAAGGTTCCATTTAGATACCGGGACCGACTTTAAATCGCTTGGCTTGGTATGCGCATGATCAAGATTAAAACTGCGTCTAGGATTTTCACCAATTGGACTTGACGAAAGAAAAAGCGTGTTACATGCACCAGACGAATTTGGTGGAGGCGCTTGAACTACGGGTGCAGGCGCGGGTCTAAGATCGCTGTCAATTTCCATGTCTAAATTCCTGTTGTCATCGTTACTATGCATGCTCAAAGCTGTTACGTCACTATGACTTGGACTTAAATTAGGCGAAGACAGTTTTAGTCGCAGCGCATTAGCTTTCGCTTGAAATTGCATATTTAGTTTGTCTAATTCGGTTTTAATTTGACTGCTCGCATTTATTTCTGAGTCCGTGATAGCTAGACACCGATTTACTCGAGCAAAAGCATGTGCGAGCTTTGAAGAAGTCTTTTCATAATAATAGTTAGTCGTAGTCCGGGTTAATGATTCAATAAGCGCACGTATTTCTATTACTTTCGATTGCAAGGCTGCGAAATCATCAACGAAGGGCACTGAATATTCTACGGTAGTGAGACGCGATTCACTCTCTGCATGCAATAGATTCTTTAGTAATTCGGCTTTCTGCGAAACGTTTCCACCGTCAGTGATTCCACGCACAAGCAACTCATATGTCAGTTCTTCGGAACTAAGTCTGTCAAAGCGCACTTTAATATCCATGTTTTGCTATGTCCCAATAAATCTACCCTGAACGCAATTCTAAAGTGAGTAAAGTTAACAAAAGCCCCACTACTTGGGCGTCATTTACTGTTACCACCAAAAGATTTAAAAGCTAATACTCCTGGATTCCAACATCGTAATACTGGTAACAGATAGCGTTGTCTTTGGACAACTGGTTGCCACGGCTGAACTTGGTGGAGAATGGGCGGGGTAACTAAATATAAACAAATAGGGCGCCAGGGAATTACCTTCCCAATTGTCAAACACACTTTGATGCTTTCCCAAGGCCTCAATGTGCGCGCTTGAAGTATTCTCAATTTTCTCCAGGAGATTTTTCCTCTCTTGATGCGTTCAAAGTAGGAGATTAACATAAGCAAAACACGTTCAGTGATACGGTGTTTATTAACACACACATACACTAGTTGAACAAAATTTAACAATGTTTAAACTGTAACCTATCAAAACTTTAAATGATAGCCATAATACGCGGGATGGACAGATCTGACCTCACAATCGGTGCTCCAAAGACACCACGAAATTTACGTAGACGTTACTTAAATATTAAACTAAGTTACGAACTATTAAATACGTAAGTTGCTTTCGTGTTCGGTAAAATAGTCGGCATGCAATTCGAATCAAAATAATAATGGTATACGTCACTCTTTGTCGCTCAGCTGAGCTCCAGTTCCTGCGAGAAGCGTAAGATGTCACTAGTTGGTAGGCGCCGCTTCGTTCCAAGACGATTTTCAATCAGCAATGCTGCCAACGGCGGTCCAACTCCAGATGTCTGTCTCGCTCTAATGTCGCAACGGAGTCCAGCGATTCAAACACAGGTGCGTTTCGTATTCGAAATGTTCACATACCCATTCGGGAACTGATATCAACGCTCAGTACTAATACTAATGCAATCAGTAACAATAACCATCAACAAACAAACGACTCTGAAAGGGGACGAAAAAAAAACAACCATTAACCACGTGTAACGAACGAATTAATTAAACATACCTGCTACTTAGCAAACTCGTTGGACGTGAACGTATAAACGTTCCACAAGACTCGGGAGAGATATTTGCTTCCGGAAAATCCGTAGAAAAGTGGTTTTGTTTAAACAAACACAAACCGTCGATAGCACTGAATATGCGTCTGCCCTCGCCCGAGTCAGAAGAAGGAATGCCCGTAATACACAATGGCCGCTGAAGAAGATGATTTCCGTTTTATAGACTACACAAAATGGCCAAACCAATGGGAAAATTATGACGTCAGAAGACGGAGATTAAACACCAATAAGAAATTATTAATTTGAAAGAATCGCTTCCTGCCGCGAATGTTACAGCGTTGCCAGATGACACAACGCCGAGCGTTGCCGGTAGGCGTCCAGTAGCAACGTTGCCAGTTCTTAGCCGAATCGGAAATAAATGCGTAATAGCAAAATCGACTGTAACAAATCTATAGGTATAGATACGTATTTATAATATGTAATTTAAATTACAGATAAATATAGGCTAATTATCTCCTAAACTATCCTGAAAAAATTCTTGGGTACTGTAGTAGCAGCGTCGAGGTAATTTATTAAACATTTTTTTCCCAGCATACTCAGGAGATTTTTCAAATTTCGACGTCCTGTGGACATCTAATACCATCATTGTGGTATTCCTGGTATGATAATTATGAAACTCCCCACTAACAGAATATGTATTAATATTTTTCTTAATTAAAAGTAACAGTCGGTATATGTATATTGAGGGGAGTGCCATAATTATATATTTTAAAAATAAAGGTCGACAGGAGTCTGTATTTTTAATTTTAAACATTATTCTAATAGCTCTTTTTTGATTCACGAATAATCATAGAACTATATTGTAGTTAAGGTAACTATATATTAAACTGTAGTAAATGTTTAAAATATTTTCAGGCGTCATATATTCCCTCAGTCGTCGTAAAACGAAACATCCCTTATTTACCAGTTTACAAACGGCTTCGATATGCTGCTCCCAGTTTAGTTTCTCGTCCATACATGTGCGTAAAACTTTACAGTATGGGTTGCTTTTACTCTCGCTCCATAAAAGTTGAAAACAAAGTGATTATCTAGTATGTTATTTTTAAAATAAATCCATTGGGTTTTATCTATATGTAGAATTAACCGGTTTTTGTCACACCATTTAAGAAATTCTTGAGCAGTTGAAGTAGCTAATGCTATCAGTTCCTCATACGTCTGTGCGGCTAGGGTGATTGAAGTGTCGTCATTAGGTTGTCCCTTACTTGTACTTGCAAAGCTAATGACTGTTCCGTTGTCAATACATTTAGGAATATCGCTTACAAATAGATTAAAAATCAAAGACTCTAACACGGATCCTTGAAGTATTCCAATGTATGAATCATAAGTAGGTGATAGAGCATTCTTAATTTTGACACATAATTTCCTATTGCTTAAGTACGAGCTGAAGAAATCTAGAGCATTACCCCTAAAACCCATTTCTGATAGCTTGTCTAAAATAAATGTGACATTTAACGAGTCAAACGCCCGCGACAGGTCAAAAAACAGAACAGCCACATGCTTCCCTTCATTCATTTTTTTATGACCAAATTCTGTTAAGGCACATGTCGCTGTTTCGATTGACCTGCCTTCACAAAAGCCATGTTGGTTGTTAGATATAAGATTACAATAAAAAATGAAATTGGCGTCCTGTTTGTTAAATTTTGAAAAACGTGGTATTTGATCGGGTTTTTAGTTTTTAGTTTTGACAAACAAATTGATTTTAAATCATTCAGCTGACCAGTTTCGGTTTTATTTTTAAACCTTCCTCAGAGCCTAAAAAGGTGAGATTCTATCAACTAAGCATTTAAAAAACATTTTTACCTCTGATTAACAAAACGATAACTACAAACCATTGAACGATTTGGGGTGAAATTTACCGATACAAGCTGTAAAAAAGAGAAAAAACAGGCTCTGAGGAAGGTTTAAAATAAAACCTAAACTGGTCAGCTGAATGATTTAAAATCAATTTGTTTGTCCTAAAAACCCGATCAAATACCACGTTTTTCAAAATATAAGATTACGTTTTTTTTTTTTTACAAAAGTTATTACCCTATCGTATACTCCTTTCTCAATAATTTTACCTATAACGCGTACAACAGTTATTGGACGGTAATTATTGATTTCAGATGCTTCACTCTTTTTTGTACACGGGTGTAATTTTGCCTACCTTTAAGCTGGATGGACATTGACCCAACTTAAAACACGTATTGATTACGTGAGTCAGGGGTTCAACAATACCATCAGCGACAATTTTTATTATATTGGGGGGTAAGTTATCAATACCCGAGCAGCTGTTATTTTTCAGTCTCTTGAAGATATCAATAATTTCTAGTTCACAGATTGGTTCTAGATAAAAACTATTATTTTTTAGTGATCTCTTAAACTTTTTTCAGCTACTGTGGAAAAATGTTGAGCAAAGATGTTTGCAACTTGAGCTGGCTCAGATATTTCAACACCGCTATGTTTGATAACACAATCTGTAAACGTTTTACCGTACCGAGACTGTCGTTAATAAGCTTCCATATAGCTTTAGGTTTATTTTCCACATTATAAATCACCTCACAGTAGTGTTGTCGCTTTGTGTCTTTAATTAGTTTTCTATATTCACGCATTTTGTCTTTATATCTGTTCTGTAAAGTCAGATCTTTTGTTTCTTTCATTAACCAAAACAAATCCTTCAGATCATTACTTGCATTACAGACTTCTTGTGATATCCACCCTTTATTACTTAAATTCTTATTGAAATGCCTTAGTAAAGGACAGTTTTTTTCAATTTCCAAACTTAAAGTAGCGATTTGGTTATCACAAGACCTGTCAACATTGGTTTCGACCCGTAAGACATTAGCAAAGTTTTGATTTCTTAATGACATCCTTAATTTTTCTAAATTATAAGCAGAGAAATCCCTATGACAGTATTCTTCCCTAGTGGTAGTTTTATTAGTAGTAATTTTAAGATGATGGATTAATGCTAAGTGGTCACCTATGTTGGGCTGCTGCACCACGATTGTGCTACGAGTATTGTTTATATTTTTAATAATGTAGTCTATTTTGGTGGCCGTTATGGTACCATCCTTATTACTAACTATTCTAGTTGGTTCTAAAGATGTACAATGCATGTTAAAGCTTAACAATAAGTCGTCTAGTAACCGCTTGTCTATACTATTACTTAGATGATTTATATTTAGATCCGCACAAAGGTAAAAATTATTACTAAATGTATAACAACAGTACGTCAATAGTTAACTTAACTTATCAATCAGCAGAAAATTGTCCCTTACTTGTGGAGCGGGAGGTATTGTGCTATATGCATTCAACACACAACACTTACAGGTTCCAGCTTCAACTAAGATTGCACAACATTCTAAAACAAACTTTTGGGTGAACTTCTCACATTGTATCACTGAGGTTTTACTTTCCGTGCTTGATGAAGATGAGGGTTCCCCCTCGTGCGTAATTTTGACGGCAATAGCTTGTGGGCAAATCATAACCCTTAGGAACAATGGTTGCAATGTTTGAGTCCTTACACCAATGTTCACCAATACACATTATGTCTGGCTCATTATCATTTATAAATACTTCGACTTCATTTAGTTTGTTCGTTAGGCACTGAACATTTATGTAAACCATTTTCACCTCCGTCACTTCACTATTTACGTTCTGTTGTCGACTGTAATCCTGGTGTTCTTGCTCGAAAAAACTTATTTACCAGTACACCATTTGGCCAGCAACTGGAATTCAATGCAGTGTTCTCATTAGTATCATTAATTGTTAACTTGAAAGATGCGTACGAATTCAGGAACTTTGACTTAACTGATTCACACTTAGCCTCAGGAACTTGTTGACTAAGAAATTTTTCTATGTCTTCTGATTTTGTAGACGGATCAAATCTCGAGACAAAAAGCGAAATTTTTTTAGGGGCTGATTTTAGGAAAATTTTGCTTTCCGAGCGGGCAGTGCCTATAAAGGCTTTTGCTACGCTTCTTGTTTCTTTTGACATTGTATTTCAGTCCGACTTGTTGTTCTCCTGAGACTGGTCACTCCCACTTATATCGTTCTTAATATCCTTTTCTATATTAATCAGTTCTGACGCAACTTGGTGGGTTTTAGCCTCTTCACAGGCCAAGTTAACCTCTTTCCTAGATATTTTATTTTTTCCCAAATGCGGTCTGTTTTCTATTTCCTTTTCCTATTTTGGTTGAGCGATAATAATTTATCTGAATTTCCTTTGTTGGTAGTAGGGCATACTCCTTTATTTTCTTTGAGTTTAAGGTCAGGAGGGATTTTATTTTTCTCTTTGCATTGCGCTTCTTCGTTTTCAAAATCTATTCCTTTTTTGTTTACAGAGTTGGGGTTATTTTCTAATATTTGTTTTAATAGTAAATTATTTTCCTTTAATTTCCTTATTAGTTGATTATTCTTGTGGATTATTGCCTTTAAATATTTTACTTCCGATTTCAACGGAAAATTTGTTTCTGTGCAATCAGATACTGATAAAAAGGATTCCTCACAGATTTCTTGCCTCGCCTCGTCGTTTACGTCCAGTGGGTTTCCATCGCGCGTATGATTCTGCTCGTTGCTGTGCTTGCAGCAATTAATTTTGTCGTAATTTATGATTGAATACTTTTTCAACTTGGAAACACAACTGTTGTGGTAGTAGACCTCACAATGTACGCATTGTACACTTTTTACAGCAGTTTATGATTTACAAACACCGCAAATATTAACGAAATTGATAGAGTCTTGTACACTGTGCTGTTCACTTTCCGCCATCACAACTCAATCAATGAATACGACACTAGACAAAGTTTGGATATAGTAGTGCCCCAACGAATTACGTCAAAAACCATTACCATAATATAAATCAAACAGTTTCTGATAAATAAGGGTCGGACATTCTTAGGATATCTGGTAAAAACCAGTATAAAGATAAACAAAGCAGCGGCGTAGATTTCAACGTCGCCGCTGAACGGCTTTTATGCCCGAGGCACTTTAACTTTTATGAAAACATTATAATTCCTTAATATAACTTTTAAGAAGACCGGCATAATACATTTAATTAATATTAATTATAGCACTGTTACTCCAAAAAGAATGCGAGTTTATTTCGGAACGAATCGGTTATGTAAACAAGTTTTTACATCCAGTCGACCAGAACTGTAGTGATTACAGCGTGCTGCATAGATTTCTTGGGCTTCGACTGGTTTATTGTTTTGTTCTTACAGGGCACACGCGTTAAAGATTGGCATTTTTTCCGACTATGATCGCTTCAACGTATAACTAGTTCCTCGTATATTTAACGAAACCTTCCGCCTAAAATGCGCGTAGGCGTGCTGATAAATAACGCCTTTTATTCTTTCGAAGACCTTCTCCAACATTCATATGCCATTTAACAAACACATGTCTTTAGTATGAGTCTGTTTGTTGTACCTACTGTTACAGCTGCGACGCGCAAATAAATCTATTTTTAGAATGAAAATTTTTGAAATAAACAACTGATGTGACAAAACTAAGGAAGTTCTTATATTTTATACATACAGGTGTCCGAGAACTCCGTAAAAGTTCCATAATTCTCTTGCTAATCCAGGTATCTACTCATTTTTTTTTTGTATAATTGAAGCGCTTCCATTGCACATTTTAAAATTATTTTCATTTGTATACAGGGTGTCTAAGTATTATAAAAATATTAAAGTTAGGTTTTTTTTAAATTGAAACACCCTATTTTGACTTCATTTTTGGATTTTACACTAAATTCTGCGTTAAATTTATTTGAGTCATTTTTACGTATCAATCATACTTTTTGATGTGAGTCAATTTTCTCTTGAAAATTCCCGGATGCAAGGTTCCAATCAAAAATTGGTAACTTCTGTGGTCATTCGAGATCAAGCCAAGTCGTGAAGGGATGTTCCAAGGCTTGCTACGATTCTTTTAAAGATGAATAATTATAAATAACAAAAACTCCATTTTTTCAAATAGAACACCCTGTATATTTTCACACCATTCCATAGCGTTTTTGACAAGATTTTCAATGATATCAGTTTGTAGGGTCCAGTACTGATATTCGACAAGTTATTGAGAAAATAGTAATTTTTAGATGTAAATATTTAATAAACAACTGAAAGTTTCTAGTAGTTTGGTACCAAAATGAAAAGCGATTACAATTTTCAACCAACGTCGCACCAGTTACGGATATACTGTGTCAAAAAGTGCGAATTTCATTGGTTTAACATTTTATTCGTTATGCATGATTATCCGCGATCAATCAGTAGGACTGCGGCTTTAATTTCAAATTTATCCTCCTAGTTCGCGTGAAGTAGAAGTTCTCTTGATGATTCATGAAAATTCTAACTTGAGTCAAGTCAGTTTCTTTTGAGATTTCACGAGTACTCAAGTTAAAATTTGAAAGTGACATACAAATCAGTTTCTCGTGAGATTTCCTTAGTATTCAAGTTAGAATTTTCATGAATCTAGAACTTCTAATTCACGCGAACTGGGAAGATGAATTTGAAATTAAAGCCGCAGTCCTACTGATCCATCGCGGATAATCATGTACAGCGAATAAAATATTAAATCAATGAAATTCGCACTTTTTGACACAGTATATCTGTAACTAATGCGACATTGTTTTAAAATATGAATCGCTTTTCATTTTGGCACCAATCTACTAGAAACTTTCAGTTGTTTATTAAATATTTTCATCTAAAAATTATTTTCTCAATAACTCGTCGAATGTCAGAATTGGACCCAACACACTGTATATCATTGAAAAGCTTATCAAAAACGCTATGGAATGGTGTGAAAATATACAGGGTGTTCTATTTGAAAAAATAGAGTTTTTGTTATTTATATTTATTCATATTCAAAAAATCGTAGTGAGCCTTGCAACATCCCTTTACGACTTGGCTTGATCTCAAATGATTGGCCACAGCCTTGGCACTGACTGAAAAAGAATCGGTTGCGTTATCTTTAGTAGTTCAGAAGTTACGAATTTTTGAATGGAACCTTGCATCTGGGAATTTTCAAGAAAAAATTGACTCACATCAAAAAGTATGATTGATACGTAAAAATGACTTAAATAAATTTATCGCAGTGTTTCTCAAATTCCACATTTCTAATAATTCTCATTCCACTCTAACTCTAACATAACTAACATTAGCATTATTTAATTTGTGCTCCAACTTCCTTTTCATTTAATAGGGCTTACTCTGTATCGAGTACTTTAAATTTAAAGCTTGTTGCTGTGGTAACAACCAATCATAAAGTTTGATGATCGGTTGTTACCATAGCAACAGACCTTTAAATTGAATGTACTTGATACATAATAGCGCCTACTATTATACAAAAGAAATGAAAAAAGGAGTAAATGCGTTATGTTTGGAGAAGTGCAAAAAAGACGATTATTATTAGACCCGATATTTCCATCTCACTATAATATTTATTATACTAGTGTCTTATAAGGCAAATAAATCACGAAGGGAAAGTTTAGCCACGAGAACTTGCTTGAGTGGGCTAATTTCTCTTGAGTGACTTATTTGCTGTTAAGGCACGAGTGTAATACATAGATTATCCAATACCAACCAACATTATGAAGTCATAATAATGCCGATTTTGAATAACAGTTTAATTACTAATTTATATTTGTTTATTAGTTAAAATCTATGGAAACCACTGGCGATATACAGTACGGCTTTTTTAATCCGAACATGTCCTAATCTGAACAGTAGAAATTTAAAGCCATAACCCAAACAATGGGGTATATTCTGTAACATTGATATGAACTTGAAATTGCTATGTTTCAAGTTACCTTGCAAAATTGGTATTCTGTAAATAGTTTCGTAACTACTTGCAATCCGTTTCAAGTATGATCTCGAGTAAATATGCATCTCTCTTCAATTTGCGGTCGGCAATTGACATGAAATGTAATGAAATCGTAACAAATTCTGTTCAAATATTGAAGACCATATCAATTGATAAGCATATCAATGTTACAGAGTAGCCCTGAATGACTCCTTAATCCGAACAGCCAAGTGATTCCTATTGGGTAGATGGAGAAATCCCTTGGTGTTGATGTGATGTGATGTTTTCTAGGAAATGCTCTGTTTGTTTTTATTGTTCATTACAATATTAATTGTTCAGTTTACATTGCAATTTAGAGCAGAGATGACTTCTGAAACGAAACACGATGTTTTATCGATAAATGAAAAAAACTGAGTTTATTAAACCATTGACCAAACTCTGAAAAATATTAAGAAAAGCCCAGCGGAGCGACTGAATTACCTCAACCAAATTAGTCACTTTATATGCAAATTTGTACATATTAAATTGATGGATCGATACATTGATGAAGCGCTGAAAATATGAAACTCTGAATCGATGGAACGATAGATCGGCGATGCGATGAATCGATGAGTCGATGAAGTGATAGATCGATGGAAAATGAATTAATGAAACGATGGATCTATAGATTAATGAAACGACAGATCGTTGAAGCGACGGATCGAGAAATCGACGAATGAAGCCAAATTTAGTGATGGATCAATGAGGCGATAGATGATGCGATGGATAGATAAATCGATGGATTGATGCAAAGTTGGATCGATGACGCGATGGATCGATAAAACGACGTATTGATTAAATGATCAAATTTTGATGCAATGATAGCAATAGATTGTTGATTCGATGAAGCAGTGGATAATAAGGTGGTGTGTCGAAACGAAGGATTGATAGATAAATATTTTGGGGCCCCAGAAGTTCAACTGATGTTTTTTTGTGAATGTAAATAGATTCCACAGATTTTTACACGTTTGACATACAAATCGCTACAGTTATAAATGTGACCAAGCGAGTAATTAAGTAATTCCAATAATAAAATCTTCACTAATTTAAAATGTAAAGAATTAAATAAGAAATATATTTATCAAGGTCTTTTTAGATAATAAATTATCCTTTTCAATTCATAATTTAAGAAAACATTTACAAATCCATACATTTGTGGATATCTTGGTTACTGTAAGAATTTTGAAATTCGTGAATAATTAGGAAAATGGATATTTTTTGTCCGATAATTCGAATATTTCGAAAATCCGGATCAATCAGTGTAATTATTAGTTCGGATTAAAGAGGTCCTACTGTATATTTTCCAAGGATATTGCCGTCTGAGAGTAGAACTTATAAAATGTGTCCAAGGCATTTCCATGCCAGTAAAACTCTGAAATATTTCTGGACTGCTTAAATCTGCAATGCATTTGTGTCTTACAACTTTTGAGTTCTCGAGCCTCGTTCGAAATTAACTTCTAATTAATTTATTGCACTGAAAAATTTTA